>JALMGF010000104.1:3025000-3620000 GCA_023333645.1 Sceloporus occidentalis | reverse complement strand
ATTTGTAGATCTCCCTGATCTTTCCACTTTTTTGCTATAATTAATCTTGCCGCTGTTAATAGATTTGTAATTAGATCTTTTATTGCCTGGGTGCAATTAATCTTATCATATACAGAAAGGCGGGATACAGACGGGCAAGGGAAGACGTCTTGGAGGTGTATTCTGCTGAATATGGAGCCTCTAGACCGCCCGCCCCGGGGGCGTGTCTCAGGTGTATGGGGCTTCCACACGGGGGGCAGTGAAGACGCCTCACCTGGGGCCGTTTCTGACCCGTAGCTTCCATACCGCCGCCTCACAGGACGCCACAAAGAGTGAGGCAGCTTCCGCACGGGCGGCCAAAACCGCAGCTTTTTTTTTCTTTTGCCGGCTGAGAAGTGCGCAGCTGCGGCAGTCCAGCACCAGCCGGCAATTTCCCTTTTGCCAGCTGCGGAATGCGCATGTGCACATTTAAAGCGCCCAGGCCCCTTTAAACTTTTTTCCCTGCCCTACCCAAGAACAAAGGTGGCCTCCTGCCAGCTGGTGATCAGCTAATGTTGGCATCCTTGCCCGCTTGCGCATTGCGAGTGCCACCGGCATCATGGATGCCTCCTCTTCTTTGTTCCCTGTGCTCTTACTGAAGCTGCAATCCACAGCCACAGGTGTCTCTGGTGCCACCGCCATCTCCTCCACCTCCTCCGCCCCCTCCGCCTCCATTGCCGCTGTAATGGAGGTCCCATCATCCACCATCACAACAGCTGTAGACTTGGATGACAGCAGCAGTGATGATGATGATGACACAGAACAGCGAACGGCAGTGGCTGCCATAGCGGTTCATCAGGCTGCTCTTGGTGGTGCCATGGCCTTGGCCCGAGTGGCGCGGCTCCGCCGATGCTGGAAGGTCCCTACATCGCAAGACTTGTGGGACAACTTTGTCTCAACCATATGGTCTGACGAGCAATGGAGGCATTTCTTCCGAATGCCCCGTGCCCTCTTCCACAGACTAGTGGGCATCCTGCGCCCAGAACTGGAGAAGTCAGACACAGTGATGAGGAAAGCCATCCCGGTGGAGAAGAGAGTGGCCATTGGTGTCTTTTCACTGGCACACAAATCCAGCTATATTGTGACGGCGGTGCTGTTTGGGACTGGTGTTGCCACCGTGGGGGAAATCGTGGTGGAGTTTGCCCTGGCCATGGAGAAGCTGCTGCTGTCACGGACCGTGTACCTGGGGAACGCACGTGAGGTAGGGACAGCCAGACCACCTTCCCTTTCATCTTTGGCAGCTCTGTGATATTCTGTGTCAAATGTCACCCCCTCACTGTACATTTGCTGTTCTTGCTATGGTGCAGTTGTGCACGTGTAAAAGAGTTGTCATGTCAATTCCTCTGTTTCTCTCCCTTTCTTTCCCCCACAGATTATGGATGCCTTTGGTCGGCGCGGCTTCCCACAAGTGATTGGCCTCATGGACGGGTGCCACTGCCTGATCATACCACCCTTGGGGCTGAGGAATGCGTATGTCAACAGAAAGGGCTCCTATTCTGTCATCCTGCAAGGGACATGTGACCACACAGGAAGGTTCGTGGACGTGGAGCTAGGATGGCATGGGTCAGCCCACGATGCCAGGGTGGCACGGAATTCTCTCATCTACAAGGCCATGGAGGCTGGCATCTATGTGGAAGGGAACCCCAGCATCAACATCAGAGGCCAGCAGATCAGGCCCCTGATACTGGCTGACTGTGCCTACCCCATTCGGAAGTGGCTCATGACACCCTTCAAGACCCCCCAGACTCCCAAACAGAAGGTCTTCGACAAAAAGTTGAATCGCGTGAGGGGGGCCGTGGAGACAGCATTTGGCAGATTGAAGGCGAGATGGGGATGCGATTGAGGGGATGCGATATAGGCGTCGTTTTGTTCTGCCCACCCTGGGAGCAATCATGGCGGATGAAGAGACTGCCAAGAAGGAAGCAGGGGAGGCTGTGAGGGATGCCCTGGCAGATTTTTTTCTGACAAGGAGAATCTGAAGCATGGCTCCTGTGCCATCATCTGTGATGTCAGAGTGCATTGTTGTGTAATAGCATAAGCACATGAATAAATGTATCCCATTATCCACAGTTTGAGTCTGCCTATCATTCCTGATCTGTGCTGTGGGCATGTTTTGCCACGTGCCTGAGGGGGACACACACAAACACACACACACAAAAGGTCTCCTGGCGCCTGTTTTCCTGGGTGAAAAAGATACATCAGCTCCAACTGCCAATTGCCCCTTTGACAATGTATCAATCCCCGTCAAATTCAAGCTTTCCTAATGGCCCATTTGAATGTATCAATAGGGCACCCAGAGGGCATCTATTGGGGGAGAGATTCAAACTGCCCCTCTGAAAGCTTTCATTGGCCTAGGACCACCTTGGCCTAACGGCCCTGAGCCGCAGGTGCCCATATATACCCGTCCGCAACTGTGCAAGACCCCAGGACGGCGATCAAGATGGCAGTGCCACGCAGGAGGGTCCCGGTCCGAATCGCCTACTGGACCGACGAGGAGGTCGGGATCCTCCTGGACTCCCTGATGCCACAGGCAGCCGCTCGAAGGGTGATGGCCAGCACCAACAAGCCTAACCGGGGGTATTTTCTCCAGGCGTGCCGTGCCCTCGAAGAGCGAGGGTTTCGAAGAAAGATGCATCAGTGCAGAGTAAAGTTTAAAACTCTGAAGGCATCTTTCTTCGAAACCCTCGAAGACTTCGGGGAGCACCCCCCGGTTGACAGGCGGCCACCATTCTTCTCGCGGCTGAAGGACCTGTGGATCAGGGGAGATAGGCCAAGAGCAGAAGATTGCCGTCCTCCAGGTAAATCACAGCTCTTGCCATGCCCTGTCCTGCCCTCCTTGACAATTCCCTTGCCCTCCTCTCCTTCCTGCATGGTGCCAATGCCATCCCTCCTCTTCCCTTCTGCAGGCGTGCGGCCGAGGTGGAGGCGGAGGGAGGGAGGGCACCGTGCTGGGTCGCCCTCTCCACCATCCTCGGGAGATGAGGATGTCCCCAAGGGTGGGCCACAGCCAGGACCAGCTGCTGTGGCCCCTCCGCAGCCAGAGCAGGCTCCTCTGGCGGCAGGTAGGTCCCCAGGGTGAGGGGTGGGGGTTGCCTGACTGCAGCCCCCACAACACTTGTGCCCTTCTCTGCCATGCCACCATGGTAACTTGGGCCTTTTCTTCCTCTTTTGCAGGGCTTGAAGTCCTTGCTGCTGTTGCCGCCGCCAAGGAAGAGGAGCCTGGCCCGAGCCGCCGCCTGCCTGACGAGCCAGAAGACTTGGCCCTGGATGCCAGGGCACTGGATCGAGTCCTCCAAGCCCAGCAGCGAGGTAAGTGTAGAGGTGAACCCAGAGAAGGGAGAGGGGGTACCCAGAAACCCTGCCTATGGGAGTGGGTGATGGGCTCCACAAGCTGCTTCTAACTATCCTCTTTCTTCCCCCCCCCCCCCCCCCCCCGCAGAGAACCGGACAGAGCGGAGGTTCTCTGCCCTGGAGGAGAAGGTGGAGAAGCTGGGGGGAGAGAGTGTCCTCCATGGAGCAGACCCTCCAAGAAATCCTCCGCCGGCTGCCCGCCCCACCCCCGCCTCCCCCTCCCCCTCCCTGAAGCAGCTTCCCTCCCCTGCCCCCTCTGCCATCCCCCTTTCACCACCACCCTTCACCCTCCCCCTTCCCTTTGTACATATGTAAATAAAAAAAGTTTTGTTGTTATTGTTAATAAAAAAATTTATTTTTTAAAAAAAACTTGTGTGGTTCATTATGCGCAACTGCGGCAGTGTGCCTGTGTGTGTGAATGTGACAGCTTAGGCGTAACTGTGCACTCTAAACCTAGGCAGGAGTGCTGTGAGGTAGCAATATCCAAACTCTGTCCTTCCAGGCGTTTGGACTTCATCTCCCAGAATCCCAGACCACAGGGCAAGGTGGCTGGGGATTCTGGGAGATGAAGTCCAAACACCTGGAAGGACAGAGTTTGGACATTGCTGGTTTGGGGACCAGTGAGCCAGGCATGGAGGAGGGAACAGGAAGGGTAGAATAGATTAGATAGGGCTGGGAGGGAACACATACCCTGGGAGGCGAAATGATGTCTTTATGGGACATCATGGGACCTAGTGCCTTGTCAGTGCTCCCTGCCCCTTGATCCCAGGCCCCCTCTAGTTGCCCTTTGCCTTTGGGGGTGAGTTGTGGGCGGTGGGACTGCCACTGAGTCACTGAAGAGGCTGGAGGATGGCCCAGCAAGAGGCTGCTGAGACAGTTCCACCTCCATTGCAACTCCCTGCTCCTCAGCTGGAAGGATTGCTCTTCTTGGGGGCTCCTGTTGCCCAACCCCTTCCTCCACGACCCTGGGGACAGCCCTGCCTCTTCCACCCTGCTCCCTACGTACCCTTCTGCGTCTCGGGCCACCCTGCCCTCCCCTCATGATCTCCAGCATTTGCCCCATCAGAACAGTCTGCGCTTCCAAGGTGGTGTTGAGTCGCCTCTGCTCCTGGACTGTGGTCTCGTGATGTTGGTCTGACCTGTCTATTGCTCTATCCTGGTTCTGAACGGCCCTCTCTTGAACTTCCAGTGTCCTCTCTTGAAATCCCAGTGCCCTTTCCATGATCTCCCTGCGGGACTGTCTGCCCCTCTCCCTTTCCTCAAAGGCTCGCTGCCCCTGCTCCATCAGTGCTGTCATCTGCTCTGCTGAGCAAGCCTTGAGCTGATTCACAGCCGCCACAGTTCTAGTAGCTGCTGACGGACGCACCCTTTTCTTCTTGGTCGCAAGTCGCTCCTCTGGTGTCATGGCAGCTATAGGATTAGCTGGAGGTGGTTCTTCTCCTTCTTCTTCTTCTGTTCATCCTCCTACTATGGGACATACAACCAGAGAGTCACAGAAGCCTGCAGTTAGCAGAGACCCTCAGGGCCATCTAGTCCAACCCCATTCTGCCATGCAGGAACTCTCACTCAAAGCTGTGGCAAAGGGTAGAGCTTCAAACTAAGGGTGTGGGGAAAGGAGAGATTTACATGCAAGGGAGAGGTGCCTTAGGAATGTGGGACACATGCAGCACATGACCATGCCGGGGACACTCACAATCCTACTTCCACAGCAACCTTGCAAACATACCAGCACAGTAAGCAGTGAAAGAAACATGCCACAATTGCACAGTTGAGCCATGCAGTTATAAACATAAATATAGGGTTTACCTTGCATATTCTCTTTGGCCTCACTGCCATCGCTGGCAGGTGCACTGGCCCGGGAGAGAGGTGAGCGGTCACGGTAGCTGCTGGTCGTGGAAGAGGATCCAGCACGAGATGGTGGTCTCCTTCTGGAGCTCCTGGCCCCAGCAGACTTTTGTCTGAGCAGGGCGCGGGGGTCCAGAGGTCTCTGGCTGCTGGAGGAATCGCCCGAGTCGGGGTGTTCCTCCTCCTGCTCCTCATCTGTATGACAAGGGACAAGGGTCATCTCTGCCCTGTGCCCACCCCAGGGCCACATCTTCCCATTCTCCCATTTCCCCCTCCCTTCCCCCCAGGGGCCCTGGCGCATCTTACCCTGAGGGGGCATCAAAAGGTCTTGGGCACATTCAAGGTCCAGGGTCTCGTCCTTGTCCTCCACTGCCACAGGCTCCGCTCTGGCTGGCTGGCCCACCAGAACCCTCACACGCTCCCCACTGGTGGCTAGTCTGTTGGGTCTGATGCTTCCATCACTTTTAATGAAAGCATGCAGCTCCTTGTAAAAGGGCAGGGGGGTGGCACTCTTAGTACCTCTCGCCTGGTTATCTCTGTATTGTTTGTATTGAGATTTCAACGATTTGCATTTTCGGCGACACTCCTCCAAAGTTCTGTTGTGGCCCTTGGCTCTCATGGCTTCTTCCACTTCTCGATATGTGTCAGCATTCAGGTAGGACTGCTCCAATTTTTGCAGAATGTTTGGCTGTGACCATATAGCTATGAGGTCAGCCGTCTCCGCATGAGACCAAGACGTCCCCCTGCCTTTTTTCGGGGTGCTGGTGGATGGCTGAGCCATCCTGCCTGGTGGCAAAGGGGAGCCGCCGCACAGCTGTGCCAGGAGCAGCCGAACTGTGCCCGTTCCCAGGTGAAAATGGCGCAGGAATGTGTGTAGAGGTTCACTTTAAATTCCAAACTTTCCCTTATCACTTTCTACAACCAAAACATCCGCCGGCAAAACTTACAACTTCCCGCGATTCTAGCAACGCATGCGCACATGCAGCTCTAGGGTTAGGGTTACGAGTCTTAAAATGCGCTGCAGCTGTGCTGCAGCTTCCACACCTGCATGGCAGCTGACGCTGCAATTAAAGCCTGACTGCAAACCACGCATGTCCCGGGAACCCGACCCATTATGCGACGCAGCTGACACGGAGCTTTTAAATGGGCAACTTAAATTTGCGGCATGCCAATTGTGGCGTACCGGTGCAGCAGCTTATAGACGGAGATGCGCACGTACGCCGCTTATCAAAAAGAGGCGGGGAAAAGCGGCACCTTTTTAATGCCGCTTCTTCCCGCTTGGGGCGTGCGGGCAGCGCGTTCATGACAGCATTCAGGTAAGGGCCGTCTGAAGGCTACATCTTCATGACGTCATGAACACACCCCTTTTTGCCCGTCTGTAACCTGCCATAGTAATGCTATCTTTGGACAAAATTCTAAATCTGTTTCTATTATTTCTTTTATCTCTTTAAATACTATTTGCCAACATTTCTTTACGGATCTACAGCCCCCCCCCCCCCCCCACATATGAATATAAGTGCCAATTTCTTGGCACCCCCTCCAACATAGATTTGAATAATTCTTATTTATATGGTTTAAGCTTACTGGCATTAAATACCATCTTCAAATTATTTTGTAATGATTGTCGTTCATCCATAGGGATAAATTTTTTAAATGACGTTGATTCCAATTTTTCCCCTATTCATCAACATTAATTATTTGTGCCAAATCCCCCTCCCATATTATCCTGAGGTGTTCTTCTTTCTCATTATACACTGGTGCCTCGGGATACAAAATGATCGGCTTACGAAATTTCCGGGATACGAAAAAGTTGGATTGGGGAAAACTGTTCCGGGTTACGAAATATTTTTCGGGTTACGAAATTCATTTCGGCGCGAAATTCAAATGATGCAAAGTGCAGCTACAGGCTTTCCAGGGCTTTCCAGGGCTAACGGAAAGCTAAGGGGGCTGGGTTAGGGGTTAGCTTTGGCGCGAATTTTGAATTTCGTTAGCAGCAGTGATTGGCTTGAGAAATCAAGCTGATCATCTGGATTGGCTAACGAAATTGGGGGGGTGGCCTGGCTTGAGAAACAAAAGCCGGCCTCCATTGATCTGGCCCCTTTGTCTGGCCTTGTGGACTGTGTGAGGAAGAGTTTCTTCTGAGCTCTAACTCTTGGTTCCACTGTTGGTCTGGACTTTTCCTGGCTTTCTGCCTTTGGACTTGTTCTGCCTTTGCCAGGTGTACTCTTCGGATCAAGACCGGCCATCAGGAATTTCTCTACAGGTAGGTGGATGGATTTTTACCTTCTTCTTGTGGGGTGAGACAGTGTGAGCATGCTTTTGCTGTGTGGATTATGGGCTTGGGGTGCTGGTTTGCTTTTTTTTTTTTTCTTTGCTGTTTTCAAAGTGTGGAGTGTGGGTTTTAAAACTTTGGCCATGGTCCCATGTGGGCCAGGGAGTCTCACCATAGGGTGGCATGTTCTGATTTGTGGATTATGGGCTTGGGGTGCTGGCTTGCTTTTTTTTTTTTTCTTTGCTGTTTTCAAAGTGTGGAGTGTGGGTTTTAAAACTTTGGCCATGGTCCCATGTGGGCCAGGGAGTCTCACCATAGGGTGGCATGTTCTGATTTGTGGATTATGGGCTTGGGGTGCTGGCTTGCTTTTTTTTTTTTTTTCTTTGCTGTTTTCAAAGTGTGGAGTGTGGGTTTTAAAACTTTGGCCATGGTCCCATGTGGGCCAGGGAGTCTCACCATAGGGTGGCATGTTCTGATTTGTGGATTATGGGCTTGGGGTGCTGGCTTGCTTTTTTTTTTTTTCTTTGCTGTTTTCAAAGTGTGGAGTGTGGGTTTTAAAACTTTGGCCATGGTCCCATGTGGGCCAGGGAGTCTCACCATAGGGTGGCATGTTCTGATTTGTGGATTATGGGCTTGGGGTGCTGGTTTGCTTTTTTTTTTTTTTTCTTTGCTGTTTTCAAAGTGTGGAGTGTGGGTTTTAAAACTTTGGCCATGGTCCCATGTGGGCCAGGGAGTCTCACCATAGGGTGGCATGTTCTGATTTGTGGATTATGGGCTTGGGGTGCTGGCTTGCTTTTTTTTTTTTTTTTCTTTGCTGTTTTCAAAGTGTGGAGTGTGGGTTTTAAAACTTTGGCCATGGTCCCATGTGGGCCAGGGAGTCTCACCATAGGGTGGCATGTTCTGATTTGTGGATTATGGGCTTGGGGTGCTGGCTTGCTTTTTTTTTTTTTCTTTGCTGTTTTCAAAGTGTGGAGTGTGGGTTTTAAAACTTTGGCCATGGTCCCATGTGGGCCAGGGAGTCTCACCATAGGGTGGCATGTTCTGATTTGTGGATTATGGGCTTGGGGTGCTGGTTTGCTTTTTTTTTTTTTTTTTTTCTTTGCTGTTTTCAAAGTGTGGAGTGTGGGTTTTAAAACTTTGGCCATGGTCCCATGTGGGCCAGGGAGTCTCACCATAGGGTGGCATGTTCTGATTTGTGGATTATGGGCTTGGGGTGCTGGCTTGCTTTTTTTTTTTTCTTTGCTGTTTTCAAAGTGTGGAGTGTGGGTTTTAAAACTTTGGCCATGGTCCCATGTGGGCCAGAGAGTCTCACCATAGGGTGGCATTTGCAGATTGGGGGGTTTTGGCCTATGGGTTTGTGTTCTGGGGTGCTTTGGCCATGGCTGTGATGATTTGAGAGTGTGGGGTGTGAGTTTTGCAAGTTTGGCCTTGGTCCCATGTGGGCCAGAGAGTGTGACTTTGGGGTTGCATTTTTAGATTTGGGGTTTCTGGCCTTTGAGTTTGGGTTCTAGGGTGCTTTGGTCATGGCTGTGATGATTTGAGAGTGTGGGATGTGAGTTTTGCAAGTTTGGCCTTGGTCCCATGTGGGCCAGAGAGTGTGACTTTGGGGTTGCATTTTTAGATTTGGGGTTTCTGGCCTTTGAGTTTGGGTTCTGGGGTGCTTTGGTCATGGCTGTGATGATTTGAGAGTGTGGGATGTGAGTTTTGCAAGTTTGGCCTTGGTCCCATGTGGGCCAGAGAGTGTGACTTTGGGGTTGCATTTTTGGATTTGGGGTTTCTGGCCTTTGAGTTTGGGTTCTGGGGTGCTTTGGTCATGGCTGTGATGATTTGAGAGTGTGGGATGTGAGTTTTGCAAGTTTGGCCTTGGTCCCATGTGGGCCAGAGAGTGTGACTTTGGGGTTGCATTTTTAGATTTGGGGTTTCTGGCCTTTGGGTTAGTGTTCTTGGGTGCTTTGGTCATGGCTGTGATGATTTGAGAGTGTGGGGTGTGAGTTTTGCATGTTTGGCCTTGTTTTGATGTGGGCCAGAGAGTGTGACTTTGGCGTTGCATTTTTAGATTTGGGGTTTCTGGCCTTTGAGTTTGTGTTCTGGGGTGCTTTGGTCATGGCTGTGATGATTTGAGAGTGTGGGGTGTGAGTTTTGCAAGTTTGGCCTTGGTCCCATGTGGGCCAGAGAGTGTGACTTTGGGGTTGCATTTTTAGATTTGGGGTTTCTGGCCTTTGAGTTTGGGTTCTGGGGTGCTTTGGTCATGGCTGTGATGATTTGAGAGTGTGGGATGTGAGTTTTGCAAGTTTGGCCTTGGTCCCATGTGGGCCAGAGAGTGTGACTTTGGGGTTGCATTTTTAGATTTGGGGTTTCTGGCCTTTGGGTTAGTGTTCTTGGGTGCTTTGGTCATGGCTGTGATGATTTGAGAGTGTGGGGTGTGAGTTTTGCAAGTTTGGCCTTGTTTTGATGTGGGCCAGACAGTGTGACCTTGGAGTTGCATTTTTAGATTTGGGGTTTCTGGCCTTTGGGTTAGTGTTCTTGGGTGCTTTGGTCATGGCTGTGATGATTTGAGAGTGTGGGGTGTGAGTTTTGCAAGTTTGGCCTTGGTCCCATGTGGGCCAGAGAGTGTGACTTTGGGGTTGCATTTTTAGATTTGGGGTTTCTGGCCTCTGAGTTTGGGTTCTGGGGTGCTTTGGTCATGGCTGTGATGATTTGAGAGTGTGGGGTGTGAGTTTTGCAAGTTTGGGCCAGAGAGTGTGACCATGGGGGTGGGGGTGGTTTCCAATTGTGGCTTTTGCTCAGTGCCTGTGCCTTTTGTCCTTTTTAGGCTTGAGCTATGGCTCCCAAGAAAGCCACAGATAAAAGCGGCGGTGAGAAAAAGAAGAGGGCTCCCTTGTCCTTGGAGGACAAGAAGGAAATCATCGCCAAGCACGAGAGGGGCGTGCGCTTGGTGGACATTGCCAAGGAGTATGGACGAAACCCTTCGACAATTGGCACTGTCCTCAAGCAGAAGGAGGCCATCAGAGCCGTTGTGGCTCCAGCGAAAGGCGTGACAACGATTGCCAAGCAGAGGACACCGAAGCACGAGGAGATGGAGCGCCTGCTGCTCCTCTGGATTAAGGAAAAGGAGCGAGTCGGGGACACTGTGACCACCTCGGTCATCTGTGAGAAGGCCACCACCATTTTCGAAGACCTGGCCAGCAAGGAGGCAGGTGAAGGAACTTCTTCCCAGGAGGAGCCAGCCACCCCGGAATTCAAAGCATCACGTGGCTGGTTTGAAAGGTTCAAGAGGAGGACCGGGATCCACTCTGTCGTCCGTCACGGCGAGGCGTCCAGCGCAGACCACCAGGCCGCCGAAGCATTTGTCATCGAGTTCAAGGCCATGGTGGAGGAGGAAGGCTACGTCCCGCAGCAAGTGTTCAATTGCGACGAGACGGGCCTCTTCTGGAAGAAGATGCCTCGCCGCACCTACATCACCCAGGAGGAGAGGAGATTGCCAGGCCACAAGCCTATGAAGGACCGCTTCACACTTGCGTTGTGTGCCAATGCCAGCGGGGACTGTAAGGTCAAGCCCCTGTTGGTGTACCACTCTGAAAATCCAAGGGCCTTCAAGGCACACAACATTCAGAAGGACAGGTTGCCAGTGATGTGGCGTTCCAATGGCCGCGCATGGGTCACACGCCTCCTTTTCGTGGAGTGGATCAACAGTGTCTTCGCCCCGACTGTGAAGCGGTACCTGGAGGAAGAGGATTTGCCCTTGAAGTGCCTCCTCCTCTTGGACAATGCTCCTGCGCACCCGCATGGCCTGGAGAAGGACATCCTTGCCGAGTTCTCCTTCATCAAGGTCCAGTTTCTGCCGCCCAACACGACCTCCCTCTTGCAACCCATGGACCAGCAGGTGATTGCCAACTTCAAGAAGATCTACACCAAGCACCTGTTCAAGCGTTGTTTTGATGTGACGGAGAGCACACAGCTGACCCTTCGAGAGTTCTGGAAGCAGCATTTTGATATCGTCGTGTGCTTGAAGATGGTGGACTTGGCCTGGCAGGAGATCACCAGGCGCAACCTGATTGCTGCGTGGAGGAAGCTGTGGCCTGATGCTTCTTCCTTGGAAGGGTCACAGACCGAGGGTTCTGAGCCAGGTGAAGAAGAAGAGGTTGCTGAGATTGTCTCCATCGCAAGGTCCCTGGGACTCGACGTGGACAACGAGGACGTGGAGGAACTCATCGAGGAGCACAGCGAGGACCTGACAACAGAGGACCTGAAGGCCTTGGCGGCCATGCAACACTCCGCCGTGGATGAGGACGTGCTCCATTTCGACAGGGGCCAGCAGGAGGAGGCTGCGGGGGCATTTTTGCCAACAGCAGAAATTAAAGACATTTTGCGGCAATTCCACAATGTGTCTTCATATGTTGAGAAGCACCACCCTGAGAAGGTGCTCACCAGCCATGCCATTGCACATTTTGATAATGTCTGCCTTAGCCATTTTAAGAACCTGCTTAAGGCCCGGCAAAAGCAGACATCCTTGGACCAGTTCTTCACTAGAGAGGGAGAACCGTCATCCAAGAAGGGAAAAGGTGACCCTTAAAAAAAAGGTGACCCTTAAAAAAAACACCAAATTTTAAAAAAAAAATTGTTGTTAAACTGGTTAACTTTGTTAAATTGGTTGCATTGGCTAAATTGGCTGAATTGGTTGAATTGGCTGAATTGGCTGAATTGGTTGAATTGGGTTGAATTGGTTTAAATTTGGCTTTTTTGGCTGCCCCTCTCCTCCTCCTCCTGCCTCACTCTGAGATGCCAGGACCAGATGCCAAGACCAGCAAAAGATAAGTCAAAAACATTTTTTTTCTTTATCCTTTAGAAACTTTAGAATGGACCTGCCAGTCATTGTTAAGCTCTTTAGTGCCTCAGGCAACTTTGTATTACATTGTATTGTAGGGTACTTAGCTTAATAGGCCTCTATTGTACCTTTGTTTTCACTTGCAGGTTCAGTCTGAGGTCATAGAACGCATTAGTTATTTTCAATGGAAAAAGCGTTTCGGGTTACGAAATTTTCGGCTTACGAAAGGAATAGCGGAACGAATTAATTTCGTAACCCGAGGTAGCAGTGTATTTTAATAATGTTTTATATATTTCACTTGTAACACCTTTCAAAGTTTCATTTTCCTCCATACTATCTCTTTGCCTAATTAATTGTTTAAATTTCATGTATTCTCTAAAATCTATAATTTTTCTATCCCAATTTTTTGTCCACTGTTCCAAGTGAATACAATTTAACCAGGTTGATTTTAATCTTTGCAATTTCTCCTTTATCTTTCCTTCCTCCTTCATTATCTTCATCCATTCTTTTATCCTATATATTTCTTGATTCCTTAGCTCTTTCCCTAGTTCTTCCTTTAAATTTATTGGGAAATTTTTTAACATTGTAACTGGTGTTAATGGTGAGATAGCAGGCATTAATTTTTTTACACTTCCAGCAAAGATTACTGCTGTTTTTATATATTTTAGAGATGATGTCGGGCATTAAATACCAGCAAAAGAAAAGCTTGTAACAGTTTTCTCTGATACGTTGTGAGACAGTGTATTTTTTAATGTTCTGCCATGATTTTTCCCAGTCTGCCAATTTTAAATCATGGCCAATATTTCTAGCCCATTTAATCATCACTTCCTTTACTGTTTCAGATTCCAAATCTTCTCTTAGTAATATATCATATATTCTCCCAATCACACCTTTCTTATCTGCCAAAATAGTTTTAAATATTTCAGGGCTTTTATTCTTCCCATTGAAACCCCAATGTTTTTTATCCAAATGAAATCTTTCGTAAATTTGTCTATAAGGGAACCAGTCAATCTTAAATCCTTCCCGTTCTAATTCTTCTCTAGTTTTTAGTTTTATTTCTCCCACATTAAATTTTAATAATGTTTTATATGTAAGCCATGTTTCGTTCTGGATGGTATCCCTCCTCTGGATCGCCTCCGAAGGGGGACACCCAATCTGGCAATTTAATTATCCAGCGTTTCTTGTACTTTTTCCAAATATCTAATAGAGACCTTCTGATACAGTGATTATTCACATCAGGGTTAATTTTCGCTTTATCGTAGATAAGATAGGCGTGCCAACCAAATCGGAGACCTGCACCCTCAATAGCTAACAGATTGGCATTTTCCAAAGTGATCCAGTCACGTAACCACAATAGACAACAGGAGTCATAATATAATTCAAAATTTGGTATCGCCAGTCCGCCTCTTGGTTTTGCATCTTGTAATATTTTTAGTCGAGATCTAGGTTTTTTTCCTTACCAAATGAAAGATGAAATTTCTTTATGCCAATTCTTGAATATTTTTTTCTTTATTGGGATCGGGATCATTTGAAAATAAAAAATCAGTCTAGGGAGTATTGAGAGTTTGATTGCTTCCATCCATCCAAAAAGAGATAGCCTAGTCCTGCTCCATCTCCTCATATCACCCTTTATTGTTTCCCATATTAACTTATAATTTTTGTCAAATAAATTTCTATTGTCATTAGAGAGGTTTATTCCCAAATATTTCACAGATCTCTGGGTCTGTATGCCCATCCGGCCAAATAACTCTTTCTCTTCCACGGATGTCAAATTTTTGGTTAAAAAAGCTGATTTATCTTTATTTATTTTACATCCGGCAATTGCACCAAATTCATCGAATTTTGACATCACTCTTTCTACATCTGCATTTGGATCATCTAATATAATTGCCAGATCATCTGCGTATGCTCTTATTTTATAGGAGTGTGTCTTTATTTTTAATCCTTTAATCTCCTCATCTTGTTTTATATCTTTGATTAGTAGCTTGATTATTAGGTTAAAGAGCAATGGCGAAAGGGGGCATCCCTGCCTCGTACCTCTTTCTATCTGGAAAAATTGGGTTCTCTGTCCATTGATACTAATTTGGGCCGACTGCGTTTTGTAGGCTTGTCTCCACTACTAGGAAGACATTCTCCATCGCCGCCCCGGCCCTCTGGAATACGCTGCCCATAGAGCTCCGCTCGGCCACCTCCCTGGCCCAATTTAGAAGGGATCTAAAGACCTTCCTTTTCTGTAGTGCATTCCCCGACTAAAGTCCAATGGGCCTCCTTCCTCTTCACTGGCAAGGGGATTGGCTAATTCGGGGCTTTTCTGTTCTTTTTATTGAATTTGTATGTTGAATTTTGTATGTACTGATGTTTTTATTGTACTGTTTTTAACCTGTTGTTAACCGCCCTGATCTGTTGGAAGGGCGGTATAAAAATAAAAATTTTATTATTTTATTATTTTATTTAATCCAATGTCCAAATTTATTACCTAATTCCATTTTCTCTATGATACAGTACAATGTCTCCCAACTAACGGTATCAAAGGCTTTTTCCAAATCAGCAAATAATATGCCAAGCTTCTTGTTGTTTCGAGATTGATAAAATTCTAGTGTGTTCAAAATTATTCTTATATTATTCTGCATATATCTGCCTGGAAGAAATCCTCTTTGTTCGGTATCAATCCAACACTTCATACATTCTTTCAGTCTGTTGGCTAGTATACCTGCGAAGATTTTATAGTCTTGATTTAAGAGTGATATGGGCCTATAGTTCTTCGGATTCTTGGGGTCCTTGCCTTCTTTAGGAATGATCACAATGCATGCCTCAGTCCATGATTGCGGGATCCCTTCTTTCAGTATTGCATTCATAGTTATTTTTAAAGGATTAGCCAATTCATTTAAGAAAGTTTTATAGAATTTTGCTGTGAATCCATCCAAACCTGGAGCTTTACCCTCCTTGGCATCACTTATTGCTTGGGTGACTTCTTCTAGCGTTATTTCCTGATTTAATCTGTCCAGTTGTTCTACTGTTGGAGTACAAACACCAATCTTATCCACGTAATCACTACATATCTCTTTGTCTGAGGGGCAAGCTTTATATAGATCTTTGTAATAGTTAAGAAAAACTCCCTTAATGTTCTCGTTTCGAACCAAAAGCCCTTCTTCATTTTTAATCTCAGATATTATACCCCTATTTTTTTTGCCTTAATTCTGCGGCTAGCCATTTACCTATTTTGTTAGAGTGTTCAAATGTGGCTTGTTTTGCCCATTTTAGATTTTTCCCTATTTCAGAGATGTTTACTAGATCTACCTTTTTTTGAAGTATTTTAATTTCCTCCCTTGTGTTTTTATTACTGGGGTTTCTCTGTAGAGTTTTCTCTTTTTGTTCTAATTCTTTATATAAGGTGTTTATTTTTTCCAACTTTTTCCTTTTCTTGATTGAATTCTGTTGCATAAAATATCCCCTCAGCACTGCCTTGCAGGCTTCCCACACAACAATGGTTTTAGTTTCTCCTGTCATATTTTCTTTAAAATATTGGTTAATAACTAATTTTGTGTTACGGATAAAATCTTGATCCGTTAACAAGTCTTCGTTGAGTCTCCAGATATAAGGGTTCGTTGCTTCCTTTAGAGTAAAGGAGATTTGGTTGTGGTCTGAAATTGTTCTTGGGTAGGTGTCTGTCTTGGTTAGGTGCACGATCAAAGATTTAGAGAAAAAGGCCATGTCAATCCTGGAGAATGAGTTATGTCTCTCAGAAAAGAATGTGAATTCTTTCTTGTTTTTATATAAGTGTCTGCCCCCATCAACCAGATCTAAATTTTGAACCATGTTAAACAACGCTCTGGGACGTTTCCCCTGATTTTCCCCTATGTTCTTATCTGATTTTCTGTCAGCCCCTGGGTTTACCACTCTGTTAAAATCACCGAGCATTATGATCTCTGTATATCCAAGTGTGTTTATCTTCTCATGGAGGTTCTTATAGTATTTATTTATTTGGGGTCTGTATATTCCTACCACTAAGATTTTTCCTTTGCCCCACTCTACTTCTATACCCACATAGCTTCCTTCGGCGTCATTAAATATTTCTTTAGGGTTTAAATTCTCCCTAGCATATATTACCACTCCTTTTTTCCTCACTTTGGCTGCAGAAATAAATTCTTTGCCGAGTTTATGACATTTTAGATATTTTTTATCTTTAATTTTAATACGTGTCTCTTGTAAACAGATCAAGTTATAACCCCCTTTCCCGATTACATTGAACACTTTCTTTCGTTTAATTGGTGAATTCATTCCTTTTACGTTCCAGGTTGATAACTTCATCTTCTTTTTAGTAGGCTTTGATACTATGAAAATCTTCAAACACTAAAATAAATATAACTTCAGTTAGTACCTGCTTTGAGTCTTAGTTCTATTTATACTCAATATCAACACTTACCTGTTCAATATAATAGTCAGAATTCCAGGTCCTCTCTCGCGTTTTCCTCTAGGTTACCTATATTCGGATCCAGATCTTCTCCTGTTATACCTTCTCTTGACAGCAGTTCTCCCCCCAGCGAATCTTCATCTTCGGGTCTTCCTTCTTCATCGTCATCCTCTTGTTCATCGTCTCTTGTTCTGTGATTTTCAATTTCCTCTCAGTGTTTTCCCCAGAATTGTTGGGCTGCCTCCACCGAATTCAAATTGACTCTCTTTTGTTTCCAGAACAGCGAAATTCCTTCAATTTTGGCCCATCTGTATGAAATCCTATGTTTTTTCAAAGGGTCCATCAGAAATTTGTAGCTCCTACTCCTTTTCAAAATGTTTGATGGCACATCTTTATACACATGAACTTCTTCTCCTTGGATAACCAGTCTCGTTTTGAAATTTTTCTGTAACAGCTCGTCTTTAATGGGTTTTCTCACCCAGTATATAACAATATCCCTTGGAAGCCCTTTTTCTCTTGCTACTCTCGAGTTCAGGCGATACATCCGGTCTATTTCCCAATTGAATTCTTGAGGGATTTTATCTAAGTATTTTGCCAGGATTGGAATTAAAAAGGCATATAGGTCCTCATTAGGTTGTTCTGGGACTCCTCTCAATTTTAAACATAATTCTCTCTGTTTCAGTTGTACCTTTAATACCGATTCCTGTTCTTGTTGTTGTATGGACGAAATTTCATCTACCCTTTTCTCTAGTTTTTTTGATGTCACTTCCAATTTCTCAATCTTCCCTGTTATTTTTGCTATATCTTTGTTAATTTTATCCAGATGATGTCTGATTAGCCTGGTCTTGGCTTTTAATTCCATCGACATCCCATCTCTAGATTCTCTGATTTCTTGTTGTAGTTCTTGTTGTGAGCATTTTATTGCTTCCAACAATTGATTGAACTGGTCTTCACTTTTGGCGTTTGCATCTGTAGAGAGTCTTCTTTGATTGTAATTTTTCGGTGGCATATTTCTCAATGTGACTGGCATAACTTTCCACAAAATCCTATGTTCGTATTGGAACCTAGGTATAGGATTGTATTGATTATTACTGTTTTCAGGTCTTTACCTCTATTTAATTTTCTATAAATGGATTATTAGCATAGTCAGTATAATCAGCAGGATATATTTAATTTAAATTCTGCAAGTATGTTTTCTGGTAAGTTGTCCTTCCTGCATTCTTCTATTTAACAGTATCTTTAGGTTTTAGTTGAAAGCTTTAAATCTCTAGTTAGGGTTAATACCAGAAAAATGTCCTATTCTATTGGATGAGAGCCAAAATACCTGTTATGAAATGATCAGTCAAATTGAGTTACATCAATTATCCACCAGATGTCCTTCCTCCACAACCAGATACAACCCTTTACTAACTGAATGATATTCACCTGCTTTGTTGGTAGCAGCTGATTACTTTCTTCTCCCCCACTCCTCTCACTATGTGGCAGTGCAGCTGTTCTTATCAACTAATGTCCTTGAATATCGAGGTCGCAGACTTCTAGGATAGTAGTTGTAAAATTATGGCTTATCCTCCTTTGAAGGAAAAAAAAGATGAGTTCAATCTTAATTTCAATTATTATATACTTTCTGTTGGGACCAGCTGATTTAAAGCTCTGGCACTTACTTCCTTTGTATGATATAAGTAAGGGGAGAGAAAAACTCAAGCTTACAGAATTCAGAGCCTAGTTATAACAACATGAGAAGGAAGGACACAGTTTTCAATTCAGAACAGTTACAATCTTAGATCATAACAGTATCCACCCACTATTTTTCAGAGTTTACAATGTTATTCACTTTAGAGGACCTTTTAACAAAACTTTTCCTTAATCAAAATAAATGTTGTAACAAAATGTCTCAGCGAATTACTATGCTAGTAACCTAAATTATTTTACACACTCTTCTTTATAAATGTTCCTTATAATTACCTCTAGATTATTACAAACCTCCTTACAGACCTCAATGCAATCAAAAAGACAAATCAAAAACAGCTAGGTCCATATCTCTTGGTGTCTCCGTCACAGTGGTTTCCCAGTCAGGTAACAAAAAGGATTAAAAGTAGGCAAAAGGATCTCTCTTCAGCTTGCAGAGTCCTTTGGAGACCGCGGCACCAAAGCGGAGACCGAACGAGGCTAGAGATCTTTTTTTTTTAATCCGGAGGCAACACCATGAAGGAGAAAATAGAGGGGAAAGAATTAGTGAAGAGACTTGGTGAAAAAGATTAATGATTTGGGGAGTTCCTTTGTAAATAAATAGAAGGGGAATATAGACAAAAAAAGAAAAAAAGAAAATAGGATAAGAAAGAAAAAACCCCGAAAAGGTCTAATTTACTCCAAGTCCTCCTTAGCGGCTTAGGAACTCTAATTCTTTCAAACCAGGTGCAGTAAGATTTAATTAGAGAGAAGCAGTGGCGAGAAAAACGCTCTCAAGTTGAGCCTTCTCGGCTTTGGATACAAAAAGGTGATACAGAGATTTGGTGTCTTCCAAGTCTTCCAATCTCCAAAATAAATTCCTTTCCTGGGGCTTGTACCAATACTCTCCACTATTGTTATTATTATTAGTAGTATTTTGAGGCTTTACCAAACCGCCAAGAATTTCTATGAAGGCAAATTATATATTCCTTCCACTTAGATTCCATCAGATAGTCTCCCAAAAATCAAAAAGAAAGTTCTCAGAGACAGTGGAGTTAATACTGGAAAGTCCTTCCACAGTGCGAAAAGAAAAAAAGATAGTTGTCAGCTGAAAGAGTTCAGTAGTTGCAATAAGTGGTGGCGACCCTAGCGCCGCTGAACTGCTGCACTCACGTGGACGTGGCTTGCTCTTCCTACCCGTTCCCTCCGCGTCTCCTTCTCTCACACCGGCGAGGCAATAAGCCTTCGTCGGCAAGTTGTTCCGTGGGACGCGAGGGTTACAGGAGGTTCCAGGTGAGCCCCTCCGTTACCCCTTACTTTCAGAGTTTTTATCGCACCCAGTGAAATCACCAACAGGCGTGCTGGTCCCCGCGAAAGGAAAGCACCTCTCGGAGCCTTCTCTCTGAGGTGCTTATCGCGCTGCCATACCACCGGAAGTCCCTCTTATTCAATTTTCTAATCCCAATTCCTTCCAGATTTTGATCCTCCTTATAGAAAATGCTAAAGTTTCAATAATTACTGCAAATAAAATCGGGAAGAGAGGGCAGCCTTGCCTTGACCCTTTAGAAATTGAAATTTGTTCTGTTAATCCATCGTTTACTGTTACTACTGCCGTGTTATTTGAATATAGCTGATTTATCAATCCTCTAAACTTTCCCCCCATACCTAATTTCTTTAACATTATTTTTAATGCTGGCCATTCCACACAATCAAAGGCTTTGTAAATCTCTAATGCCACTATTCCTACTTTTTGTTTACTCTTCCCTATTATGTTTATTTTATTCAGTACTCTTATTAAGTTTGACATTTGTCTTCCTTGCACAAATCCACATTGATCATTTTGAAGATATTTATATATAAACTTATTCATTCTTTTTTGCCATTATTGCTGTTAATATTTTAGCATCTTGGTTTATAAGGGATGTAGGTCTATATGATCCTGGATCTATCAAATCTTTATCTGGTTTTGGAATTAATATAATCAATGAATGCTCCCATGATGGCGGGATCCTTTCTCCATTTAAAATTTTATTATATAATACCTCCATTTTAGATATTAAAATATTTTTAAAGTTTTATAATATTATGGTCCCAACCCATCCATTCCTGGTGATTTCCCTCCGTTTAACTTATCTATCATTTCTTCAATTTCTTTTTTTGAAACCGGTTGCTCCATTATATCTTTGTCCTCTTCTTCTATTTTTATTTTCCAGTGTTTCTCAATATTCCTCAGTTTTATCCATTGACTTATTCCCTGCTGAGTATAATTCTTTATAATATTATTGAAACATCTTTATCTTTTCTTTCATCAACATACACATTCTCCATTTTATCCTTTATAACCCCAATCATGTTTTTCCTCTTTCTTCTTTTGTGTTGATCTTGCCAACATTTTAGAATTTTTATTGCTATGTTCAAAAAACTTCCTCCGTAAGTATATCAAATTTTTCTGGATCTGATCTATCTCTATCTTCTCTAATTCCTTTCTTTTAGCTTGTAATTATATATATATATATATATATATATATTCCTATTCCTTATATAATCATTATCTAATTTTTAAATTTTCATTTCCAATTTTCTTTTCCTCTCTTCCTGTTGTCTCTTTACATTACATGTTTCCCTAATACAAATCCCTCTTGCAACTGCTTTCACAGTATTCCATAACAGAGCTTGAGAAACCTCTCTATTATTAATATCCCATATATATTGCCATTCTTCCTCTATTTTACTCATCATATCTTTATTTATTATTATTATTATTATTATTATTATTATAGGGACAATGATTTCTTATTCTTATTCTCATTATAAGATATACCTGTCTTAGTCTGTAGAATCAGTATTGAGAAATATCTTGTACAGTGCGCCCGCGCCATACGTGGCCTTGAGCATACGCACTCAAGCTGCGGCGCACGTGCGGGGCGGAACGGGCAGCACGTCCCATTCAATTGAATGGGCGCGCGCGCCCGTTGTGCCCCGCACGCACCCATGCCGCCGCGCCGCCGCACACGAGCCCCATTGTTTCCAATGGGGCTCGAGCATAGGCGGAATTCGCCTTACGTGGAGGGATCCGGAACGGATCCCCCGCGTAAGGCGAGGACGCACTGTAGCACCTTTAAGACTGAGGAAATAACAGTAATGAATTAGTATCAATATTATAACAAGAACAATTTATTATTTTTTCTTAGTCTTATAAGATATACCTGGTTTAGTCTGTACTTATGCAGACAGATCTTGTAGAACCTTTTAGACTGAGGAAATAAGAATAATTGATTATTGTTAGTATTATTATTATAACAAGAACAATGATATATTATTATTTTTTCATAGTCTTATTATAAGATATACCTGGTTTAGTCTGTAGAATCAGTATGCAGAGATATTTTGGAGCACCTTTAGTACCAAAGAAACAGCACTAATGAATTAGTATTATAACAGCAACAATTAATTATTATTCTTTTTCTTATTCTTATTATACGTTATACCTGTGCAAGTCTGTAGAACCAGTATTGAGAGAGATCTTGCAGCACCTTTGAGACTGAGGAAATAACAATAATGAATTATGATTATGATTATGATTATTACAAAGACAATGTTTTATTCTTCTTATTAGCAGTAGTAGTAGTAGTAGTAGTAGAATCAGATATACCTGTGTTAGTCTGTAGAATCAGTATTGAGAGATATCTTGTAGCACCTTTAAGACTGAAGAAATAACAGTAATTAATTAGTATCAATATTATAACAAGAACAATTATTTATTATTCTTTTTCTTAGTCTTATTATAAGATATACCTGTGTTAGGCTGTAAAATCAGTATGCAGACAGATCTTGTTCCACTTTTGAGACTGAGGAAATAATAGTAATGATTTATTAATAATAATAATAGTAGTAGTAGTAGTAGTAGAAGTATAAAATATACCTGTGTTAGTCAGCAGAATCAGTATGCACACAGATAATAAATCTTGTTGCACTTTTGAGACTTAGGAAATAACAATAATGAATTATTATTATTATTATTATTATTATAAGATATACCTGTGTTAGTCTGGAGAATCAGTATTGAGAGATATCTTGTAGCACCTTTAAGACTGAAGAAATGACATTAATAAATTAGTATTATTATTATAACAAGAACAATATTTCATTATTTTTAATCTTATACTTATTATAAGATATACCTGTGTTATTCTGTAGAATCAGTATACAGAGAGATTGTAGCACCTTTTAGACTGAGGAAATAACAATAACGAATTATTATAATTATCATTATTATTACAAAAACAATGATGTATTATTCTTATTATAAGATATACCTGTCTCAGTCTGTAGAATCAGTATGCAGACAGATCTTGTCGCACCTTTGAGACTAAAGAAAAAACACTAATGAATTAGTATTGTTATAACAATTAATTTACAGCACTATATAAATAGCACTATATAAATAAAGCTTACAGCACTATATAAATAAAGCTTAATAATAATAATATGCTTTATTTATAAAGCACTGTAAACTCACACAGTGCTGTACATACAATGAATAAAATAAGAAAATAATACATATTAATACAAAGGAGGCAACAAATTAAAAACATCAAATGCCTTATAGCACCTTTGAGATTGAGGAAATAACAATAATGAATTGTTGTTGTTGTTGTTATAACAAGAACAATTCATTACACACACACACACACACACATATATATATATATAATAAGACATTATTATTATTATTATAAGATATAACGGTGTTAGTCAGGTATTATTATTATTATTATTACTGAAAGCTGTAGCTGTCTTAGCCTGTAGAATCAGTATTGAGAGAGATCTCGTAGGGGACGTACTAAAACAAAGGTCAGTACTTGCCCATAGGGCAGGGGTAGGCAACCTGCGGCCCGGCAAGGCCTTGGGACCGGCCCCAGCCCGGTCCTGCTGCTGATTGCCGCTGGAGCCTTTGGCCTATCAGGAGGAGGCGGGCAAGGCGGGCAAGGGGAGCAAGCGGAGGGCAAGGGGGGGCAATTGTCTATAGAAGCCTCCGAAACATGCATTTATATTAACATTTTTTAAAAAACCTGCAAATTTTTAGCGTGTCCTCCATATTTTTAAAAAAGTGTCCTCCATTTGAAATTTTTGTCCTACATTTGTCCCGGTTTATTTATTTATTTAATTTTTTAAAAAATTATTTAATTATTTATTTTTTGGCTTCAGCCCCCCAGTTGTCTGAGGGACAGCAACCTGGCCCCCGGCTCAAAAAGCCCCTGCCATAGGGAAAGCATACTTGCTCATACAGAAAGCATACTTGCCCATAGAGATACATTGGAGATTGCTTGCCCATAGGAAATAATGGAGATTGCTTGCCCATAGGAATCTCCAATGATTCTCTATCGGCAAGCAATCTCCAATGAATCTCTTCGGTAAGTATGCTTTCCCCATGGGCAAGTACTGTCCTTTGTTTTAGTACGTCCCATCTTGTAGCACCTTTGAGACTGAGACAGTAATGAATTAGTATCATTAGTAATAGTAACCCCAGGGTAACAATTCCTGGATTCACAAAGCTACAAGGTCCAGGCTTTGTAAAACCTGTGCGCATGCGCGCGCTCTGACTCTCCCCCTCCTCCCTGCCCTCCTCTTGGCAACAGCCATTGTCTTTGGATCCTTGTCAATCAAAGTTGGATTCCCCCCTGGAATGTAGGCGTGGCTTCCGTGGAGCCCAGCCTCCTTTCGCTGACCCTTCTTTGCTTTCTGAACACGTGTGGTGGCAATGAAGGCAGCGCCTGGGTCGAGCCTGACTTTGTATCCAGACAGGACGGGGAGGGACAAAGAGTTGGGTTTCCCCCTTGGAAGAAGGCAAGCCTGGGGGGGGGGGAGGAATTGTGGGGCTCCTGGGGGGCCCTTTCTGCACCCAGGGGAGGTCTGTGGGGTGAGAGAGGTCTCTCTTCGTCTGCAGAGAGAAGGGGAAGGAATTGGAGGTTTTTACTGGACTTCATTTCCCAGAAGCCTCAGCTATGTTGGCCAATAGCATGGGATTCTGGGAGCTGAAGTCCAAAACCCCTTGAAGAGCACAGTTTGGGAACCACTGCTCTACACTGTAGAAATAATTCACTTTTATATCACTTTAACTCCCATGTCTCCACCATCCCACAGAATCCTGGGATTTGTAGTTTGGCGAGGCACCCCAGAGCTCTCTAACCAAGAAGGCTTAAAGATCTTGTAGAATTGCAGGTCCCATTATCCCCGTAGGGTGGTTTGAGTGTTGAGCCACGACTTTGGAGACCCAGGTTCGATTCCCAGCTCAGTCATGGAAACCCATTGGGCAAGTTACATTCTCTCAACCTCTGAAGAGAGTGGCCAAGAAAACCCCATGATCTGCTCACATATGTTTATTTATTTATTATCTTTATTTATATCCTGCCCTTCTCCAATGACTGGGACTTCGGGCGGCTTACAACGTTAAAAACAATACAATAAAAAGATGCATTAAATAATATTTAAATAATATTATTAAATAAAACACTAAAATAATATTATTAAATAATACATTAAAATAATATTAAACTACTACAATAAAATTAAAAAAGAAAATAAAAATATTCAGAATCAAATAGTGTTGTTGTTGTGTATCCTCAAGTTGTTTCTCATTTATAGTGACCTTAATTTATTTATTTCATTTTTAGTGCACCTTTCTTCCAAAAAAGGACCCATGGTGGCTCACAGGATAAAAACAATTTAAAAACAATCAGGTGTTTTTCTTGGCAAGATTTGTTCAGAGGAGGTTTGGTATTCTCTTCCCCTGAGGAGGCTGAGAGAGTGTGACTTCTTGCCCAAGGTCACCCAGTGGGTTTCACAACCAACCTAGGAATCGAGCCCTGGTCTCCAGAGTCACAATCCAACACCCAAACCACTATGCCATGCTGACTCCTGGTTTGCCTTACGGTGGCCATAAGTCAGGAACAATTTGAAGGCACCCAACAACAGCACCAGCACATAAAGTATCAAACAGCATTATTTATACAGCCTAGTTGCATCCTTAGACTACAAGTCCCAGAATCCCCAGCCAGTGCAGCCACTGGAGGTTGCCCAGAAAGGATTCTTTTTCCAAACTCAGAGAAAGAGGCTTGATTTACTCAGAAAGTAAATCTGGTGGGACTGGACCCATGCTGGTGGGTATCCAATGGGAGTTTGTCAGAGGGAAGCATGCGTTCTAGATTTTTGTTGTTAACTACTGTCAAGTGAGAGCCAGCATGGTGTAGTGGTTTGAACTTTGGACCGTAACTCTGAAGACAGTTCGAATCTCCACTTAGCCTTGAAAGCCCATTGTCTGACCTTGAACAAGTCACACTCTCTCAGCCTCAAGATGGCAATGACAAACCCCCTGTGAAGAAACTTGTCAAGAAAACCCCATGATAATTTTACAAGGGACACGTGTTGCTGATGGGTCTTTCCCCGCCAAATTTTGATTAGAATTTCTTTCAGATGGAAAAAAGACATCTTTAGAGGGTGCAGTTTTCTCTTTCAATGCTGTTTCTCTGTGCCACCCCAAACAGCCAAAAATCACTCCCATAATTGATCAGAGCTGGCTATTCTAATTCCTAAAAATAGTAGCCACAGAGCCAAAGGAAGAAACTGTAGTGCTTTGTGTGTTCGACTAGGACTTTGGAGACCGGGGTTTGAATCCTGGATTGGCCATGTAAACCCACTGGGTGACCTTCAGCAAGTCACACTCTCTCAGCCTCAGAGGATGGCAGCGGCAACCCTTCTCTGAAGAAACTTGCCAAGAAAACCCCATGATAGGTTTGCCTTCGGGTCACCATAAAGTTGGAAGCAACTTGAAGGCACACAGTAACAACAGCTGTCAATAATTGCTGTGCAAAATCTGAATTATTATTGTTTTTATTATTATTATTTTAACGTGTTTATTCCCCCCCCCCCCCCCAAATATGTTGATGCATTGTTTGTAATGCATTTAGACATAATGCATTTTCACATCACATCACATCTGGTATTTTCCAGGCATAAAGCCTGAGCAAAATCTGAATTATTATTGTTGTTGTTATTATTATTATTTTACCATGCTTATCTCTTCTCCCAATGTTTTTGATGGCAATAATTGTTTCTGTGTGTATATGTATTTATGAATGTCTATGGACTTACATTGACATCCCATATATGTAAATATATTTGTTCCCTTACAATTTAAGAAAGCCCTTTACAATTTAAGTAAGTCCTAAATATATGTGATACTCATATATATGTTACCCATGCTGCTCCATATAAATTTTGGTATAAATGATAACCCTTAATGACCCCTAGATGAACTCTTAATAGCCTGTCCACCATTGCCAGCAAGGCATGAGAACATGTACATACACCCCTGAGGGGCACCCACATCATCATATCTAGAGAGTCGCATAAGAGGATTATCATAGGACCAGGAAGAGCAAATGTTTGCCTTGCCTGAGGCTCTTGCCCCCTCCCCAGGTCTGTTGTCCGAGCAGCTTAAGACCACTAAGACAATCAGACAGGGACATCCAGGTGAAAAACAAGTAATTAAACACCTTTGTTCTCACCATCAAGCACCTTTGCCAGAAGCAAGATTTTGCCTATAAATACTCTCAGATTTGCCTGTTCACTGGGCCAGTCTGGATTTCAGGGGGAAGCTCTGTCCCCTTGAACCCTGAACTGGCTCCTGGCCAGTCATTCCATGGCTGAGCCTCATGCCATCCTCATCATATTCCATTTGGATTCCTGGAGGGAGTCTACATTCTGGTACGTATCACCCCAGTGATGCCTAAAATCCTATTCCATGCTAACCTATGCTTTTCCTGAGCCTTGTATATGTGTGTGTGTATGCTAGTAAATCGTATGTGTTTTCCCCCTTATAAATAAATTGGTTATTAATTCTAGAAGTCTGTCTCAGCTCCATTTAGTGGGATCCCCTGGTCTACTCCGTATACATATTGGGAGACGATCTCGGTGGGCTCTTGTAGCCAGCCCCCCTCTTGCAATATTTGAGCTAATAACAATAATAATAAAATTCCCCTAAACGGACCCTTGGCTACATATATATATACACACACACATTTTATATATATATATGTGTGTGTGTGTGTGAGAGAGAGAGATTGTATTATTATTTTTAATATGTATAATACAAATTCATATTTAAATGTTCATATGTATACATGTAATATCTTGCATATTATTGGTAACTTGAAATAAAATATTTTACTATTTTTCTTTTTTTATTCATATCTATATGTATGAAAACATGTATGTATGTATGCATGCATATGTATAGGCATTCATATGTACAGATACATGCAGATATACATTTGCAGAAATAATTGATCTATAGTTGTACTGATGCCTATGAAGTTTGATGTACATGAGTTTTAAAAATGTAGTCTGTGATAAACTAATAAAACAAAATTATTTTACTTTACAGACCTGAAAGAGCGGCTAACTAGAGCTGAGAGCGCTCTGGGTAACATGGTCTCTCCACAATCGCGTAAGTAACAGGACAGACATGCAATGCTTACCCTGGTGCATTACTCCAAGAATTTATAAATCAGACACAAACAAAACTTTGTATCTCATATTGTCCTGACAATAAATTTAATTTTTTCCTATACACAGATGCTGACTTGGAAGCAAGGATGACTGCGGTGGAGAAGGCCATTGAGGAGCTGAAGTCCCAGAGGGGACCCTCTCGACAAGCCATACATTTCATTATGTGACCAGGATTAGTAGATACTCTTTACTTTAATTAATTATTCTTTCATCATTCTATATTTTCTACAGGGGAAGACCTGAGAGAACGTGTGGAACACATGGAATCCTGGCAGGCAGCATTGACCCTCTGTCAACCCAGGGTCTAATCCTGCACCCCTTTTTTTACCCCTTCTGCCCACTATGGAGGCAATAGTGGGCAGGAAGTACTTTGGTTGGCATTAAGCCTAGTTTTTTTAAGGTTGTTTCTGTTCTGCTATCCTTCTGAACACTATGATTTAAATAGTGTTCAGAATTTGTTTTGGGGGCACCCTCCCTCCCTTCTGTCCACTATCAATATAATAGTGGACACTCAGTACTTAAGGAGGCATTAAGGCTTTTTTTAGGGGGTTGTTTGGTCACCTTTGTCTTCTGACCAATATGTAGGTAATACACACTGGTAGTACTATGTAAAAATGTGAAAACTATTGCACTATTCCACACTTCATTTGTGTTGATTTATTGTTATTACTTTTGCTGCAACATACAACAGTGCCTTCTACTATGATTGCATATAATAATTTCAAAATGAAGTGTTGATTTAACTTTAACCTCCAATGCAGAACAAGCTGTATTAAAACTTTTTATGGCAATCATATAGTTTCTACTAGCTGTCAAACAGCTACTGTACTACAACTGCCTAACTAGCTATACTAGCCACAACCATATGTATACATTTGGTTTTTCTGTTTATATTGTTAAATTTATGAAAGGGGTAATCATGTCACCAAATAGACATGTACTTATTGCACTTTAATACCATTGCAAATACGGTGCTGTATTTATATACAATTAAAAATGTATGTCGCTGGACATTTTGGTGGTTTTTTTTGCCTGCCCACGATGTTTGTGGGCAGTAACTGATTGCACTATATTAAACTATGAATACTATTGCACTGTTCCAAACTTCATTTTGTGTTAATGTAATTTTCATACCTTGATGTTTCATTTGTGGCAATATCAAAGTTCATACAAAGGCACATTCTCCAGTATAATATATGCCAGTCTTTGCTAACCCACTGGCCCACAGATATATTGGACTGCAGGTCCCATCAATCCCAAGCAGCATGAGGCAGATGGTAAGAAGTTGTGATCTTGCATGCCTGGAAGGCAACTGGTTGGGGAAGTCTAGCCATTTCCAGATGGATCAATCTGTGCAAGAGGATGAAGAAATGCAAACTGGATATGAAACATGTCAGCACAAAGAAACCAGTGGCTGAACATTTCAGAGTTCCAAGCCATCAAATAAAACAACAACAACAAATTTTATTTCTTTCTCGCCTCTCCACAAGGCTGTTGACCTTTAAAGCCCTAGATGGGCTAGCCCCCCCCCTTTATTTAGCCGAACTTCTTTCTCTTTACACTCCCACCCGTACCCTCCGTTCTAGTAGTCAAGGTCTGCTGTCCCAGCCTAGGATCTCCACTTTCCCGTCCCAGATTCATCCCTTCTCACTTGCTGCCCCTCGCTCCTGGAACTTTCTTCCGCCACGAACACGGCTCACTACTTCTTTGACCACATTTAAATCTGAGCTGAAGACCACCCTGTTTAGGGAAGCATTCCCAGGCACTGTGTGATTATCTATCTGATATTTAATTGGATAGTTGATGTTGATGTTTTTAACTGTTGTTTGCTTATTTTAACCAATTCTATTCTATTTTATATTATTACCTATTATTTTATACGTAGTTTTTAGATTGTCCGCCATTGGCAGGTTTTATTTTTATTGATTTGATCATTTGTATGTACAGCACTGCATACATTTACAGCGCTTTAGAAATAAACTATAATAATAATAATAATGTAGATACTCAATAAGTATAGAAAAAATGGGTCAAAAAATTGACTCAAAAAACCTGAGTCGACTTAACCATGGGTTAATGATTTATAAGAAGGAACCATTCCCTGGTGAAAAGCAAGAGTATAATCTGTCCTGGAAGCACTGACCCCCTCTACTCTCTCATCCAGCCAGCCTTAAGAGTAAGCAAAAACAGTTATGTCTGCTTGAATTTTGAAAGTTCTTTGACATTGTTTTAATAATAATAATAAAATTTATTTATGTTTCCCCGCCTCTCCCAATGGATCGAAGCGGGGTTACAGACTAATTAAAACCAATACATATAACTCTCTTACAAAAGCATAAAAATAGTTACATCAATATTCCATCAATCAATACAGCAATCCATCAAACATCCATATCCAGGGGCAAGCCAGAATATCGTTGTCAATAAGCATATCAATCTTCACTCTTCAGGGGGGAAAGCTTGGCAAAAGAGAACAGTTTTGAGTCTTTTTAAATGTTTCCAAGGGGGTCGTGAGACGGAGCTCCACAGGAAGACTATTCCAGATCTGCGGGGCCGCTATCAAAAAGGCCTGGGATGAGGAAACATATTTGGAAGATGGTATTTCCAATAAGTTCTTACCAGATGCTCTGAGTGTGTGGGGCGGCTCATAGGGGGAGATGTGGTCCCTCAAGTAACTCGGACCCAAGCCATGTAGGGCTTTTTCCCCCAATTATTTTTTATTATTTTACACAAATAAAACAACACAAAAAATACATTTAAGTTCCATATATTTGCATTATATTACACTCAGCACTTCCTTGTTTATCTCTCCAGCCCTTTATACATCCATGATTTCATCCTCTGCATCCTTTTTCCTTCCCTATCTTACCTCTCATAGTGAAATATGGGATCTTAAATTGTCTTTAATCTTCTGTCTTGTCTCCCCTTTCTTATCTTAAATCTCCTTAAGGTGGTGTTTATATTACTCTTCCTCTCTAAATCTTTTTCTCCAGAATCTGTCACAGAGAAAGAAAGAAAAAGAAAACACCTTTTATTTGTCAAACACCATCACTGCATACTTTCCTTTCTTGTCTTCCATAAATTTTTTCAGTGGTTCCCATGTTTTGCAAAAATCTTCCTTTGTGTTAGATTATCTATTTCCATATAGTCATATAATTTAAGCAACCATTGTTCTTGGGTAGGAATTTCTACACTTTTCCACCTATTTGCGTATAACATTCTGGCAGCAATGACCATGTAAAATAGTATCTTCCCATACTTCCTTTCCACCTCCTCTTGTTCAACCATGTTTAACAAAAATAGTTTGGGATCTTTATTTAAGTTTATTTGCAATATCTCCATTATCATAGAGTATATATCTGTCCAAAATTCTTTCACCTTTTTACATTTCCACCAACAGTGGTAATATGTCCCAATGTCCTCCCTGCATTTCCAACAAAGATTCTTACAATTTTTATCTATTTTAGCTAATGTATGCGGTGTTAGATGCCATCGGTATTGCATCTTGATCATATTCTCTCTCAAGTCGTAGCGTGGTGTATATTTCCTTCTTTTTTTCCCAGTTTTTTCCCCATTGCCTTAGTGGGATATTTTGGCCCATGTCCTTTGCCCAGTCTATCATGCACTTCTTTACCACTTCTTGTTCTAGATTTTGTTTTAACAATAGCTTATATAGTCTTGAAATCTTCAAGCCATGTAGGGCTTTATAGGTAATAACCAACACCTTGTATTGTGCCCGGAAACGAATAGGCAGCCAGTGGAGGGCTTTAAGCGTGGGTTTTATATGGTCAAATCTAGATACACCGGTGACCAGTCTGGCTGCCATATTTTGTACTAACTGGAGTTTCCGGACTTGGTACAAGGGTAGCCCCATGTAGAGTGCATTGCAGAAATCCAAACGAGAGGTTACCAGAGCATGTACCACTGTTACAAGGTCCCTTTGGCCCAGGTAGGGTCGCAGTTGGCGTATCAACCAAAGTTGATAGCAAGCACTTCTGACCGTCGCATCTACCTGAGATGTCAATTGCAGGGACGAGTCCAGAAGTACTCCTAAGCTGCGAACTTCATCCTTTAGGGGAAGTGTGACCCTGTTCAGGACAGGTGGGTAAATTTCCTTCCCCGGGCCTGGGGAAACTATCACAAGTACTTCAGTTTTCTCTGGATTCAGACTGAGTTTGTTTTCCCTCATCTAGCCCGTTACTGACTCCAGACAGGCATTCAGAGGAGAGACGCCATCCTTAGTCACTACATCAATCGGAGACACAGAGAAGCATATTTGGGTGTCATCAGCGTACTGATAACACCAAGCCCCATGTCTCCGCATGATCTCTCCCAGTGGTTTCATGTAAATGTTAAACAAAGTGGGGTTTTTGCTTTGCTTCATCCTTCAGATCCTTTGCTACATGCCCCTAAATTTTACCCTCACCTTATCTAATTTTGGCCCCAAAACTTGCCCTCGACTTATACATGAAGTTGACTTATATTCGAGTATATACGGGTAATTACTAGCTCCTGTTTCTGGAGCATGTGTATTTGCCAGGTCAAGTCCTGCTATCCCATCCATAATGACCTCCTGTTTGGATGGTAACCCCAAAAGAGAGGAGGTATTTATTAAGCTGCCCTTAACCCCCACATTTCAGTAAACTAGCCTTCAGTATTTTAAGCAGCAAGAACTTTATCCCAAAATCTGTAAGTAGAATCATAGAATTATAGACTTGGAAAAGACTCCAAAGGCCATGCAGTCCAATCCTCTTTGGTCATGCTGGAATATACAATCCAAGCCCTCCCTGGGACAGATGGCCATCCAGCTTCTGTTTAAAAACCTCCAAAGAAGGAAACTCCACCACCCTCTGAGGTAACAGCATCTACTGTCAAACAGGTCTTCCTAATGTTGAGGTGGAATCTCTTTTCCTGTAGTTTGAATCCACTGCTCTGTGTCCTTTCTCTGGAGCAGCAGAAAACAAGCTTGCTCTATCTTCAACCTTACATCCCTTCAAATATTTAAATGTGGACCTCATGCCATCCCTTATAGGGGATTTCCAGACCCTTCATAATTTTGGTTGTCCTCCTCTGGACAAGCTCCATCTTCTCAGCATTGTGCCACTCTATTCTACCTTGGTCAGGCCCCACCTGGAATACTGTGCCCAATTTTGGCCACCACAATTCAAAAAGGATGTTGAGAAACGAACATGTCCAAAGGAGGGCGACTAAAATGGTGAAGGGTCTGGAAACCATGAAGCCATATGAAAAGAGACAGAGGAAGCTGAGTATATTTATCCTGGAGAAAAGAAGGCTAAGAGGTGATATGATAGCCTGTTTAAATATGTGAAGGGATGTCGAGGATGGAGCAAGCTTGTTTTCTGTTGCTCCAGAGAATAGGATCCAGAACAATAGATGCAAGGTACAGGAAAAGAGATTCCACCTGAACATTAGGAGGAACATCCTGACAGTAAGAGCTGTTCAAGAGAGGAAGATGCTGGCTTTGAGTCTTCCTCCTTGGAGATCTTTAAACAGAGGCTGGATGGCCATCTATCAGGGCAGCTTTGATTGTGAGTTCCTGCATGGCAGAAGGGGGTTGGACTGGATGGCCCTTGCGTTCTCTTCCAAATCTATGATTCTATGAATAAAGCAAGACTTGCTACCAGTGCTGATTCTGAAAAACTCATGACAAAGCCTACAATAGTAGCTGGGCTACTTTTGTTCCCTGAAATTATATATCACACACACACACACACACACACACACACTGCTGTCATTAAGATCTTGGTGCACAAAGACTATGTATCCATTCAAATGGAAGTACATTTAGCCTTCCATGTTTCCAGGTTTGACTTTTGAGGATTTCATTAATACATTCTCTCTAGGGATCTCTAGGTCCTCCAGTGTGACTCTATGGGCAATTTTGAACAGATAGTGCATGAGAGGACCTAGAGATTCTTAGAGAGAATACTTCTCTAGACATTTGTATGTCCTAGGGCACGATACTATGGTTCAGGGGTAGGTAACCTACGGCCCATGGGCCGGATCTGGCCCGCCGAGGCCTTCCCACCGGCCCCTGCGCAGCCCTGTCGCCGATTGCCGCCGATCACCCCCGTTTTCGTGCTGCTCTGGGCGCCATTTTGTTTTTCACAATGGCAGCCGAAGTCTCGCGTGACCTCAGGATGGCAAAGGTCATGTGAGATTTTGCCGCCATTTCGAAAAACAAAATGGTGGCGCCCCTCTAGGAGGCCCGGTGCAGCCCCTGGAGCACTCCAACAGGGCTCCAGGGGCTGCAGTGGGCCTGAAGCAGGCTCCACCTCGCCCTCCGCCCTCCTCCTCCTCTTCCTCCCTAAGAGCAGGGAAAGGAGGAGGAGGCAGAAGGAGTGCAGAGCCAGGGAGAAAGGGAGCCAGGGAGCCAGGGCCGCAGCCACAGCGAGGCAAGAGGTTGGTTCATTGGGGGAGGGGTTAGCTGAAGCAAAATGCCCTCTCGGCACCTTGTGGCTTTTGGGTTGAGACTGTGCATGCTTGCTGCCTTTAATTTTGAATTGCATTTTAGTAATTTCCATGCTTGTAACTTTATTATTATTATTATTATTATTATTTTACTTGCCCTGGGTGTTCTATCTGCAAACTTCCCTCTCAGCACCTTGTGGCTTTTGGGTTGAGACAGTGTGCATGCTTGCTGCCTTTAATTTTGAATTGCATTTTAGTAGTTTCCATGCTTGTAACTATTATTATTTTTATTATTATTATTATTTTCACTTGCCCTGTGTTCTATGTGCAAAATCCCCTCTCAATGAGAAAGAGGAGGAGAAGGAGGATGAGAAAGAGGAGGAGTGTGACTTTCCAAAGTGCATTTCTGTGTATTTTTGGTGCATTTATTGCTGAAAGGTCTGCTGTAACAATGATAGTAGTAGTGATGATGATGATGATGATGATGATGATGATGCTTCGGTGGAAGCTCTGCCCCCGGCATGTGGCTCCACCCCCAGAGGATGGAAGCTCCACCCCCCGGCTTCAGCCCCCCAGTTGTCTGAGGGACAGCAACCTGGCCCCCGGCTCAAAAAGGTTGCCTACCCCTGCTATGGTTAATCTCCAGCAGATGTTGAACATAAGAGTTGTGCTGGAGGACTTAGAAATTCTTGGAGAGCTGTCTTTTCAGATAAAATAAAACCAGTGTGCTTTTATTTGCAGTTTTCCCACTATCTCAAGGGTCTTGTGCCCCTAACCCCAGGGAATCTGGGTGTATGTGAAATAGGAAAAGGCAGAAAGAGGAGAGGAGAGCTGCATTGGGAGGAAAGTGAGGGCTCCGTAGGGACTTAAACCCGATCCTGGAAACCAGGAGTACCATCCACCAGCGCCTTTTGCTTTTTTTCTGGCAATGCAACAAGGGGAAAAGCAAAACCTTGAGAGGACACAGGAGTGCTGTCTCAGGAAAAGAAAACCTGACAGAATTAGAAGGACTGCCTTTAAGATGCATCCTTGAGATTGGATTTGTTAGGGATCTGTTCCTAACACACTTTTGTATTTCAAGAGCAAGTCTGAAAAAATACCAACAACAGTGTCTCAACAAATACCAACTACAGTGTCTAAACCTACCAGATCATCCAACCGCAATGCGAATGGGTGTGGGATGATTTCTGACGAACAGTTGTGTGGATTCTCTCTGAAAGGAGAGAAACCCCGCATACAAACACCCGCAGAGATGCATTCTCGTTATATTCATGATGTGGAAAGAGAGAATAGACACTTCACCCATTCCTTGGTCCATTAGGTGTGAACGTCTTGCATCTGAGACACTGCCTCCTCCTCCTGATCTGTGAAAAGCAAACTTAAGACTATGTATTCATTCAAATGGAAGTACATTTAGCCCTCCATGTTTCCAGGTTTGACTTTTGTGGATTTCATTAATACGTTCACTCTAGGGATCTCTAGGTCCTCCAGTGTGACTCTATGGGCAATTTTGAACAGATACTGCATGCAAGGACCTAGAGATTCGTAGAGAGAACACTTCTCTAGGCATTTGTATGTCCTACGGCACGATACTATGGTTAATTTCCAGCAGATGTTGCACATAATAATGCTATTTGACACCACATCCTATGGAATCCAATGGAATTTGCAGTTTTACGTAGTCTTTGGCCCTCTTTGCCAAGGAATGCTGTTGCCTCACAAAAACTACAAATCCCAGAAGTGTGTAGGATGGAGCCATGGCAGTTAAAGTGGTTTTATTTCCTCAGCGCAGATGCAGAGAAAGAAACTGAGATAAAGAAAGAAAGGAAGGAAGGAAGGAAGGAAGGAAGGAAGGTAGGTAGGTAGGTAGTGGCAGCACAAGGTAGTGCATGAGAGGACCTAGAGATTCCTAGAGAGAACACTTCTCTAGGCATTTGTATGTCCTACAGCCGGTATGATACTATGGTTAATCTCCAGCAGGTGTTGAACATAAGAGTTGTGCTGGAGGACCTAGAAATTCCTAGACAGCTGTTATTTCAGATAAAATAAAACCAGTGTGCTTTTATTTGCATCTTTCCCACGATCTCAAAGGTCCTGTGCCCCTAAGCCCAGGGAATCTGGGTGTATGTGAAATAGGAAAAGGCAGAAAGAGGAGAGGAGAGCTGCATTGGGAGGAAAGTGTGGGCTCCTCAGGGACTTGAACCCCATCCTGGAAACCAGGAGTGCCAACCACCAGCGCCTTTTGCTTTTTTCTGGCAGTGCAACAAGGGGAAAAGCAAAACCTGAGAGAACACAGGTGTGTTCTCTCAGGAAAAAGAAAACCTGACAGAATTAGAAGGACTGCCTTTAAGATGCATCCATGAGATTGGATTTGTTAGGAATCTGTTCCTAACACACTTTTGTATTTCAAGAGCAAGTCTCAACAAATGCCAACAACAGCGTCTCAACAAATACCAACTACAGTGGCTCAACAAATACCAACAACAGTGTCTAAACCTACCAGATCTTCCAACTACAATGCGAACGGGTGTGGAATGATTTCGGGCAAATGGTTGTGTGGATTCTTCATAGGAACTGCTAGAACCCCTGAAAAGGAGAGAAACCCCGCATACAAACACCCACAGAGAGGCATTCTCATTCTATTCATGATGTGGAAAGAGAGAATAGACACCTGACCTGTTCCTTGATCCATTATGTGTGAACTTTTTGCCTCTGAGACACTGCCTCCTTTTCCTGATCTGTGAAAACCAAACTTAAGATCTTGGTGCTCCCCAGTCTCTACCAGGAACCCCAAAGGAAATGAGTGGAAAGGGGTTCTCAATGGTCTTATGGGAATGACTTCCATTCATTGATCTTGGAGAGATGGCTTTCTTTTGAGATCTGTGTGTTCTTGGTTGCAACTGTTGAAAACCAAGAAAAGGAGAAACCCACCACCACCATAAAAACTACAATACAAAAGCAATGCACTAAAGAAGATCAAAGAGTGATTGAATGCTGGTTATTTTCCTTGAAAGTTTGCTTTCTTGTACATATGTGATTCATGTGGAACAAGTTCTAGGGTTGCCATAATTGTCCACTAAAACCTGGGACAAAATGTAGGACAAATTCTAGACCAAACTGTAGGACAACTGCAGGACAAAACTCAGCTGAAAATGTAGGACATTTCAGGTCCTCCATTTTCTTAAATGTCCTACATTTTGGGCTGAGTTTTGTCCTGCAGTTGTCCTACAATTTGGTCTAGATTTTGTTCCACATTTTGTCCCAGGTTTTAGTGGACAATTATGGCAAGCCTAAACTGTCAGACAAAAGGTTTCAGTGCCCCCCCCCCCCCCACACACACACTATTGCCAAAGAGCATTTTGCCAAAAACACAGCATTTCAAGTCACACATTTCCCGCACTATTATTGCTATGAAATCTCTGGAAAGGAAGGCACTAGAACAAAGTCCCCAAATGCACTCAAAGCCCAATCGCGGCAAAGTCTTGGAGGGTCACTCACTGTCCAGTTGTCTTCGCCCATGAAAACCCAGAGGGGCACCCAGAGCTTGGCACAGGAATTGGCATCCGTCGCAAAGAGGCAGCAGTTGCTCCACAGAAAGGACCCTGCAAGGCCAACAAGGATACCCATAACTCTGGCGCTGCCAAGGAATCACAGGACTTTCACTCTTGGGGGGTTGCAACACTGCAGGATTAAGGTCACAAGAAAGCCTGGGTTGTGTAGTTTGCTGTGGCAGAGTTCTCTCAGCAGTTGCCAGGAGTGCATTTGCACATCATAAACTTATGTGCATCCAAGCCCATTCATTCAGATGTCACATCTGCCTGGACTCCTCTCTGAGCCTGGATGCCCAGGTTTTAGCAGTGGTCAGGAGTGCATTTGCACAGCTTAAACTTGTGCGCCAGCTGCACCCTCATCAAAGGTGGGGCAGGTGGGTTTTTAGTCTGTTTTTAACTTCTGCATATTTTATGCGATTATTTATATGGACTTTGTAATTGATTGAATTTTATAACAATTTTCAATGTTTTAGCTGTGAGCCACGTTTTGTCCCTCCGGTGAGAATGGCGGTATAGAAATGAAATAAAATAAAAATAAAATTAATACAGAGGGAATACGAGACATAAGAACTCAAGCGCAGTTCACACAAAGCTATCTCCATTAGCCTTAATATGATGGAACTAGGAGCAAGATTTGAGCCCAGATGTGAAAGAAGAGAGGAGGAGCGGCCAAGAGATGTAGCTTTCTTTGTGACACACTTGGAGCAGGAACTAACATAATGCTCTTCTGCTAGAGGTTTAAGGCGATCTAAGCCCTCCTCAAATACTATAACCTTCTCCATAACTTAAGGGCAAGCCACCCAGCTCTACTAAATAAGGGGCCTTCCCCTCTTTCCAGTAACAGCAGAAATATAAATATCAAGCAAATTATTGTCTGTCATACATTTACCTTCCTTCCTTCCTTTCTTCTGTTCTTCTTTCCTTCTTTCCTTCTGTAATTAACATCTTAAGCCTCTTGCTCATCCTAACTGTAGCAGATAATATTAACCACAGCAGAAAAAAACACACACTTGGTAAAACAAACCACAGCTGAAATCAAAATTTCTTTTGAAAAAGAACAAAGTATCATCTGTTGGCCATTTACCTTTTTCCTTCCTTCCTTCCTTCCTTCCTTCCTTCCTTCCTTCCTTCCTTCCTTCCTTCCTCCTGTAATTAAAGCCTTAAACCACTTGTTAATCCTAACTATAGTAGATAATACTAACTAGAGCAGAAATCAACAGATGCTTGGGAAACCAAAGCACTGATACAGATCCCATTGATTCATTCTGAGAAGAAGGAGCCATTGAATTTAGCCCAAATTGGTGGATATACTGGCTTCACAGAAATACACACAAATCACATTTACACAATGGGAAAAAAATCTCTGGTTTTTGTGCGTTTTCTCTGGAAAACCTGACAGAATGAGAACATTTTCTCAGTAAAACCTCAGTTGTTTCAGCATATTTTTTTGCAACCTGAAAATTGTTGTGAGACATTGCAGAGACCTGCTTCCTAGCATCCTTAGTGCCTTTCAAATACATGATGGAGCTTTCTCTTGTGAGGGATCTCTCCCTAAAACACTGTTGTTGGTATTTATTGCTATTGAAAAACAGAAAAGAGGGCTTACCTGATCATGCAGCTGCAGTTTCTGAAAACGGTTGTGTGGATTCTTCATAGGAGCTGCTAGAATGCCAGAAAAGGAGAGACGCCTCACATACACAAATACACACAAGAGAGAAAAGCATTCCCTTTCGATTCTATTCAAAAATAAAGCTGCTTTGAGTCACTTTAGAGGTATGCTGTTGAAATGATGCAAGCATACTAAGAGTCCAGAAGCTGCGCCAAAGCCATGCTCCAGTCCATAGGACCGTAATGTGGCTTTGGCGTGGCTTCCGGCCCCTTAGGACACATGTGTCATTTAAACAGCATACCTGCAAAGTGACCAGAAGCAGCTTTATTTTGGCCTGACTGTATGGGGCCACTGTCTTCTTCTACGGATCTGGAAAAGCAGCCTCTATACCCCAGTGCTCCCCAGTCCCTCCCACTAACCCCAGAAACCTTCTCTGACTGATCATAGAGAGAAGGCTTTGTTTTGAGGATCAACTCTTCCTAAACCAGGAAAGCAGAGACACCCCCCCCCCCCGACACACAAACACACAACAATACAAAAGCAATGTAGTAAAGAAGGCCACACAGGGATCAAATGCAAAATAAAGAAGGGATCAAATGCAAAGGAGACTTGCTGGCTATTTCTCTTAAAAGTTTGCTTTCCTGTTCGTATCTGATCCCAAGAGGCATGTGGAACCAGAGACTAAGGACATTAGTGCCCCCCTCCCACCATTTCCAAAGAGCATTTTACCAAAAACACAGCATTTTAAGTCACACATTTCCTGCACAATTATTGCTTTGAAATCTCTGCAAAGGAAGGCACTAGATTAGAACAAGGTCCCCAAATGCATTCAAAGCCCAAACGCGGCTACGTGTCAGAGGATCACTCACTGTCCAGGTGCCTTTGCCCACGATGGTCTTATATTGTTAATGGAAAATGCTGGTCCACTTATTTGCATGGAAGTAGAAGGATTCTGTCCAGTAGCAAAAATCAAAGTATTGTCTCCCATCCATTTACCCTTCCTTCCTTCCTTCCTTCCTTCCTTCCTTCCTTCCTTCTTTTCCCCCACAATTAAAGCCTTAAGCCACTTGTTAATCCTAACTGTAATAGATAATACTAACCACAGCAAAAATCAAATTTCCTTTTGGGGACTTAAAAAACAAAAGTATTATCTCGTACCCATTTCCCCTTCCTTCCTTCCTTCCTTCCTTCCTTCCTTCCTTCCTTCCTTCCTTCTGTAATTAAAGCCTTAAATGATTTGTAAATCTAAACTGTGATAAATAATACTAACCAAAGCACCTGTCCAAATCCCATTGAATCACTCTGCTTAGGATAAGGCACTGAATTTAGCCCAAATTCCCCTCTGTTGTTCGACTTTCTGTCCTTTCTGTTCATTGCCCTCCTAACCCTTAATAACAGCCAATGTGTAAAAGCCAATACACTGCTACCTCGGGTTACGAAATTAATTCGTTCCGCTATTCCTTTCGTAAGCCGAAAATTTCGTAACCCGAAACGCTTTTTCCATTGAAAATAACTAATGCGTTCTATGACCTCAGACTGAACCTGCAAGTGAAAACAAAGGTACAATAGAGGCCTATTAAGCTAAGTACCCTACAATACAATGTAATACAAAGTTGCCTGAGGCACTAAAGAGCTTAACAATGACTGGCAGGTCCATTCTAAAGTTTCTAAAGGATAAAGAAAAAAAATGTTTTTGACTTATCTTTTGCTGGTCTTGGCATCTGGTCCTGGCATCTCAGAGTGAGGCAGGAGGAGGAGGAGAGGGGCAGCCAAAAAAGCCAAATTTAAACCAATTCAACCCAATTCAACCAATTCAGCCAATTCAGCCAATTCAACCAATTCAGCCAATTTAGCCAATGCAACCAATTTAACAAAGTTAACCAGTTTAACAACAATTTTTTTTTTAAAATTTGGTGTTTTTTTTAAGGGTCACCTTTTTTTTAAGGGTCACCTTTTCCCTTCTTGGATGACGGTTCTCCCTCTCTAGTGAAGAACTGGTCCAAGGATGTCTGCTTTTGCCGGGCCTTAAGCAGGTTCTTAAAATGGCTAAGGCAGACATTATCAAAATGTGCAATGGCATGGCTGGTGAGCACCTTCTCAGGGTGGTGCTTCTCAACATATGAAGACACATTGTGGAATTGCCGCAAAATGTCTTTAATTTCTGCTGTTGGCAAAAATGCCCCCGCAGCCTCCTCCTGCTGGCCCCTGTCGAAATGGAGCACGTCCTCATCCACGGCGGAGTGTTGCATGGCCGCCAAGGCCTTCAGGTCCTCTGTTGTCAGGTCCTCGCTGTGCTCCTCGATGAGTTCCTCCACGTCCTCGTTGTCCACGTCGAGTCCCAGGGACCTTGCGATGGAGACGATCTCAGCAACCTCTTCTTCTTCACCTGGCTCAGAACCCTCGGTCTGTGACCCTTCCAAGGAAGAAGCATCAGGCCACAGCTTCCTCCACGCAGCAATCAGGTTGCGCCTGGTGATCTCCTGCCAGGCCAAGTCCACCATCTTCAAGCACACGACGATATCAAAATGCTGCTTCCAGAACTCTCGAAGGGTCAGCTGTGTGCTCTCCGTCACATCAAAACAACGCTTGAACAGGTGCTTGGTGTAGATCTTCTTGAAGTTGGCAATCACCTGCTGGTCCATGGGTTGCAAGAGGGAGGTCGTGTTGGGCGGCAGAAACTGGACCTTGATGAAGGAGAACTCATCAAGGATGTCCTTCTCCAGGCCATGCGGGTGCGCAGGAGCATTGTCCAAGAGGAGGAGGCACTTCAAGGGCAAATCCTCTTCCTCCAGGTACCGCTTCACAGTCGGGGCGAAGACACTGTTGATCCATTCCACGAAAAGGAGGCGTGTGACCCATGCGCGGCCATTGGAACGCCACATCACTGGCAACCTGTCCTTCTGAATGTTGTGTGCCTTGAAGGCCCTTGGATTTTCAGAGTGGTACACCAACAGGGGCTTGACCTTACAGTCCCCGCTGGCATTGGCACACAACGCAAGTGTGAAGCGGTCCTTCATAGGCTTGTGGCCTGGCAATCTCCTCTCCTCCTGGGTGATGTAGGTGCGGCGAGGCATCTTCTTCCAGAAGAGGCCCGTCTCGTCGCAATTGAACACTTGCTGCGGGACGTAGCCTTCCTCCTCCACCATGGCCTTGAACTCGATGACAAATGCTTCGGCGGCCTGGTGGTCTGCGCTGGACGCCTCGCCGTGACGGACGACAGAGTGGATCCCGGTCCTCTTCTTGAACCTTTCAAACCAGCCACGTGATGCTTTGAATTCCGGGGTGGCTGGCTCCTCCTGGGAAGAAGTTCCTTCACCTGCCTCCTTGCTGGCCAGGTCTTCGAAAATGGTGGTGGCCTTCTCACAGATGACCGAGGTGGTCACAGTGTCCCCGACTCGCTCCTTTTCCTTAATCCAGAGGAGCAGCAGGCGCTCCATCTCCTCGTGCTTCGGTGTCCTCTGCTTGGCAATCGTTGTCACGCCTTTCGCTGGAGCCACAACAGCTCTGATGGCCTCCTTCTGCTTGAGGACAGTGCCAATTGTCGAAGGGTTTCGTCCATACTCCTTGGCAATGTCCACCAAGCGCACGCCCCTCTCGTGCTTGGCGATGATTTCCTTCTTGTCCTCCAAGGACAAGGGAGCCCTCTTCTTTTTGTCACCGCCGCTTTTATCTGTGGCTTTCTTGGGAGCCATAGCTCAAGCCTAAAAAGGACAAAAGGCACAGGCACTGAGCAAAAGCCACAATTGGAAACCACCCCCACCCCCATGGTCACACTCTCTGGCCCAAACTTGCAAAACTCACACCCCACACTCTCAAATCATCACAGCCATGACCAAAGCACCTCAGAACACAAACCCATAGGCCAAAACCCCCAAATCTGCAAATGCAACTCCAAGGTCACACTCTCTGGCCCACATCAAATCAAGGCCAAACATGCAAAACTCACACCCCACACTTTGAAAACATCACAGCCATGACCAAAGCACCCAAGAACACAAACCCAAAGGCCAGAAACCCAAAATCTGAAAATGCCACCCCAAGGTCACACTCTCTGGCCCACATGGGACCAAGGCCAAACTTGCAAAAATGGATGCCCACACTTTCAAATCATCACAGCCATGACCAAAGCACCCAAGAACACAAACCCAAAGGCCAGAAACCCAAAATCTGAAAATGCCACCCCAAGGTCACACTCTCTGGCCCACATGGGACCAAGGCCAAACTTGCAAAAATGGATGCCCACACTTTCAAATCATCACAGCCATGACCAAAGCACCCAAGAACACTAACCCAAAGGCCAGAAACCCAAAATCTGAAAATGCAACCCCAAGGTCACACTCTCTGGCCCACATGGGACCAAGGCCAAACTTGCAAAAATGGATGCCCACACTTTCAAATCATCACAGCCATGACCAAAGCACCCAAGAACACTAACCCAAAGGCCAAAACCCCCAAATCTGAAAATGCAACCCCAAGGTCACACTCTCTGGCCCACATGGGACCAAGGCCAAACTTGCAAAAATGGATGCCCACACTTTCAAATCATCACAGCCATGACCAAAGCACCCAAGAACACAAACCCAAAGGCCAGAAACCCAAAATCTGAAAATGCCACCCTATGGTGACACTCTCTGGCCCACATGAGACCAAGGCCAAACTTTTAAAACTCACACCCCACACTTTGAAAACATCACAGCCAAGGCCAAAGCACCCAAGAACACTAACCCAAAGGCCAGAAACCCAAAATCTGAAAATGCAACCCCAAGGTCACACTCTCTGGCCCACATCAAATCAAGGCCAAACATGCAAAACTCACATCCCACACTTTGAAAACATCACAGCCATGAGCAAAGCACCCCAGAACACAAACCCAAAGGCCAAAACCCCCAAATCTGAAAATGCAACCCCAAAGTCACACTCTCTGGCCCACATCAAATCAAGGCCAAACATGCAAAACTCACATCCCACACTTTGAAAACATCACAGCCATGAGCAAAGCACCCCAGAACACAAACCCAAAGGCCAAAACCCCCAAATCTGAAAATGCAACCCCAAAGTCACACTCTCTGGCCCACATCAAATCAAGGCCAAACATGCAAAACTCACATCCCACACTTTGAAAACATCACAGCCATGAGCAAAGCACCCCAGAACACAAACCCAAAGGCCAAAACCCCCAAATCTGAAAATGCAACCCCAAAGTCACACTCTCTGGCCCACATCAAATCAAGGCCAAACATGCAAAACTCACATCCCACACTTTGAAAACATCACAGCCATGAGCAAAGCACCCCAGAACACAAACCCAAAGGCCAAAACCCCCAAATCTGAAAATGCAACCCCAAAGTCACACTCTCTGGCCCACATCAAATCAAGGCCAAACATGCAAAACTCACATCCCACACTTTGAAAACATCACAGCCATGAGCAAAGCACCCCAGAACACAAACCCAAAGGCCAAAACCCCCAAATCTGAAAATGCAACCCCAAAGTCACACTCTCTGGCCCACATCAAATCAAGGCCAAACATGCAAAACTCACATCCCACACTTTGAAAACATCACAGCCATGAGCAAAGCACCCAAGAACACTAACCCAAAGGCCAGAAACCCAAAATCTGAAAATGCCACCCTATGGTGACACTCTGAGGCCCACATGGGACCAAGGCCAAACTTTTAAAACTCACACCCCACACTTTGAAAACATCACAGCCAAGGCCAAAGCACCCAAGAACACAAACCCAAAGGCCAGAAACCCAAAATCTGAAAATGCCACCCTATGGTGACACTCTCTGGCCCACATGAGACCAAGGCCAAACTTTTAAAACTCACACCCCACACTTTGAAAACATCACAGCCAAGGCCAAAGCACCCAAGAACACAAACCCAAAGGCCAGAAACCCAAAATCTGAAAATGCCACCCTATGGTGACACTCTCTGGCCCACATGAGACCAAGGCCAAACTTTTAAAACTCACACCCCACACTTTGAAAACATCACAGCCAAGGCCAAAACACTCAAGAACACAAACCCAAAGGCCAGAAACCCAAAATCTGAAAATGCAACCCCAAGGTCACACTCTCTGGCCCACATGGGACCAAGGCCAAACTTGCAAAAATGGATGCCCACACTTTCAAATCATCACAGCCATGACCAAAGCACCCAAGAACACAAACCCAAAGGCCAGAAACCCAAAATCTGAAAATGCAACCCCAAGGTCACACTCTCTGGCCCACATGGGACCAAGGCCAAACTTGCAAAAATGGATGCCCACACTTTCAAATCATCACAGCCATGACCAAAGCACCCAAGAACACAAACCCAAAGGCCAGAAACCCAAAATCTGAAAATGCCACCCCAAGGTCACACTCTCTGGCCCACATGGGACCATGGCCAAAGTTTTAAAACCCACACTCCACACTTTGAAAACAGCAAAGAAAAAAAAAAAAAAAGCAAACCAGCACCCCAAGCCCATAATCCACACAGCAAAAGCATGCTCACACTGTCTCACCCCACAAGAAGAAGGTAAAAATCCATCCACCTACCTGTAGAGAAATTCCTGATGGCCGGTCTTGATCCGAAGAGTACACCTGGCAAAGTCCAAAGGCAGAAAGCCAGGAAAAGTCCAGACCAACAGTGGAACCAAGAGTTAGAGCTCAGAAGAAACTCTTGCTCAGACAGTCCACAAGGCCAGACAAAGGAGCAGATCAATGGAAGCCGGCTTTTGTTTCTCAAGCCAGGCCACCCCCCCAATTTCGTTAGCCAATCCAGATGATCAGCTTGATTTCTCAAGCCAATCACTGCTGCTAACGAAATTCAAAATTCGCGCCAAAGCTAACCCCTAACCCAGCCCCCTTAGCTTTCCGTTAGCCCTGGAAAGCCTGTAGCTGCACTTTGCATCATTTGAATTTCGCGCCGAAATGCATTTCGTAACCCGAAAAATATTTCGTAACCCGAAACAGTTTTTTCCAATCCAAGTTTTTCGTAACCCGGAAATTTCGTAACCCGATCATTTCGTATCCCGAGGCACCAGTGTATTCAGAGTTATAAGCTGATCAGCATAGAATCCCTCAGTTAATTTTAGGAAATACTTAGCTCCAGCTTTCAGAAGCATTCTAGCTGTGTCTATTTTCCTCTTTGAGAGGTGGTCTTAAGCCTCCTTTGGCCCCCATTTGCTCTAACTGCTCAGCCTGACTCTCCGTCCACTTCTGACCAGAGAAGTCCATGGAGGCTGGCAGTTGGACAGAGGCAGCCTGGATACTTCTGCCTTCATCGTACGCATCACAATGGCACAGAAAAGTAGTCCCTGGAAACCTTGGGCCAATGGAGGGAAAAGTCCATTGCTGTCCATTGGGAGATATTTGATGGGGAAAGTGGCCATGGCTCTGTTAGTGGACATATACTGGCTTCACAGAAATACACACACACACACACACACACACACACTTTGCAATAAAATCTCAGTGTTTTTTTCAAAGACCAGACTGAACAAAAGTGAAAAGGCACTCAAATCCCACCCATTTGGACAAATGGACAAATGAGTGACCAGAGAAGCGCATGGAGCATAACAAAGGACAGCCTCACTCCTGAAGCAGCCTCCTTCCTTCTGCCTTTATTGTATGCTTCGCAATAGTGCAAAAAAGTAGTTTCTGGGAGCAATGAGTTGGTGTAAGAAAAGTGTTCCTTTTCAGTGTTGTGAGATGTTTGCTGGGGAAGTTACTATTTTTATGTTGGTGGACATACTGGCACACAGAAATATACATGCACAGACACACACAGACAGACCTACTAGGAGTCCTAGTAGACCACAAGTTCAACGTGAGCCAAGAGGGTGATGCAGCAGCCAAAAAGGCCAATGCGATTCTAACATGAATCAATAGCAGTATAGTGTCTAGATCAAGAAAAGTAATAGAATTATAGAACTGGAAGAGGCCACAAGTGCAATCCAGTCCAAGCCCATGCCATGCAGGAACTCATAATCAAAGCATCCCTGACAGATGGCTATCCAGCCTCTGTTTAAAGACCTCCAAAGAAGGAGACTGCATCACTCTCCAAGGAAGTGTTAGGTTGTTCCTAATGTTGAGCTGGAATCTCTTTTCCTTTAGTTTGCATCCATTGCTCTGGGTCCTATTCTCTGTAGCAGCAGAAAACAAGCTTGTTCCATCGTCAATATGACATTCCTTCAAATATTTAAACAGGACTATCATATTGCCTCTCAACCTTCTCTTCTCCATACTAAACATCCATAGCTCCCTAAGTCGTTCCTCATAGGACATGGTTTCCAGGCCCTTCACCATTTTGGTTGCCCTTCTTTGGACACGCTCCAGTTTCTCAACATCCGATTTGAATTGTGGTACCCAGAACTGGACACAATATTCCAGGTGGAGCCTGACCAGAGCAGAATAGAGTGGTACTATGTCTTCCCTTGATCTAGACAATATGCTTGTACAGTGCGCCCTCCCCTAACGTGGGGATCCATTCCTTTTAGTTCTTCTGGGGCGTGCAATGGGATCTTCCAGCGCAGCTTTCAGCATATGCTGAAAGCTGCATGTGGCGCGCCCACGTAAAACACGGGCATGCAGTATTGATGCAGCCTAGAATCATATTTCTCAAGCATAGTTCTCCTCATAGGGCATAGTTTCCAGATCCTTCAATACATATTAAATCAATACATATCAAATTAATAAATCAATTCATATCCATCAATTCATAGCAATACTGTACAGTCGACCCCTTGTATCCACAGATTGATTTCATCCATGGATTCAAGCATCCATGGCTTGAAAATATTCAAAAAAGTAGAAATTCCCAATAGCAAACCTTGATTTTCCATCTTGTACTAGAGTCGCCATTTTCCTTTTCCGTTATATTTAATGAGACTTGAGCATCCATGGATTTTGTTATCCTCGAGGGGTCATGGAACCAAACACCAGGATATACCTCACTTGGAATATGACCACCATAATTCAAAAAGGATATGGACAAGCTGGAGCATGTACAGAGGAGGGCAACCAAAATGGTGAACCACCAAGCCCTGTGAGGAGAGACTTTGGGAGCTGGATATGTTTAGCCTCGAGAAGAGAAGGTTAAGAAGTGGTGTGATAGCCCTGTTCAGATATTTGAAAGGGTGTCATTGTAAGGTTGGAGCAATGTTGTTTTCTGCTGTTCCAGAGAATAGGACACGGAGCAATGGATGCAAGCTCCAGGAAAAGAGATTCCACCTAAACATTGGGAGGAACTTCCTGACAGTGAGAACTGCTCCACAGTGGAAGACACTGGTCCCTCGGAGAGTGGTGGAGTCTCCTTCTTTGGAGGTCTTTAAACAGAGGTTGGATGGCCATCTGTTGGGGGTGCTTTGATTCTGTGGGAGGCCGTCCTCTGAGGTTGAGAGAGTGTGACTTCTCCAAGGTTATCCAATGGGTTTTCATGGCTGAGATGTTATTCGAAACTTGGTCTCCTCAGTCCTCGTCCAACACTCAGACCATCATACCATGCTGGGTAAGGTGGGAATGCACACACGCTTTTCTATTCATGTTGGCCTCATTTTCTGCACTGGTGGTGCAGAATGGGTTTTCCATTTTCTCCCAGTTTGAGATGTCTTCTTCTCTCCTTAAGGGAGACCCAAACTGTATCCCTGAAGCTCTGAATTAATTCAGCATCATATAGTTGGTCAAACTATCTCCTCTCTGCCAGGGATGGATATCTTTCTAAATTATGTTGCCCTAGCAAATAATTAATAATTTTATCATTCTTCTCCCTGTTGTGGGCAAGTCCTCAAATCTATGCAGTTTTCAAGGATGTGTTTGTAGTATGGAGCTTATGGGTGAGGGCATATATGTCTTTTCATTATTTTCTGTGCAGAAATGTTATTTTCTCTTACAGAAAATCACATTTGCTGTGCAAAAAAACCTTCCCCCGCCGTTTTTTGGGGCCATAGAATGGATTCAGTCCACCACAAATCCACCTAATCATTCTGTCTTTATTCTATTTATTTATTTTATAACATGAACATTAAAATACATTAATATATACACATATACAAATAATAATAATAATAACAATAATAATCTTTTATTTATATCCTGCCTACTCTGATTAGGACTGAGGCAGCTTACAGTAAAAAAGTCAAAACATAGTAAAATAACAATATACAATAATCCCAAGTTCTACCCCCCCCTTAAAATAACAATTAAATCACAGTTATATTAAAAATTCATACTAAAAAGATTAATTAAAACAAATAAACCAGAGGATGGGGTGCAAGAAAATCAATAGGCTACATAATAGTCTGCTCAATGGGTACGCAATAAAAACAAATACAAAACACATCAAACACAATAAGACAAGAGTTAAGCTTCCTGAGCCCAGTATAGATTACTTCATTCTAATTTATAACTCTCTCTTCCGCTTTTGAATCTGTATGCTTCTATCCAGATTATAATTTCATCAATTCTTCTTCTCCTTATCATATTATAGTGAATTATATTATCATATCATCTCTACATTCATCTGTATCATAGAAATCATATTCACTCATCTTCCTACTCCCTCAGCAGAGCTCTACTTCAACATTCTACTGAACTCTTCTAAACTAAACTGTTCTCCTCTGCCCCTAACCAGCACTCACTCCTCTCTTTTTATATCTACTCCTCCCATGACAGTCCCTCCCCTACAGCAAGGTTGAACCAGGACTGGCTGTTGGGAAATCAAGTTAGCCCAGTGCCTGCAACACATCTAGTTTCTGCTATAAGTCCTCCAGATTGTTTACCACTTCTGCTCAAAACAGAATGAGCCAAATGCTGTTGTATGCTGATGACAGAGCCCTCTGATTTACCATAGAGGTAGGACTGAGGAAACTTCTAAGCAAATAGGATTTGAAGTTGAGAGAATTTGGTTATTACCTATTTCAAGACAAAGGTAATGGTCTTCTCTAAAAGGAAGCACCTTCATAAATGGTGCTTAGATAGCCATTTGAGTGAGTAATTCCATAGTTTTAAATATTTAGGGGTACATTTCTCTTGTAATGGAAACTGAGAGGCATCTTGTCAGCATTGGCTTTTTTCTGGAAGGGCAGCATGGGCAAGAGGGTTCTCAGTTGCTGGTCCCAGTGTGACCAGGTGCAAAGGGAGCAGTGACCAAGCAACCAGTTGAGCAATGACTGAATAGCCTTTTGCCTAGGCTGGCCTTTGCTGCAAGGCTGGCACAGGTGAGACACTTCTCCATCACTGCTCAGTCAGCTGCTCAGTTACTATCCCAAGACGACTGGGTGCAGTGACTTAGATTGGTTGTTTTGAATCTGCAGCAGAGGTATAGACCTAAAATCAAGAAATTTGCATGGGGGCACTTGGGTTATTGCCCAAGATGAAAGGAGGCAGTAGCTGAAAAAAGTTTGGCGACCACTGCTTTAGACAAAGGGGAGGAAAAGAAAATAAGTCCAAACCCCCAATGAAGATCCTTTGGATTGTAGAGTGCCAAAAGTGTTTGAAGAGTAAAAACTTTGTTTAGTTCTGAACGAATTTTGAAACACCTCAACACCTCCGAACCATTTGTTGTCCAGGAGCTGTCCTGTTGCAAAGAGACCCAGAAGGGGTACTTCAATCTTGTGGTTACCTTTCCAAAAAAATTGAGGGGAATAGAGTTGGGCTGGCCATGCTGGAAACAGGAAGAATTTGCTGTACAATGAGCTTTGCAGTCTTGGAGACAATTCCTGGAGGGGGAACCACATCCTTTTGAAGTTTGGGCTGATCATCATAATTTAGAGGCATTGCAAACCTCCAGGAGACTGAACTCCAAACAGATCAGTAGGCCAAATACTTTTATAAGTTTAACTCTAAACTTAAATACCTGCCTGGAAAGCAAAATGTTTTGGCTGATGTTCTATCTAGGCTGCCCCAACATGAAAGCAAATGGGAGGCACCCATAGACACCATATTTTCCTCTCAGCAGTTAGTTCTAGCTGGAACCATCAGGATCCTGGCTCAAGAAGACTCACAGGAATCCACTGAAATTGATCCTTTGCAGCAAAGTTTTCTGGAAGTAAATGCAGAGTATCCCTGGCTACATGAACATAAAAAATGAACTGGAACCGAAACGCAGAGTGTGGTGTAAGGGGGACAAGACTAACATTCCACTCAAAGCAGAACAAAGTTATTACAGTTGTGCCGTGATGTTAAATCAGCTGGACACTTCGGCTTTGTAAAAATGTAGCAAAAATGCTACTGGTGGGAGGGGGTGCAACAAGATGTGGAAGATTATACCAATGGGTGCCCTACCTGTGCCATGGGGGAAAGGATGAGGGCCACACCCAGAGGACAGTTGCATCCACTCCCCACACCTACCACACCCTGGTCACATATTGTGTTGGACTTTATCCCAAAGCTCCCAGAAAGCCAAGGAAAAACACAATCTGGGTGGTTACAGATTTGTTCTCTAAACAGGCTCATTTTGTGGCATGTGGGTCATTGCCCACTGCCCAACATCTGGCAACTTTGCTCATTACCCAAATTTACAGTTTAGATGGAATAGTGGCCAAATTAATTTCAGATTGGAGCACCCAGTTTATCACTCAATTTTGGAAAGTATTCTTGAAATTGTTAGGGGCTGAACAAGTCATGAGTACATCCCATCATTCCTAGTCAGATGGACAATTGGGGAGACTCAACCAGGTACTGGAGCAATATTTAAAGTGTTACACGAATTACAAACAAGATGACTGAGTATACCTGTAGCCTTGCAATGAAATAGCTTATAACAGCACAGTACACCAAAGCATTGGACATTCACTATTTAAAATATGGATCTGAACCAAGGATTTTGCTGACATGAGAGGTCCATCAGACTAGCCCAATGTCTTTGACAGACTGGGTGCAAAACATCCAAACTGCCTGGCTTCAAATAGTTGCTGCTCTGGATGAGGCAAAAAAAACAGATTAAAAAAAATATTCTGACAAAAAACGTGGGCCAAACTGGGACATAAATGTGGGACAAAAAGTATATTTGTCAACTAAATTCTTAGTGACACAACAGCCCACTAAAACGCTGGCCCCTAAATTTGTGGGGCCTTTTGTGGTCAAAAAAGTGGTGAATGCTGTAACTGTAGAACTTGCCTTACCTAAGACTTATAAGCCTTTGCACCTTGTGTTTCATTTCAGTCTGCTCAAGCCTGCTGTGGAACAAGACTGATGGCAACAAGAACTGGTGCCTCCACCTCTTATTACGATTGTGAGGGAGTAACATTTTGAGGTGTAATAGATATTAGATTCTAGATTATATAAAAATAAGCTTCAATATGCGGAAACACTTTTTGAAAGCTGAAAGGGAAAGGGTGTGTGCTAAACATGTTAACACTCTAAGGTTAGTTTAAAAGTTTCGTGTTGCTTATTCTGATGCGCCTGAACCCTAATTTAATGGAAGGGGATTTGTCATGGGGAGGCAGGATATAAGAATCTGAATGAATTTCTCATGTGTATATGTGTATTGGTTATTAATGTAGTATTACTAGGAGGTATTATTTTGAAACTGGATAACATGTATGTATTGTGAATATGGGGGATGATGAGAGGTGTACTGTTGTGAACAAACCTTGACGGTGATTGACAACAAAGGTAATAGCTTGATATAGGAAGTCAGTAATCATGCAGTGTCCATCATCTTAAACTATGTTTGTATGTTGAATATAGCCTTTCAATCACAGCTTGTTCTGATGTCATAGATATAAGTGTAAAACATTTAAGAATGCTGTTCTCACCAGCAATGGGAGTGCTTTTTTACCAGGCCATGAGTACTCAATCCGGCAAGATTAAAGTGCCATGAAGAACCAATCTCTTTCTCGGTCTCTCTCTCTCTCTCTCTCTCTGAGGCTTTGGGTGGCAATGTTAAGAGTGTGGGAAGAACCAAGATGACACCAGCATGTTAGTAGGCATTTTAATAAGCTCCAAAATGTTTGTTTTTATTTTGGACTTTTTGCCTTTATCTTGAGTCCTGCCTGGATTATTTGGCTTTTTAGCTTGTAGTTCCATTTTCTCTTTTTGGATTGGCAATGGAGTACCAACCAATGCCTGCTTTGCAAAATTTAATCATTTTTGTGGAGTCGAAGGCTTTCATGGCCGGCATCCATAGTTTTTTGTGGGGTTTTCGGGCTATGTGGCTATGTTCTAGAAGAGTTTCTCCCTGACGTTTCGCCAGCATCTGTGGCAGGCATCTTCAGAGAATGCTTGCCGGGAAAGGAGTTGAGTATATATATTGTGTGACCTGGAAAGGCAGGAGTGATTTGCATGTGTATTGTTACATTGCTAATGGCAGACCTCAGGGTGGGAGGGTCTGCAAAAGAGGATTGGTGTCTGCTTGATTAGTGCTCATTGTCTACTGCTGCTGCCCAGTAGTTGTTTTCCTATGTCACTCTCCTTCCCCCTATTATTGTTGAATTGCTCGTTTCCCTACCCTTCTCCTCTCTCCTCCCTCCTTTTCCTTTCCCTTCCTTCTTTATTTTAGTCTCTCATCTGTCTTCTGGCCCTTGTTTGATTTTCCTTGTCTGTCCTCTCTGTTTTCTCCTCTCCTCCCTCTGGAAGGAGGCAGGAAGAAGGGATATAGTCTGTGCCAGGGTTGAGATGGACTCAAGTGATTGGGATGGGATTAGATGGAGTCTTTTTCCACCTCTCTTTGTTGCTTCCTGAGGCTTCTTCAGGATGGGGGATGAGGTTGGATGGAGTCTTTTCCCCATCTCTCTTTATTGATTCCCGAGGTTCTATCATATGTCATAAATGGTGCAGGACTCCCTGATCCTGCATCAGGGATTTAAGAATACCAGAAATGTCTCTGCTGGTGGTACCTCAGAGGTGTGTGGCAGTTTTTCCCCAGCAGTGGTACCTGGCATAGTGTACATTTGTTTAGAAGTCCAGTTGTTCCCAACACTTTTGTCTTTCAGGGACCAGTTAAAAACATATCAGTTTGTGCAAGGATTCAAACAATAATGCAAATTTTAATTTGCCTCTGACTGCCTCCATTTGTTTTCCTTTTATTGTATTTAGGAAATCCTTTTTTATTATTATTTTAGATATTTGTAATATTAGAGCCAGTGTGGTGTAGTGGTTTGAGTGTTAAGTAGAACTCTGAGAGGGCAGGGTTTGCATCCCAACTAGAAATGGAAACCTACTGGGTGACCCTGAACAGGTCACACACTCTGAACCGCAATGGAAGGCAAAGAAAGCCAAGCCTCCTCTGAAGAAATCTTGCCAGGAAAGTCCTGTGACAGGTTTGCCTTAGGGCCAGCATAGATCAGAAACAACTTGAAGGCCCACAACAACAATAGTAGACATGTAATGTGTGGATTCAGGCTTGTGGTTTTAACTTAAAAAAAAAAAAATTAAGTGTGTGATTTTATGTGAGATTGTTACTTCTCTTAGCTTTTCAGAATAAGGACAACAACAAAAATTAATAGTATTAATAATAGTAGTACAGTTTTGTAACTTCCCCTTGGAGAATGGCAACACTGCAGGTAATGGTCTACTGCTATGAAATCTACAATACAGGTTTCATTATTTTCTGCAGTGACTGCAATAAGCACTGGTTCAGTTTCCAATCAAATAAATGGGTGTCCAATCATTCATGAAGCACAAGCACCTCTCTTCATGCTTCAGCATACGTAATTAAATAAAGCTATCACTTCATTATTCATTTTGAATGCAATAGTTTATTAGAAAATCGTCAATTTAATTCATAGTTTCTTTTGCTTAGATAAGGGAATGATAGATTGGGGGTGGGTGGAGCTTTTTATAATACTTAAATTAACATCTGGGCAGTTGTCTAGAAATGACAGACTGGTCCACGCATAAAACAATATTATAGGTTAGGATTCAGGTGAGAATTGACAGGAAACTCATGCTTCACTGAGTACAAGAGCATGCCACATGAGATTGCACGGTGTCTATGAAGTCCTCAGATTTTTCTGCAAGTTTTGTCAGTTCAGTAGGCAAAGTCGTCCCTGGAGAGGAAAAACAGAAAATTAGTTGTAAGAATGAATGTTTTGCAATGAGAAAAATGCTTTTCATTCTAGCAGCTAAAGGCAAAACTGACTCTCGCTTGCTTGCTTTCACTGCCTGCTTTTGAAAAGGATCTCCTCTCTGGAACTTTTTTCTTGTATTTCAAGGAAGCCTCCAGATGGCAGTTGAGGGAGACCATTTTTGTCAGGATTGCAACATAGAGAGAAAGTGCTGCTCTTTCCTGCATGCCCACCTTACAAAGAACAAGAAATTTCTTTGTAGTGTCCTGAATGCTGTGATAAATCAGGCTTCTTGGTGCTGCCCTGCAGACACCTCTAATTTTTCCCTTCAGAAGAAAGAAAGGAAAGGAGAGAGAGAGATGCAGACTAACTTATGTGGACAATCCTAACTAGAAGGTGCTACATGGACTTACCAGCTGACACACAGTGGAAGCCAGCAGAAATGTCAGTGGTTTGGGTGGGTGAGCATCCTTCTTGGCACTGCAATACAGGATGATTGGAAACACACTGGGAATTTTCTTCTGCAATCAGGGTTGGGTTCTCATGTCTTACTGTTGAATGCTGAAGCTTGCAGGCTGGAAGAGAAGCAGAATTCTTTTGACAACTTGTACAAGAGAGTAGCTATTCTACAGTTTGACCCCAAAAAATGGCATTTAGAAGAGCACCATCTTCCTTCCATTTGGTATTCATTACTTTGCAAAGATGTGTTCCAAGTAACATAGATCAGATAGCTCAATGGAGTCAAGATAGATCCTTCAAAGGTTGGCAGCAACACTTGCATCCTTGGCCAACTGCAGAGTGATCTCAGACATGACATATTTCTGGGCCACTGTGGATAAAACTACCTGCGCAATGGCCCAGTGCCATTTTTACAAGTTAGCTCATAAAGCCCACTAATAGATGAGTTAGCACACTAAAGGACATTTTGCTTATGGCCCCTACAAAGCACCCAACTCCCAGCCATCTTAGTAATACCAAAGGGGAAAAAAACAAGCTAATAAGAGTCCACCTACTTTCATCAGATGCAACAACCCAGGACTGAGCAAAGCTCACAAGATCTTTAGCCAAGTAGCCACTTGGTGTTCGGAGGTTGCCTAACTGTCCACCATACACTTCACAGAGACCACATGCGATTCCAATCTCAGGAGTAACTGTAACCTTCATGGAAAGAAAGCCAGCATTCAATGAAATTTCATTTACAATCAGGATATGAAACAATGTAAGTACGACTCCACTCCGTCTTTCCATAGAAGCATTGAATTGATATATACAGCAAATCGGTATTGTGTTGATGTTAGCAGTCACCTACCAAGAAGCACTGAGTAGTGTTGTCAGCATTGACTAAAATCTGTTAAAATAGCCTAGAATCACAAGGAGTTCTAATAGGCATTTCTCTTGCTTCTTAGCTTTCAGTCTTAGGAGATTATCACATTGCCTTTTGTGCTGATCTCGGCATGAGCTGAGACCAGACTAGGAACATGTGCTATCACACAGCTCCATGCCCAGACCACTACCACCTCGACCCCAAATGAAATGTCTCTCATAAGAGAAAACAAGCATTTTTACCTTAGGACAGGAGAAGGATGGGATAGTAATTATCTGGGCACAGAGCTGTGCAATAAGACACAATCACAGCCTGGTCGCAGCCTGTGCCCAGATCGGGAAAGGGCAGCTAGCGTGATAAACCCTTTAGTCTTATAACTGTATCAGTCTTTTCAGCAGAGAACCAAGAATCATCACTTCAGCTGTAATTGATCAAGAACACATACTTGAAGTTTTCTTGGAAACCAAACAAACCGAAACCCCACTGCCCATGATATAGGAAACTATCTTAAGAAGTTTCAGATCATTGGTCCATTAATTCAGCTGAAGCTAACACTGACTAGTCACCACTGTCTGGAGCCTCTGACATCTTCATTCTTTACTTCTATCTCCCACATATCACAGTACACAAACTGAATTGGGATCTCTCTTGTCTTAGCTCTCGTATTTTCCATTTCTCATCTTTTCTGCCTTCATTGCGACCTCTCTTACCATCTGTCAAGCCACAAATCCTGTCAGATATTTAGAAGGGTGAATGTTGTAGTCTTTTGGTGGTTGGCAAATGGGGGCTTTTCACATTCAGCTGCTATTACTCGGCCAGAAGCTAAAGAAAGTATGATTACATTGCTGCTAAGAGAAACATGGTAGCGGTACAGTGCAGAACTTATCAATGCACACAATAAACTATAATGATTTTCTCTTCCTTGCCCCAAATTAATCTGTGGATGAAAAAGACTTCATGAAACGCTTGCAGCACATTACTCTCTACCAATGGTTGCTGATAATTCCCAAATCAGTGGTGAGGTGAACCAAATGTGAGTAAAATTGTGGATTTTAAAGGAGCACTTTAAAAAGTTCAGAGTAAAAAAAAAAAAAATCAAAGTGGATTTGCTGTTTCAATGAATTTGAAGGAGCTATCTAATGTACTGAATCCATTTGGTGGCTAAAGTCCATAATCTTGGGTAGCACTTTTAAAGTTTTGAATAAAATAATCAAAGCGGGTCGGCTGCTCCAGTGAACTTGAAGCCACCATCCACCACTGCACTCTGAAATGTCTAGAAGGGATGCAGGGAGAGAATGGAGGTAGAGACAGAGAGAGACTCAGGGAAGTATACAAATACCCTTTTCAGCCTCAAAATTATTGGATGGAGTGAGAAAAATACCATAATATTATGTCCATCGTAGACTAGTTCCTCAAGTCCATGGGACTGCGCCCGAAGAATAAGCTTGTCCTCTTTTATTATAACAACTATTTCTATGTCTGTAATTTAACCAAAGAAAAGGAAGTGAGCAAAGGTCAAATTAAATACACTCTGAAATAAAACTGTTGTTCTTGTACAACTGTAAACCCCTCTTCATCAATTTCTCATAATCTGTTTTAGCATATTTTATTAGGAGCAGGTGTAGTCATTCTGCTCCTGCTTATGCTAATAAGATTTTTAGGTAACACATCCTAGGCCAAAATCAGAAGAACAAGCCACATTATATTGATGTTTTTCTCTTTGTTGTTTACTTACTTCCTCAAGTTCTTCAGTTCAAGTTCTTCAATCTATGTGTTAGTTTAAAATGTACATTCTTTTACATACCTTTAAGTCTGCGCAAGTGATCTTCATTGCTGTTTATGACAGTCCCATTAAGTGTTGCTATAAGCTTTTTCTCACGAGACATGAAGACAATTTCCCTTATAGAAAAGAAAACAAGCAGCACAGATTTAAACTTCTCCAATTATGATAATTCCTGAACTTTCAATGAAAATTAATTTCTTTTGCACTTTGAACTTGGCTAGAAGTTGTCCTATGCTTCTGTTTTCTTTTTATTAGTATTCTTGTTGTTCTGATTTACCTAAGATTAGTAACTGTAAGTCATTCTAGTATTTTTAAGCAGAATAAAAGTTACACAACATGCAATAAATCTTGTTATTTTTTCCTTTTGACAATTTCCTGAAATTGTTCTTCTCATCCCATGATTAAACAGTACTCCTGTTTCATACTTACGTGTTGGAAACAGTGACATTGAGTAATATATTGTTATTGTTATTGGATTCATATTTCATCAGCATCATAATCTTCTTGTGGCAAGTACAGTCTTGTAACAAGTCCAAGAAACAGTCTGGCACCAATCCTTTGTTGATGGTTTGTTCATTGAAAGTTGTGATTGTTTGATTATTTACTCTGCAGACCCCTATTTGACAAAGACAGAAACACGAATGAGACAAAAAGACCACGAAACACAATCCTTAGTGTTATGTGAGCAGCTAAGAAACAGCATTCAGAGAATTTCAGAAAAATAAATTAATATTCATCAGATTGAGCAAATATGGGTAATGTTTAAAGTGATGGGTTTTTATGGCTCAAAGGCAACTCTGAAATATTATTTAAAGTTCTGGAACCATGGTGGTAATGTGGTGGTATGATGACTACTTTGATACATTAAACTGAATCTTGGCCTTTCCATCATTTACTCTACACTCACAACCATTTGTTAAGAGAAACTAATGTGCACTTCCTCTCTCCCTCTCCCTCTCACATTTACATGTCTTAAAGCAGAGGCGAGGGTCCTCCACAGATTGTTTCCTTACAATTCCCACTATCAGCAATCCTGGCTCAGACAGATGGGAATTGGAGTCAAGGATTATGGAGGTTGGCCAACCCTGGGTTAAAAACTATAAAGATGGTAAAAAAAAATCTCACCATTCAGACTAGCAAGGATCCTTAATGGAACATCACTGAGTTTGGAAGATTGCATAGAACGAGTGAGTGGCACTACAAATGGAAGCATGAGGTCTTCCCCATAGACCGTATACTGGAAAGAAATATGAACACTGGTTAAAAATGAAGGAGAGCAATGTTCTTCAGAGTCTGTTTCAATTCATAATTACACTAATATGAAGGAGATCAAGATTTATTAATTGTTCATCTTTACAAGTGTGTTTTTTTAGTAATACTGTCTGACTGCTTAAGAAAAACAGAATGTCTTGCCAACTGGCATAGTACCACTGCCACAGAAGGCATTGTGGTGGATTATATTTTGATGTGCTTTTCCAGTCAGGAAAAATACTTATTTCAGGACTTATATTTCAAAACTGAGTTAAAGACTATATTGTTTAGAGAAGCATTCCCAGAGGCGAGCCCCTCTCTGACCCAGGAAGCCTCCATTTAACCATCCATTAAGAAGCTAAGCCCTTCCTCCAGTCCATCTGCCTTGGTCCAGACCACGGAAGTGGAGAAGAACTGCTGGACTTGATCCGATTCCCCACCACCACTCCCTTCTCCTTTTGTGTTGTGTCTTCTTAGATTGTAAGCCTGAGGGCAGGGAACCGTCTAACTAAAAGATTGTATGTACAGCGCTGTGTAAATTTACAGCGCTTTATAAATAAATAAATAAATAAATAAATAAATAAATAAATAATAATATATGAACTTGACACAAGCTGTTTAATGAAGAAATATAGGGAGGAGTTAAATTAATCTTTGTAAAAAGGAAATTTTGTTTGTATTGGCATATATACGTAGATTATACATATTATAGCAATTCTTCATTCTTTCACCAACCTATTTTTGCTTTTGTCACTGAAATAATATCACGTATAATTCAATTCATGGGTCCAAATACCGTGAAGGCACCAGATCCTTTCTGATCATGGAAGCTAAGCAGGGTCAGCCCTGGTTACTGCTTGGATGGGAGACCACCAACAAATTCTAGGGGCTGTAAACTATTCTTCAGAGAAAGAAACTGGCAAAATCACTTCTGTAGTTTCCTTGCTTAAGAAAACTCTATGAAATTTCTGGGGCCATTACAAATCAACACACAACATGAAGGCACGCACACAAATGCACACAACTCACTTCTGGCATCCTCAGGACCATGGCAAAGCTTCTTTGAGCAGTTAGAGCCAAAACCAATGAAGCTTCTCGAGAGGGATTTTTTTGGATTTTATGTGACAGTCCCAGCATGTAGGCCACTCCAGGGATTTGGCTGTAGATCCTTGGTTTAATGATAGGAAGATTTGCCTTACTCCTTTGTCATAATTTAAGAGAGACAAGAAAAGGATCCCACACACAATGAAAACATTTGCTTCCAGGACAAGAGATCTACAGGGCAGACCTGGAAAAGTAATGTTCTGGATTATAGTTCTCAGAATCTCCCAGCCAACAATGATTCTCATCAGACTGACCCAGGGACACTGACAGTTCTCCTCAGCTCAAAAGTCAATCGTCCAATTTATGTTATAGGACTACAGAGTTACTTACAAAGTCTGTGCAATTCTGGGGATGTCTCTTAATCACTAGTAATGAGGACATTGGCTGGATTCCAAAGTTTTACATTTGGAAGATCTGTTCCAGAGGAGTTGTTTTCAACCCATCTGGAAAAAGTGTCAGTTGTCTTGGAAGGCTGGTCTTTTTAAGGAGTCTGCATGTAGGCAAATGGCTGCCTCTCCCATTTGATATCTTGCAGGGGTCAAGGGATGGTATTGATCTTTAGATTTAGGGCTGATCCAGAAAAGAGAAAAGTCTCTGGAAGCACCAGTAGTTTCCAGTTCTTTTTGTTTTTATTTTACTTACATATTCTGAGGCTTGCATCCAAACTATTTCATGAAATATCACAGGTTTCCTTCCCTCTTTCCTTCCTACTGATCATATGTTGCATCGAGATACATGAAACATTTTAGAAACTGATTTCCACCCATTTCCACTGAGCCTTTTGAACACAATGGCTGTTTTTACTGGTGGTGGCCATCCTAGCTACTCTCAGGGTTTACAGACAATAAAGTAGAGATAGGATTAAGTTAAACTACTCTGGAAAAAGGGAATGAAAAGTCCTTGATAATGCCAGGAGTTCCCAAGAAAGACTCACATGAATTTCCAAAATAAAATCCATTTGCAAAGCAACAAGATCTGGGACTTTCAGAGTCACCCCACCCATCCTTTGGATGAGTCTTTTCAGCCTGCTTTCTTTATCCTGCTTTCTGTCTTATGTTCAAAACGGCCAGGCTCAACACCTGATGAAATGCCATAACTTTTACTCACGGTTCCCAAAGGGTAAGCAGCACTTCAGGGACCCTGGGATAATTAACTTTCCAACGAATAGCTGGATGGACAGACAACCAACCGGTCTCAACTTCTGTTGAGATCTCATACTCCTTGCAGTCCCAGCCCGTTTTCAAAGAGGTCTAAGCAAGAGGGAAATATATAAAATGCAGTTTAGTCCAATCCCTCATCAACCCTTGGTCATCCTGCTCTGAGGGAACACCTGCATGACTTGGCAAGACTCACCATTGCTTTGTAAGGGCTCAGCATTCCAGATTCCAAGCAGACAATTGGCCTGCCGGGGCGTGTGAAGTTTGTCACAGTCATTCTAAATCTGGTGGGAGTTTTAAACACCAGAGCATCAACTCCATGAGGTTTTCTATCACGACGGATGATGCGGAGATGAGCAACCAGAACCTTTACCCATTTTTTATCCTGAAAGGAAAATTGGGAAACATTTTAAAGTTGCTGCTTGATCAAATACCACATACGTGTTGTTTTGAGTGTATCCTTACAAATGTCTTCAGGCAACATACCTGCCCACATAAAAGTTTCTCTAAATTACTCCTCCATTTATAATGAAACCTAGCGGAATCTCATAAACAGATTTGCTTTATTTTGGGCCAAGGAATATTTGAAATATTTAAAATATATTGGTACAGCCCAATATAAATAGATGTGGCTCACCTAGTAATTTGGCCAGATCTGTTGAAGCTCTTCCCCCCAGGGTTCCCATAAGTGTCGGTGCTAATTCACCAACTTCCAGCTCATATTAGAGACATATGCCTGCTATCCATTAAGGAAAAGGTCCAAATAAGCAACCTATGGTCTGGAGTCTTTTCAGTCTGCTTTCTGATCATGGCATTTTCCAATTTCTACAACTTAAGTTCCTAAATTCATACCACAGTTGCCAAAGGAAATACATTTCAATACTTACTGAATAGTATATATTGTCCTCAATGCTGGAGTGAAGAGTTGGAATAGAGGAGCTGCTGCTATCATCACTGTCCTGGCTGTTGCTCTGTTGCTTTTGGTTGCGCTGCTGTTTGCTTCCCTGGAAAAACAAAAAAATCTCTAGAAGGTAGGACAAGTCCAGACTGCACAGTGGGGAAAGCTGGCTTCTATAACTGGGAAGTTTGCTATGTAGCCGTTGAAGAGCCTAAGAGATGCCACTATTTTTTCTGTGGTGATAATAAAATCTAGGAATTTAAAGTTTAGGAATACTCTACTCTGCAAACTGTAACAGTGAGAGGGAGGGATGAGTGAGATGATGTAACCACCACTTACAGTGAAGAAGGGAGGGTACACCTTGGAAAAGTTACTTTCTTGAGCTGTGGCTAGTATCTTATTCTTAGTCCCAACTAGATTAGAGTTATTGAATCAATGGGATTTAGTGGCATGTTTACCATCAATAATCAATTCAGTGGGTATACTCTAGTAATGAATACAATGCATAATTCAGGCCTACAATTCCCACAGTTCTCCAACCATCATGGTCAATGGGAATTGCATTCCACAAGGTATATTTTCCAGGTTATAGATGCCATGCAGACACCACAACCGTCTTCAGCCACTCTTCTAACACAGCTATTGTTGCTGTTTATAATGATAATTCAGTTTTTTTAAAAAAAAAATCTGGATGGGAAGACCAAGGGGAGACTGCTGCAGTTTAGGATGGAGACCAGCTGCCTTCACAAGAATAAATGAGAAGAGAAATGGTGCTAATAACTGGAGGAGTGGGCTAGTGTGCTTGACCCCCCCCCCCCAGATCTTCTCTAAGTGTGACATCAGTAAAACAAACATTTCAAAAACCTTAACATGCCTAATTTTCTGTTGATCATTTCCTGGCTTCGAATTTTTGCTCTTTCCAGCTTTTTAAACCAGCACTTAGTCGATTGAGCTGGTGGGGAGGGGATCTTACCTGCTGTTTGACTGATCTGAAACTGAACTGGTAAATTTCTTGTCCCTTTAAAAAGAGAATAAGAAAAACAGCATATTGAAGGAGGAGAAATTATTTTTATTTTTAATATGCTTGTAAAATAAAGCTGTACATTCTGGCACAGCTTTTGAAATCTACTGAAGGGCCTTTCCAGCTTCAAGAATCAAACACTTGGGCTAGCTAAACAGCCTAGATGGAGGACTCCTCTGCAAGGTTAGTTGATGGGTTCCTGTAAGTTCTACCCGAGTCACATTTTGCACATGGTGGCCACCAGGAACATAGATTTGCTTCACCTTTGGATCAAATGGAGCTATCTTGCTCTGAGGTTTTTGCAGAGCCCCTCCAGCCGGATCCAGTGGCACCGCTAGCTAGGGTGTCAGCCGGTGAGGAGGGTGTCACCCAAGAAAGGCATGTGTTTGCCTCTCCAGTTGGACCATCACCAGACTTCCTCCCCATGGAGAAAGCCCAGTGACAGAACTGCCAGGAAGAGCAAGCATTCAAGCTGCATCCTGCTCCGAAGGGGAGGAGGGCCCAACTGAGTGTCACCCCTCCTCTGAGGTTTCACCCAGTGCAGCCCACACCCCAGTGATGCCTCTGACCTGATCTTGCCCATTTCAACACTAAGCAGCTCTACACAAAGTAATGATAACACAGGTACCTTCTTTCTGGAATCCTCATGACTCTCGCTGCTGCTGCTGTCGCTGCTGCTGTCGCTGCTGCTGTCGCTGTTGCTGTCGCTGTTGCTGTCGCTGCTGCTGTCACTACTGCTACTGTCACTACTGCTGCTGCTGCTCTTTCTGCTGCTACTGCTATCACTGCTGCTGCTCTCACTGCTGCTGCTGCTCTTGTCACTGCTGCTGCTGTCGCTGCTGCTGCTGCTCTTGTCACTGCTGCTGCTGTCGCTGCTGCTCTTGTCACTACTGTCGCTGCTGCTGCTGCTCTTGTCACTACTGTCGCTGCTGCTGCTGCTCTTGTCACTACTGTCGCTGCTGCTGCTGCTGCGCTTGTCACTACTGTCGCTGCTGCTGCTGCGCTTGTCACTACTGTCGCTGCTGCTGCTGCTGCTCTTGTCACTGCTGTCGCTGCTGCTGCTGCTCTTGTCACTGCTGTCGCTGCTGCTGCTGCTGCTCTTATCACTGCTGTCACTGCTGCTGCTGCTCTTGTCACTGCTGTCGCTGCTGCTGCTGCTCTTGTCACTGCTGTCGCTGCTCTTGTCACTGCTGTCGCTGCTGCTGCTGCTCTTGTCACTGCTGCTGCTGCTGCTCTTATCACTGCTGTCACTGCTGCTGCTGCTGCGCTTGTCACTACTGTCGCTGCTGCTGCTGCTTTTGTCACTGCTGTCGCTGCTGCTGCTGCTTTTGTCACTGCTGTCGCTGCTGCTGCTCCTCTTGTCACTGCTGTCGCTGCTGCTGCTGCTGCTGCTGCTCTTGTCACTGCTGCTGCTGCTGCTCCTCCTCTTCTTATTACTGCTGTCGCTGCTGCTGCTGCTCTTGTCGCTGCTGTCACTGCTGCTGCTCTTGTCGCTGCTGCTGCTGCTGGAAGAACTGTCTCTGGACTTGTGGTGGTTGGAGTGCTTCCTTCCACCCTTGCTGTCACTGCTGCTGCTGTCACTGCTATCACTGCTGCTCGTGGTGTCGCTGCTGCTATCATCCTGCTTTCTACCTTTCCCTGGCTTAGTAGTGGGTTCAGAAGAGTCAGAGCTGGAAGAGGAATCAATGGAACTATAGTTTTCATCGAGGTCAGGCTCTTGCTTTTTGGGTTGCTTGGAAGGCCTCTTTGCAGGTGTGATTTCACCCTAGAGTGTGATTGAGAGGAAGGCGGAGAAACAAATATTACCAATGTGAAATTTCTTACAATTTATATTTTCATTTTCTTTTAATATTTACTCATTTTATGGTCGTATGTAATTTTTGGTATGTATGTTTAATAAAAAAACAATAAAAATATTTACTCATTTACTCCTTTGTGCATTCTGAACAGGGAACACAAGGTGGAATTCAGCATTAGAAACAACACATTATTTATATGCAATCTGTAGACATCTGTTAAAATAAACTAACAGAATAATGCAACAGATATGGAATTAAAGCACTGCTCCACGGTTCCTTTCATTTATCTTTTGAGTGGAAGAAGGGTCTATGAAACAAACAAACAAACAAACAAACAAGCTTCATTTATATACCGCTTCATACCTCCTAAGCAGTGTCTAGGCGGTTTACATCTGTAAGCTAATTTGAGCATAATGAAACAATTGCTGTTGGTAGCTGTGTTCTTTGCAGCAGAAAAACCACTGGCTTTTTATGGTATATTACTACTCAGTGTTGATGAACACACTGGATCCCCAAAATTGTAGTTCAATGAAATTCACTCTCAGGCAAGGATGAAGAGATTGCAGACTAAAGTTCCCAACTGTGATTGTCATTTAGTGTGAATTAGCATGTTCCAATATAAGAAAGGGTTTGGATATAGGGGTGGTATGGGGCAGAAAGACCATCAGGTCTCCTCTGCCTACCTAGTTTTGTGCACAAAGAAGCAAGGCCTTTGGTAAGAAAGGCTGTTTCTTTCACAGGGAAGGATATAAGCAGTAGATTTACCTCTTGCTCACATTCACCTTCATGTTCTATTGTGATCTGGTTTCCACTTAGCCTGAAAGACATTAAAGTTTTTCAGCATTTTTTTATTTTTTTAAAAACTGAATAATTTTAACATACCATATATACAGAGTTCACATGCCTCCTTCCCCCCCCGTCTTATTAGAGATTAGAATCAATACACTGTTTACAATTAAAAACCTACATTCAATATGTGGGATATGGATTTAATTACATTATTGACTTCATTGTAGTCCGTATCCCCTTTGACCTTCTCTAGCAGAATTTCCCAACCCAGGTTCCAAGCTTCTTCCCTCCTTTCTCCATTATATTTTAATCTTCTGTCTCTAATAATATCAAGCAGCAAGTTATCTGCCAAATACTTATCTATCTTATTCAAGTTCCAATTTTTACTTTCTTTCCACCATGATTCTATCACAGCTTGTGTTCCTTTTACTGCTTTTCTTCATTATTATTCATTCCCTTATTTTACAAATTTAATGTTATACAATTCTCTTTGCTCAAATAAACATCCTTGCTTATTATTATATTAATCTCTAATATCACTTCACCCCAGAATTTCTGAACCAAAGGACAATCCCACCACATATACATGTAGAAACCCACTTCAATTTCAACACTTTTCTGATAAGTTTTTATTGAAAAGTGCTAATTGAGAATGATTTAATAATGGAATAAGATTATAGATCTTGAATAATGAAATACCAGGGAAATCAAATGAAAGCTAGATCTTAGAAAATTGGAGGGGGGATATGACATGAAGAATGCAATTCAGCATAAGTTTTTCAGCATTTAAAATGAAGAGTACACAGTACTACCAATAATATAACTGAGCACTCATGCTTTCACTGTATTATTTGCAGAAATTAAAAAATCCTCATTTCTTCTGAGAAACATTTACAGTATCTTTGTCTTGAAATGGGTAAAAAAAGGCACCGAGAACATTAATTTTGTTACATAAGACTTGTGATCTACTCACCGTTTGGCATTGCAAAAGCTACATTTGTTTGGGTAAGTCTCACCATCACTGCCACAGACAGGTAGATACTCAAGTGTGCAGGGAACCTCCTGGCCTTTGGGTGGAACTGGGAAATCCTGGCACTCATCCTGTGAAGCAAAGGATACTGGTGGTGATGGCTACACTCTTGGTGGTGTTTTTCACAAGCCATCTTTGGTGTGACGTCTCCAAAGGAATGATTTTGTAATGTTAGCTTTCATATTCCCATGCATGGGCTCTGCCAAATTGCTCTACATAAGTATGAATTCTCATGATACAGCTTATTTGGTTTTGCTGGGTTTGCCCATTGTTGCCGCTTTTGTGCCCATTCATTCCATTTGGATGTTTGAAACCAGTTAGGGAAAATGCACTAGAGCTCTTACAAACATATTTTTAAAAAAATCACCAGGGGCATTTTTGTTGAAGTGTGCTGGTAGGGCAATTTTTCCCCTCTTTTGTTTGTTTGTTTTGGAGTTATAAAGCCATAGTACAAAAGTGCCATGTCACTGATCCACTGTAATGCAATAATAATAATAATAATGAAGGAAGAGGAAGAGAGTTTATTGTTCAGATATGCCTTGGAATTAGAAAAAGACCCACGTAAGGGAGGGAATAAAATATTGAAGCTGTCATCAGGAATTGCCAGAAAATAGTTCCAAACAATAGAAACATGGTTTGACTAGTTAAAAAAAACAACAACAACAAAACCCTGAGAATTAGATGAACCAATACTGCAGCTTCCTCCCAATACATTTGCCCTGTCCAAAGAATCCCTATGTTTTCTTATCCTCTCTTATGTCTCAGCAATAGTTGGAAAGATGAGGGAGAGTTCCACAGAAAGTTTCATCATTATCAAGCAGTGTTTTTGGCCAAAAGGTTGATAATATTTCTCTCCTAGTGTTCAATATGGCTTGAAGTCAGTTGTGTCAAATGATGCACACTAAAGTCATTATACCAAAGGTGAAGAACACTTTCCTGTTACATTTCTTATAGATATTTATAGGATTCAAAGCTCATCTGTTACTCCAAATCATCGCAGTATGAAAAGAGTATAATGAAATTAAAATTGTCTCAGATGTCTTCAAGAGCCTGAATGTTTTTGGCCTTTAAAATGGTACAGTCTCAGCAAAGCTGTCTCTATAGCATGCTTTGTAGAAAGGTTTGCTTTTATGGGATTGTTTAAGTTCTGTGTCATGTACATACCTTTCCTCCGTGACTTTTTATCTCTCTTTTCATCCTGGGTAATTCAAGGACCAGTTGAATTTCCCCTTTGATCTTCTCCATAGCAACAACTGCACAGATGACATATGTACATTAGAAAATGTATATAACTTTCTAAGTGCTTACAAAATTGAAAAGAGAGCTTCCTGGTGTGAGGATGGTACCTGGTGTCAGCAGAATCCTCACTTCATGGGCTTCACATAAGAAGTGCATCCATGTTCTCCGTATGGGCACAACATCCTTTGTTTTCTTCACGGTCTCCAAGCAGACCTTCACAGGGTAGATTTGGAATGTAAAGCAGAGGTCTCTGGGGTTGGGTTTGTAGGATGGTCTTGATTGCTGCAGGGAACATAGCCAAGTCAGTATTTCTTAAGTAGCAACACAGCAATATACAAAGTATGCATGGCAAACAGAAGACCACGTTATACAGTGGTCTTATACATTATACTGGTGCCATTAGAGTAATTAGTATTGCACAAAAGCAAGAAAGGCTTTTGGAAGTGGCTGTGGTTGCCAACATCTTTCCTGGCCAAGCCTTAGAAATCTCTGAACCAAATAATCTGGAATGCTTCTATCTACATAAGGAAACCATAAATAGTAAAGGAAGTTGAATTTAGCTCATTTTAGATAGCTTGATTTTTCAGAGGTATAGCTTATGTGTGCAGTATTATCGTTTAACATACAGAAAACATGTAGATAGTTTGGGGAAATTTCAGAAACTTCAGAAATGAGTAGAGTATGTGTCTATTCAAGAGTATGCCCTATTCACCTGAGTGAGACTGCATGTACACTACCAAAATAATCCAGTTTGACATCACTAACTGCCATGGCTCAATGCTATGGAATTCTGGAACTGAGTTTTGCAAAACATTCACCCTTTTCTGTCAGAGAGTTCTGGTGGCACAACAAACTACAAACCCAAGAATTTCACAGCATTGAGACATGGCATTTAGGGTGGTGTCAAAATTTCTCCAACCTTAGGCAAAGCCAATGGTAAGTGTGTAGGATTGACTCCATCCTTCTTTGTACGTTTGGCAGATGATGTTGACTTCTATAACAAGATAGCTCTAGGCATGCCTTAAAATTTAGCCTAGAAATATTAACGTTTTCTATTTCTATTGCCTCCAAACATCTCCTACAAAACATCTCATTTAACCTTTGTTTCCCTCATGTGTCAGTATATTAAAATAAAACCTATCTGAGTGGTCATAAGTTGCAATAAATCTACAAACAGAGGCAAACAGACACTGCCAAATTTATTTTAAAAAGTACTCAGTATATTAAAAAAAACCAACTGTTTTTCTCAAAAAGAAGAACTGTTAGTCATCAGATTCCCCATCAATAGCCTGCAAGATTAGGGAATTATGACATTTACAACAGGACATATGCATGTATGTGTAAACACACCCCAAGAAGAATGTCTTACTTTAACATCTTCATCTCTTGGTTTGAACTCTTCTCTCAAGATATCCTCTCCAAGCCTTTCAGGAAGAACTGGAGCCTTCTTCTCAGAATGCAGATGCATTGCTACAACATGGGCTTCATGGCTGTTAAGGTACACAGTGAAAAGCACTGAACTCATGAATATATGAAGAACATGAAGAATAATCAAGGAGGCAAAACTCATTGATTGGCAAGAGTACAGCAAGATCATTCCACAAACTCTGAATATTCAGGGTTCTGGCTAAATTCTTGACCTCATTTAATTTTACTTATATTCCACTTTTCTTCAAAACTGAATGAAGCTTAGAAAAAAGACTGAGGGGAGACCAAAAAAAGAAAAGAAAAGAAAAGAAATTCCAATAAAATTCTCATTGATGAGGTGCAGGGTTTTAGCATTTATCCATAGCTGGAAGGAACAAGTCAGAATGTCTTTTCTTTCATCGTACAATCCTTTTTCTGCTGGCCTGGAACCCCCTTGGTTACCTACACTTCAAATCAAACCCAAGGCAGCATTATAACAGAGCTCTGCCATGGAGCTTGTTTTAATTTGTGGGCAACTGGGAAGGCTGCAGAGGAGTGGACAGATGAATAAAAAGAAGAAGCAGTTTACAAGAAGCACTCTTGGCCACTTTCAAATGGCAAGTAAATACAGATTTTTTTAAAAAATCAAAAGGAGTTTAGAAATGCCTTCAGAATGAAGTAGAAAAATGGAAGCAGTGGTCTGGGGAAGGAAGGATACTGATTATTTATTTTGAAACTGAGGCACAGATTCTAGTAAAACACTGTGCGGTAATGGGTGAAATGGCTAATGGCCTGACTTGCTATAGGGAAAAGCTGTATGTACCTAACACTTCCACAGAACCACAAGACTGGACTGTAACATGAACTAATAATATTTTGGGAAGCCAAGGAAAGAGCACAATACTCGGAACTGTAGCCCTAACTCTTCCTTTGTTTCTTGTTCGAAAAATACTCCATGTAGTGTGTGTTTTTCATCATAAGAGAAGCCTTCATGGGGCTGGAGAGAGAGAGAGAGAAATGTAGGGAAACCACTGTACCTTGCCACTGCGAGTTCATACTTGTCATGGATTGGGTCGATCTCAACTTTGAAGTTCCGGGCTTTCATGTCCCAGATGGCATTCATTTTCAGGGAGCCTTGTGTACGGAATTGGCCTGTGATTTCCACAATATGTTGGGAGAAACCTGTGTTAACTCCCCAGAAAAGCTTTCCATAACCTTGGAAGCTAAAAGGAGATGGGAAAGGGCACATATTAGACATTTAACTATTGATGTAACTAGCAGAGCCAAGCTGAGTATTAAGACAGAACGAGAGACCACCTCAGGGTACTTGATTTTGGGAGTCCCAGTTATTCATTTAATTCAGTTCCTTTGAAGAGGATTGGTGGGTTTTCTCCCTCTTGTGGCAAAATAACCTTGATATCACTTGCAACATATGTAAATTTATATGTGCATGTGTGTATGGAGGGTTATATGTTATTCTGTCTTAGATAACAAGCCCTACCAGGTTCAAAGTCCTGTTTTCTTGAATGAAATTTTTGACTGTGACAATTATTTTGTCATAAAAGCTAAATACAAAAATCATATTTGACTTACACAACATGGCTCTCAAGCTGAAGTTCCTCACGGACCGTCTTCTGACCTTCATAATTTTTCACTGAGATAAAAAGGAGGAAAACCTTAAAATGTTGGCAGTTAGACTGAATGCCAGACTCTGTCTTTTACTTTTGGCTAGGAAAGTTATCGACTTCATTGTACTCTTTAAAAAATAAAAAGCTAGCACTGACTACATGTGAAATGAGGAAGCTAATAAAATATTGTGTTGTATTTGGTGATCCCCTGTCTTACCTTTTAATGAACTATGTACCATGGCAATGCCAGCGGCGCTTACTTCAAATGGCAGACCAAGAGTGGTAGGAACCATGTACCGAGCCTCAAGAATCAGAGCTTGGGTAATTTGCTGATCAATATTTTGGATGATCTGATAGATCATTCCTAAGGCTTGAGGCCCAAGTAGTTTTTCCTCCCCAAGCTGCAACAGAATTAATGTACAATAGGTTAAAAGACATGACAACAACACTTTGAGTATATTGTGAAAGAAAAGAAAGCAGCTCACCTTCCTAAGTTGCATTGTTTCTTCAGGAGTAAAGAAGATGACTTCTTGGCCTAAAATTTTTAAATTAGCAGCTAATAATGATCTTTCAAGAGGTATGTCTTTGAATCCTGGCAGCTAAAAATCAGAAAAATAAGAATGAGTGAATATTATGTCCATTCAAACAAGAAGGCTTCACTTCAAAAACAACAGAAATCATTCTGCTTTGCAGCACTTTTGCTGTAGATGTCTTTACTTTGGAAATGTACATATCTTGGGAATATCTGGGGGGTTTGTTAGAACAATGTTTTATCAATCCCTACTTAATTTAGTTCCAAGATACAATTCCATGTTATAAATGCATACTGTTATTTGCCACCCAAATATGTGCTTTTCCTCAGCAGTACCTGAACATAGACTTAGGAATAATTTCATCCACCATTTTCTTATGACCATGCACTCAAGAAATTGAACATCTTACCTTTCTTTCAGTATCTTTTATCTTCTGGTCGCCAGAGTATTGATCCAATGGGACATTTAGTTTCCATAACCATTCCCTGAGACCTTCAACTTGCAGTGTAACCTTTCAAAAGAAAGAACAAACTTTGGAAAGGGCAGGATATGAGCTCATTCATATGTATTGTACATGAAGCAACAGGCAAGAGAATGAAAGAAAAAAGTTTATTTTCCCTGAAATGCATAAAGGCAATGTAATGCTTACCTCAAATGGCTTGACAATTGTGCCTGAAAAGATTAATTCTGTGTTAAAGATGACATTTGAGGGGAGTGGTCCTCTGGGGTTGTCAATCACAAACAATTTTGCAATGGCGCCAAATCTGTGGGTGCCTGTAATGGAAACAGACAACAGAGATGTTGTGGTCAGGTTAATGATCCTAAAAACTGAAAGTGTGAAATCTGTATTACAGTTCTTTGGAAATACTTTTCCAGGTCATTTGCAACCATTCATGGTTTTCCAGAAGCAATTCAATGGGCATCATTATACCATCTTAAACATTTCTGCTGAAATAGCCTTGCAAATAACATGGCATCAAAAATCCCTGCCTCAGATTCCTTTAGACCTTTATTTGCAATATGTGGTTCAAAAGGAAAAAGAAAAAGGTTTGGAAAAGCTGTCCTGATTGGTTACTTGGATTACAACCACTGCCAGGCAAGTGGCAGTTTACAGAGTTGCAGTAACAGACCTGCTCCAGCCCCATGATTTTCTGATATTGATTTGGTGCAAGAGCTGACATATTCCCTTGTCAGTCTTCATTTACAAATCAGCGTTGCAATATCTGGAACCCAAATGTATCTCTTGAACTGAATTTGTGTGCCACCAAGCCAAACAACAGCTTTTCATCATTTTACTTGCAATATTATCCTTTAAAATGCTGGCTTGAATTGTTATAATACTGTAGCTAGCTTAAAGGCATTTTAGTTTTCACTTTTTGTCTATTTTTAACTATGGACTTTATCACTCAGTGAAAAAAAGACAGGAGTGTAGCGCTATGCTCCTGTCTTTTGTCGTTGTGTGATAAAGTAGTCTGTTGTTCTTTTCAAATTGTAAGCTGCCTTGACTTCTAATTTTAGAAATGGCCAGGATATTACTACTACCACTTCTGCTATTACTACTACTAATAATAATTTACAAATAAATATATAAATTTATAATTATAGGATACAAAAATATTGTTCTTGTTATTGTTGCTGTTGTTTGAGAATACGTTTGGACAAAATTTCCCAGAATCCCCAAACCATGGTCCATTCTTTTTAGCTGGGAAACACATGATGACATCCAATGACATCCTGTTCCAATTTTATGGTGACAGGCACCTTTCAATGAAGAGGGTTTGTAAAATAATAGTTTGAAAATTGCCCTTATTTGAAAATTGCTCGTGAGCTGGAAAGGTGTTTTGCAGTCTTTTGGATTCCTTTTAGACCAATCCTGCAAAGTTTGTGATTATGCAAAATGGCACATAGAATTTTTTAAAGTTTATTTTATTTACTACTCAAGACCTTCTTGGGAATGGCCCTGGAGGGTCAAATCATTTTCAAAATACAGGATATAGAGTGGAACTGGAAACTGAAGGATTGAAGTATGTTGCTGTCCCTAGTATTTATTTAGTTTTAATTAACTACTGATATGGTGGTCTTTTATCTGTTTGATGTGGTGGCTTGTGTTCAGTTTATGTAACTTTAGCATCTTAGTCTGCTTCTCTTACCACGTCTCCATTTTATAGCTGAGATAAGAAAGAGATATACTGAGACCCTGATTGCCATCTGCGCATAGCTTATGAAGTGCATGTGGACAGAAAAATTGCTTTTAAGGACTACCATTCCAGAATGATATGTTGAATAGTAGATTCAGGGAGCTGTAGTTAGGAAGTAACTTTCCCAAGCTCTTTGGGACACACATTGCAGACATAATCATTTAATTAATTAATTGTATCTGCAATTTGTGTCTGCACAATCACAAGAAAAGCGGGAAGGATATATCCATGAGATAATTTGTACTAGATGAGAAATTAATCTATATGGTAAATACGTAGATTTTCCAAAATCATTCTGCATTTTCAAGTAGAGTTAACTTTTTCACAAGAGAACAGGTGATATTTAAAAGACTGGAACTTGTTTCTTACTAATTTGATAAATAACAGATACTTACTACTGAAGAAATTGAAATGAACAACTTTGCTGTAATGTTCATACAGTCGGACAAACCTGGGATTCAGAAGTTTCAAGGCCACATTGCAAACAGAAGACCTAAACAAACAAGACATGACCAGTGAAATTAGAAACAACAGTTCATGTCCATGCACGTCTATCCAAAAGCAAGCTGTATGTGTTCAGATGGGTATAGCTTTGCAGCCTAGGCATTTTGTGGCCCTTTAAGGGCTAACAAGCTTGCAAGGCAGTTAATGAAGAGTGTAAAGTAGTCCACAGAAGCTTGGTCTACAATATGTTTATTAGGTTTTGTTTTTTCTGGTTAACATGGCTCCAAGGAGTGAAAGAAGGAAGGGAGGAAGGAAGATAGCTATAACTTTAGGGAAAGAACATGTACTGTAGGAGCTACTCTTCGCTTAGGTCAAACAGAGCCAGTTACAGTGGGATGAACCAATATTGCTGGCACCTTAAGCCCTGTTGAACTGAAAATGGGGTGTCTGTTAAAAGTGAAATGGCCTAGTGCTGTGATGCAGAAGTGGCTGGTGGATCTACTGCTGTGAGAACCGCAAATCTCCCCTTGATATTATCACTGCTCTTCCAGTAGATGCATCGGGTTGTCCAGGAGCTTGGTGAGTGCCAAGCATCTCAAGAGATTGGGTCTAGCATTGGGAGAGCTCTGGAATAATCTGAAACAGCTATAGAAGGAACAAGGGTGGATTTGCCTGATAAAAGGAGGAGTACATCTCAACTTACAGTTCGTAGTATGCTGGGATCCTGGTTTTGGTCCAAGCCTTCAGCTGAGAGTAGACAAAGCTGTAAAGGATTGGATTCTTCTCTCTGAATGCTGCATTAGCAATAGCTGTCACCATGGGGAGAGCTGGGTATGTTTGAAAGATGGCGATGCAAGACATAATTCGGACTTGAATAGAATTGGAAGTGTTCAAATAGATCTGAATGAGGATGCCTTGTACCTGCAGAAAGAGGATACGTCCCAAGGTTATTTTGCTAAAAGCCTTTGTCCTGCAATAGTTTTGCAGGTTGTAGCAAAGAATACTATACTCAGGTTAAAAAAGAACCAGGTGGCTCTTTAATGGGGATCATACCAGAAGCCTCAAAAGTGTGTATGTGAGTGTTTTCAATCACTTTGAAGAAGAATTGGTTAGCAGAAAGATATGTAGTCAGTCTACTGATCATTCAGTGGCAATCTAGATGCCCTTCAGAGAGAATGTCAGAGGCAGACTTCTCCCCTCTCCTGCCCCACCTCCTGATACTGAGGGGGTATAATTGCTTTTTGGCTGCTTCCTTTTTGTAGCCATCTTGCCCAATACTGTATTACTTATAGATCTGTCTGAAATTTCCTTCACTGTAGAGATTGGACATGTTTTTCTTGCTCTTTGTTTCTTTTCTCCCTTCTTTTCAAGCCAATTTGTGATATTCAAAATGCCAGAAGGATCTGGCCACCTAGGGATTGTCTGAGTTATGGAGAGGGCTGGTACCTGGAGCTGTTTCTAAAGACAATTTTGGCTAACATGTCACCATAGGCATCGGATCACTGTGTGCCATTTGGCTGGATTGGTTTGCACTGTATTATTTTAAAGCACTCAGATCCAAAACACACTGCAGCAATAATCCAGTTTGAGACCACTTTAACTGCCCTGGTTCAGTGCTAGGGAATCCTGGGAATTGTAGTTTATTATGGCCCCAGATCTCTTTCTGTCAGGGAAGGGTAAATGTCTCACCAAATTCCACTTCGCAGAATTACCTAGCATTGAGCTGGGGTAGTTAAGGAGGTCTCAAATGGGATTATTTCTGCAATGTGTTTTGGACCACAGTGAGGAGATTGTGGAGGTAGCACAATATATTCCTAATATGTTCAGATGAGTCCTTCTTGTTCCATTTACAAGTATGTTTAGATGAATCTTTCTTCTTCCACTTACCTTTGCAGGGTCCTGTTTGCCAATTTGCATTAGCGTCTGAATAGCAGCGGCCTGGATGAATTTTGTGTATTTATTATTCTCAGCCAGGGCTCTCACTATCTTCAAGCTGGCTGGCTGAGCAGCATTGCCAAGAGATTTCAGAGCCAACATCATGAGGTTCTCATCGTGATGTGAGACTGCGTCAGTGAGGAGGTTGTGGAGAGGCTATAAAAAAGGACACCAAAAAATGGAATCATTCTAGCTTCAACTCAACGCATGTAATATGTGTGGCAGTCTTTTCCCAGTGGCAAAACACCAAGGATTGGGATGCAAGTGACATATCTGGAGCAAAATATGAGAGAGCATGTCCTTCAAAATGTACAGCCATGGCTGGGATTTAGGAGAAAGCAGTGGCCTTTCCAGTCTGAATCACACAAAAGTTCCCAAAGAATGAACAAATTGCTTTTTATTAGTAATGTGCTACTCGAAGAAATTCTTCAGTGTTTTTAGAAAACATTTTTATTAAAATACATATACAGTGAGCCCTTGGTATCCACCGGGGTTTGGTTCCAGGACCCCCAATGGATACCAAAATCCATGGATGCTCAAGTCCCATTGAATATAGTGGCATAGTAAAATGGTGTAACCTATATAAAACGGCAAAATCAAGGTTTGCTTTTTGGAATTTATTTATTTTTAAAATATTTTCACACTGTGGATTCTTGAATCAATGGATAAAAAATCTGTGGATATGGAGGGCTGACTGTATTTCAACGTCACCAGAAACAAGGACCACATACCTCAAGCAATTTGTTGGAGCAAGGTCTAGCCTGAGAACATTGTTTGTAGACCAATGATCCATATCCCAGGAAGGCAAGCTTCTGAAGCCAAAATGACCCGGAACTACTAACTTGGTTGAGTATTTCCTGTGGATTAGAGAAAGAAGTCATTCCAAGAGCCAGATTTTCATGGACAATTCATCTTTTGGATTTGTATTGACTGACAACAGTTTAGATTCCATGCTGTTGCAAGGAGTACAGTAAGTGCTTATTGAATAGGTACTCACTGCTGCTACTCGCGCTGTGTCTTCCATTTTAGCAACGGCAGGGTTGGCGAAGTGGAGAGTTATGGGAACAACCCAATAAGGTTCCATTATGTGCAGTTCTCCTTTGACCAGTTTGTCCTTGATGAACTTCATGCAATTTAAAGTGCCTGCATAGGCCATTCCAGTCAGCAGGAACTGCCTGCAGAATGGAGAAGAAAGTCTTCTTAAGATTCATTTTGAACTCTTTCCTATAAAGGCAATATAGACTGGATGATTTATAGGCCTGTTCTAAGTACACCTTTAGGATGGATCCTCACCAGCCCATCAGGGAGGTGCTCTGTCAGACATGCTGCTCAGGCAACGTACCTGGCTCTGGGTCTGTTCCCAAAGTCATTGTAGATGCTGTTCATCTCTTCAACAGTCAAACGACGGAACAGCTGACTCAGTTCGATGTACTTGGGGACAACTTCTAGAGGGATGCCTGGCAAGCGGTCTACCTCTTGCAGAATTTCTACAATCTGTTAGATTAGCAGGAAGAAAAGAGTAGCTAGGATGTAATCACTGTAGGCCACCAGGACATATTCCCTGTAAAGCCAGTAAGAAAACAAGAAATATATTTGTTCTTTACCTGTTGCTTAGCGTTTTCAATGAGAACCATCTGAGGCAGATTTTCTGGAAATTCATAATGAATGTCTACAGTCTTCTCTTCAGCCACAACCTGTTCCTGTTGCCGTTGCTGTTGCATTTCTGTTTTGACATCAATCAAGGTAAGTTTTTGCCTGGAAGGAAAGAGTAAGGTGCCATTGAGGAATGAGTCAGTTGCAGCCATTCATATGATCTGCTTCTCATTTTCCCCCAGAAAGAAGGACAACAGGGAGATATGGACTGCACTGCCGAGCCCACAGAAGCCAATGGGAATGTAACCATTGACTTCCTAGAGTCAGGTTTCTACCTGATAATCACTCTAACATCTAGAAGAATGTTACAGGAGAAAGAACACGATGTGTCAGCATTTATAAAGCTATATATGTGCATCTGATGAAGTGGAGTGTGGTCAACAAAACCTTGTGATAGAAATTGCTTTTTCTCAGGCTCAAAGGTGCTACAGGATTCCTTCATATCTTTTTAATACTAGTTTGCTTTTTAAAGGAAGAGGGTTTTTTAAAATAATGTTGAAAATGCTTTACCTAGTTGCTTCTCAGTCCTACTTCTATTTAAGTCAATGGGAACCTAAACCTTCATGGTATCGTCTTTAAAAAAACAACATGTGGCTGTTCCTACTTACTAGCATTTGTAAGACTATTTACATGCATCTGATTATGTGGACTGTGATCAACAAAACCTTATGATAGAACTTGCTTTTCCTCAGGCTCAAAGCTGCTACGGGATTCCTTCATATCTTTTTAATACTCGTTTTTTTGCTCCTCAGTCCAGCTTCTACTTAAGTGAATGGGAACCTAAACTTTTGTGATAACACCTTTAAAAAACATGTGGGTGTTCCTACTTACCAGGCTGTCATTACTCCAGTACCATCAGCTTCACTGAATGGAGAAACTTGGTATACTTCCTCTGACTCAACTTGAACGATCTTGCAATCATGACCTTCAAATCTCAGTTTCATGACAAAGGCTGAAGTCCCTTGAACCATTGTGTTTCTCTAAATGACAGACAGAGGCACCTTTTTTGAATACAAATACTGACTGGATTCAAGAGCCAAAGTGGCTACTTTAAAGATAGAGGCTAGCAGTTCATATGGGGGGGGGGGGGGAACAAGGGACATTAATCTTTTGCCCTCCATTCCTCCACCTCTCTGACACCTCCATTCAAGAGAATGGAATCCCTTAACATCCATGTGTGTGCAAATATATCCAAACTGTTCTTACCAGCAGGCATTTAGGATTCAAGTAGAAGTAGGACATTCCAATGGTCCGCTTGACTTTATTCCTGCAGTTGTTCAAGTCCTTGGTCCTGGTCATAATGACCCCATTGTTGCTCTTGTCATCTACGATTACATACCGAGTCTGGCACTCACCATCAATGCCATCCTGTAAATATTGATACAATCAGGTTACCAAGGGATACACAAACACCACCCAAATAGGATAGAAGGGCAATGGTGGGTTGTGTAGGTGTGATATCAATTAGTGCAGAGTGAAATTAACATTGTGGTTAGCAGAAACTAGTCACAGTTAAGAGTTAGAGCTGACTTTTTTCTTGTAGCTGATATCTAATTTTTTCATAATGTACATTGTTTTTTTTAGGATTATAGAAACCTGCATAGAAAAAGACTGGGCAGATACTTTGTTAACCCCAAAGATAGAGAATGGTCTTTAGTCTCTTGATTTTATAGTAAATGTAGCAATTTTAGATCAGATAATTTGGGCCCAAGACCCCTATCTCCATTTATCAAGCAGTCCTCTTAATGAGAAAGTATTTAACTGGATGATCAAGCTTGAAATCAAACTTCTAATGGTGATTAGAGTTGGAAAGTCCATGATAGTTTACAGCCTTTTTAAAATCCATCCGAGAAATTACAGGTGTGCATTTATACTAGTGCGTTCATTATGCTCTGGCCTGGTAGTGTAAACAAGACGTGGGGAATAATTTATCCTGCAGGTGTTTTCCAATTCTTGTTTACACTTTCACTAAAATTCAGCTACCATCATCCCTTGCCATCATGGTCAAAGATGATGGAAGTTGTAGTTTCACAGCAAACAGAAGGCCAGAGAGCATAAAGAACAACTTGAGTGTAAGCAACAACAACAAAAAAAGGTCATGTTACTACTAAGGTAGGTAGGGTGGAGGTATAAAATACAAGTTCAACATTTGTAAATGGTATATTTAGAGCTTCCTGTCATACCAATACAGTATGTGATACTCTAGTCTCTGCTGCTTTTAACTGACTAATAATTTTCAATTTATTGTGTAATTTGCTGCTTCTCGTTTGATGCATATGGACTCTGTTGGTTTGCTATTGTATATTACCACATCAATAAATCTGACATACAAACAAAGTGTATATGGAAGAAACTAACCTCCTGGAGCTCATATTCTTTCTGGTTCCTTGGTGTTGCAATCAGCATGTTCAGGATGCCTCTCACCATGTTCAAACAGTATAGAGGTACTTGTGTTGATACACGGATATTCTCAATCCTTCCATTGTTGTATTCAAAGTGGTAGGTATACAGGGTGCAAGCATCCAGTTTGCCAGGTTTCTTGGGAGGTTCAGTGAATTGGTCTTTTGGCTCAACAAACTGATCTCTTGGCTCTCTAGGGAATCCGACAAATTCTTCCATTTGAGGAGAGAGAAACTGAGAACAAAATGGAGGGGAAAGGGAGAAATATAATCTTTGTGTGTGTGGGTGCTTCTTTTCTAAATAAGCAAATAAAGAAAAATGTAATGATCCAGTCGAAATGAAACACTTGTAACACCTGCTGATTTCAATGTATGAGGTCAGTCCCATTGCGTTCAATGGGTTTTACTACCATAGAGGTGTATGGTACAGCATTACAGCCATAAAATCAATCAAACCCCAAATCCTTATGGCTACATTTTGCCCTTTCTCATCATACAAAATTTTTCATATATAAACAGGAAGCAAGTATTAAAACTATTTCACTGAAGTGTTAATGTTTCTTTGCATTTTTCATTCCTTTTTATTGCATTATGTAATATATCAAGCACATATATGTAGTATAAACAGAGTCGTTCATTCTTTTCCTGTGACAACGTTGCTTTCTAGTGTACTCCAGTATAACACAAATAAAGCAAACATTTGTTTCTCTAGTCCTTTGAAATGTTCCTCCTCCTTACCATGAGGGTATTGTCCTGTTCTCCTCCATAAATAGATATGTCAGATGTCAGCTTTACAGCAGATTGTCCCAGACCGTCTCCTTGGGCTGTATTCCGGATGACACCTTCATATTTGTACTCGTACAGTTTCCCTTTGGTGAAATCTAGCCCTATAAAGAATCATGTAAAGAACCGTTAACATCTCTAGTCTTTGTACACTCATGTACACTCATTGGCATCAAAGGCTTTCAGTGGGGAAGCTAAGGCTTGAATGGATTCAGTCCTTGGCAGACATTTTAAGTACAGGTCAGCTATTTACGCAGAGGCAATCTGGAGCTTGTTTGGCCTTTGCGGTAACACTGCAGATAGGAAACCAACAAGGAAATGTTTCCTCTGACCCCTGAATGGTTTCCTTTGCTCAGAAAAATGAGTTCTTCTTTACAACAACCCATGCCATGCAGTTCACTATATCTGTATTGGAGGGAACAGGGCCAAACTGAGGAGAAAAGTTTGGCTAAGGCAAAACCAAACAGAGATCTCCCCGATTTCCAGTTCAGTCTCTAGGCATCATACTACACCAACCCTACTAATCTCCACCCCTCAAGGATTGACTCCTATAGATGCCATTTCAGTCAAAGGGCTGAGGGGAGTTTGTTGTTTGTTCAGTTAGCAATACTTACTGAGTCCGTGGCTCTCGCCTTCTAAAGAAAGAAATTGGGAAGGTTACAGCCTGAATATAACAGCAGAGCATGATCTTTTCATTGTAATATATACCTGTGAGATGTGATCTACCTTCACCTTCTAATAAGGATTCTGCTGTTGAGGTTTCTTGTCAGCCATTCACTCCTTTCCCTTATTCTATTTTCTTTTCTTTTCCAAGGGATAGTCTACATTCTGCTCTGCTGATGCTTATTAAATAAATACTAAATACTGCTTGGTATTTGTAGAGACCTTTATATTTCTTTACAAATGCTTCATATAATTTATCTTTACATTTACCCTTCCAGGTCAGTACAGTATTATTATTGTTGTTTTGATAAGGTAGGAAAGAGGCTAAGAGGAAGTGTCTGATAATACTTCCCAGATTTACACTTTTTTGTTTGTTTGTCAGGAAGCCACAGAAACTTAATCACACTTTTTCTCTTTCTCTCTCCCTTTTCTCTCTCTCTCCTTCCCCTTTCCCCACCTCTCCCTCTCTCACATACATATTTTGACAGCCATAAGCATCATTTCAATAGGCACAGTGACAATTTATAAAAATTTCAGTAGACTTACTAGTTTCTTGAACTTGGCCTTCTAGAAGAAAGAAATTGGAAAGGTTACAGTGTGAGTGTAAGAGTGGAAAGCAGTCTTTTAATTGTAAAATGAGCAAGCAGAATCTGTGCCATAATGTTACAGTGCATTGTTGGTGTTGTTGCTGTGTGCCTTCCAATCATTTCTGATCTATGGCAACCCTAAGGCTAAACTACCATGGGTTTTCTTGGCATGTTGTGTTCAGAGAGGGTTGTCTTTGCCTTCTTCTGAGGCTGAAAGAGTAGGACTTGCCCAAGATCATCAACTGGGTTCCCATAACCAAGTGAGGATTCAAACCCTGATTTCCAGAGTTGGAGTCCAGTGCTCAGACCACTACACAACACTGGATCTTGATGCAGGGCATCCTAACAGCAGTACACTTGTCCCTCCATATTCGCTAAGATTAGGGGCACAAGACCCCCATGAATATGGAAAAACTGCAAATAACAAAAATGTCATGTTTTTACTTGAGAGAACACCTCTCTAGGAATCTCTAGGTCCTCCAGTGCAACTCTGTGGTCAATGTCTGACAGACACTGACCCTAGAACTGCGCTGGAGGAGCTACAAAGGCCTAGTATAGTATTCTCTCTAGGAATCTCCAGGCCTTTGAGTGCAACTTTTAGTTAAAGTTGACCACAGAGTTGCACCGAAGGACCTAGATATTCCTAGAGAGAACATATTTATAAAATTCGTGAATAATCAAATCCACAAATATCAAAGCCGCAAATATGAAGGGATGAGTGTACTTCACATCAAGGTTCTAGCCACCAGATATGGGGTGGTGTATATGCTTGGGATGTAGTCCAAACTTTAAAGGGGTTATCCAAGGCACTAAAATAGATTCAGCAACTTGGATAATTCATTTTGAGTAAAACTTGGACCGACCTCCTCTCCCATTGTGGAAACCATTCACCACCCCTGACTCCAGGATACTGGCAATTCTGTTCCTCTTCCATATTTTGGAAGACACTCAGTGTTCTTCCGAGTATGTTCAGTCTTTGTTGTTTATTGGGGAAAGGGAGCATTACCACACAAGATATTTTAAAATATCTTTCTTCACAAGTCTTCTTTTTGGACTTCTACAAATCTGGTGGCCTAAGTCCCATAAAAATTGACCCATTTGCTGAATGATAATTCAAAACTTACATAAATCCTACCAATTGGATTTTCATTGGTTGGGGATAAGAATTTTAAAGCTTCTTTGGACTTTGGTGTGCCCCTGCACAATTAGGGAATTATCAAGAAATCTAACCATTCAAGTGCAACCTGTTGCTTTTGCTTATTAAATCATAGCTGAACTTCATAATTCACTCAGAATCTAAAGGTTATTTATGTTGAAGTGTGAGTGAAGTGCAAATGCATTTAACTGTAATTAACTGTTTCATTAATAATGACATTGAATAATTAATTAATAGTTACTCCACAAACATGCTAAGTATTTGTTGAGGTTTATTCATATGTTTGTTTAAATCCTTGTGGACTTACTGTTTTGGGAACTCTGGCCTCCTGGTAGGAAAGAAATTGGACAGGTTAAAATGTGAGCTCAGCGCCATAAGCATAGTCTTTTAACTGTAAAATATAGGAGCTTTAAATTGTATTCTGGTTAAGGGCTTCTTGTTAGTATAAGGAAAACTTTCACTGGTAAAGTCTAGCTCTATTTTAAAAAATACTGTAATACAAAGACCAATTTGCATCCATTGGTTTTAATAAATGCATAATCACCAGGACTGCAACTTTGAATTAGTAAACTCTCTTAAGTTGAAGTTGAAATTGATGGATCTGGAAGAAAGTTTAGTAGGCTTCCAGTTTAAAAACACGTGCCTATATGTATGTTTATATTCATGACATAAGTTTTCACTTTTTAAAGAAATAAACCACACAGACCCATAAAGTCAAGGTGTTGCAAAAGTAATAATGCTTTAACATACATAGAGTTTTTGAGCCTCTTTGGGCTTCGGTCTACCACTGAAAATAGGGAATTGATAAGGTTTTCCTTTCAGAAGTAAGCTGCTACTGGCTTCACTAATTCATTCATATATTGATTCATATTTTCTTCAAGATTTTGAAGATACATATATACATTTAAATGAAATCATCTGATTCATTAGTGCATATAATTTAGGTAGCACTCTAGTTCAGGAGTGAGGACTCCCTGGTGATCCAGATGTTTTTGGATTTTAGCTGCATGAAGCTGCAGAGATCAAGAGCAAATGGCAAGGGTTATAGGGCTGCATCTACACTGCAGAATTAATTCAGTTTGACACTGCTTTAATTGCCATGGCTCAATGCTATGGAATTCTGGGATTTGTAGTGTGTCGCTCAAGCTATCTGAATGATCCAAATTCCCCCAAAAGATGGTTACAACAGCCCTATAAGGCAGATCAGTATTGTTATTCTCACGCTGTGGGTGAGGAAAGAGTGGGGCTAAGAGACTGCACTGTCCATAAGATAGTCTATAGCAAGATTTACAACTGGTAACTTGTAGTTGCTTTGAGGGCCACACACCACCAGCCCAACTCTTTCACCTCCTGCCTCCAAAAGCTGACTGCCACAAATGCCATCCCAACAAATGTAGGTACATTCATTATTATTTTTTTAAAAATTGAATAACTGATAGACTTACTTTGTGGAAACTTCTGGCTCACTGGGGAAAAGAAAGTGGATATGCTTATTAATGTGAGCATAGAAGAAACTATTAATTGTAAAATGTCAATTTGAGTAAAATAAAATAAATTCTTGATAAAAAAGAAAGGCAAACTTACCCGCAAGGGTGAGCAGGAGGGCTAGGACGATTCCCCTCATGGTGAAGGTGAATGACAGCCCTTAGAGATGCTGGCTATTTTATAGGATGATCGAGAGTCCCACGTGATCTGGGTTGACCAGAATTGTGCTGTTTCAGGTAAAAAAATTATCTCTTTCAGCAAACATCTTTTTGGCAACTATTCTGATTTTTTAAATTTTCAAGATAAAGAACCCATTTCCACCTCTTCCTCCACAAACCTGTTTACACTTCTTTGCAACCATCCTGCTATTATTGCATGGTTCTTATTGAAATGTTTCATAAAAGTGTCTTATAAATTGAAGAAAACATTTTAATTGAACCAAAAAAATAAGGTTTTTGTTTTGTTTTGTTTTTTACTATTGCTAAGGGTCATTTTTGGCATAATTTTAGGTGAGGGAGACTTTGTCCTGGTTAATCTGACCTAATATGTGACGCAAAAGTTTACCTAACTGATAACTACAGAGAAGTGATGCTGGTGCATAACACCCCAAAGTATAGTATCTTTGTACATATTTCTTTTTCTATTTCATGCTGCAATATTATGCATACTTACTCTCAAGTAAGTCCACTGGGACTTAGCATAGGATTCCAATCATACAGAGCAATCCTGAAAGATCTTGGATCAAATCTTTTGCGGCTCTCTCTGCTCATACTGCTTCCTGTATTAAAGGCTAGCTGAGCTGGGCTGAGCTGGCAGGTCAAGACTTGGCGGATCATTCCATCATCATGCCTAGGAGCTATACAAAGTTGGGAAGCTCCAAGAGATGTATTGTATAATGTGCAGATATATTTACTGTTGTACATAAAATGTGTTTTGGAGAAGAAAATTTGTTTTCTGTACAGAAAACAAGTGCACTTTCCCCTGTGAAAAATTACAGTCAGCCCTCGTGAAACATCTTGCAGATGTTCTTTTTCTCAGTGGGGTGCATCAGAAGTCAGGACACTTTCCTTTCATAAAGTGTGTGAGTGTTTACAAGTATTCACATTCTTATTTATTTCATTTCATTTCTGTGTCGGCTTTCTCCCAAAAGGGAGCCAAGCATGTGCATACCGCAACAAACTATAATTCCCCAGATTCCACTGGATGCAGCCATGATATTTAAAGCGGGCTCATACTGCTGTGGCTGCATCTGCACTGCAGGAATAATACAGCTTCACACTGCTTTAATAACTGCTATGGCTCAGAGCTATGTAACCCTGAGATTTCTAGTTTGCTGTGGTCCCAGAGCTCTCTGACAGAGAAGGTAAATATATGCACAAACCACAAATCCCAGGATTCCATAGCATTGAGCCATGGCAGAAAAAGTGGGGTCAAACTGCATTATTTCTGCAGTTCTACCAGTGTAGTGTACAGTGGTGTTACTAGATGTTTGCAGGGTCTGCAGACCACACTGGTTGACATTTCAGAAGAAGAGTGACACCCAGTTGTGCCTTCCTCCTGCTGTGGGATGACAAGGGGTGAGAGCGCCTCTCCTGGTTTCACTGTGGTGGTGGCTTCCTCCTGAGGACTGTAGTGTGCCCATCTTGGCTTCACCATGGTGGTAGGTAGCCTCCTCCTCAAGAGGGAAGACCACCACCACTACGGCCAAGAATAAGGGCAAGTACGCCCTTTTGGTTGCCACCGCTATATTAAAAATTCTCAGGCATAGATCTCTTGTATCTCACCAGACTAACCCCATGATGCCATAGGATGCAGCCATAACCATTACAGTGGAACCATAATGTTGTATTTGATTGTGTGAAATGGCCCCACTTGTGTCCTTCATATGCTTTCCTACTACAGTATTAATTCCTTCTTTTTCTTTCCACAGACAATGAAAAGATGGAATAGCTGTACAGAACCTGTATCCATACATTCTGCATCAATGGATTCAGCCAGCCACGGTTCAAAAATATTCACCACAAAAAATAAGAAACCCCCAAAGCAAACCTTGATTTTTGCCATTTTATATAAGGGGTACCATTTTACTTGGCCATTGTATTTAATGGGACTTGAGCATCCATGGATTTTGGTATCCATTGGGAGTCCTGGAGCCAAATCCCAGCGGATACCAAGGGTCAATTGTACTCTATATTGTGACTGGCACTGCTAAGAGTCCGTTATAGACAGAGTGAGGCACCTGCCTCAGGCAGCAAAGGTCCAGGAATCATACATTTCAATGATCTCATATCCTGAAAAGGAAATCACTGCCACCTTGACTCTCTTCCTTCCCCTTCCTTTGCCTTGCCTTGGGAGGTAGTAGCAGCAGTGAGGTAAGGGAAGTTGCTAAGGTGGATAAGCCTGCATTAATGGACGGTTCTAGAGTGCCTGGACTGTCCCCCATCATTACTTTATACCTTTATTATAGCTGAGGAACAATTCTGATATACGGATCACAACATTTAGTCAAACCAGGTGTGGGGAACAGGTCACAGTTCAAATGTTCCTCTGCGTTGGCTCTCCTGGATTGGGGTGATGGGAGCTGTAGTACGATAACACCTAAAGGACCACACGTTTCCCATCTCTGAATTAGACGGTATAGGGGAAAATGGAGAGGCATTAAAATGTTATGTGATTAAAAATGTAAGTTGGTCTACCATTGTAATTATTGTTATGAAACAAATCATAGGCATTCATAAACTGAAAATGTCCATATATAAATTAGCAATCTGCTTCTCAGAATTATTGTCCACTTTGGCATTTTTCAGCTGTATCTGTACTGCAACCTTATAGCCCAGGTCACAGTGACCAAGGGATTTCTTCTTTGAGTACAAAAATATCATCAGCAAATATTGTCATTTCCAAGGTAAATGCCAGCTTTAGTAGTAAGGGATACAGGGGCTTTTGGAGGTCATGAGAACCTTCCAGTTTTCTTCATGGCAGGTCATTTTAGAACAGCAAAGAAATGAGTGAAGCATATGTTCAATCAGCTTGATTACTGTAAGTATAGTTTATTTCATATTATTCAGTTTTATAATGTGGCTAATTTTATCTCAATACACAAAGCTCCCATTATAAACTGCCATGCTTTAATATATAGTCTTGTGATATAGTTCGGAAACATTTCATGTGAAAGGCTTCATTGATTTGGGGATATTTGTCAAATGCCACAAACCAGAATAGTGGGGAGGGGATGAAACCAGGAGAAACCACTCAGGTGCCACAACAAACCACCATTCCCAGAATTCCATAGCATTGAGCCATGGCAGTTAAAGTGGTGTCATACCAGATTATTTCTGCAGTGTGGGTGCAGCTTCTCTCTCTCTCTCTCTCTCTCTCTCTCTCTCTCTCTCGATTTCTGCCACCCCATTTCTCTCTGTTCCTCTCTCCTTTCTCTCACCCCATCTTTCTGTCCATTCCAGGTAGACAAAAATGGACAGATTTTTCTTGCCACATGTTTTGTGGAATAGCTTGTAAAGTGCTTTTGAAAATAGGTGTTTATGAAATTGGACTTTAAGCCCCATGTGACCCATCCCTGATTTAGGGCACAAAGGCGTGTGGTGGTGTTATTGTGTGCCTTCAAGTTGCTTCCAACTTAGTGGGACTCTAAGGTAAGTCTATCATAGGGCTTTCTTGGTAAGATTTGTTCAGAGGAAGCTTGCCATTGCCTTCTCCTGAGGCTGAGAGCATGTGCAATCACAGAATCACAGAGTTGGAAGAGACCACAAGGGCTATGTGAATCTTATTGTTAAGCTTATCACCTTGTCATCATAATTTATTTGTTGCCTATCAAACCACATGTGCTCCCTATGTAGACTTACTAATTAGACTGCTGCCACACTGCAGAATTAATGCAGTTTGACACTGTTTTAACTGTCATGGCTCCATCCTATGGAGTCCTGGGATTTGTACTTTGTTGTGGCCCCAGAGAAGACTGAATATCTCACAAAATGGTAAAACCCAGAATTCCATAGCACTGAGCCCAGGACAGTTAACATGGTGTCAAACTGCATTAATTCTGGAGTGTAGATGCAGCTTCTAACAAATGTTGAATGATGAATCAACATTACGTAAATCCCGTTGAGTCAATGGGTCTGTTCCAGCTGAGATTCACAATAGGATCTAGGTTTTAGTCTGGAGCCAATTATTCTGTGAAACTGCATACAGAGAGACACAAATGCACAAACATTTTTTTCTTCTTTCTCCTTGCTGCATTTTCAGTTACTGGGTAGATAACTAAGTAATCGATTTTTACCTCAACCAAACTTTTTACCAAGTTCAGTGTAAAATTGGTACATCAATTAGTTCATCTCTGCAATATTGTCAAATTGACCAGTCAATGGATTGCCTATTATTTGATCACTGTCAAATATTGTCAGGTGTACCATGAGGCCAAGAACGTCACTGTGTACTTTTTATTTCTTCATTATTTAATTTGTTCACAAGTGCCAAGAGGGCTGTTTACCAGGCCCTAGCTTTGCATTAACCAGGGCCATAATGATGCAAATAGAGCTGAATCACAACCAAAAGCTGACACAGAGAATGCTTGAAGAAATATCCTGTCTCCCACATAGTACAAAGCTGCTCTCTGGGTTTTTCATGTTTGATTCTTGTTTTAATTTCAGAGTTTATCTCATTGACTTTGCTACCACAATAGATGAGGGATGTAACTTTAAGAAGGTGGCTCTTATCGCATTTTGCCATCGCAGCCCATTTGCAACCCGGCATTCTGCCGCATCTTTTCAAGACCGGGAATATCCCATTCTTTAAAAGATGCAGGAGGAGCCCAGAGAAGCCGGGGATGCAAACGGGCTGCATACTCCCTGGTGCTGGGGAAATGCAATAAGATCCACTTTCTTAAAGTTATGTCCTACATCTATCAAGGGAGCAAAGCCAATGCAATAAACACCATCTTTCAGGGTGGTAGTAGGCTTGCTCTTGTGGTGGAAGATACAGTAAATGTGAAAATGCTGAACTGGAATGGAATGGAATAGAAAGCTTATTCAACATTGCTTAAGTTATGAACCCTCATTCATACAGTTGCCTGTTCACATGTAATCCTATATGACTGATGGGGAACTGGGTGTCTACATATTCCATGTCTTAAACCTTTGTGCAGTGAGTGTAAATACCTTAAGACATTTTTGTAGTCATGTTTAACTAAAAACAGTTACTGGGCTCTCATACTGAGGGACCTGGGATCTTCCTCAAATGCATCTGAGGAAGTAGACTGGAGGTTACAAAAGCTCATGCTGCCAATTTCTTTCTTTGAGTTAGTCTCAAAGGTGCTACAAGATCTCTCTACATTTTGGCTGGAATCCCTGTTGGTTAGTCCCAACTAGAGTGGACCATTGGATCATTTGTTGAATGGTGAATTAACGTGTAAATCCAACTAGTTTAGTGGCTCCACTCTAGTTGTGACTATCAAGAGGATTTTGGCATTGTTTAGGTTCAGTCAGACCATCTCAGATAAGAGGACAAGTATTTGTATGTGGCTGGCTCCTGCCTTTCCAAATCCCTCTGCCCAGATTCTCAAACCCCACAAACAGGAAAGTAACCATAACATTATTAAAAACTATGAGAAGATCCATACTATAGATTCTGTAACTACATCTGCTATCAATGCAGAGCCCAGATGTGAACCATGTTAGCTATAAAGTGTCTTGCAAGGGTTGTTCCAACCACTATCACCGACTGGAATAATAATAATTATAATTATAATAATAAAATTTATTTCTACCCCACCTCTCCAACAAGATGGAAGAACCCTGCTGGCTGAATGTAACAACATAACTGTGGCAAAGAAAGAATCTTTCTTCATTGTCACTGCAAAAAAAGCTAGATCCTTAAGGGAAAATTGTGGCTGTGTGCTGTGGGATTTGTCACAAATCCTCTTTCATCACTGAAGCAGTCATCCTTCTTGCTTTGCTATCTTCAACTCCTAAATCTACTTATATTGAAATAATCCCTTTTGAAGCACATGGGGCTCTAAGTAAAGATGAGGTTTTAAATTTGGTGATTTGATGTAGCATAAACTATAGCTAAGCATACTTTTATTTTTAAAAAACTTGTGTATAAGCAGAGGTTTGTACACTCCCTGTAGAATGTTTTCCTTTTATGCTTCTACTTTTTTACTCTCTAGTGTGTGTGTGTATATATATATCCCCCCCCCCCAGGGATACCCATGTTGGTTATGCAGAAAAATAAAACAAATCCAAAGTACACATCATGGTGATCACCTTTATTGGAATAAATGTGCTAAATGCATTACACTTTCAAAGTTCACTGGCTTCTTTATGAAGAAAATTCATATAGGAAAATAAACCAATGTGGTTTTAGTAATAGGCTGGCACCTTGTTTAGGATGGTTTCTGAAGCTGATGTGTAAGATAGTCTTGAGGGAAAGTTGATGCAGTTAAAAGGCTATAACCCTTTTTGGCCTCGAAGGAATTGAGGACAAAGACAGTAAAATTTGACAATAAAATTTCTGTCTTAACTAGCAGCAACAAAATAACTGACATCTCTGAAGTCTGTGCAAGGCTGCAAGCCACTTTGTAGACAGAGTACAATGAGACTCTCGTGAAGTCTCTGCAGTGTCATATCTGGAAAGAAAGTTCAGTCTTGGAACAGTTAAAACTAGCCAATTAGAGCCAAATTTAGATTGTTTTTCCTTGAACCATCCTAGAATTGGTCCAAACATTCTTTGATGTAACCTGTATTATACCTGGTATACTCTGGTCGGATACAAATGGGGAGAAAGGAGCGCCAAGACGCCACCCCTTTGTGCCCCACACGGAGGCCACAGCAACCAAATGGCATGGCCTCCAGGAGCCCGAAAAAGAACCCACTCCCAACAGGTTCTTCTCAAAACACGCATGCTGTGCCATTGGTGCCCTCACATGCAGCGATGACGTCCGAGCAGCACCACGCACACACGTCATCATGGTATCCCCTGTGTGGATGGGGGCATGCCATTATGACACAGTAGGGTTTGGGAGCATGCGGACGCTCTGCTCTCCCAAGCCCTAAAATCGGCCGCAGTCTGTATTGGGCCTCTAATCCATTTTCACTCCATTTTAAAACTATTTGGAACTCATGATTTCAACATAAGCTCTTTTCCTCCTCCTCTTATGCCCACCCGACTAACTTTTTTTCAGTGACATCTTCCCTGATAGACAAAATCTGGAAAGCTTACTCACAATCCTGTATATACAATGCTTAATGACAGTATTATTTGAGCACTATGTTTTGGAATCCACCTCGTAATGTACTCCTAAACAACTTATGTGGGAAAGACAATGATCCCATGGCCAGTCATACCCTCCTAACCTCCAGACTAAGCTACTTTAATGCAGTATGCTTGGAGCAGCCTTTGAAGACTGTTAAAAAACTATATGAGGTTAATCCAAAATGTACTGGGCTGGAATGTTGTGATCTCAAAACATGTACTCCTGTGACCACAGTAAAATTGAGATCATTTTTGGCTCAGTTCAAGATCTTGCTTTTCCTTGAAAGCTTTAAAGTTCTTCCCAACTTGAGAGAAAGGCCACCAAAGAACCATTTCTCACATACTCCTGCCTGTACACTAAGTTTTCCAAAACAAAACTTTCTTGAAAGTTCCCCCAATCTTCTTAAAAAGTGGCCTATTTTGCAAGTCTACCTGCTATCATTTTAACATCACACATTTCCCCTCTTTCTGTAGACTTTTTAATCATGTGTGCATTATGTCTATGTAGCTTGATATTTGCTTTTGACACAGCTCTTTTATGTGTTATTTACAAGTTCTTCTTTTTATATGTTTTGTTGTAACTGTGAACTTTTTGGAAGCCAGCTTGGAAGTCAGCTGGAGCACAATGTATAAATTAAGTAGAAATGAAGTAAAATCTTGGCTCCTTCAGCAATGCCAGACAAATGGACAGTTGTTGAGTGAAAGTCCAAAGTTTTCTTGGTCATGTAGTCCTTTGGCTCCAAGCCAACATAAGGTGGTGTGTGATCTGCAGATGGCAGATGTTTCAAATTCACTGCCTGGCCATTGAAAGAAAAAACATACATCTATATTTAAAAAACCTCCCCTGCTTAAGCATTGAAAGCTTGCTTAAATAAAAATGGTTTTGCTTGCTGGGAATGGAAAGCAGGAAGGGGGCCAGCCTAGCCTCCTGTGAAAGTGAATTCCAGAGGATGGGAGCAGCCACTGAGAAAGCTCTCTTGTGTCCTCACCGAGCAAACCTCTGATGGCGGCAGGATTGAGAGAAAGCCTCCCCCTGATGATCTTAAAAGCTCTGGCAGGTTCATATGATGAGACAAGGCCATTATTTCTACTGCACCGTAGAAATAATGCAGTTTGACAGCACTTTAAGTGTTGTAGCTCCATCCAACGGAATCCTGGGATTTGTTGTTTCAGAAGGCTTTTCGCCTTCTCTGCCAAAGTGCTTCTGCCTCAGCAAACTACAAATCCCAGGACTCTGTAGGATGGAGCCATAAAGATCAAAGTGGTGTCAAACTGTATTATTTTTACACCCTTAGATCAGCCTATGCAATTCACATTTTATATTGTGTACAATATAAGGCAGAGTGTAACACCCTGCATGTGCAGTTCCATGTCCCCACTGCCCCAGCATCTGCCAAAAGTCTGGAAGGTCTCCTGGATGGTGATGCTAACCAGTGAGGAGGGAAGAGAGGGGGGAGGCAATTCAGATTATGACATTGTTTCTGGTCTCATTTTAAGAGGGGGAAAGAAATGAGGCTGTGCTCTCAGATGCACTGCTCTCTCCACTTCGTTCCCCTGGGAAGCCAGAGCACTCATATTCTCACAGCCTGAATTGCTTTCCTATGGGTAAGCAACTGCAACAGGGATTGGCAGTTGCTTGTGGGAGGGGATTTTGAACAGAGTGTAAAGGATGAGAGATTAGCTCTCTGCACTGTTTAAAAATAGGCATATAGGGCATAAGCCACACTTATGCACACATGTCACTAATAGGGTGCAAGCCAATATGCAGACACTCCCTACTGGAAATTGGCATGCATAGGACAGGTCTGTACATTTTAGATTTCATTTACATACATACTTTTTCTCACACTGCAGTTTCAGAATTGCCATTGTATGCACCCAACAGACATATTTAAAAATTCTGCAAATCTGTGTCTCATACATATGAAACACATACGTACAAGCATGCATATATAAGCTAATATAGCTTGATCAAGAATCCATTTTCCCCGATCCATTACAAGCATGAGAATTGTTACAACCCATAGCTATGAGTGTACATGATTAGGCACATCTGCACGCAAAACATAAGTGTTTTGGGTGTGCTCTGGTGTAACTTTTGCATGATTTAATACTAAGCAAGTTCTTAAATCTAAAACAAATAGACAAGCTAAGATTTATTTCCTTTTAAGAGCTGGGATGCTTGCACAAAGAACTCCAAACCACTAGCTTATTCAGCTTAGGCTGTTAACCTAACCCAAATAATTCAGATTTTATGTAATGGCATGATTCTGAAACGTCTTCTCAATCAACCAATAGAAACCAGTGCCTACATTGTAATACACAGACTTTGAATTCTTCAGTTACAAATACACTGTTGTTATACGGCATCTAGTCAGCTTTGACCTATGGTGACCCTATGGTAGACTTCCAAAAGCTGTCATCAAAAACACTGTTCAGACCTAGTGAATTCCATACTGGCTTTCTTTATTGAATAAACCATTCTGTAATGTGGTCTTCCCCTCTTTTTACTGGCTTCTACTTTACTGAGCATTATCATCTTTCCCAGTGAGCCCTGTTATTTCATGATATGTTCAAAGTGTAATTGCCCCAGTCATTTTGACAGTTCAGACTTTATCTGCTCTGGGACCCATTTGTCTTTTTAGCATTCTGCATTATCTACAGAACTCTCTGCCAGCAGATTCCAATTAAGTTGATTTTCTTCCTGTCAGCTTTCTTTACTGTCCAGCTTTCAAAACCATACACAGAAACTGGAAATGCTATAACATGGATGATTCTCTCTATGGTATTTAATAGCAATAGCAAGTATATTTCTATACTGCTTACTGGTGTACTAAGTGGTTTACAAAGTGTAAGCTAATGGCTCCCAACAAACAATGATGTATCTTTCCACTTAATGGTCTCATCTTTGCTTTTCAATGTCTTTTTCTGATTTCTTCATTACACTCTTCATTTTTATTTATGACTGAGCCAAAGTACAGAAAATCTTAAACAATTTTAATAACTTCATCAACTTTTAAATTATGTAAATACTTTGTGGTCCCCCCCCCCCCCCCCATATTTGATTGTAATCCTAATTTTGCACTTTTTTCCTTAATGTTTACCAGCAGTCAATCCTATTATCAGGAGCATGAAAGACTGGATTTTAAATTTAAATGTCACATGGAACATCATAACAAGCTAGAAGCTGCATTCTGGGCAACACTTTATCTGCCTCTAAGTATATAGAGCCTTTCTAACTGATGAAGAAAATCCCAGACACATTAAATTCATGTTTCGCAAAAATGCTTATATTTATTTTGTTGCTGCATTTTAAAGTGACTGTTTTTTGACTGAAATGATATTTTAAACAAAAATTAATAACTCTCATCTGTAAACACAGTATTGCAATTTAAAAAAACTCAGCTATGATTGGCATGTAATATACTATGATTTTTTTCCTTTTTTTGGATCTGTACATGGCAATGTCGCATAACCCTTTAAAATTTGTCTGTCTGAAAGCTAAGGCCTTGCTTCTTTAAGAGATATGAGAAGAGGTAATCTGAAATCACACAATAAATATAGAAATGGCAATCATCTACGGTATACTGTACATTCAAGTTAAAGAGAAAATGTTTCCATATCAGTTAACACTTGAGACACAATTGAACATTTCATCTTGAACTAGTGCTAAAAGTGCTACTTTTGCCTGAAGTATAAAATACAAATGCTGAAGCATTTCATTGTCTGAAGACTCATACATTCATTCTTTCAGTTAAAGAACTACGTCTTTTGTTTTAAGAATATACATGTATCTGAATGAAGATCTTTTTACAGCTTTGACTATAGGAGTACATATAGGAAAGGGATGGGTAGATCTTTAAAAGCCACACATACAGTACAACTGCTAACACCAGCACTGATTTATTCCACTCATAACACCCTGTTTCGCTAAGTCAGAAAATTTTATAGACATGTCAGTACTGCTTAACAGAAAGAGGTTAAGATTCTAAGGCGAATTATCTGTCCACTCTGTGTTCAAGTTTTCTGGTAGCAGCATGTGCAAATTGTCTGCATTTCTTTGCAAAACAGGGCTGGCATCACTAGTCTGTATCTTTCTCAGCTGCTCCTTTCTGCTTGGTTTTCGGTCTTCAGCTGTTTTTTCTGGAAGAGCACTTGAACTAGGGAATAACAATTTTTTAAAAACATCAGCATGCCTATCTGTACAAATAAAAAAACATTATAGTATAGATAGAAAGCACTACTCTGCACAAGGGAGGACACCCCACCTTGAAAGAGAGCAAAGTTTTTTTCTGATCTGTTTAGCAACATAAAAACAAAGAGCTGTCCATGGCAAGCAAAAATATAAGGTGAGCAGTCTCCATCTGCCTTGGTGAATAACAAGTTCTGTAAAGTAACCCTAACTCAAAACACTTTCAGCCACAGCTCTGCAGACGGAAGTGTAATTATGGTCTTGGAGAAATGCAAGTGCACTGCAGCATTGCATAAGCCACCCTGGTCCATGTCAACTGGATGAACTAAAGCTGTCCATGGACTGATACCAGTATATGCCAGGTTTCCAGGAAAGAAAGAAACAACTGTAGCCTATGGTATCAATCCTTGGTGAAGCGAGGAAAATACTGGTTCCCTCCCCTCATCAAAAATTTGAGAAGCACTGGACTAGAGTATGCATGGGATCTGGGAGTCTGAGCTATTGAAGACATTTACTCTACGACAGTGGTTCTCAAACTATGGGGTGTGAAGCTGAGTGGGGTGGCGAGGTGTTCAAGGAAGGCATGAGACTTGGAGGCCCTGATCCCTCCTTCCAAACATTTAAGTATGTATGAACATACATGAATGAGTGAATGAAGATATGCACATTAAACATATAAAATATCTGTATGCATACACTATGTCGAGTGGGGTGGGGTGTGGCATCCACATGTAAATGTGAAGGGGGTCACAAGATTAAAAACTTTGAGAATCGCTATTCTAAGACATAAATCTTACAAAGAAAAACAATTTAACTAAGTTTGTCATCTGGTTCAGGAGTGGTAACAGGCACCCTAAGGGCTACATGCCTCCTCAGCTGCTGCCACCACCACCATCATCCTGCCTTGCCAAAATCACTGTTGAGCTGTCAGACTTTGGTGCTATACCACAGCAAAAGATGATACATTTCCCATTAAAAACAAGGTGCACAGAGAGCATACAACTTATTTCCAAACACAACTGACCTACTGAAATATAACTGTACTTGAAAACAAGGCTTAACTCTCTATGCACCTTGTTCTTAATGTAGGGCATTTGCCATATTGCCAAAATTGAGTGGCGACAGAGTGATTCAATGAGGCCTTTGGTGGGTTCATGGGGGAAGGGGACAGAGGAACATTTTTTTTGGTGAACTCATCAAGTTTGTCCACACCTGAGCTAGTTCGGAATTTTCTGAAGCACATTAAATTTTTATCATTCAGAAGTACCTGTTCTCACGAACATGCTGAGTTGCCTCACAAACATCTGAGAATTTAGGGACACTGGAGAAGTGGTTCAGTCTCTTTTGGCAAGACCTGAAATTTGCTAATGTAGTATCCAATTCTGAACCTGTGAATCAAATATTGTTTCTTAGGAAATAATAATTCCAAATGATGGAAAAGGTAGGAAGAGAATTAGGAGAGGAGCTTGCAGTTAGCAATACACTAAATTTCCAGTGTTGCACTAATGACAAAGAAAGAAAGCAGCTGAAACATAAAACTACAAGCAACAAAAACTATAGGGGTAGGAGGAGAATGCAAGCCCATTGCCAATCTCAGTGGTATGTATAAAAAGGTGAGAAAAACACAGGGAAGAAAACACCAATGAATCATACTAAATTTCTAGCTCAGAAAAATGGAAAAGCACTACCCAGTGTTTCCTCAGCACTTTGATAGTGATTTCTATTTGCCATAGGCAATCAAACCTAAGCTGCCTTAAGCAATCAAACTAAGCACCCAAGTCTTCTGAACATCTATTGTAGGAGACCTTATATTCAATAATATCCACCAGACTTAAAAGCCAGCTGATGCACTACCCAGGATAGTTACTAGGGCACTTACAACTGGCTTTGTCACATTTGCCAGATTCAGAATTTAGTAAGTCTAATCACTCCACTACACTGCAAATGAATTAACTTTATGGGAAGATGCAATTATGGGATAGCAGCATAATTTAGAAATTCAAGGTATATACCTGCCTCAGGGATGGTGGAAGAAAAAATAATTTAAGCAATATGGTGGCTGGTTATTCAAAAGCAGGGATGCGGGAAACTGTGGTCCTTCAGATGTTTTGGACAACAACTCCTATAATTATATCCTACTGGCTATATTGATGGATGCTTCTACGAACTGGTCAAAAACATATGGAAGGTCTTCATACCTTCTTTAAAGAGTAGTTGGGGTGCTGCTCATTGGGAAATGACAACCAGCTATAGTGTACTGTCCCTGTCCCTGAATTATGCCCTCTATTTATGAGAATGTACATATATGCATTTCTGGCATGAAAGGGAATGAATGCAATGCATGTTATGGTGAATTCTTACTTCCCAAGAAGGCACACTGAGGTTTCACATGATCAGAAGTCATACTTAAGAACTGTTGCTTCAGCCAAACTCCACGGTCTTCCTCAAATGCCTTCCTCTACACCAAGAGAAAATGCAAGATTATCACGATAGATTAGCACAGGTTGTGTTGTTTGACATAATTACTACATATACACATTTAAGGAAATGGAAAGCTATCACAAAAATGTAGAGTATTGGTGAAGTTGATTACAAACTGTACTCAAATAATCCAGCTGCAAATGAAGGGGTGTTTCACACTTCACACAACAGACATGTTTCTAGTGTGAATGGGAGGTGCACATCTGTAAAAATAAGGCAGATGCATGCTGAGGATATGCAGCCAGCTACAACTTCCTGGCACATATCAAATGTGCATTTACAGATAAACATCCTTTTCAATATTCCAGTATTCGCTGTGTAGAATACAGTGAACATAGTTAAACCTACTGGTTAAGTCTGGTTGCCTGAAAAGTACAAAAACTATCATCCTTCAGCATTAAAAAGCACAAAACCATTTAAATACCTCAAGTCCTAATCTAATAGCAGCCTCTGTGAAACTTTTGCGCTCTCTCTCAAAGTTCTTCTTTTGTTCTCTGAACAATTTCCATTCCTCCTTCAGTCTCTCTTTTTCTTCCAACAAGTAACAGTCCTGTAGCAACATATTGGTATCATCGTCACATGGAGAAGTTAGCTGCTGCTGCAGATAAGATTTGAAGTACAGAAAAATCAGAAATGATTATTTGGAAGCTGCTTTCTGGCCACAATAAAGTAGGTTTTAGTTGCCATAAGTCAATCCAATAAGAAAATACCTAACTTTGAGCATGAGATATGAACAAAAGGCCAGCAAACAGAAGAATGGTTGGAAGAAGGAATCCTGAAATATACTAACAAATAAGAAAGATGTCATTTCAGCCCACCTCATCTGTACTCGAACACTATTCTATCTAGCCCAGGCTTCCCCAATCTGTTGTCTTCCAGACATACTACAACTTCTAGCATTCCTTGACCACTCGCCAAGTTAGCTGGAGGAGATGCATGCTGCAACACTCGCCTGTACAGGTATAAACAATTTCCCCAAATTTCAGCCATTTGCCATGTATGAGAGTGCCCCTCCATGTAAACCCCCCACACACACACACACACAATAGAGCTGGGAGAAAGAACGTACACCAGATCTATTCCATTTTCACACTGGGCTACATCTTTTGTCTTACCCAAAGCAGAATTTTAAAAATGACTGTTTCTCAACAAATGTGTAAATTTACAACGCTTTATAAATAAAGTGTAATAATAATAATAATAATAATAATAATAATAATGCATCTAAGGAGAAGTGACATGCTGTAATTATCAATAGTTTGGTCTCACTGGGAGGCAAACTACATTTCTTCCATGTGAGTTGGTACTGAATTTCTCAATGAAATTGAGAAATACAACACTGAAATCCTCACTGGGTCAAAAAAAAATACCCATAACCCATTGAAGAAAAAGGTATTTTAAAAATCATACTACTGAGGGCTAAATACCTGTAAGAGCTGCTGTTGAGTTTTAATCATCTCCTTGCACTGGTGAATTTCTGATTGCAATCTTTCAACTTCCAGTTCATGATCCTCTCTTGAGATTTTATCTTTGTCATGTAGTGGTCCAGAATGTACATGTGACACTACAAATTTAAAAAGGTTATTTTGTTCATTTTTATTTAATTTTAGCTCATTTAGTAATCAAATCCTTATTGCTGAGACTGTACAGTACTCCTGGTACTATACATTCCCTTTGATTAGTCACTCTCTTTGAGATAACTATACGTAGTTCTTGACTCATAAACCCTGTTTATTTGCTATCATGAAGTAGTTACTTTTTTTAAAAAAAATAACCCCAATATAATTCTATCCATTATATTCAGAGCAAAACATTCTTGAGGTGTTCTAGACCATACTATATGTCTGCCAGATATTTGTACACTATAAAATATTTATTGTTGTTGTGTGCCTCAAGTTGTTTCTAACTTATGGCAACCCTAAAGCAAACCTATCACAGGGTTTTCTTGGCAAATTTCCTCAGAGGGGGTTGAATATACTTGGAGATTTATTTTTAAATAAATTGACAATAAAGGCTATTAACCTGTCTTTTAATTATCTGTATTGCCTGGGGCCACATGTGTTCACTTAATCCCCATCAGATAAGCAACCAGAGTAGTTTCAATATAATTACATCTAAAATCCAATAGAAAACATCCAACTGACTTGAATGTAGTCAGAATATTGTTGTCTATTTGATACAGAGAGGAATGAAAGAAAAAATGTACACTGGATGTATACGTATACACACACACACACACACACACACGTATGTGTCTTTGTGTGTACATATGTGTGTGTATACACACAATTCCATCCTCATAAACATGAAGCAAAACATCAGTTAAAACACAGACCCATCCATAAAGATTAAAGAAATATAAGAACAGTATCGCACAGAACCACTGATTAACGCTCTAAATCACTACACTTAATAATCCTAATGCTTGACTATGGACTTTATCACATGGGGAAAATATGGGGAAATCACGTGATTGCACTGAAGATTTTCACATGACCTGTCAAAAATCCCATGAATGATTTATTGCTGGTTATTATCTGATTATTGCCGGGATAAATCCTCTTTAATTGCGATGTGTGTGAAAATCTTCCCGTGATCGCACGACTTTCACAGGATAATAACAGTTTAAACCCTCAATTTTCCCCCGTGTGATAAACTCCTATGTCTATCTTCTCTCCCTTTTTAACTCATGCTCAGCAGTAATGTTCCACTTAGTTTATACCAACCATTTGAATGGGTTGATCAGAGGGCAAATAAGTGGAGTGTAATTCCTAAAACTTTTACAACTGAAGGAATTTGGATAAAAGTGTTTACAATATTCCAGTAATTGCAGTTGGAAATGGGGAAGCGAAGCATTTTTTCAAGTTAAAAACAAATTTATTGGAGAAACTGGGGAGGGGTAGATTTTGTTGTATTACAATGTTTAATAGACAATGACTTTTTTAACATTTCCCTGTTTATACTTCCTTAGCAGTATAATGCAGTGGCTGTTTTCTGTATTGGAAGAATAATAAGTAATTGCAAGTTTCCTTTCATCTCTTCCACTCTAGTGATCAAAATCCTGTATTTCTCATGGGTTGGATCCAGAAATAATGATGGAACCAAGAGCAGATCTACTGGAATCATTGATTAACCATTACTAATTAAATCCCATGGCTATGGATCTACTTTACATATAATTAGAAATCCAATCCATTACCTAATATTTGCAGAATCAGAAAACTTTACTAAACTGTTTCTCAAACAATAGTCACACTCAGACAAGAATTATGGAAATATAAATGTCACATGCTTTTACCTTGGCTATCCAAGTTTTCAACATGATTTTTCAGCATTCTCCACTGTTTCCGAATGCTGTTAACTAGCTGTTCACGCACCGTTTCACAAGAAAGTTCCCACACATTCTCTTTATTTGCTTCTCCAGGGTCTTCCTCTGTGTCTGACAGAACCTGCTGGATGAAAAACCTACTACTTTAAATAGCTCTGAAATATCATAGTAACATTTCAAAACTGCGAACACAAACTGTTCCTTAATTTGGTTCATATAGGTTTTCCCTAAAGTTAAGAGTAGATTGATGATTCATTTCACATTTTAATGTAAATTCTTAAAGATTTGTATTGTTAACTAGCTGTACCCGGCCATGCCTTGCTGGGGCTCAGTCTGGTTAAATGGCAAAGAAAGAAAAGAGAAAGCGCACATTTCTGAAATATTTTTAAAAATTGTTGTTCCATTGTCTGTGTAGATGTAGAGATTGTCCATGTGAGAAGCAATCTGTGTTTAGATCTAAAGCACACGATTCTAAAGATTGGCCCTGAGCTTTGTTGATGGTGATTGCAAACACCAATCGAATATTTAGTATAGTGTGTGTTGCTGTTACATCCAACAGATGGCACTGTTTTTAAAAAAATATTTTTACCTGTCACAGGTGTGACATCTATATAATAGTAGATACATTTAAAAAATGCATTTATTCAAATGGAATGTTGTGTCAAAATTTCAAAGCAATTGATGAAGAACTTCTGGAGATTTAAGATGTTGAACAAACGAACATTTACATTTTTATTTATATAGATACTGTCATCCCTTTCAACAATTTACTTGACCTGAAAACTTATAAATCCTCCAATAAAATGTGCACAAAATTAATTCTGGCTGAAATCTTCCTTAATTTACTGTTAGAAAATGGAAACTTAAAGCTTTCTTGCAGGGTTCGGTTATTCACTTACTGTACCTATCCTTTTATACCCACATGGGCCAAGTGCACACTTCTCTAGAAATTAAAGATATCTTTCTGCAGCCAATCAACTTAATTTGATTTATGCAGTTCAACATTTTAAAGTTCTTTTCCCCCCAAATCAATACACTGAAAACTAATGTGGCTATCTTCTATTTTCTTTTCTTTTTTAACATTTTAAAACTGATGCTATAAACTGATGTCAAGTACACTGAAGAGCTGAAATGCAAGTAAAAGTCTGCATGGGAAATTTGAATGTCAAGTAAACAACACGTAGGGCTAAATCTGTTTAACTCCAGTTGACACAGGTCAACTAAATCAATGGATTATAAATTACTTAAGTGTCAATTTAACAAGTCCTTTTCCTTCAAAGTGAAATCAAGTTGGGACAAACAACTGGATTTAACCCATTGATTATATACAAATCTGCCAGATAAGAATAGGCCATAATATAGATTTGAGTGGAGTTGCCTTCTCACCCCTAATTTTCTAATTGCTCTTGTATTTTGTGATTTGGGGGCAATTAACAATAACAACAGCAAAAACACCTTTCTATTCTTTATTCCCTTAATTGCTATTAAGAGGGGTTTTCATGGCAAAATAAAGCTGTACTAAAAAAACAATGATACATTGCACATAATCTAATATGATACATTGCACATAATCTAATATGATATAATTAAATTTAATGAAAACTAAATAAAGCTGAAGACAGCAAAATCATTATTATGTACGGAGATGATGAAAGTAATTGGCAAATACCACAACATAGTGTAGAGATGAAACGAGAGGTATCAAATACATGTGCCTTTATCTGGAGTGGATTTGTTAGTCTTGCACAAGAAAGTCACTGTTGACCAAGAATTATTACAACTATAGGGTATAGCCTATATACCACAACCCACACCATTCAGGAAACTCGCAGTTCTCTGTATACTATTTTCAGGGGATCTGGAGGGGCTGCTGTGGTAACCAAGTTACTGCATATAATCTTAAATCTGGATCCTGCCATCTGTTTTTAAGAATGATCACAACTGTGGGTTCTAGTCTGCAACTTGGGTATATTATATACTCAAGAGGGTATATATCACAAAGGGTATATAATAAAGGAAAATATAAAAATCTTACTTAGACAGTTGATACCAATGTGGCCCTATAACTCATGCTGTTCTAGAAGGTACACAGAAATCTGCTTTCACTATCTTGCTATCATATGGAAAATAAGTTCCTTCATCTGTTTTATTGGTCATGCTGATATTTCTGAAAAAAGAATATACCAGCTGAACTGTAACCTAAAGTGAGGTGGGTTGTGTTTTTGGGGTTTGTTTGTTTTTTTGTATTTTTAATGTTAAAGTTTTATTACATTATTACACTTAAGATGTAATAAACATATTAAGTGTATTGCATTTAACCTGTAACTTGGTCCAAAATGGTAACTTATAAATATTTTAATTAATTAATTAAATCCAAGATAAATTGCAGAGAAAGCATTAATAGAGTCATTAAGGAATTGTAATGCGACTTGCTGATACAATCCTGTTCTAAAGATGTTTTTAACATATGAGAGATACATGCACACACTTACAGTTCCACTGTCATCTTCACTCTTCTCTTTAAGTTTCTGCTTCTGGGGTGGTAAGAGAGAAATTATTTCTTTCTTCATTTGTTGAAGTAGCTTTTTGAGTTCAGCATTTTCAACCAGAAGCTGTTTCTGGCGCTGTTCATAATCATTTAGAAGAGCTTTGTACATTTCTTCTTCATTTCTGAAAGGAAAGAATTTTTAAAAAACCAAACACGAAAGGTGCTATAGTAAGCAAAAGAAGAATAAGTAAGTTTTGTAAGGACTAATTTACCGGGCTTCTGTCTTCCCTGTTCTCCATGCACCTCTCCTGCCATCAACTCTCCCTACATAGTTGAGAACCTCCATGGCTACAACAAAGAGAGAAATTATAAAAAGAAGTGATTTTTTTTAAAAAAAAATCTCTTATACACGAAACAAAGGTAAAAAACTGACCCCGAGTTTTATTTGGATAGTGATGCCTTAGTGAATGTCATTATTCAGTCCACTTTCAACAGCAGGCTAAGAGACATTGGTAGGTCTGCATTTGCTGTCTTTCTTTCAATATAAAATAGCTGATATCATCTACTCTCTTTCTCAAGCATCTCCCCTATTAGGACTTAGATGTAGTGGTTTGAGCACTGGGTTACAACTCTGGAGATCAGAGTTTAAATCCCAGTTCGGCACTGGAAACCCACTGGGTGACCCTGGACAAGTCATATTCTCTCAGTCTCAGAAAAAGGCAAAAAACAACAACAAACAAACAAACAAACAAAAAAAAAACCTCTGAACAAATCATGCAAAGAAAACCCTGTAATAGCTTTGCCTCAGTATCACCATAAATCAGAACGGCTTGAAGGCATACAACCGCAACAACAATTTTCTGGGAAATATTAAGACACTCTCAGCTGGATCCAGGACTTGCCTTCCACAGACAGAAGGGTTCGATTCACTTAAGTTCCCTCTGGTCATTTGGGGGAAACCTTGCCCTTCTCTACCACAGCCCATCCCATTCCAGAAGTTCCCCAGTCCTCTTTGTATAGCATTTTTAGGAGGGACGAAGGAGCTGCTGTTGGGAGGACATGATGTGAAAGTCCAACTTCACCACCCAAGTTGTGTACACCTAACTCTGGATTCTGCTGTCTGTTTTTAAGAAGGTACTCGTCTTCCCGCAGCATCTATAATAATGTTTGCACAAGACATTATGAGAAACAGGCACCAAGATGTGTTGCCATAATTTCCCTAATGTCAAATTTAATCATTAGTTCAGAATCAAAATCGGACCTCCATATGAAAGCAGTGCTTACAGTTAGTGGCAATTTTCAAAGAAAATAATTAAGACTACATGAATGGTATAAGGAAGACCTGTACTCAGTGACCATAACATTCAATAATGCTGACTAAGGGCAATTGAGCCATGCAATATTTAGGTTATGAAAATGGTAAAGAGAGGAGGGAATAAACCAACTGAAACACCTAATAGCTTACACTATAGTGATAGAATTCAAAGATATAGCTGTGCTAGTCTGTAGAATCAGTACATAAAGAGATCTTGTAGCAACTTTGAGACTCACAGAAAGAAAGAAGTTGACAGCATGAACTTTCATAGACTTAAGTCTACTAGCTCAGACAAATTTTGTGACAAATGCATCTAAGGAAGTAGACTTAGGCCTACAAAAGCTCATGCTGTCAACTTCTTTAAGTAGTTTCAAAGGTGCTACAAGAACTCTCTACATAGAGCTTACACTATATAAGCCTTGTAGTATATTAGGAGAGATGATGCAGAGACATCAAGCAAACACAATTTCTTTCCCACATCACATGAGATGGAAAGGAACACACTCCTGAAATGCTCCCCTACTCCACTCACAATCAGGATTGACAGCCAATTCTAAACTTTAATACTGTATCGAGGGGAATATTTCAGGAAGTGGGAAACAGGTGGCATATAAGTCTTTTCTCTCCCCACAACCAGAAAACACTGAGCAACACAATAAGGCTCCTACTCTATTCTGAGTTTGCTGGAGCCCTGGAACAGGAGTCATCCTGTAGGGACAGAGGATAGTCTACAGCATTCTGCAGCAGGACCCCTCTTTGTCAAAAACCCATTCCCTTGGTATAAAGTCCTGAAAGCAGGACTTCTACTTCGCCATACCTTATCCTTCAGTATACTTTTGTTTCTCTCTGCAATCTGCCACATATGTGCACAACAATGCACAATGTAAGAATGGTGAAGAGACAGACACATAACTTAAAACTAAAAAAAAAAAAATCAAGTAGTCACATCCCCATTGCCACCTATCAACAAATCACAAGTTCTACCTATTTTCTTATCCTTTTTATTCATAAGGAGTTGATGAAAGCGCTCTTTCAGCTTGTTGTATTCTCTTTCTTTCCTCTTCATATCATGATTGTACTGGGTCGCTCGACTTGCAACAATATTCTGTAATTTCTGAACCTACAATACATACATTTCAAAGTTATTTTGGTATTAACATTCCTATATGATAGGAAAATTGCTGATATAAGAAACTCTTGTATTTATGCCTCAAGGAATCCAAATTATTAGCTTATGCAGAAGTCTGCACACGATGAAAAGCTAGAACAATCGTAATTTTCAGAAAGGCATAATTAATTATCATTTCTATGAACAGTTCTCCCAGATAATTACTTCTCCAGTCAGATCAATTTCATTTTAAAAAGAAATAAAGCACTGCATCAGAGGTTGCAAAAAAGGAAGGAGTCTGCAATGCCAGTATTGTGAATGCCACATGAACTAGCTGCTGTATAATCACACAGGACTGCTACAAGCACAGGTTTCTACAACCCCTAACTTAGTGATATTCATATAAAATTAAAATAGAAGTACTTACTTATGAAATCAACCCAGTCTATCAAAATGTATCAATACAGTTGAAACAGGCAGACTAACCTCATCTTTTTCATTTTTGAGTATCTGGTGTAGATTCCTATTTTTGCACTGCAATTGCCTATCCCTTTCCTGTAGTCCAACAATTTCTCTTCTAGATGTTTCCATCTGCTCCTGTTTAAAAGGCAAAATATAGCACCTAAATTAACTTTTAATATTTACCAGAAAAGTCCAACATATATTCTCGATCACTGACTAAGCGCAATTGGGCCATGCCTAGTTCTGGGCATCACAGTTCAAAAGAATATTGAAAATGGTGAAGAGTTTGGAAACCATGCCCTAAGTGAAGCAACTTAGGGAGCTGGGTATGTTTAGTCTGGAGAAGAGAAGGTTAAGAAGTGATATGATAGTCCTGTTTCAATATTTGAAGGGATGTCATACTGAAGATGCAGCAAGTTTGTTTTCTTCCAACTCTATGATGCTATTAGTCTATGAACAACTACACCAGCAGTTTTCAGGCACAGGAATAGTAACACTTGTGACTGAGTAAGAGGTTAACTTCTAACTAAATATTATGTCACTAGAATACAGTATTACATGGAAGCTTTCTGCATGGACTGAAATTAATAAAGTATGACCTGAAATAAATTTACACCTTCTCTGCTTTAAAATAGCCATTGAATTTACCTCCTAACTGTGGGCCTGGCACGGGGAGAGACTAAACCTAGAAGAGCCCCTGAATGGCAGGTTGCATGCATCTATCCCTTTAAGGAAAACAGTATGTACAGTCTTCATAGCACTGCAGTAGTGCAATTTTGTTATATACTCAGAGACAATAATCTTCTGATTTCAGGACGTAAATGTCTGTTAGCACTCTAAGCAGAAGGATGATGCATCATTAATGCAGTCAAGGGTGTGTTGCATGCAGCAGATTCACAGCACTGTAGTATTTGGGAACATCTTTCTTGTGTATATACAGTTGGACTGCTACAAATGAAACCAAGTAAAGAGCTATGAAGGCCCAAAAGGATAGAAGTAGCAGGGAAGCCTTGCCTCATGAGTAGTTATTTCAAAAGCAATTTCAAATTTATATAAATGCAATTTGTTTTCATTTGGTATAACATAAAATATTTGCTTGTACTGTGACTCATGGGGAAGCTAACTGGTATGTCAATTGTAAGACTAAAGATATTTGTTTAGTCAAGAATGAAATTATTCTAGACTAGTGAGCTGATGTATTGGTTCATGAGAAACTCTCCATTTATCAATAATAAAAACAAAATTCTGTTTTTTAAAACCAAAACAAGACGTTTGGTCACTTCCACATTATCAAAATCATCTTTGGAGTTTCCTGAGTGCCACTGCCCACAGAAATTGCTTTAGCAAAGTATTTAGGTAGAGCTTGGAACATTTTGTGTTAACATTTACTTATTAAATCATTGCAACTCTTTAGTTAACACTAAATCATTAAAAATACTTTCTAAACTAATTCCTGTTGAAGTGGTGCAAGTCAACCAATTAATTTGGGCAATTTCCAAACTCTGTATTTCTCCCAAGTCTAGTGCTCACAGTGCCAAATGATTACATATTCCTTCATGTGAGTTTTACATTACTTTCCATTTGCATGTCATCTACAGATAAAAAGCTGAGCCCTGTATTCCCACAGAACTATCAAATTCTCACCACCAGGAGGCTCTATAAACTGCTGCCTTCTGATACAGATGCAGAACACCATTCATTTGCATACAACATGCTTTTCTGTGGTCCCGCCAGGCCTTCCATTAGTTTTCATGTAAACAATTATGAACTTAAATCTGAACCAACAAAGTATCTGTTTACTCCAAAACACCCATCCAAAGGACACTGCTCACTGAATGTTTGCTATACAAACAATGTAAATAATCAAACCACAAGAAAGCATGACCTTTTGGTTATTTGAGGCAGTGGAACAGTTACTCTGAATGCAAGACTAAAAAATGCTCCACTTTTCTCCTAAAGCTTAACAATTTAGAGTCATTCACTGGGTTACATCTAAACAAAGAGTTCAGTTAAAGTTGCCTTGAATCCCAGATTTGGCAGAATGGCAGAATATAAAATCAACAATTGCAGTGGTGATAGAAGTAATAGTAGTAGTTACTATATGGTTCATGGAAGACCTCAAGAAGGGTGGCCTGTCTGTAGAGGGAGTTCCTAGATGGTGGCAGAATTTTCCACCATTGTGACTGTTCTGTCAAAGGGGCCAGAAATTGTAAGTTTGGGAATGGTAACCTATCTCTGGAGGGCCTTTCCTCACCCACCACACTACAATTCTCTCTTTGAATATAGCCATAAGGAAATACAAAAACTAGCTGCCTACCACTGCCTTCTCTCCTGGCCAATGGAAGACAAAATGGCTTAGGAAATGGTAGTTCCTTCACCACATATTTGCTAACTTGACCACTTGGATCAAGTTCAGTTAGCAAACTCAGGTCTCACTAATTTTATCAGGGACTAAAATGAAAATAACTTAGTGTTGGTCCAATACTCATTATGAATAAACTGTATGCTATTGGTTAACTTGCCTGCATACTGTTTTAGTATATATATGTTTTTAGAAAACAAGAACCAGGAAATAAATGAAATTCAAGCATGAACATACATTTGTGAACAAATTTTTCTCTATTACAACTAAGACCATGTCTGCACTGACGGGAAAGCCCGGTTTACTATTAGGCTCCAGATTAGCAAGGAGGGAGAACAAACTGTCCACACAATCAGCACCCATAATGGCAGCACTGTCCACACACTCCCCAAGATACCCCTCTCCTTCTTTTTCTATGGCTGGTGGAAGCAATGGCCATCCTACAGAATGCTGGTGCACTGTACTGATAGTATTCTTGTCTTAATGTATGGTTGTGCAATCAATTTATATGTCTACAAAAGAATGGTGCCAGAGGAACCATGCAAACTTGAAAGTGAAAGTACTATGATGGGGAGATGAAAGTTTCGGGCAGGAAGAGATCAGTGACTGGTCCACCTACTGATGCTCCTCGTCTGTCCCCGTGAGGACACCACCTCATCTGTCCCCATGAGGACACCACCTTTCCCAATCTCATGCCTTCTGGGTGTTTTAGACTTGAATTCCCATAATTTGTTACCATTGACTTGGTTACCTCAAGTTGATGAGAGCGGCAGACCAAAATATCTAGAAGGGCAAGGGTGGTAAAGGCAATATTTAGGTAATTATGTAGTTTTATACTTAACTATAGCATTCATTCTGAATTTGATAAACCCCACCAGAACTTAAAACAACCTTCTCAAAATCTTGATTAATTATCCTAGCTGCAAAAAGGAAAGAATTAATTATTAAGAAAGGTAGGTATAAAATGGCTTCAACCTTCAGTTGGCTAAAAATTAAAAAGACAGTTGCTGCACATGAAGTTCAGATTTTGCAAGGTAGTAAAATTAATAATTCATCCACAGTAATATATATCCTTATTCATTTAATTAAAAAACACACAAATGAAGGCAGAAAATAGACCCACAGAGAAAAGATGGTATAGTTCAATTTCTTATGTAACTCATAAAACTGATGTAAAGTTACAATTTCTTATGTAACTCAACCCCTTGCATGAGTATGATTTTTAATGGCCTGTTAACATAGCCTATTTTAGGGGGCAAGCATCTTGGAGTAGTTGAAAATGGCATAAAACTTGAAAACTTTGCAAGATCTGTAATATTTGTTAAATAGAAGTGCCATAATATAGGTTATTTTACCTTTAATTTAGCGTAGCAGTTCTGCAGATGGTCCATATCACTAACCAATTTCAGGTGTTGAGTTTCTGTTTCTTCCTGAGCACGCAGAGTTTTGCGGTGAAGCAGAAGGAGTTCATTCATACAGTTTAAGACTGATACTACAGATAAGCCTTTACCTTTCGGGTCAGCATAAAGCGAAGGGAAACCGAGCGTGGTCAGCTCCTAAATCAATAGAGAGAAGATTTTTAGTTCAATCTCTGCCCAGATTCACAATGCTATCAAAACTCACTACCCTTCATGAGACTGAAGTGATGAAGGTGGATGGGTGGTGGAAGGATTTTTCTCAGAACAGTACATTTGTAAGAGAATAACACGTTTATATTTCCATGAGAAGCTGGTTTACCCTGTTAAGATAGGAGAGGCTCTGCTCAACATTCTCTTCTGTGCAGAAGGCACTGAAAAAGTTGTGCACACTTTTGGACAAAGGCAGTGGTGAGCATAACACTTGCTGCACATTTAGGCTTGAGGGGGACATATTTTTGGTTGAGGTATGCCAAGTAGTATTATTATCTGGAAGGAGAAAAACAAGATATTACAGAGTCAATAAAGACAAACAGTATGCAAGTCAAGATGGTTGCAGGTTAACCAGTCACAACTAAGTGCAAAAATTACATAGATCTAGAAAAATGATTACACTACAGACAGTTTTCAGAACTTTCCAATTCCAAATTGCTATGAACATTTGATAAAATAATGAAGTGCATGCCTCCTCACATATATTTAATATTAAAGATAATTTATACCAGATAGCTGCACTGTATGATGCCCTAACTTTCATTTCACAAGCAACATTGATCCTAATCTCAACACTCTAAATGTATAAGACATGGCAATACATTTACCACTAACTATTAAATGAAAGCTCATGGATACATACACAGAAGGATTTGTGACAATGGTGTAAAATTTAGATTGTAAAGAAAAATGTATTATAAGTCATGTTCATGTTAAAGACTAAGTTGGCTGTGTTATGCACAGATGTCCAGTCTTTTAGTCTGGCCAGTGCTGAGATATTTTATCATTATAATTAACTCCCTTACATTATAGATGCCCAAATTTCAACTTCAGGCTTGAATCGTTTACCTGGCAACAGTGCTGGCACTGTGATAGTGCTCCAATCTCCCATAGCAACTAACACATCCAGAGTACCTGATCAACGGCTTTGCCACAGAAGCATTATGACCAGTGCAAGATAATCTCCTACGTAAGCATCTCCTAAAATAGCAAGAACGTTTTAGATTAACCAGTGTATTTAAATCAAGTCATTCTGCTCAGTTAAAGCCATGTTCCGGATTTTCAAATTCAGAAGCTCAGACAAATGTTTTATAAATGAATCAAACGGAAGGATATTTTGGCTTGAAACAGTTAAGTAAAGTACAGATCAAGACACCAACACTTCTATAAAGCAATTTGGGGGAAGTGTGAGGAAGAGTAACAGGGCTTGGTAAACCAGCTGGCTTCTCACCAGTATATACCTCATACCTCATATATCTCATGCATTTAAGGAGTTGCACATATACATTACTTCATTCCCCTTAAGAATGGGAAATAATGGTCAATGTTGCCTTTAACTGAGTGAGTAGGGCCAGGGGTGTAGCTTGAACAAAGAATAAAATCAAGACTCTCCTGCCTATTTGGAAGCATATATAAAGTCCAGCTGCAGCTGAGCCACCAAAGGTATTTATGGAGATTGATCAGGAAATGATTACGAAGCAGCAGAAGAGGACTATGGAAAAATGATGCACTAAAGCAAAGGCTATGAGAAGCATACTAATCTCTGTACATGGTGGGAATTCAGGCTTCCTTTACGGTGGCATTTCCATTACTGACAGCTCCTGAGCAGTACTGCTTATTCCCCTAAAGGGGTCTAGCCAGGGCATGTTCTGCTTTCTACATGCTAATGATAGGGATGCTGGCTGCAACAGACTTTTTAAAATAAGGCAAAGGGAGCATGGCACTAACAAATCAAGGGGTCAGATATGATCATGGGTGATAAACAATCAAGGGAGAAGTACCAACCCACCAGGCATGAAGTTGCAGATATGCACATGTATATGTACAGCCAAAAATGGATAGATGGATGGACAGATATCATTTAATCTGCCAAGGAAGCAAAGCAAGCCTGTGTGCTTTTATTTCAACCCCAGCCCTTGCATAGGTATATTTGGTGAGAACATGGGTGAGGGCCTTCTTTGTGGCTGCTCCCAGATTCTGGAAGTAGGCTGCTGCTTCTTTTCATCAGTGGCTGAAGAACTTTCTTTTCCAGCAGGCATTAGGAAAAGTGATGGTTTCTGAATGTAAGGATTCTCTTTTTTGTGTGTGTGCTCTTCTTTTTGTATTCTGTGCCTTTCATATTTGAAATGGTTTTAATTTTATGGATTGTTGAATACTATTTTATTTGTGTTTCTATGTGTTTGTAGCTGTGTGCGGTTTCATTTGTATTTATTTTAGCTTGTAAGATGCCTTAAGCCCCAGTCTTGGAGAAAAGATGGGGTCTAAATAAATTGAAGGAGGAGAGCAAGTGAGGGTAGGGCAGTTCAGGAGGAGAAAAATTGGTTCAAAAATAACCCAAGATAGTCCTGGGATGGTCTCCACTTTAGACTGAGCCCTAATCAAAAACATCTGAACCAGCTGTTGAATGTGGATAAAAACTGTGAAACCGAGGAGGGTGTTTGGTTGTGGTACATTACTCCCTTGCTCCCTCATGCTCTGTGGAACAAGCAGTGGCTTGCTATATCGTAAGTATGAAGGTTTGTGACAATACTGCAAGTTGTAACCTTGTCTCCATAACCTAAGCCAAATACAGTCAGACCTCTATTATTCAAAAATATATATAAATTCTAAAAAGCAAACCTTGATTTTGCCACTTTATGGAAGAGACACCACTTTACTACACCACTGCATCCACAGATTTTTATATCCATGGGGGATCCTGGAACCAAAACTCAGTGAATACCAAGGCCCCACTGTAGTTTCTGAATTTAAACTATGCTAGCCGAAATGCATCTTATTTTACTAGGCCACCTCTGTTTTATACTGTCCCAAATTACTTGCCATTTTAAATGACATGCAGAATGTTATGGTTTCTGCATTACTGCTTAATACTCTTCTATACTGAGTGAACGCAGGTCAGCTTTGGGTTGGATTTAGACTAAGTGGGATGAAAATCTCATTTCCATTACATTTAAAGAAACGAGGATCTCAAAAATTTGATACAGTTTAAAACTACCAGCCTTTCCATGCAGAACTGTTTGATGGCATTCATACACCATACAATGTTGTAATTTATTTAAATTGGACAAAAGGTTTTTTTAGACCCTACTTTAAATCAAGCAACAAACTAGTTAAGAATTAAGTGACAGGAGATAAATAGGTTCCTACAGCATGACAGTGCAATCCCATTATACCATCTGGCCTTTCAATATATCACATGCAGTGTCACCAAATTAAGGCACATCCACGTTCTTACACACACCAGCAACCCGTTTTCACAGAGACATGATATACCTCTCTGAAAGTTAGCAAAATTTAGTCAGCATAGTATCAAAGCATGTGAACAACACCTAGAAGCTTTATTCCAAACTTTTTTTTCTAAGCCATTCATCCATTTCCAAGTTTAACACTTGTGAAGTTACGTATGTTAACACACCCCATCAAAAGGCACAACTACACTATAACTAGGAAGAGCTTGAGGAATCATGTTCCTAAGATTAGATTGTGGAGAGTGTTTATAAAAGCTTAAGCCTTTCATTTGGTAAGTAATCCCCTTCACAGACAGCTATGTTAGCCGGATGAAACAAAACCCATTTCGCAAAGGATGGTTTAAAGGGCTGCACAAGTCAATTATACAACTCTGCAAAATCTTTAAAAAGACTAATAAATCCTAAATTTGTTTCTCCTGTTTATACTCTTCCTTAAGGTAGGAACTAGATGCCTTGGTAAGTTGGGAGGCATGAATACTAAAGAGGTGATGGCAAGGCAAGAACACGCAAACAATTTTGCATGCCTTACAGGCAATATCCTTATAATCTGACATGAGTCAGCATGCAGCATTGACAAAGATCTGGGAAACCCTTTTTAAAAGATACTTTTTTTTAAAAAAATGGTTTAGACTGCATAACAGTCTGATTTACATTTATCTTTCCAAAACAATGAAATGTTGCTAACTGATTTCTCTCGCTAAACTAGTGAACAAGAAAGCTTGAACAGTCTTGTAAATTTGGATGAACAGAAGAAACCTGTCAAGAGGTTTTAAGTCTCTCACATCATAAAGGCAGCTTTCTGAGCAAAACAGATCACATCATGTTGGGACTGGACAGCCCTAGGCCTCAGTTTGAAAGTTGTAAACAGTGCATGCCTTTTTCTGAGGGTTACAAGGAATCTGGCCGTAAGCGTGCATGTTGGGACCTGCAAGGATTGTGCTGTGCATGAACAAGGGCCAGAAAACAAGATATAAACCCCATGTCATCTGACCAACTAGCATGTATCCCTGTCAATCAGAAGAAATGGTTAACCAAATACATAAATACTCCACACCAGTTTCCAGAAGTGTAGCCCTACTGATCTGGTTGCAGGGGGGAAAGGTTTTCAACACTAAGGTCCAAACCACACTGCAGAAATAATCCAGTGTGAGTCTGCTTTAACTGACCTGGGTCAGTGCTAGGGCATCGTGGGAATTGTAGTAGTTTGTCATGGTGCCAGAGCTCTCTGACACAGACGGCTAAATGTCTCTCGGGCCCGTTACAGACCGCCAAAAAGGGGCGGTCTTGGGCCGCTGCCGGTTGCAGCGCGGAGGAGCCACAGCAGCCAAACTGCATGACTCTTCCGTGCTGCAAAAAAGGAGCGTGGAAATTGCGCTCCTTCCGGCAACCCGGAAGAGACGTCGCAAGTGCCAAAGCGTGCACTCGCGATGTCTCTTCCGGGTTGGGACATGTGGACGCTGACATCCGCTACATCAAGATGGCGGCGCCCATCTGTACAGGGTGCCGCCATTTTGACGTATTGATTATGCGCGAGGGGCAAGGCGCGTCCGGAAGCGCCGCCCCTCGCGCGTAATCGCAGTGTGATGACGGCGCCTCTTGCGCCCATCTGTAACACGCCATAAAACTATAGTTCCCAGCATTCCCTAGCACTGAGCCAGGACAGTTAAAGTGGTCTCAAACTGGATTATATTTGCAGTGTGTTTTTGACCTAACACATTTTGTTTGGCCTTCACTCCTGAGAGCTTATGGTGAATAAAACACATCTTCTTGCAAGTACCAAAGAGCATATGTGTTACCAATTTAAATGGGAATGAACTAGAGAAAAATACACAAAGCACAACTGTTATACTTGTGCAGGATCAAGCAGGTAAGTGAGCAGTCCAGAACATTTAAAAACATATGTGGTGAAAACAATGGTACTGTTGTTGCAGAAGGCGGTGTTAAATGTGGTTCAGTGTTTCACAAATACAAATACACACACACATAAATGCAAGAGAGAGAAAGCAAAATGTGCAAGCATTTTATTTCCAAACACTGCACAGACTGCTACTGGCCCAGTGCCTTTCCACACTCCATGAAGCAGCAGGTTTCTAACCATTGCAGACAGCTCTGTTTTTAGAAGGCCTTCCATTCTCCCCAGGGGTCCCTCTTCCAAACTGATTGATTGCCTGCAATCCTTCCCACACCCAGAAGGCCTGCAACCCACTCCAACATTTACAGCCTCTGTTTTGGGAAGCATTCTCACAAATATGCATTCTCACAAATATATAACACATGCATTGTTATAAAAGCTTAAGACGTGGGGTGTCAAAAAGATCAAGAAAGATATGGTTCCTGAATTTGCAAGACCTGAGCTGTTGATGACAGGGTGACTTGGAGATCCCTCATTCAAAAACCATAGTTGACTTGAATGCAATTAAGAACAAGGCATAGTTATAATAGCTTAAGTTTTAGGGAACCAAGAAAACCCGAGTTTGCAAGATGTGAGCAAGCTGTTGAAAACAGGCTAACTTAGAAGTGTCTCATTCATAGTAAGGGTGTCATATGTTAAAGTTGACTGGACAGCAAGTAACAAGAAGGCATAGTAATAAAAGCTTAAGACTTGGGGAACCAAAAAAATCTGAGTGTGCAAGACTTGAGCAGGTCTGTTGATGACAGCATGACATGGAGGTCCCTCATTCATAAATCAAAGTTGACCTGACAGCAATTAAGAAAAAGGCATAGTTATACAAGCTTATGATCTGGGGAACCAAGGGAGATCAAGGAGGCATGAGTGTGCAAGATCTGAACAGAACTAGGGCGACTAGGAAGTCTCGCATTCATAGTAGGGTTGCTGTACAAAGTCGACTTTGAGGCAATCAAGAACAAGCTTACGATTTGGGGATCTGAGGAAGATCAAGGAAGTCTGGGTTTGCAAGACCTGAGGTGTGTTGATGACGGGGTGACTTGGAGGTCTCTCATTCATAGTAGGGTCACTGTTAAATTGAGGTGGATTTGATGGCAATTAAAACCAAGGCATAGTTACAAAAACTCAACCATTTAGAGAACCAAGGAAACCATGGCTGCCCTGAGTTTGAGGGCAAAACCTGAGCAGGACTATTGATATCAGACTGACTTGGAGGACTCTCGTTCATAGTAGGGTCACCTTTACAAGGCATAGTTCTACAAGTTTAAAATTATGGAGATCAAGGAAGTCTGAGTTTGCAAGACCTGAGCAAGTCTGTTGATGGCAGGGTGACCCTGAGTTCCCTCAGTCATAAATCAGAATTGATGACATTTAAGAACAAGGTGTAGTTACACAAGCCTAAGGTTTGGGAAAGACTGAGAGAGCCTGAGTTTGCAAGACCTGTTCAGGGTTGTCCAGGGTGGGGTGACTAGGAGGTGCCTCATTCATACTAGAGGTGCCATATGTCAAAACTGACTGGATAACAATTAATTAAAGCTAAGATTGGGAGAACCAAGGAAGCCATGGCTGCCCTGATTTTGCAAGGTTGCTGAGAAGAGACTGATTTGGAGGTGTCTCATTCATAGTAGGGTTGCCATATGTCAAAGCTGACTGGACAGCAATTAACAAGGTATAATGATAGAAGATTAAGGTTTGGGGAACCAGAAAAGATCGAGGAAGCCTGAATTTGCAAGACCTGGGCAGGGCAGAGTGACCTGGAGGTCACTCATTCATAAACCCAAGTTGGTGGCATTTAAGCACAAGACACAGTTAGACAAGCTTAAGATTTGGGGAAGCAAGATCAAGGAAGCCTGAGTTGGCAAGACCTGAGCAGGGCTGTTCATATCCCAGAGGTCTCTCATTCACGGTAGGGTCACCATGGATTGAGAGTTCCTGCATGGCAGAATAGGGTTGGACTTGTGTTTTCTTCCAATGCTTCTATTATTTTATGATTCTAAGCCAAAGTTCACTGGAGAGCAACTAAAAGCAAGGCATAATATTAACCCTGAGAGCCAGTATGGTATTTGGACTATGGCTCTGGAGTCCAGGGTTCGAATCCTGGCTGAGCCATGAAAACCCACTGGGTGGCCTTAGGCAAGTCACACTCTCTCAGCCTCAGAGGGTGGCCATGACCAACCAATTCTGGACAAAACCTGCCCAGAAACCCCATGACAGGCTCGCCTTGGAAGACCCAGAACCCCTGTGGTAATAAAAGCTTAGGATTGGGGGGAGCACACTGTCTAGAGCCACAGGTCCAGCCTGTGTAGGAAAGACTCCCTCCCCTGAGCCTCCCCTTCCTGGGGTCCCAGCAGCCTCCCACGCGTGACCCTCCCTCTGCCCTCCCTGGAGCCAAATGCCAGTCCAAACCTGCTGCTGCAGCTGCCGCTGCTCCAGGAAAACCGTTGACCCCGCCCCTTTCCGCGTGCACCTGGCGCGCGCCCACCTGCTGCCCAAAAAGGGCGCCGCCACCGCTGCAGCCACTATCCCCCAGCCAAGGGGGCTCCTCCCACGCACGCGCGCCCCGCCGGCCCCGCCCTCCCCTCCCTATTGGCCCGAGGTTGCTAGGAAACCATTCAACAAGGGGCCTGGGAGACGCACCGCAGCTGCCGTTTTTCCTTCCACGCCCCCAGTTCACCTGTTGCGGCCCCTCCCCCCTGTTCTGGGCTTCTTTGATCGCCCCCTCCCTCCGTCCTTCCCTCCCCAGGCAGCAGGGAGGCACCAAGGGAGGGCGGGGAGGGGGCGGACTGTACCATGTGACACTCAAAAGTAGGGGGAGATGACGACGACGACGACGACGACTACTGCTCCTCAAAGGTCTGCCTTTGGGCAGAAAAGGGCTCTTGGGTTCACCTGCAGCCCTTTGAAACACTAGATAGAGCTATATACACATAAGCGCATATATATATATATATATATATATATGCACACAGAAACATCTATAGCCCTTTAAAACACTGTTAGTCTCACACACACACACACACACACATATATATATATATGATTATATACGTGTGTGTATGTTTATATATATATTTATAAATAAATATTTATATTCATATATATATTTATATACTTGTTTATATATTTATATATGTTTTATATATAGATATATGTTTACATATGTATATATATAGTATTATATATGTATATACTTGTTTATATATATATATATGTTTATACATATTTATAAATAAATATTTTATATCTATATATTTATATACTTATATATGCTTTATATGTTTTATATATTTATAAATAAATATTTTATATTTTTATATATATTTATATATGCTTATATGTGTGTTTGTTTACATATTTATTTATGTATCTACATGTTTATATACATGTTGATATATGTATTGATATATGTATTTATATATATGTTTATATATTTATATCTATTTGTGTGTGTGTATATATATATATATATATATATATGTTATTGTGTGTGTGTGTATATATATATATATATATATATAGAGAGAGAGAGAGAGAGAGGGATAATAAAATTAGAGATAAGTGGGATTTTAGAATGAGGTGGGGTTAGTGCTGTTATGTAATGTATGAGTGATCTTTTATATATATTGTATGTCTACATAAGTCAGGGATTCCTGCATGGCTGGCGGTTGGAGGGCCCTTTGTGGTCTCTCTTCCAGCTCTATGGTTCTGTGTGGATTAATTCAAAGACGTCATGGCCCTGCAAGGACTGGGCAGGGCAACTGATGACCCATTCATTGGAGGAAATTGTAACTCAAAATAATAACATGAGCAACTCTGACTATAAATATCTTTTAAAGTGAGAGGGAGAGGATGCTGTTGATATCACCGTCCTCTTTAGTGAACCCTGATGGTGTGGTTCTGGCAGTCCAGGAGCTGGTTCTAGGCCACTGCCCTCTCAACTTTGTGCTCCTCAGATTCCCAGCCTTAGTTGTAGCTGTGTGTGCAATGTTGAACATAGCTATCCCTTTGGAATATGGTTTACAGGTTACTGCAAGGTTTTCTCAGAAGCACCCAGACGACAAATCTTACGAGGACAGTCTCACTGAAAGGACCCGAGGCATGTTTTAGCTTAAGAAAAGAGGATTAAAGTGTGTATGAGGAATGCAGTGTTTGCCGGCAGCTTCCCAATAATTAAAGGCTCTCGGGAAACAAGGGAGGGTGAAGGGTTTGAGGGGAGAAAACTATTATGCCAAAATTTCCCTGAGACACTTTATGGGGGAGATGAGAGAGGGGGCGGGGAAGAGAGAAAATAATATTCTCCTTCTGGAGAACGTTTGACAAAATTGCCCAACCCCATTCGGCAGCCATTAAAAAAGCAACCTATTGAGAGGGTCCTATTTGAGTATAGAATAATGGCCACTTGACCTGAAAGTGGAGTTCAGTGAGACAAAGTGAACTTCAAATGTAAGGCCCTACAGGAAATGCAGGAAAAATGAAATGCATAAACAATGGATGGGTGGCACCTGGTTTGACAGCTGCACATATGAAAAGGATCTAGAGATCTTAGTAGACCATGAGGTACACAGTGAACAACAGTGTGATGCGGTGGCCAAAAAAGACAATGCAATTCCAGGCTCCATCAACAGGAGTATAGTGTCCACACTGGAGAATGTCATAATACCACTCTATTCCACTGTCCAGTTATCAAGATGGTGAAAGGTCAGGAAACTAAACCCTATGAGGAATAAATTAGGGAGCTGGGTCTGTTTAGTTTAGAGAAATATGATTGAGAGGTGATATGATAACCATCCAAAAGGGATGCCATGTGAAAGATAGGATGTGCTTTCTTCCTGCTGCTCCAAAGATGAGAACATGAACCAGTGGAATCAAATTACCAAGATAGAGATTCCACCTAAACTTTAAGAAGAACTTCTTTAGTGTTAAGAACTGTTCAATGCTGGAATAGGCTGCCTCAAAGGGTGGCAGAGTCTCCTCCTTTGGAGGTATAGAATAAACAGTGGTTGAATGGCATTCTCCCAGGAGTACAGTGGACCCTTGTTATACACTGGGGTTTGGTTCCAAGATCCCCGTGGATAACAAAATCCGTGGATGCTCAAGTCCCATTAAATATGATGACATAGCAAAATGGTGTCCCTTATAAAAATGGAAAATCAAGGTTTGATATTTGAAATTTATACTTTTTAAAAAACATTTTCAAACCATGGATGTTTGAATCTGTATATAAAAAATCGGTGTCTAAGTAGGGCCGACTGTAGCTGTGTACTCCTGCATGGCAGGTTGGACTAGCATACTAGAGAGTGGTTGTGGTCCCTTCGAACTCTGATTCTTTGATTTTATGACTTCTGTGTAAAGGCTTCACTCTTATGCAAAATCAGACGTAGCTAAATTAATGAATTCCTGTGAAGTGAGAGGTACATCTAGCTCTGAACAGTATGTGATTTCATGTATAAATGTACATGGTACAGCCAACTTTTGAACGTCATTAGCTGTCTTTTGCTCAGTGATTCTTCTGCAGTAATTGGCACATAGTCATTTTCATCACCATGCCATGATATAATGCTTCACTTCCTCATTTCTGCATATTAAACCTTTGTTTTGTTTAGCAGGCACTTTCCTTTATGGCTGCAATGTGGAAACAAAGATCAGGGCAGGAAGTACAAATACCTAGCCCCAGAACCACTAGGGTCACTGGGGGGTGCGGTGTGTGTGTGCGGACTGTACCAGGTGACATCTCAGAAGGGGAGTGACCCCCAATCAGCCCCCCCCCCGGCACTATCCCCTGCTCTGTCTGTGGCATGCACCTCTCCATCACCCATGTGCACCCTTCCATCTCCACATGCGCCTCTCTGTCCCCCAAGCACCATCCCGTTCTTTTCCTCATCAAGAAAAGGACAGGTCAGCTTGGGAGAGAGAGTGCACACTGTCCCCAGAAGCCCTCTCCCCAAAACCCAATCAGAAGTCCTACTCCCGAAAGTCCCCCTCAGAAGTCCTGCCTCCTGCACCAGGTGAAGAGAACTAACAGTAGGTTAGAGCCACTAATCCTGGTTTAGGCTAGATTCTCCTTCCTCTGGGTAAGCTGAGCAAGACTCTTATTTGAAACTCCACAGACCTGCTGCCTAGATCTAGCAGTGCGCTAGCTTGGTACAGGATACCGTCCAAGTATCTTTAATTTACCTATAATGACCCATACTCCACCTTCTAGATTTTTATTTTGCATCTTTGGAAAGAATGTCCCACACCAAATTCCTCGTAAAAAAAATAAATGAGGTAAATATTAAAGTAAGACATTTTCTTTTCTTTCTTTCCCCCCCAACACTATGCTGTAATTTTAGAGGTCAGGTTGATCCCTGATTTACAATGCATGAAAGATGAAGCCACTTATGGTCATTCTGCCACAGGACATCTCCACTTTAGGAACCCAATTTCTGGTTCCTGCTCTGTTCCTGCTCCCTTCCTTATAACTGCTCTTGTCCTGGGATATGGGAGCAAGAGGCTGCATGTCTCACTTGCAAGGATGCCTCACTTAACTGCCACTATTTTGAGTACAGTACTACAAACAAGGACAATGAATTTTTAAGTATATTGTTAATAAAAGTACTTATTGTTCTGTTATGACTGACCATTGTAAGGCCAGTTTTACATACATCTGCACACATGGACAGGCATACATACATTTAAGTGTGTTAATAATTACACAGCAGAGAGATGGCACCAGATAAGGCAGTTGAATGCAGGCAGGTGTGTCACCATGCACCAAAAATGAACCTTGCACTTTGGAAACTAACACATAATATGAGGTCCAGAATCACGTTGGAGTTAAGTGTTGCAATACCACATTTCTGTTATGTTTAAGGTCATAATGACTTGTTCTAAAGGCACAGATGATGTGCATGTGTGTATGTGTTTCAGTACTGTACTTTTTATTTGCACACAAAGTTAACTGATTATTTATAGTACAGTATATACTCGTGTACAAGTTGACCTCATGTATAAGTCAAGGGAAGGTTTTAGGGCCAAAATCATGGATTTTGATATGGCCCATGGATAAGTCAAAGGTAGAATTTAGGAGACAGAAAGCTTTAAAATGGGTTGAAAGTAGGGGGGGGGGGGAGAGAAAATCTTGGTCGTCAGCAGAAGTACAAGAAGGAGGAGGATGAGAAGCAAAGGTTTTAAGATCGGGTTAAATTGGAGTGAAAATGGGGATATGCAAGGAGGAGGAGGAGAAGGAAAGGTTTGGAGATTGGGCTGCAAGTGGAAAAAAATTGGGAAATGCAAGGAGGAGAAGGAAAGATTTGGAGATCAGACTGAGAAGGGAATCAACACACACACACACATGCCTCACAGCTCTTTCAGAAATCACTGCAGAGGCATGGAGAGTGGGGCATGGGGGCTGCTTTTTAAAGGACCTTTATGAGCAATATTACTGTTTGTTGCTGGTAACTGCCCTCCAGTCAATCTCAACTCATGGCGACTGTGTTGACCCATATAGAAGTTGACGCCAGATTTTAGGGTCAATTTGTGGGCATAATGCTGCTCCTCTTTGCTGCAGATCATTGCCACAGCGACCAAACTGCATGGCAACGATACACCCGCAGTGTAGCCCTATGACAGCCCTTCCTGGCACTGATATTTGGGCGCTCAGACACCCATACATCATGGATATATCCCATGTGTGGGTGGTGCCCCTCAATAATGGCACTGCCCACACGTACCAGGGACCGGGAGCATGCGGTTGCTGCGCTCTCCCGAGCCCTAGTTTTGGGCCCATGATGGTGCTTCTCGCCTGTCTGTACTGGACCTTATAATCAAGTATATATGGTAATAGCATGATTATCAATAAAGATTTGTTTCCCCATTGGTGACAGCCTTGTACATTATACATGGGACTACAAGGGGTATTAACAAGTTTCTGTATTATAATTTATACTATTTAGCATCAACATGAAATAATGGAGTGAGGTACAGAAATTTGGGCTAAATTGTCATCAATATGCTGATAAAATGCAGTACAGATTCTATTAAAATAGTCTTAATCCTCATGGGGTGGATAACAGCAAGTATAAAAAGATGGATGTGGCTGGGATGGATGATTATGTAAACTTAAGGTAGGACAGGGGTGCAACCACTATTCCCATTATCCTTCACCACTGTCCATGCTGACAGGATACTGGAGCTCAGCAACACCTGGAGGGTTACCCATTCCCACGCCCTGGAAAAAAGGGTTGCCTTGTTGCTGGGTTTTTAGCCTACTTAAAGAACAACTGAAGGTTTGGGAATTATCCTAGACTTGAACCTGGATGGTGATGAACCTGCTCCTGGAGGGTGATGTGATTGCTGTGGCTAGGAACCCTTCTTACCATCTTTGGTTGGTGTGCCAATCTGCATCTGTTCCTGAGAAATGATGACTCTTCCACTGTCACATATAATTTTATAATCACCAACTTAGTTGTATGAGGCAGATATCCTGTAAAAATCACCTGGGACCCACAGTTGATTCAAAAGGAAATACCAATAGACAGAATATTGATGTGTACCTATTAATTTTGCACATGTAACACTTGTTATTAAACCTTGTTACTGCTTCTAAATTAGTTTTCAAGTGCAGTTCAAACTGCTGGGTTTGATTTATGAAGCTATACCTGGCACAAGGGTGGGATCATGATGAACCTCTGGCTTGCATACAAACATGCCTGTCTGCTTAGCCTATGTACTCTGCCTATGAGGCCCTATTTCATGTTCCACCTCTCCTAGGGACTAGGACCTAATTCATAAGGATTCATTTAGTCAGTAGGAATCCCACCAAGTTAAATGGAAGATATTCACCAATGATTTACACAGGAATGCAGCATTATCTGCATTCAGAGAAGTTGTCTGGAATCCACAAAAGTTATGCTGAAATAAACTAATTACTCTTATATAGGCTATATGATTCCTTCCATTTCTTTAGCCTTAACTGATAATTAATTGAATTAGATTTAGTGTAATTTACTGCCAGCAAATGTGTTTCCCATTGCAAGCCTTGAATAGTTCTACTCTGTGAAGTTTGTGACGAGTATTGTGAAGGCTCATGCAGTCACAGTGGATCCATGCCATGAGACTAAATGAAAGTGGGCACTGCAGCAATGTCATGAATCATATCAACACACAGGTGGCTGACACATATATGAATTGTGAAGGATCAGATTGCATACCCACCAGCTTGCTCCTTATAACGCACATTTTATTGAACTGCAAACTGTTGGCTGGTGTAATATGTTTTTGAACCTTAAAAGTGCAGCAACAAGCCTGCAAATATTTTCCTAAACCTGGGAACTGTATTTCATTATGATAATACATGCTGAATGCTTAAGTACTTAAAGGGTAACTATTTCTGTAAGGAAAATTGCCGTTTAAATCTTTCCAGCTTGCATACTTCAAAATGTATTTTAAATTATTTGGCAGGATATCATCTGAAGAATTCTATTCAATGTTCACAGAAGACAATGAGACTAAGGCCCGTTATAGACAGGCCTTAAACTACAAACTCAGTCTGTACTAGGGTTAAAAAGGGGCGTCGCTTCCGGACGCCCCTAACCCTAGTACGGACTGAGTCCGTACAAGATGGCAGCGCCCCATCTACATGGGGGCTGCCATGATGGCGTCACGAACGCGCCGCCTCCAAACGAGGGCGCGAAACGGAGCTCCTTCCTGGTTTGCGTCGCTGGTGCAGCCGTGTGAAGGATGCACCAGCGACGCAAATCAGAAAGGGGCCGAGCGGCCCCTTTCTGGGAGTCCCCGCTGCCGTTGGGTGTCCTTGGGGCTTGAAGCCCCAAGGACACCCCTTTCCAGGCTGCGGGGAAGCGGCCTTTTGCCGCTTCCCCGCGGCCTGGAAAGTGGCGGATTGGGGCCTCAGCGGCTGCCGTTCTAGCCACTAAGGCCCCGATCTGGCAGGGAAAGGTGCGCCTACAGGCCGCCCCAAAGGGGCGGTCTGTAACGCGCCTCACTTTTGTGTAAACATGCATAGCATTGTACTGTCAATCTTGTGTAAGTAGCATTTGGTTTATGTGTTTGCTAACAATTAATTACAGTCGTTCCTCCTTTTTTGTGAGGGATCCGTTCCCGACCTCCTCCAAGTTTACTGGAACTTGTTTTTAAATTGTACCATAAATTCCCTTAACTCCAATTCGAGGAGGAAAGCAGGACACAAATCAAATCAATAAATAGCTGTGAAGAATCTTCTCTGTTGAGTTCAAAATCAGAAACATAATGTATGAAGGGCTTGCCCTTTACACTCACTGTGTTAATCTGAATGTTTAGGACTTGGTTTTATATTCTGGTTACTATATAACTCTCTCAAACTGTCCAACATTTCCTGTCATTAACTGAGATTGTGATCTTAGTGATGTAAGCAGTTTTGCAGGGGACAAAAGTAGCTACAGAAAGCCAGACAAATAATTGTAACTAAAAGGATAGGGTGCAGAAATACATTCAAGCAGCAGATTTCAGTAAAATTGAAGCACTGCCCATAAAGTAGACTTATGCCCTGTGCAGACCGGCATGGCACATGCCCTGGCTCCACCCCCAGCTCCGGAAGCAGCACCATATAGTTGCAGCTATTGCGCCCTGGAAAGGCCAGATTGAGGCCATGGCATGCAGTTGCCGTGGCCCCGATCTGGCTGAAAAGGGGACAGCTGGAGGCCGCCATTTGGGGCAGTGTGCATAGCCCCCTAAAAAAAGTTATAGGATGTACGCACAGGGAATAATTATATGCTTAATGTTTTCTATTCCAGAACCAAAGTCTTAAGCAGGAGCACTGAAATCAACAGAAATATGTTGTATTTAAACTGAATTATAACATTTTTTAAAAGGATCTATGCAGATTTCATACTTTAGCCCTTTATTTCAAACAAAATAAAAAAGGGAAAGTTGTATGGAATTTTGTACTCAAGCCAAATATGAAACTACTAAAGAAACCTTTCACAATAGCTCTGTGGGGCTGCACCACACTCAACAAAATACCTCATTATCAATGAGGATTCATGAAAAGAATGCACTGTAGAGAAACATTCCCCCTAAAACTCCAGAAAAGAAACAGACATTCCTTTACTGACTTGGCTTCTCATAGCAGTGCCTACTGTTTAATCAAAAGTTTATTTATTATTATTATTTAGCATTTATTAAGACAAAAACATAACAAATATACACAAGGTAGGAGCTATATAACAAATGGATAAATGAAAAAGTATTAATTCTATCTATCTTACATCATTACTGCTATCTTCCCATAATTTTGAAATCTTTCCCCATTTCTCTTCCTATTGTTGCAAGGTTCTGTTGTTTTTAAACATTGATATCATAGCCGAAATCGCTAGTTCATTTATCTTCAAACACCATTCTGTTGGGATACTGCTGGATTTCCAATATTTTGCCCAAATCAATCGAGCAGCCGTAATCAAATATAATAAAATACTTACTTCGTCCTGAACCAAGTTGTCCTGTATTACATCAGTTACTTTCAACAGAAACAATTCTGGGTTCCGTGGTATATTTTTTTTTTAGTGGACAAAATTTCCAAAAAATGTTAACCGCACTGTACTGCCACCAGAGATGGTATATAAGGAATCACCTTTTTGGTTACATTTCCAGCAATATGAATTACCATATTTAGCTATTTTGGAAGCTTAGTTGGGGTCATGTACCATCTGAAAAACAATTTATAATAATTCTCTTTTAAGTTTAATCAAAAGTTTCGATAGTAAAATTATCACCAAATAGCTCGGTTAATGTACACAAATTGCAAACTGCTAGTTATTCCCAAGGAAACAAACCCTAAATACTGGATATTTCTAATTACTACAGGAAACCTACCCTTACTGAACATCTCATGGCTAGCAGGGGGCCTGAACAGACAGGCCAAAATAAAGCTGCATTGGGTCACTTTAGAGGTATGCTGTTTAAATGATGCATGCGTTCTAAGAGGCGTGGCTTTGGTGTGGCTTCTGGCCTCTTAGAACGCATGCATAATTTAAATAGCATATCTCCAAAGTGACCCAAAGCAGCTTTATTTTGACCTGTCTGTTCAGGCCCAAGATTATCTTTGGCCCGAGACAGACGGGTGGGAATTGCCGTCCTCAGGCCAAAATTGGGGTTCGGGAGCACACAGCAACCTTATGCTCCCGAACCCTAATACGGAGCAGTAGCGCCATCATGGCAGTCTCCAGTCCACATGGAGGCTGCCATGATGACGCAAGCGTGGTGCGGCATCTGCATGTGGCACTGCGTTTGTGTCATTGACACAACACAGTGTGCCAATGGTGTACTGATAGTGGCACCCGCATGCATCCAAAAGAACCCACTTTTAGTGGGTTCTTTTTGGAGCGGAGGGAGCCTGCGTGGTTTGGTTGCTGCGGGCTCCCTCCGGAGGGAAAATGGGCAGCTCATTTTGGGGTGGTCTGTCGAGTCCATTTATTAAGAAGGAGCATCAGATCAAATCAAAGGTGACTTCAGGTGGAGGAGTCTTCAAGTGACCATTTAGAAGATACTGTGCAGTTTTATTCAATTTTTTTACATCTTCATCACGCATATATCTGTATTAAGGGAGGAAAAAGGCAAGCAGTGAAGAATTTTAGTAACATTACAAATGGACAAATGCATAGTCTAGACTACCATTGTCCTATAAAATACTGAATTGAAGTAGAATTATTGCATGATAAAACTCTAATCTGATAAGACCATTGGACCTCAGCATCATTGCAGTCCACTTTTTCCTGGAAGCTTTTTAGCCATTTTTGGAATCTTGGTGTTACATTAGTTTAGACTCATTATGTGTTCCAACAGGGCTCTTGGTTTTTCATTTCATAAAGAACTTTACCAAACATGTTAATGGTATTAATTCACAGCACAGGAGCTTTCGTCTGGATGAAAATAACAGTTTATTACACCAGGAGGGAATAAGTGGGATGTGTCTATTTACTGTGCTCACACAGTGGCACCTCCACTTTGGTCCTGAAGAAGAACACCAACAATGCCTTTCTATGTTCCATATCGGGCAAACAGACAAATCTCTACAAAAAGGAATAAATAGATACATTTTCAACATCAGAAAGGATCAAAAGATGGTGAGAGAATGTTTTTGCCTCCCAGAACATGCTTTCACTGACTTTGAAGTAGTAGCTGTGTAGCAAAGAAACTCCAAAAGGGAGATTAGAGTAAGACATTGCAGAGTTACAATTCATTAGGAAATACCAGTCTGTTACCAATGGTTTGAACCAGGATTATGGATTGTTACCACATTACTTTGGTTAGTTGGCTTACCAAGTTTCAGGAACATTTTGTGGCTGGCAACAATTTTGTGAATGGCCAGTGTTGTAATGTAATTAGCACTGCCAAGACTTTCTGTATTTCATTATTTTTTGACTTTGACAGTAGTCTACAGTCCCAACCCCAGACTTGAGTATTTGAGGGAGGCAGATTAAATTTCAGATAACCTTTATTTCATCTGATAACATGAGCTGTAATCTACAAAAGCTCATGCTACAACAAATGTATTAGTCTTTAAAATGCCATTGGACTCTTTCTTTTTCACATTTCATGTTACTTCCAGCTTTTGCTCTGACTTGATAGAATTGGTTGACAGAATTCCAACAACATTTTTTTTACAGATAATCAGAACCTTACACATGATATTTATATTAAAAATCTTTAAAAGAACGAAAACTTTTGTGCATTAAGTTACATACAGATCTCAGCATGTTTTATAATGGGGAGGGGAACCTTTAGGCCTGAGAACAAATTTGGCCTGCAGGTAGTTCCAGCCGGGAATACAAACAGTCTGAGAGAGACCCATCCATCCCCATGCCTCTCCCTTTTTTCCAAATCCCATGCCCTAGAAATTCCCTACTCTCCTTATCTTCAAAACTAGAAAGAGAACTTGGAAGAGGCTTCAATAGGAGACTGGAGATCAGAGCACAGATTCCGCCTTCTCCAGTCTTAGTCCACTTGAGAAAATCAGTGACATGCTGGGGAATCCTTACTTGGTAGGTTTTCTGCCTTGCATTGTCCCAAATGAGGAGAAGTGAGGGGCTGGTGAAATATCTGTGACTCACAGAGTGCCCTCTGTGGGAATGCTCCTTAAGCAGGCTTCTGGGAATGCACACAACTTTGTTCCCTCATCACTTTCTTTCTCTTGTGCAGGAAATGTGAACGTGGAATAAATCTCCCAGAAAGTGCTTGCACAGTAGGTTAAGTTCAAAGGGGAAGCAAAGATGGATCCTCTGCTGTAAGAACAGATGGAGTTTACAGCCAGTGTTACAACTGTGGGGACTTGTGGCATCTGGGGGTATGTTTGGAGGGGGTGGGGATCTAGCCTGGCATCCCAAACCAGTTCCCCACACTTTTTAAATAATGCCCAAATCGAAACTTAGGATAATTTTTTTTTTTTAATGGCCAATTTCTTGAAGCAACCAAAATGACCTTATCAGTAAATTTGAACAATGCATTATAAATATGCTATCATTTTTTTAGCAATACTACTGGAAGTGGTGCTGTGTGGACTGGTTCTGGTCCCCAAGCTGGCTCCTGAAGAGTTTCCAAGAAAGTATGTAAATACCTTTAACTAATGGGAACAAATATGGTACCAGGCCCTTGCACTGGGTGAAGGGATTGCTGGTTCCCCACTTCAGCTAGCTTGCGAAGCACTAACCTAAACCATGTTCAGGTAAAACATATCGAGTAACTGGACTTTGGCCACATGATGTGTCCCCAACTATTCTCATAACATAATTGTGGCTAGTAATGGAAGCCCAAAACACTGTGTAAATGGAGCGCCCAGGACACATTAACCTAGGGCAACAAAGGTCAAGAAAATCAGCCTAAATAGACTCCACCTCTGTAATAAGAAAAGTAGTGAGAAAACAGCAAGGATGCTCAGTAACCAGCTCCATAAGCTGGAGTACAAGAGGATAACAAAATATTGCAGCATGGCAAACATCTTGGTTCTTAGCACCAGACTTGATATCTCACAGAGATCAAGAATTTTCCTAGAGTGGAGGGGCTTGGGCTTCCAAAAATTTGGGCTACAATTCCCAGTAACCAATTCCATTGTGGCTAATGAAAAAGTGTAATGGGATTTGCAGCCCAAAACGCTGGGACACAAATGTTCTTGATCCTTGCTTTAGCAGGTGAGGTGTTGGTCCACAAGCCATCACTCCCAGCTGCAATAAAATCTTCAATGTGCCCACTAATGCCTATGGCCAGGTTTTTCTATACCTGGGCACATTCTTAAAATGGCTTCTTCCAATAGAATGGCATGCTCACACAGCGAGCTGATGTTATATATCTCTTTTTACTTTTGTGCATATCCCCGCTTCCACCTACAGTCACTCCAGTTCCACCTCTCCCCCAGTTACTTTTTTATCCTTCAGCCAACCTCCAGTCTCTCACACAATTGTAAGTTTTTATCTTTGTCAATCAGCATTCAGAACTGCTGGGATGTTTGTCCTCTTTTGAATTTCCTAGCAAGACATTTTCTGTCTTTATAACTTTGGGGTTACTGCAATCTTCTGAAACCTCTTCTTGTATGGGCAATATGGTTTTGGCAAGATTTGTGGGAATCCAGGAAGAAATTGGCCTGAATCTAATTTTCAGTCCCATGTAGAGCCATTGTATTCCCATCCAGCCCATTGAATCAATGAAAACTTGGGAAGTCAACACTTGGGTTCTGTTCATTTAGCTTTCCTACTCTACCATTCTTAACCATTGGGTATAGGTCAGAAGTGCTGACTTTTGCTAGAATAGTAACTCCATATCTGAGTTGTATCACTGTTCATTGCAGAGCAAACTGAAAGTGCCACTAGTTTTTTTGTTTTGTTTTTAAAAAGCCTATTCCATCGATATCTAGATATCAGAGAGAATCTTCAAGCTTAGCCTTCACCACCCTGACATGCCGCATTTCTTTGTATGAAGAGCATTAAGTCATGTGATGATACCACAATCCAGATGCAGGCTTATCAACTCAGGGCTTGTCTACACAAGCCAAATAAAATGTCCTTCCCTGGTTTTCACAGCAAGCTGTCCAGAAGACACAGAGCCCTATCCCTAATTTGGTGCCCTATCTACAAATCTGGTCCAGACAACCTATGGCTCTTTCAGCACCAAACCCACAAAATATTAGCCTTAAACTGGAATTTAAAAAGTCACAGTTTGCTCCAGATTTTGTGAAATTCCAGTGTTTCCTACCACAATTTCTCTCAAAGTCTGGACCAATTTCTGGCCCAAAACAATGACAATGAAAAGTGTCCTGACCCAGAACAGTGACAGTGGAAAAAATAAGCTTTTTTACTCCACTACATCACCATTTCATCTAAGGTCGGAAACAAGGAATCCAGCCATATAAAGCTGGGCACATTGTTTCTGACCTCAGATTGAGCAGCAGCATGCCAACATCAGTGGTAGTGAGCAACACAGTGGTGACATATGGAGACATCAACCTGATGTTCCACCACACATAATGGAGGAATTCCAGGTAGCTCCAGTTCTCCATTTGGAGTTTTGCCTCTGGTGTAAATGTGCCATCAGTGAGAAACTGGCTTGAGCTGCAGTCCACAACTTGGAAAGTTATTGGTCAAAGCCATTAGTTATAGTTATAGTTCCAAGCAGCTCTCAGTAATTAGCTATCTGTATAGTTGCATTTTTTAAAAATAAAAACCACATTACCTTCTCATTTGTGAAAATTAACAAAGTCAAATCTGCTTCTCTGGAGCAACAGTGGCATCCTGTGGTCAGTTAGATAAATTGAAACAATTACCTCTAACACCACAACTGGAAGTGAAGGAATGTTTCTACTATATCCTTACTCATCATCATCCCAGTTTATGAGGTTCTGCACACCACTTGGCAGAGAAGGAAGCAACCCTTCTGTAATTTAAAATGAAATGGTACTTCTGGATGCAGAGTTGTGGTGAGATGGAGGGAAGAACTTCCCCTTCTCTGAGAAGACTGGATGTTTATAAGAATCATGAGACAATTCATTCTTAGTCTTATTCTGGTCACTTTTCATTAAGTTTTGCACGTCTGATGAAGAGAGCAGCAGTCCACAAAAGTAGTGGAGGATGGTGCCTCTGGTGTTACTCAGGTAGTGAAACTACTGTGGGCTTCACTGAACTTGAATGGAATTCCCCAAGATGCTGAATCTGTTTGAGCAAAATAGAGTTTCAGACCTTGAACAGCTCCTATAAAGTTCAGTATAAAACCCAGAGTGGATTCACTGTACCACTGACACAAGAGCCAAAAGACACTGGAAGCTTAAGCAAAATGAAATATGTCAGCCTTCAGGATTTCTCAAGAACTTTATGATTCTGAGAATCTAATTGATTTGATTTGATCTCATGGACCCCAGACTCCCAGCAGCTCCTATGGAAACAGAAGTGGGTGAACTATTTACCTGCACCTTCCTCTTTATCTCCCATCTCTAAACTTGCTTGTTTTGTAGTTGTACTTTCTCCCTGCCCTACACTATTATTTCTGTTCTCTCAGATCTTGAGGATTATCTGTCTGATATCTTGGCTGTTTGCTCACTTCTTCCTTGTTTGGGCTTCTCTGCCTAGTGTCCTTTAAGTGGTACCTGTCAAAAGACATTGTACAGCTATTCCATCATGTCCTCCTTAATGGATTTTTTGTGGAAGAAGAAAAGGTGGAAGAAAAGGTGAGCGGTTGTGGGAGGGCTATATGTAAAAATTGGCATGGTATGGATCCTTGTAAAATTGTGTGAATTAGGCAATTGATTCTTCAATAAAATCTTCATCTGGAAGCCCCTCTAGTCCAGATGTGTCCAAATGTACATCTCAGGTATCTGATATAGGTTTGCTGCTTATATCTAGCAAACTGTTGAGACTCCATGGTCAAACTATATGCTAAATTAAAGGCATAATGCAGAGCCAGAAATTCTTTTTCACTTACCAGAAGGTGCACACGGAAATTCTATTTTCCTTACTGTATTTAGGTAGAGCGTGAAATCTCTCACATCAATTTCCTCCCACAAAATGTGGCATCTTATATGAAGGTTTGTTTCTTTAAAAGAAAAACTCCACTAACACCAAAGGATTTGATTTAAATAAGGCCTTTGACAAAGTCTCCCGTGATATTCTTGCAAAAAGGCTAGTAAAACGTGGGCTTGACAGTGACTGTTGAGTGACCAAAGCCAAAGGGTGTTCACCAATGGCTCTTCTTCATCTGGAGAGAAGTGACTAGCAGGGCGCCACAGGGTTCTGTCCTGGGCCCAGTGCTATTCAACAACTTAAAAAATGACTTGGTTGATGGAACAGAGGAATGGAGTCAACAGTTTTAATTATTTAATTGCAAGGAATGTTTATTGTTAGTGTTTCCTTTCACTTGTTTTGCTTTATTAACTGCTATGTATTTTGTTATTTAATTTGCTGCTGTTGATTTGCTATATATTTTGTTTTCGTTATTTACTGCTATTGTTGATTGTGATCTTAATTTATTGTTATTGTTCAATATGCTGCTATGTTATATCTCTTTTTATTCCATGTTTATTGTTATTGCTCACTTTGTATTATTCCTCTGTTGTAAGCCGCCCGGATTCCCAGTGATTGGGTGGCATATAAATAAATCTTATTATTATTATTATTATTATTATTATTATTATGTTTATCACATGGAAGATGGATTGCTTGTCACATTTGCAGATGACACCAAAGTAGGAGGATAGCTAATACCCCAGTGTAGAGGCGGGCTTTCAGAGCCATCTACGGCCCAGTACAGATGGCACGGAAGCGCCATGCTGGGGCCAAAAGTAGGGTTGGGGAGGGCACAGCAACCGCACGCTTCCCAGCCCTACTACGTATGGAGGGCACCATCTTGACATGGTGCCGTCCATAGGGTGCCTTGTTCCCACGGCAACTAGATTGTTCCCACAACTAAATTGCCGCAGGAACAAAGCCAGGGAGAAAGGGGCCAAGCGCGGCCCCTTTCTCCTCTGGCTGCGCCTGTCGAGGTGTCCATGGGGCATGAAGCCCCATGGACACCCCTTTTCAGGCCACAGAGAAGCGGCATTTTTCTGCTTCTCAGTGGCCTGGAAAAGCGGCGGATTGGTGGCTCTGGGGCTGCCAGTATGGTTGCCCTGGCCCCAATCCACCTCAGAAAGGGGTAGCTGCAGACTGCCCCTTTTCCGCGGTATGCACCAGGCCTATTTCAACCTTTAGAGAACTTTTTAAAAGCCAAAGACATAGGGGTTATTGTCATGTTTTGTTTTACAACACAACTATGTGAATAATCTCATTCACGCATTCCCAATTTGTTGTTCACACCATCTTTTTCATTAGAACCACATCTATGCACATCTCTGCAAGTTCTGTTGCTCACACATGTCAACACTGTGAAGAAAGATGGAGTCAGTGGTGAGGATATATTTCAAACATGTTCAACACATGCAGAGTTTTATCCCGGTTTATCTCGGATCTGTTATTCACATCCCTACTCAGCCATGGAAACAACGCAGATCAGGAAAACTAAAAACAAAACAAAACCCTGAGAGCCCCTCCCTCAAAACTTAATCAGATGCATTCAAAATTCATGTGAACAACACAGATTCAATCCACGTTTTACCAGGATTATGTGCACCATCTGAATAACCCAATAGTCTCATTACAGCAGTCAAAGACAGAGCCAGTGCAGAAAAGGAACCGAGCAACATATGCTTACAAATAGATGAAATTAGACAGATAAGTCATCCACTGGTGAGGAACATGAAGAGCATGCTTAAAAATAGCAACATATTCTCAATTCAGGGAACACAGTGATACAAAAAAACAAAACACAACCTATTTTGATTTTCTTTATTCCTTGATGTTTAAAAAAAATATTTATTCCCAAAAAGCAGATTGGGGAAAAGCATTCTTGCCCATTTGTGTGGCAACAAAAAACAATGGGCTTCAGCAATGTTGTCACAATAGCCGCCTGTAGTGATGTTTGATGATACCTCTGCTGATAGCCATCTGAATAATAGCAGACCAGGCAACTGTAGAGGACATATTCCAGGAGAGTTCAGTATAATTGTAATGGTTTCACCAATCTGTGTATCAAAACCATCTCTCTTTCTTTCTTCAAGTTCTCATCAAAACTTACGGCTACAACATGCCCAAGTGAATTCAGTTGACAGTAGAATGCAAACCAGTTTTGCCAGCAAAGCTCACATCCAAAAATGTAGAGAATGTATGAGTCCCATCTTTGCCTGGAGCTTATTCCACAATGCCAAAGTTCCTTCCAATCCACTAGAGTTTGGTAAGCACTCTGGATTTGAATGTCTCACTCCACTTTCTTGGAATGTTGGGAGCAGTGTGGCAAGAGCTTGCATCGTCTGCATATGGAGAGGGCTCCACAATAGTGTAATTGTGTAATTGCACACTTATGGCCTTCAGGAGGCAGCATAAAACAGGGAGGAATAAACAGTATTGTTGTACTGCAAGTGCAAGTAAGCAAACATGGGAATTAAAGCCACTGAAGCATAAATGTGGTGATAGTGCAAAAGAGTGAATTGTCATTCTGCTCCTTTTCTGAGAAGCTGTTTTCAATAAAAAATAAATAAAAAAGAACTGACTAGTGAAATAAGTATATACATTGTAAGCACTAAGAGCTTACTAATATAGATGACATTTACATCAAAATAACTAAAGATTTTGTATACTATACTTGGCTCAATCTCTAAATCAAATGGAGACTGTAACAAAGAAATCAGAGGAAGATTAAGGCTTGAAAGGGCAGCTATGAAAGAACTAGGTAAGATCCTTGAGTGTAAAAATAGATCATTGAATACTAAACTCAGGATTTTCCACGCCATCATAGTTCCCATTTCTATGTATGATTGTAAAAGCTGGAGAGTAAAGAATGCTGACAGAAAGAAAGTCAGCACATTTGAAATATAGTGTTGGAGAAAAGTTCTACTGATACCATGGATTGTCAAAAAAGTATAAAAAAAAAAAGGTCCTAAAACAAGCAAGGCCTGAACTCTCCCTAGAAGTCGATTTGAACCTGATGCTGTTGTACTTTGGACTTATCAAGAGAAAACATGACTTATTAGAAAAGACAATAATGCTTGGCAAAGTGGAAGACAGTAGGACAGGAGAAAGACAGCATTACAAATGGTTAGATTCAGTCCAGGGAGGCATGGCCCTAAGTTTGGAAGATCTGAGCAGGGTAGTTGAAGACCAGAGCTCTTGGAGTTCTCTCATTCATTGCCAAAGTCAACTTGACCCCAGATAACAACAACAACCATTATATCAAGGAAATCATAAAGGACTATAGGGCACAGAGCATGGGGGCAAGATGCAGCAGTCCCTTTACATCAGGGGTGGAGGTGGTGGGCAATACATATAACATAAACTGGAGACACTCTCTGCCCGGTTGTGTTTTGCCAAATTCAGTAAAGTTGGTAGTAGGAATAAAAAGCAAGTACATTTTTATTGTGAAACTTGGGGCTTCTGCCACCAAATGTGTTGCTATAGGAGGATGCAGCCTTCAGTGTGCTCCAGGGGAATAAATGGGCAGCCACACTAAAGTTGCCCACCTCTTGAAACAAGTGAACTGGCTTCTATTTTGTTTCCAAGTCAAATTCAAGGTTCTAGTTTTAACATATCAGCTATTGTCATACCAGCGATTGTCATACCTCATCCATGGAAGGATAGGGGCAGTCCATGATGTCTTCCATTTTTAAACTCTTCCCCTGTATCCTCACCAATTTTTCACTTCTTTTCTTACCTCAGAAAACTCATTAAAGATGACATAATGAAATAACTAATACTAGTAACACAATAAACTGAGAAATTGCTAGGGGTGGGCCAAGCCTTAGTGGCTGGTTACTCCTGTGTCAATGGGATGGTAAATCTGCCCATACTGAAGAAACTATCCACAGTGCTGAACTCATTTGTGGGATAGGTTATACAGTATCTTGGATCTCTCCTTTAAACTCTAGACTAGAACTTGGAGCAAAATCCCAAGCCCACTAACTTGAAAGCCACTGGCTACCACTGTCTGGGCCCATGGGCTGCAGTCTTGAAGCTATTCCCAAGGACCCAGATCTATTCCAGCCCATAAAATGTGAATATACATTAGCACTGCATGTATTGTCCAGTTTTTGTATTTTACAGAGTAACCCTGGGACCAATATTTTCAGCCTCTGACAATATCTCTGGCTAGGAGTTGTACATTTGGAAGTACTCCATATACCAGCTGCATGTTCCAGAGGGATCTTGTGCTTTTAAAATTTCTTCCCTTTATAAAAGTCTGAATCCAAGTACAGTTCTCCTGGCAGATTGGGTTGCAATGTCTCCTGTGGCCACAGAGGTTCTCTCTTCAGACCTGAAGGGCAAGGTGGAAAAAATATGGAAGTTATGGTTGGTGATGATATATGATCCGAGCTCTTGTGTGATGCCATAATTGAACGTCCAGAAAGGACTTTGCAGACAGTAAATAAAGAATGTGAGGAAGTCCACTCACCTTTTTCTTTGCTTTTCTTGTTGTTATGTACCTTCAGGTCACTTCCAATTTTGGAAACCCTTTTCCTTGGGTTTTCATGGCAAGATTTATTCACAGGAGGTGTGCTACTGCTTTCCTCTTAGGCTGAGGGAGTGTGACTTGCTCAAGGTCACCCAGTGAGTTTCCATGGATGAGCAGGAATTTGAACTCTGCTCACCCAGGCTCCTAGTCCAACATTCAAACCACTACACCACACTGGCTCCCATGCTTCTACAGGTATCCAAACCTGAATTCTGCCTCACGAAATGAATTAAGTCTCTTCAACAGATGGTTCTCTGGAACACCTCTGTTCCACGAGAACATATGTTAATTTATCTGAAAGAGCATGTAGAACACTTTATGCTAGGCTGGCAAGCAAGCCAGACCTTTGTTTCCTTTGAATTCCTTCTGAAAGACAAACATAAATAATACACCCACTCTTCTTTCCCTGGCAATTTCATTCCTGCTGCCAGGAAGTTATTGCTAAGTTGCATAGCGACCAAATGGCCTCTAGCTCTGTTTGTAGAGCTCCCAAAATGTGAATTAATTAAGCTTGCCTTCTTGCTCCTAATATATTACCAACTTTCTGATAATTCTGCAGAGGAGCCACCCACTGCAATTAAACCGCAGATATGAAAAATGTTTACCTACTGAATCCAGTGTTGAATCTCTGTCTCTCTCTGTCTCTCTCTCTCTCACACACAGCTCCATTCAGGCACCACTCCATATGAAAACAGAAGCAATATAATAAAGCAGTCAGTGTATTAAAAGCAGCAGAAGCTAAACAGATATGCAAAGAATTAGAAACACCAGAGATAAAGCTACTTAAAAACAGAGCTTCACAACAGAAATGTAGAGGATCAAAAGGCCTGAGAGAATAAGGCATTTTGACTAGACATGCATACCCTCCAACATTTCATAAAGGAAACCTGGCACACAGATGGCTAAGTGACATCAGAGTGTAGATGAACTGGCAAAAGTTATTAATGAAAAAAAATAAGCTAGGACAGGCTTCAGCCATTTAAAAGTTATTAATGAAAAAAAATAAGCTAGGACAGGCTTCAGCCATTTGCTTTTGCCTGAGCCTAATGGGAAGGGCAAGATTCTACCCTCTCTTTTCCTCTCCCCCAATGAGTTAAATGAGTGCAAAATATATTTGCACCTTAAACTCATTTTTCTGAATTTGAAACAAGCTTAAGGGGGAAGGTGGGAGAAGGCGAGAAAAATGGGCACATTTTGAAAGTAGCCAAAAAGTGAGACAGCATAGGATTAATTGGGACTGTCCCTTCCAGATCAAGAGGGGTTGGGGGGGGGGGTTTATGGAGATGATATTTCATAATTGGGGAGGGGGGAGGGTGGTTAATTCTGAAAAGATCCAACATCAAGTTAGCAACTGCAGCCAACACCTCAGCATATGAAGGCACCGAGAAGAGGGAATATGAAGTTTTGTTCTGTACTGTGCCCCATAGTTGTGGAAAAGTACAAGTGAGAGCCAGCGTGGCAGAGAGGTTTGAGTGTTGGACTACAGCTCTGGGGACCAGGGATTGATTTCAAGCTCAGCCATGAAACTCACTGGGTGACCTCAGGAGAAAGCAATGGCAAACCTCCTCTGAACAAAAATCATGCCAAGAAAACCCCATGATAGGTCACCTTAGGGTTGCCATAAGTCAGAAACGGCTTGAAGGCACACAACAACAATTTCTACCAGAAGCAGCATTGCTAAATCAATCAATCAATCAATCAATCAATCAATCAATCACCATAATTTCTTATCAAAATAAAGTTGTCAGAATACCACTCTCAACAACAATAATCACAGCAACAGAATGCTACCCTAAAATGTACATACTGCAAGGAAGTCTCCTAATGGACAAGGGGGACAGGTAAGAGAGGAAGGCATTGGCTGCAACCATTGTTCAGGACCATTGATAACTTTTGTCCAAATATATGTGTCAGTGAAGCTCAGTAGCATTAGATTTATGCTCCCTTTAGTTTCTGAGGGATGGCATTACAAAGGCTTCAGGACAGGAATGGCCATATGGTTGCTGCACATACATTGAAAACAACAAAGACATGGCTCACAGTAAGAATACCTACAATGACAACTTCCAGGAAGATACCTACAGTCCAAAACCTCACTGTGATCTCTGTGTGATCATTTTCCAACAGATGTCAAGAAATTAATATCCCCTTCCTCCCATAATGTTTATTCAAGCAACAAAATGTCAAGTGAATATCTTTCTCTTTCCTCCCCCATCAGCTACAGGAAATTTCAGCACCAGGTCTTCCCACCTTCTTATTGATCTTCATACATTGATTGAGTGTCAACTGGTTGACCTTTCTCTTATATTATCTCTCATCCATGACTCATTCTGACATGAACACTTATCTTATCCTACAGTGGATGATGAAAACAGCAGCTGGGATGGCGTGGGAGAGTTATAAACCATAGTCATCACTGCTTTGAGATTTTCAGTCAAGTGTTCTAAACAGAAAACTCTCAGGGACAGCCAGGAGCCCTGTCCCTTTAATAGTTGTGTAGAAGAAGACATTTCAGCAGGTGTTATTATTATTATTATTATTATTATTATTAACCTTTATTTATAAAGCGCTGTAAATTTACACAGCGCTGTACATACAATCTTTTTAATTGAATGGTTCCCTGCCCTCAGGCTTACAATCTAAAAAGATACAACACAAAAGGAGTAGGGAGTGGTGGTGGGGAAGGGGCCTCTCTAGTAGGATAATACATATAAAATACATAGCAATACAGGAAATGATTCAATAAAACAGACAACAAAAGAACAACAAAAAGCAAGTGACAATTATGCAATGCCTGGGAAGGCTTCTCTGAACGGGATGGTCTTCAGCTCCATTTTGAAGCTGGTTAAAGAAGAGATGGCTCTTGTTTGCGGGGGAAGAAGGTTCCAGGAGTGAGGGGCAGCAAGTGAAAAGGGGCGAATCCGAGATGGGGCAGAGGAAATCCTGGGCTGTGACAGCAGACCTTGACTACCAGAACAGAGGGCCCTAGTGGGAAGGTGAGAAGAAATAAGGTCTGATAAGTAAGGAGGGGCCAGCCCATGGAGGGCTTTAAACATGGACAGCAGCAGCTTATACTGAATACGAAAAGGGAGGGGGAGCCAGTGAAGGGATGCCAAAGCTGAATGCTGGACAGAGATTAAAGGACGGAGGTGAGAAAGAGGAAGCCCAGCCAGGAGAACGTTACAGTAATTGAGTTGTGAGATCACTAGGGCATGGACCAGGATCTTGGCAGTAGAGGCAGAGAGATATGGTCGGATTTTGGCAATGTTGTATAAAAAGAATCTACAAGCCTTGGCTGTGGTCTGGATCTGAGGGATACATGACAGAGAAGAGTCAAAGATAAAAACAAGACTGCGGGCTTGCTGGACTGGTTGAATAGAAATGTTGTCCACAGAGACAGAAAAGGAGTGTTGAAAGGTGGGCTTAGGAAGAAAGACAAGAAGCTCCGTCTTGGACATGTTGAGCTTCAAACGCCGATAGCGCATCCACTGTGAGACGGCTGTGAGACAAGACGAGACTTGCTGTTCAAGCCTTGGAGAAAGGTCAGGGGTGGAAAGATACAGCTGGGTGTCATCGGCATACAGATGGTAGGAAAAACCAAAAGAGCTAATGAGTTTACCTAAGGACAGTATGTAGAGAGAAAACAGAAGGGGACCCAGAATAGAGCCCTGAGGAACACCCACAGATAAGGGAACAGGAGAAGAAGTCTGTCCACCTGCAACCACTGCAAAAGATCTGCCAGACAAATAAGATCTAAACCAGTCAAGAACAGAGTCTGAGAACCCAAGGTCAGAGAGTATGTCAACTAGGAGACAGTGATCAACGGTGTCAAAGGCTGCAGACAAATCAAGAAGGATGAGAACAGAGTAAAGGCCATTAGCCTTGCGCATAAAAGGTCATTGGAGATTTTAGTGAGAGCTGTCTCTGTGGAATGCCTTGGGCGGAAACCAGACTGAAAGGGATCAAGAATGGAGTTGGCTTCGAGAAACTCAAGACAGCGAGAATAAACAACCCGTTCCAAAACCTTAGAAAGAAAGGGAAGAAGAGAAATCGGACGATAGCTAGCTTTCTGCTTTCTGCAGCCATGACAGCCACAATAACAGCCACAGTGTCGGTATTCCACTAGTAGTGAGGCAGAAAGTGTGACCAATTTCGCAGGGATGTCACAAGTGACTCTGAATGGAAGATATACTATCTGTCCATCACTTTCTTTATACCCTGCATTTCCCCCAAATTGGGACTGAACACAGCTTACAGAAAGGAAGAAAATTAAAAATACATAGTCAAAACTATTTAAAACATGAAATTACTGTATATACTCATGTATAAGTCTAGAAATTTTAGTCTAAAATTGACTCCAAAAACCTGAGTCAACTTATCCATGGGCCAGTGTAAGTACTGTACTGTATGTAATTCTTATTTTAAAAAGGAACCATCCGCTGGTGAAAGGCAAGAGTGTCATCTGCTCTGGAAGCACTCACACCCTCTTTATAATCTCTTATCCATAAAGCCTTTAGTATGAAGCCAAACAGTTATGTCTGCTGGAATTTTGTAAGTTTTCTGGCACTGTTTTTCTTTCCTTCATCCTTTGCATCCTTTGTTACACACTTCTAAGTTTTACTCTCGACTTATCCACAAATATGAAAATCCATAATTTTGGCCCCAAAACCTGCCCTCAACTTGTACATGAGGTCGACTTATAGTCAAGTATATATGGTAAAACAACATTAAACTAACAGTAGATTCCATCTGAAATATCTATTATAAAACAAAGATTTTTTTTAAATGACTCTAAAAGATCATTTTTAAAAAAATATTTATTTGTTTATTTATTTGGCTTACTTATGCAAAGTTCATCTGACCTGGTGATTGCATTTCACATGTGCACATTAGGTTTGGATTTTTAAAAAATGCTGAAACATGTTGAATGAATCTATTGTGTCCATGTTGTTTCCACTTCTGGTAGAAATTTCTACCTCTGAAGAAGCTGATGTATCTTTGAAAGCAAGCATGATGTATTTTGTGCATTTTAGTTGGTCCAATGAAGATAGCACTGTTTTGTGTATTTTGTATTTTGTTGTATTACTGCATATTCAACACGCCTACCCCTGAATATGCAGTCTTATAACAAAGTTGCTTTTAAAGAAGTAATGCCCAGGAACACATCTACTCTGTTAACTGAGGTATATATATAGACAGTGGTGTCACTGAGGTTCATGTCACCCAGTGCAGAGGGACAAACTGGCCACAAAGGCCTTCAGAATCGAGCACAGCTGCTCAGAAAGCAGCCATGCCAGACCCTGAAGGTATTGCACCCACAGCAGCCATTGGTATGCAGGGAGCGCGGCAGCCTCCAGAGGGCCTTTTTAGGATACGGTGTGGCTGCTGGTTGAGCAGGAAAGGAAGACAACATTCCTTCTCACTCACCTAGTAGGTGTGCCAGTCCCTCCAAGTATTCTACCCCACCATGTGACACCCGTCTCTGGGAGCCCATTCATACTGCATTTTGAACTACAGTTTCCAAACCGGTGTAAATTGGGGTTGTTCACATTTGCACCAGGTTTTCCTGACCCGAATCTGGGGGAGGGGGCGGTGCAAATCCCCCCTTACCCTGGAGTTTTTTTAAGATGGGGAAATCAGAGGTTCTTTTTAAAAGAACCATTTTTTTTTTTGCAGGAACTGCCAATGAGAACTTACAAATCGATCCCATTCGGAGCTCCGCTCTTCCTCCTCTTTTCTCCTCCTCCTCCTCTCCCCCACCTGCTATTGCTGCTTTTCCTCTTCCCCCTCTTCCTCTTGCCCTCACTGCAGCATCTGTTATCCCTCCTCCTCCTCTGTCTCCCGTTCCTTCCTTGGATCTGCCTTCCTCACCCTCATTCTCCTTTTCCTCCTTGTCATCTGCCCCCACTGCCCCTGCCCTGGATCTGCCTTCCTCGCCCTCGATCTCCTCTTCCTCCTCATCTGCCCTCGCTGCTGTGACTGCCAGGATTGACTCCTCCATGGCACTTTACCACGTTCCCAAAAATGTGAACATGAATCTGGGATAAAATGCCATGGAGAGATTCGATCGTGACAAATCAATGCCACAGACAGATTCAATCATGGCAAATGAATGAAATAACCCAGTTTCCACACTGGGTTATTTCTGAGTGTGAATGGGCCCTGGGTGTCACTCGGTGCAGTCCGCATCCCCTGCACCCCCCAATGTTGCCTCTGCTTGTAGACATGGTTCAACTGTGAGGGCTATAGGAGGCAATGCAAGGAGAGTGCAAATATGCATCCTGTTCTTCTCCCTCATGCAGTTTAGTAGGCCTTAACCTGCATTTTATAGTCTTACCTCCACATGATAGGAAAACAAACAAGGTTGTAGTGTCATATCATGAGAGGGAAACTAGATTCAAGATAATCATGCTTTTCATTGTGTGCCGGTCTTTGTTCTGATGCCTCATTACATACAGAGACTAGTCGGTGAGTCGTGTGAAGGAGTACTGTATGTCACTGCCTTTAAACATGCAGGCTGTGGAATTCCCTTTGGTGGGAGGCTAAGCTGATCTGCTCTCTGTTCTCCTTTTGTTGTTGGCAGATGAAGGCCTTTAAAAAAAATTAAATAGGCATTTGACTATTAATGAGTGATCCCAAAATGTATTTTTATAGGTGAGTCCTATTTTTTTATTGTATTGGTTTTAAGTGATTTTATACTTTTAAAATTAATTATGTTTTAATATGATAGCTTGTTTAATTGTGTTTTAACTTTTTTTTATCTGCAGTGTTTTACGTCTGTCTTAACTTGGGACAATTGATGCTGTGTTTTCTCCCCAAGTTTAAAAAAAAGATTTGCATCATCAGCAGTGTGAATAACCGATGTGAATAGACCTGGGATTAAACTCTGTATGCTTTGAATGTCTTTCGAATACATTCACATCATTGACTCCATGTTTATTCGAGTGCTAGCATGTGTGAGCAACTGAACTCGCAGAGATGTGGTTCCATGGTGTTAATAACAAACACTGAATACGTGAGTGAGGTTATTCACATTGTTCCACTAAAAATAATGATGGCTAAATGACTCCGTAGTTGCGAGCCACCATGGATCCTATATCAGGAGAAAGGTGGGATATAGATAGATTAGATAGATAGATAGATAGATAGATAGATAGATAGATAGATAGATAGATAAGATATTTTTAGAGATATTTACAGGAGTTTTAGTTTTAGGTGTTTAAAATGACATTCTGTTCTTAGTGCTAAGCCAGGGCTTTATTTCCTCTTCAAAATGTAACAGTGAGCAATAGAAAAGTAACAAGCACTGTAGTAAATAATGCATCAAGTTAACTTTTCTCCCACAATGATGATGAGCAGTAACAGGAACAGGTTACTTTTTAAACACCTAGAGTAACACTGCACCCTCCTAAATCAATTTTGTGTAAGGGTGCATCTGAGACCAGTTTTCAATTCTATATACAGATATGAGTACTGAGCAACCTTTTGGCTGCTCAGACACCCAACTTTTCTTGCTCAAGCTGATAGAGACATCTAGTGGATAAGGTTGGATCAGAACTAAGGAACAAGTGTTTTTTGACATTAGAACATATAGCCATCAAGACAATTGTGGATGGTTAATCCCAGGGCAGGGACAATTAATCTGCTACGAGTTTTAGTCCAAACTTCAAAGGAGCCATCAAGGTGCTAAGCCCTATCCCCAAATACCATGGATACCTCATTTTAGACTAAAAATTGAAGCAGAATTGCTACTCCACTGGCATGGATGACAACAGGTGCCAACGTCTCCAGATGTTCTTGAACTGCAGCTCCAATCAGCCCTAGCCTGAATAGTCAATGGTGAAGGGTTACTGGAGTTCCATTCCAACAATGTTTGGAGATTCGTACATTTCCCAACCCTGTTTTAAGTCAACTGATTCCATAGCAATCTTGCTTTTATTTATTCCTTTAGCAATTGAGGTATTCTCTGGAAATATTTAACTGGAAGTCAACTAAAACAAAATACATCTCATCCTCTATACCTTGGGAAGTTTAAACTATTACAAAAGAAGAATTGATGAAATCTATATAATACCAAAATAACAACAACAATAGCATTTCCATCCAGTGGTTGCATTTGCTTTTGCTTTTAATGGTGGTCAGGATATGTGATTTCAAGAATGTACACTTGCCTGGGGAGCTTCTGGGGTTTCTGTCAAGTCCAGCAGGATACCAAGTTCAGAAAACCAAGCTTCATTAATTAAAGCTCGAAAACCTTTATGAAGAAACTATGGTTCCAGTCCAGTGATGTCCATTGTCAGAATTGACCAGCAAGTATTAAAATTGCCTAATTAAACTGTACACAATTTCAAATGATTGTCAGGCTTAATTTTTATTTGTTACAATTAATAAACACACTTTCTCCTCTCATTCCCATACCACCCCTTCCATATTATTGCCACCAGAGTCCTTCCACTGACACAACCTTGAATAGACTTGACTTGCACTTGCCTCCCTTTGCTTGTTCTCACCACACCTGTATCTGAGATCACTATGTCATTGCAGTAGCCTTTTCTACTATCTAAACCACCACACCAACTGCTCATTTTTTATGGCAAGCAAGGTGCACATGCAACTCCTGACAATTCCTCAAAACCTTATGAGGGATTTTCCCCACATAGGTTAATAGTTGGAGGTAAAACATTCAGGAAGTCAGACTTTTTTGAAATCCACATTTTCAATGGAGTGTTAAATTTGCTCTAGCCAACACTCTCAGTTCACCTAAGAAAACTGTAGGGCAGGGCTGTCTGTGAAGAACTCAGTGTGCACCCTAGTAGATCTTTTTCTTCTTATTGTGAGGGACCTGCTCTTTCTCAACCATGTCTTCAAGAGCAGAAGGAAGATGCCGAGGTAGAGCCCTGGACCCCATCAATGGCCTGGAGAATAAGGTTACACTTGGAAGCCCCTTGTTTGCTGTCCTGCGACAAGGAAATGAAGACAAAGAAGTTGCTTCCACTCCCTCCACTGATAGTGAGTACACTGGTGGGGACATATACTTCATCACAGTGCTTGCTTGATCTGGGCTGTGATGTTGATGGCTATTGGCTCCTTCACACTACACAATTATAGTGCTATTTTCCATGTTAACTGTCATGGCAAGATCCCATGGAATCTTGACACTGGTATTTTAGGAAAGGGCCAGCATGGTGTAGTGATTCTGGAGACCAGAGTTCAATTCCCAGCTCGTCCATGAAACCCACTGGGTAACCTGAGCTAGTCACAGGCTCTTATTCTCAGGGAAAGGCAATGGCAAACCTTCTCTGAATAAATCTTGCCAAGAAAACCCCATGATAGATTTGCTTTAAAGTTGCCATAAGTGGGAAATAACTTGAAGGCACATAACAACAACAAACAACATTTAGAATTCTCAGCTAGAGAACTCTAGTGCTTCATCAAATTACAAACTTCAGGGTGCTGCCAAGACTGTTGAAATGGAATCAAAGATCTATAACAGTGTAATCTGAAAGGACCCTGTAACAGCCTCTGGAATCCCTAATACTTGATGTCGACTCTTTACACACCCCTTCAGGTAACCCCATGAGAAGACTTGTAGGAAGAGATGAAATCTCATTACTAATAGTAGATCTGAGGTATGACAAAATGTACAGTAAAAAAAGCTGACAGGAAGAAAATCAACTCATTTGAAATGTGGTGTCGGGGGAGAGTTTTACAGACACCATGTCCTACTAAATAGACAAATGGTTGGGTCCTAGAGCAAATCAGGCCTGAACTCTCACTAACAGCCAACATGACAAAAGTGAGACTGTAGTACATTGAATATATCATCAGGCCATGTGCCAATGAGGCTTGTATTGAATAATGGAAAACTATTATCTTATTGTTATTTGCCTTCAAATTGACTCTGGCTTGTGAGGATGCAGGGTTTTCTTGGCAAGATTTATTCAGAGATTTGCCATTGCTTTCCTCTTACGCTGAGGAATGAATATGACTTGCCCAGGGTCACCCAGGAGGTTTCCATGGCTGGAGTAGTGACTCTGGACTCTGGTCTCCAGAGAGAGAGAGAGAGAGTTGTGATTTGATATCCAGAACCCAGACAAAAATTTCCAATATATGTTTATTTGTCAAGACCAAGCCAGCAAATCAAAATGGCACACAGGAACAAATCATAAAAGAGTAACATTGTAAAATCATGCATCATAAAATCCAAACAAACAACAACATGGATATCTCCAGGAAGAATAATACCTTGTATACTTGGTAGCTGAGCCCATTTTGAAATCCCAAGCTGCAACTAAGAGGATAACGTGCATTCTCTATAAACAGTTCAAAAGCCAAGAGTTTCCAAGATGTTCCTGTGTTTGTTCTCCTATAAACTAAGAGGACCACACTCAGCTTTGCTAGGTTAAAGAATCCAAGGAAGCCTTTAACTTGGAGTCCTTAAAAGTACCCTCTATTCCCAGAGAGAAGTGTCCTCTTAGGTTACTCACAGACTTGAAGAACCAATGAGTTTATGGCTGTTGACTATTATATCAAGACCTTAAATGAGCTTCTTTACAAACATTTAGACAATGATGAATCAACACACTCATTTCTGTGTGTTGCTATTGTAAAGAACTATGAGTAACAAGAACATTTTATCTTTTCTTCCTCTGCAAAATTTTGTAGGAAGGGGCTCCATGAAGAAAACCAACTTAATAAATGTGCTTCTTACCGCATGACCTGAAAGTCAAGGCCTATATATCCACTTAGGAAAGTGATGCATGCAGGATAATGGTAAAACCAACAGAAGAAAGGGACATCATCTCCCTCTTTCCCTCCTTTCTTCCCTCTTTCTTCCATTATTCTTTCCTTCCTTCACATACATACATGTAGAGGCACTGGATTTAATTATATTAGAGTCTGTTTAAAAAAAAAAAAAAAAAAAAAAACCAGAACAAAAACCTTGAGCCAGAACAAAAGATTATGTTTCCCCCCAATGAAATTCAATACAATTTTGAAGGCATTTTCCCAAGAATGATGCAGAGGCCTTAGGTTTTCATTTGCTATATTTTCCTCCCCTTATTTCCACCTTAACTGCCTCCCCCACCATGCTTGGTGGAGTTTTCCACTCCTCACAGTAGTGGTTGCAGAAGTGAATGGTATAAAGTGTGTTTATACCATTCACCAAAGAAGCGGAGGCAGAGGGGGCAGTGGGAAGCTCATAGCACCATGCATCATTGTGCAGAGTTGCCTGTGGAAAAAGGAGGACTCCCTGTGCAGAAAAGGAGGGAGGGGAAGGTAACAGATGAGGTGAGAAAAGGGGATGTGGAGGGAGAGAAACACACAGAGAGAATGACCAGAGGAGATCAGTCATGGGAGATGAGACCTTGGGCTCATTCCCACTTACATATAAACCAGTTTGGGATTTCTTCTGGTAGTGACAGCAACATATTCTATGTCTGTTTTTTCATGTTTTCAGTGCCATGTCCCTGCATAGGGTTGCCATATCCCGCCTGTGGGTGGGACTTTCCCGGTTTTGGGCAGGTCCGCACAGTCCCGTCCTGGTTTGTCCCCGCCCCCGCAATTTCCCCTGTCCCCGGGCTGAGGGGAGGATTCCCTCCCCGCTTGGGCTCCGCCGCCGCCACAGCAAGGCCAGGGCCCAGGCCGGGAAGGAAAGCCTCCCCTCAGCGAGGCGCTTACATTTGTCCTGGTTTGGAGGTCCTGACGTATGGCAACCGTATCCCTGCAGAATGTTGGGAGACATATTTCTCTAATCTATATGCAGAAGAGGAAAAAGACACTTTTTATCTGAACAGTATTTTAGGCTCTTTACGCAACGGACCTTTTGTCTCTCATCTCCAAAAAATCAAGCTGATAAATCAACTAAAACCAAGCAAGTCCAAGGGTGCAGTTATACTTCCCCTGAACTAAATGAAATGCCAGTTGATGGGCTCCTAACTCTTGAACTCTCTTCAGCTATATTGATCATAATGTACATATTCCTTCTGACAGGGGCTTGGCTGTCATCATTCCTATTTTCAAAAAGGGAAGAAAATACATTCCAGCTAATTACTGCTCAATCAACTATAATCAGTGAGCTATACACAAGACATCTCTACTAGAAACTCCAGGAGTGGATGGAACAAGAAAGCATCATGAATGATGAGCAGGTTAACTTTCAGTCAGGCCAGTCCTCTACGGATCAGTCACTAATTTTACAACATCAGATGTAAAAATATACCAGCCAACCTAAAACATTCTTGTAAATAGCGTTTGTGGACTGTAGAGATCTGCTTTTGACTCCATCTCTAGGGATAAACTCAGGAATGAACTGAACTCTTCCACAATTGACTGCCTTTTTAAAAACTTCTTATGTACAAGCAACATAAACATACCACCTTGAAAGTCAGATTTAATCCAGCAGGTTCACTCTCTGGACTAGTTTCCAAATGTAAAGGTGTTCAGCTAGGTGGTATCCTTGCCCCATTATTGTTTCACTTGTACATAAATATGCTATTCAAGATTCTTAATAATCCTGTTTTCCATCCACCCAAGCTAACCTTCAGATCTGTTCTAGTGTTTCTGTATGTGCATGATATGGTTATTCTGTCCCAGTCACCCATAAGTCACCTGTGCCTTGAAGGTCTTTGAACAATACTGCCATAAAGAACACTTGCAGGTCTTGTCCACACAGGACAAATAAAATGTTCTCCCCATTCATCTTCTCAGTAGGGAGACCAGATAATGCATGGCCCAAACCCCAGTTCTGATGTGAACAGTCCAAATGACATCCAACCCATTCAGTATAACAAATTTTTAAAACTCACTTTTTGCTCCCGATCTTCCCAGAAGACTTGGAGCTCTCCATTGCAACATGAGACAGCTGTTTACAATGCATTCTGTGGGGCCACCCAAAGTCAGAATGAGGCATCCAGCCATGTAATTGACACTGGGTGCCTCGTTCTGACCTCAGAGAGAGTGACGTATGGCAACAGCAGCTATGTCAAGCGGCACAGTGGGACACACATGTGAACAGCTACCTGGTGTCGCAATGGGAGTGCCAGGTAATGGGGTATGTCGGGGCACCTCTGGGGCCCAAATACTTTAGACTACTCCCAGGGTATTCTGGCCCATACAGACTGGATCATTTATAATTACAATCGCCCTTCCACATTTGTGGCTTTGACTTTTGCAGATTTGATTAATCATGGATAATCTTTAAGTCCTACACTGTGACTCTATGGCCAACATCCACCAGAGGGTGCTCTGGAGGAACTAGAGATTCCTAGAGAGGTGTTTCTCTGTTTAAAAAATAGTGGGTTTTTTATTTGTGGTGTTTCACTTTCACGGGGGTACTGTGTCCCTAACCTCAGCGAATGTGAAGGGCCTACCGTAGTTTCCAGAAAACTAAGGTTGGGATCTTTCTTAGAAGGCCAAAGCCATGTAGCTGATTTATAAATCACCATAAGATTAAACAAGTAAAAAAAACCCTTACAGATTGTTTAATTTTATGGTGGCTGGAGGGCACATGCTAAGTAGGCTAGTCAGTTTGCTCACAGGAGCATCTCTGCTATAGTAAACTATTTTCATACCAGATGTGAGCATTATGTGCCAGCAGCAATTAAACTGTTTGAGGGCAAACTATTAAATCAGCCTTTTTTATGGTGCACAACTGAGCTATTACTCTAATTTTTCCAGTTTTCCAAGTTTAGAAATAGCACAGTCTAAGTTCTGGAGAGCCATTCTTCAAGCGCATTGCTGTATCTTAAATACTATTCAACATGTGGAAGATGGCCTCCAGAAGATCTGGCTTTACATAATCAGCTTTTAGTTGTATTGCTCCTTTTTCTCATAGATTTAGTCCCGTCCCCCCCATCTTGGTCACTTTTTTCTACAGGATGATTTCCAATCACTGTAGATTCTAAAATTATTTCAGAAGCTCTAGAAATGTAGGTCCAAAACACAATGCAGAAATAATCCAGTTTGAGACTGCTTTAACTGTCCTGGCTCAGTGCTTGGGAATTATGGGAACTGTAGATTTGTGAGACATTTAGTCTTCTCTGTTAGAGAGCTCTGGTGCCATAATAAACTATAATTCCCAGGATTCCCTAGCACTAAACCAGAGCAGTTAAAGCGGTCTCAAACTGGATTATTTTGGCAGTGTGTTTTGAAACTCTAGAGATTATCACATGCGAAATCTTTGCCGGATTCCATGCAGGTTGCAACTGTCAGTGATGGATCTTATTGCACTGTCCCATGCCCATGCAGTAGGCAGCCCATATCCAACCTGGGATTCTTCACTAGCTTTTCAAGAACAGGAAAATTTACAGTGCAATTAAAATCCATTGCTGATGGTTAGAACCTGCATCTAATTTTGCATGCGATAATCTCCATAGTCTCCTCTCTGGATATCTTATCCCACTGAGTATTGAGACAGCCAAATCAGCACTTAACCAACACAGCCTAGATGTTGAATATCAACACAATGTTGGACAAATTACTGATTCCCTACTAATTAAAAGAACACCTTGTGTGTATAAATGAGGAAACTGTATTTTAGCACTCTCAGCTCATAAGCATCAAAGGGCCTTCACACTAGCATACTTTAATTCTTTCCCCTCAGAGCTGTGCTGGATGGGAGATTCTGGAAAATCCTGTTCTCTAATCACATGTGCCTTGTGGCTCAGCAGAAGTTGAACTGGTGACCCATATTCTCCTTTATTGCCATTTTTATTGTGATATTAAGCCACCTTTTATTGAATCTGACTTAATTAAATTGTGAAGGTGTTCTGATTCTTTTTATGTTTCCTTCTTCCTGTCTGATGAAAATGCATCAGTTTCTTTCATGTCACTAAATTTAATGCTGCCACATGAACTATTCAGCAAGCCTGTATATGAGCTATTGCCCCTCCCCTTTTTGAAATGTAATCTGGTTTTTTTCCCCTTGTCATGCCCATTCATTTTAATTCATTTAGTTGTATGCTTCTTTCTTTTATAGCGCTGGTCACTATAAAAAAGAAGTTGTAACAAAGACTGGTTGGTTGGTTGATACTAGATGCAGTTAATAATTATACATGTGTGTCTATTTCAACATCAAATGTTTTAATAAGTGCAAATGGGTATGATCTTTGGTTATTCTAGTTAGATTATTTGATTAGATTATGATTGTTTGTTACATAAATTGATTTAAATAGAAAAATTAACCCTATTTATGCTGCAGTTAAAAACTGCAGGAATTATTTCCATGACTATAAATGGCTGGAGGAGCATTAGGAGCCAACCACTCCTGGTTTCAACAATGAAATGTCCTAACCTGTTTTCAAAACAGCTTTAACCCCTGTAGCTCAGAGAAGCTGTAGCTCAGGGGGAAATGTGATTATGAAGTGCAGGTATTACCAGTTCAATGAGAAGCGCTAATGTAAAGCAAAGATGGAAGGAAAGCATCACTGAGGAACCGAGTACCTACCTTGCTAGATTGTTCGTTTGCACTTAAGAATTGTTAAGAGATTTTTTTTGTATGTGCACTATCTTTCTTTAGAACTTAGGGTGTATCTACACTGCAGAATGAATGCAGTCTGACATTGTCATGACTCAATGCTATTCTGGGATTTGTAGTTTTGTGAGATAGCCTTCTTTGTCAGAGAGCTCTCGTGCCACAACAGACGACAAATCCAGGATTCCATAGGATGGAATAAGGATATGAATATCTCTAAAGTGATTAAGAAGCAAAAGATAAACTTGAGGAGCTGGGCATTGGGATGACCATTGTAATGCAAAGTCAGTATAGCTTAAAGTATTGTTGCAATTGTTGTGACAGCAGACTGTCCATTTTATGGGAAAATATGGTGTCTGAGAAACAGAACTGAATGGACCACAGCCAGCATACGTGAAAAAGAGGTGGGAACTGTGTTACACTTAGCAACCACTGAAGACTGTTTCATGTGATTAAAGGGCAAATTTGTGGAAAAGTGAACATTTGGGAAGAGGTGATGTTTTAAAAGAAAATTTAAAATAAAAACCCAAGTCCTCTTCTTTCCACTGAGCCTAACTTCACTCTCACCGTCTCTTCCACTGAGCTCCAGGGTTTTAAAGGGATGCAGGTGAACCAAAAGGCAGACATTTGGGGAGCAGTGGTATCAGTCCTCCACCTTAGGGTGTCACCCCATGTGGCCCACACAGCCTTAGCCATACTGAAGATTTTGATAGCAATAATTCATCAGAAGGAAAACAGCTACCAGAGATATAAGTCTTTTTCAAAGCCATGTCGATGAAATGGTGTATGGAAGGGAGGGAAAATGACTCTGTTGAGGAGGAAATCTCTAGATAGCTAATGTGATTACATGCAACATGGAAGTACCCTTCTCCCTACACAATTTTTCTCAGATTTCCCAAGCCTTTCTCAAACACAACAAAGGCACGTCATGCAGTGCAGCCAGTGAGCACGTTTTCAGCACTAATTACAATGACATAACTAACGACAGACACAGCTTATCTGATACCATTCTTGAGAACCTGTTTTTTTCTGAGCACAGTTGGGTCCTGTTGGAATCAGAGAGTGAGCTTTCAGAAGAGATTCAAAAGTGGCTTGTCTCTGTTTCTTTTTTTAAAAAGCTCTGACCATTGTTCTTGATTTATTGTTGCGGGGGGAGGTGGGTGGTTCTGAGTACTGCTGATGGAAGTGCAGTGGGTCTAGCTTATAGCTTTCTTCATCAGAATTGGCTGTCATTCTGCACAATGTTGTACATTTCCTTATGACATCATAACTAACACATGTCAATCATTGCATAGGTCAGAATTTTCTTCAAGTACACAATAACTGAAAGCTCCCCCCCCAAAAAAAAACCACCTTCTAAGCCACATAGCCCCCCCCCCCCCCCCATGGCAGTGTCAGGTTAGAAAGAAGGTGGAGGGATGAGGAGCAACATGCCCAGCTACTTTACTGTAGCTGGGTGTGCTGCAAAGGTATCACAAGCAAGGATAGCCTAAGGACCCATGGAGGTCTTTGGTGGTGCCTCATGCAGCATGTTCAGCTACAGAAAAATAGTTAGATATGTAGTTAATAAAAATGTTAGAGGTAACAAAGATGGACAAATTGACACAATGGATAAATTGGAAATCATCAAACACAGTAGAGAAAGAATGAGTATTCCTCATACAATATTGCAAGAATACATGGAAATGAACAAAGAAATACATGTTTGTACGTGTGATATATATATACGTGGTTGAGTGCATGAGGACATCCACAGATACACATTAAGTTGATCATACAAGAATCTGAAGTAAATTAAGCAATCAATAATATACTGAAACTAGACATGGAAAAGTGGTGAAGAAACAGAGATTGTTAATAGTAAAGAAACAAGTCATACAAACCAGAGTGACAATAAGAAATTTGTAAATAGATACAGAATTTTTCCTACATATACTTTTGTGCAACAACAAAATGTATGATCTTTTGTTTTTAAGAAAATACACTGTAATGAAAAATAAAGTATAAAAAATTATATCAATGCCTTCCAGTTGTGCTGCTTATCCTCTATTGATTCGTGTGTAATAAGTTCCTCCCGCTGCAGTTCTGATATGCAGGCAGTTGCATGGTGTGAGTGGGCATGATTATGTTTCTCTCCCCTTCTCCCTTGTTATTCCTAAGCAGGCAGTGTTTCTTTTCTTTTTTTAATTTATTTTCTTTGACTTAATCAATAACTGTGACTGCCAACTGAAAATTTAAAAATACAGACCAAGAGGCATGCTGGGAAGGGCGTAAGGCAGGAAAGTTATGAAGGCTGTCCTGCAAAAGACAGAGCCCAGGACTATAGCAACACCACGGCACTTTTGAAGAGCTATACAAAAATGACGGTCTCCAAACTGGCAGGTTTGTGTTTCCTACACTAACACTGTTGTGGCATCTTAGCAGCCTGATGTAATAAAATCCATAGTTACAGAGACATAGCTTCATGAGACACAAGCAGGATCTTGGCTAAAGTTTTTTGTTTCCTGCCACCACCTGTGTGCGTATACTTCTGTTTAAACTTCATGTATAACATGACATAAATGTAAATGCCAAATTAAATTAACATAAATGCAATAAACATCCACTTTCAATTTAAAGGAAAATTATGAAACAAAGTATGAAATATAACATACTGTGTCGGGCTTTTCAGTGTCAACCAGCATGGAATAATGGTTTGAGTGTTGGACTACAGCCTTGGAGACCAGGGTTCAATTCCTCACTCAGCCATGAAAACCACTGGGTGACTTTGGACAAGTTACATTCTCTCAGACTCAGGGGAAGGCAATGGCAAACCTCCTCTGAACAAAGGATGTCTAACTGACCATATGTTTAGCTGCAGCCTTGGCTCTCATTCTGAGATGAGCCCATGAAAGGTGGAGAATTTAAATGACCATCACCTTGTAACCAACTGAAACTGGGGATACTGGGTAGCACCTTGAAATCTGGCAACTTGACTCAACCACTGTCCATATAATGAACTGTAAGCGGGCCTGACTGAGTGTCCCCAGGCTATGTGTGGCCCATATTCCACAAGGTGTGCTCTGCTATCTGTAGTATGATATCTGTAATGGTGCAACAGCACAAGAGACTACTTAACTTGCTAAAAAAATCTTCTAGGGAAGGCAGAGTACATTTACCTTTTGGAAGCTTATTCAACTCCCCTCCCCCCCTACACACATCAATTTTTGATCCTATATTGTTGTTGTTGTATGCCTTCAAGTTGTTCCCAACTTATGGAAATCCCAATGTGGAAGTATCTTGGGTTTTGTTGGCAAAGTTTGTTCATGGAGGGTTTGAGAATCCTAGTCAAGCACTTAGACTAATACATCATGGCTCTCTTGATCCTGTGTAGTAACTCTTTCTGGAGATCTCTGAGGAGAAAACAAAATACAAGGAAAATAATCCAGCAAAAACAGCCTGCATCAACATGAAACTATTATGGAAAATATAACTACAGTATACTAAACTATCCCTCCTCATAGAAGAGCTGTATATTTTCAAGGTACAAAAGAAAATAAAAGGGGCTGGGAGGAAACAATGAAAACTGAAGCCTGCTCAGAATAGAAAGAAAGATCTGACCCAGGAAATATTGAGACAAGGCGGTGTGCACACCAGCAGGGAGAACGTTCTGTGACTACTTGCTGAAAAGGAAAGGCATGCCCCACTGGCCACCCTCGAATGAACACACATATTTCCCTTCATGTCACCATTCATCCCAGAGCTATTTTCTGACATCCAAAGAGCATGAGTGTTTGTTTTTTAGAACATGGAACAAAGGATTTCGCCTCACATCTACTTGGTTTCCCTAACAGACTCCTTGACTGAGCTACCAGAACTGTTATTCAGCCAAGTATGAGAAGCCCTTCAATGAGTTGGCCACTGGCTCCTCTGTTGGTGGACATTCTTCATTCACATTCTCACAAATACATACACACACCTGGAATATATATAGCTGTTGCAAATATGTAACTTGGACATATGAGAGTCTTTACTCAGATATGTATTTTGCACACAGCAAATAACAGAGAGGCCTGTCACACTGCAGAGATAAAGCAGTTTGACACCACTTTAACTGTCATGGCTCCATCTTGTGGAATACTGGCATTTGTAGTTTGGTGAGGTATTCAGTCTGGTCTGTCAGAGAACTCTTTTGCCTTGTTGTTGTTATCGCCCTCAGTTCAGTTCCGATTCATGGCATTCCTGTGGATGAGACATCTCCAGTGGAGGATAGGGATTCTTGGAGACTCCAAGAATCCCTATCCTCCACTGCTCTGCCCAGATCCTGAAAGTCCTTGCCCACAACCCCCCTGATCAAGTCTATCCATCTGGTTTGTGGTCCTCCTTCCTTCTACCCTCTACCTTTCCTAACATTATTGTTTTTTCTAGTGATCCATGCCTTCTCATTATGTGGCCAAAGTACAATGGTCTCAACTTGATCATCTTAGCTTCCAAGGAGAGCCCTGGTCTGATCTGTTCAAGAACCCATTTGTTTTTCTTCTTGGCTATCCATGGTATCCTAAGTACTCTTCTCTAGCATCACATTTTGAATGAGTTGAGTCCGTTCCATAGCTTTTCATGATCTATATAATCAAATGCTTTGTGTAGTCTATAAAACACGTGATTCTTTTTTGGAATTATTTGATGCGCTCCATTAGCCATTGTATGTTTGCAGTGTGGTCCCTAGTGCCCCTTCCTTTTCTGAATCCTGCTTGCACTTCTGGAATGTCTCTCTCGATGCATGGTTGGAGTCTATGCTGCAGAATTTTGAGTACTGTTTTGCTTGCATATGAGATTAGTGCTATTGTCCTATAGTTGCTGTAGTCTTTTGTATCTCCTTTCTTGTGGATTGGTATGTATATCAAGCGTTTCCAGTCTGTTGGCCACCTCTTTATTTTCCATATTTGTTGGCATATTTCAGTTAGCACTAAAGTTGCATCTGTCTGTAGATACTGCAGCAGTTCAATTGGGATATCATCTGTTCCCGGTGATTTATTTTTTCCCATTTCCTTTATTGCAAATTCCACTTCACTTGTTAGAATTTGGGGTCTGTCTTCATATGGCTCCTTATTCAAAATACCATTCATTCTCTCATCTCTTTTGTATAAATCTTCTGTGTATTGCCTCCAGCATATTTTTATTTCTTCTTGTTCCAGTATTGTGTTCTTTTTTTCTCTCCACAGAGCATCCCTGCCTTTGGTTATAACTTGACTTTAATTTATTGGACTTTTTGATAGAGTCTCGTTCTTCCCTTTTTGCTGTTGTCTTCTATTTCTCTGCATTGGTCTCTGTGTGTTAGATGTTGCACAGTTGTGTTCATACATCTGGTTTTGTTTCTACCTCCCTTTGCTTTTGCCTTTCTTATGCCTTACCAAACTCCAGATTCCAGGATTCTATAGAATAGAATCGTGGCAGTTAAAGTGATGTCAAACTGCTTTATTTCTGGAGTGTGGATACACCCAAGGACATAGAAACTAATCTGTTATTAGTAAACAATTTTGGTTTAACACAGAATTAGACAGATGTTGTTCAATGTTTGGCAGATTTCACTGTTTTTGTTATTCATGAACAAGTAAATTAAATAGCTGGTGGTGACATGGCAACTGGATAGGCTTCTGCATTATCTCCTCCTCAACTCCCCAATCTCTTACTCCCAAAATGTAGAGAAGCACTTCTTCTAATTAAATCAAGTCTGAAGCATGTATACTCTGTGTCTCCTTCCCTTCTGCATTATATCATGAAGCTTTTCAGAGCTTTAACCACATCTCTGGACCAAACTGAGCCAAAATGTCAGGACTATTTCCAATAAATCCATAGCACACAATATACATAAACAGAGAACCAACATATCTGACGTTCCCCTGTGACAAGCCTCTCCTCCTCCCCTAAAGAAAGTTGTAATGGTCTATTCTTTCCACTGAGTCAATCAGTCTTGGCAGTCCATAGCATAGCTCTTAGGTGTCCTTTGCCATGGTTTTAAGGTTTGGCTTAGTGAAGGCCTAATATATAAGACAAATAGATTATCCGGGTACAAATTAGTGATGGATGAATTCTTCTCATCTCACTTAACTCAAGTTCAGGGAAGTAACCTTTGTTAAGTAACAGAGAAGATGCTAGGCTACCAAAAGGGCTCATGTTCAATCCCTGGTACCTCCAGTTAAGAAAAGGATCAGGCACCAAGTGAAATGAGAGATTGTTGCCTGTCTGACAAGCTGCCAGTCATAGTAGGCAATGATGCATTGATGGATAGTCTGATCTGATTTAAAATGGCTTCTTCCCCTTTTGGTCCTAAATAAAGAAGAGTATATATACTCATGCACATGTCTAGAAATGTTAGTCAAAAAATTGACCCAAAGAACCTGAGTTGACTTATACATGGATCAATGTAAGTACTGTACTTTAACTCCGATATATAAAAAAGGAACCATCCCCTGGTGAAAGGCAAGAGTGTAATCTGTCCTAGAAGCACTGACACCACTCCCCTGCCCCCCACACAAACTTTACTCTTTCATCCATCCAGCCTTTAGGGCGAGCGCAAGTGGTTATGTGTGCTGGAATTTTTCTTTAGCATTGTTTCCCTTTGTTACATGCCCCTAAGTTTTACCCTTGACTTACCCACAAATCATATCAAAATCCATATTTTTGGTCCCAAAGCTTGATCTTGATTTAAACAATAGGTTGACTTATAGTCAAATATACATGGTAGTCAGATCACAAGTCCAGTTCCAAATTCTGGAAATCCCATCACACCACTAATGACAGTGTCTGGAATAATGGGGTTTCTAAGGGGCTGTACTGACCGGCCATTAAAGCCAGCCTGGGAGCAGAGTCGGGGCATGGCGTCCATATGACGCACACCCTGACTCCACCCCCAGGCCGGTATGACACCACATGCCACACCACACAGTGGGCACCATCATGGCGCTCCTCTGGCGCTGCATCTAGAGGACGCAGCACCAAAGGAGTGCTGAAAAGCCACAGCAAAAGCAACCACAATTCCCCATCGTATTTAGTGGCTCCTTTTTGTGCCACAAAAGGCAAAATCGAGGCCACGGCATGAGGTTGCCACATCCCCTATCTGGCTCTACAAGGGGTGGTATATACAGCCCCTAAGTGTCCCTCACAACACATGAGCTCTTGTGACTCCATACACTGCTTTGCTTTCTAAATCCACTTCCCTAGTACAGCATCAGCAACAACGTCAGTGTCCAATGATAGGAAGAGATTTCCAACTCACCCTGTAGCCTAGAATGTTAGCCTCCCAGGGATAACCCAGCTAGTAATATGGGAAGGGGGCAATAGGGAGGCCAGGAAACAGGCAGGGAATTTTTTTTTGGCTTCGATTACCAGTGGGGCCACTAAATACTATGGGGAATTGTGGTTGCTTTTGGATTATAGCTGAGCAACCATGGAATTTCTACCGTGGGTACTTACTTTGGAATTCTCACTGTTTTTTCATTTACACTTTAAAAGGTTGTCTATCTTATATCGCCAGACTATTGCTCTTGCATACATTCCCTGGTCTTCTTCCATTTCTGTTGGGGAGCTTGCAGCATCTGATTATTTATTTATTTGTTTGTTTGTTTGTTTGTTCTTAAAATTAGAAACAGCAGTACAACTTCCACAGCTCATATTTGAACTGTTATGACTAATGGCTTGTTTGTTTTTAAAGAGACATGGCTGTTACATGCACAACAGCTTTTTTGCTACACCTCTTCATTTTAGCATCATAAATGTATCTTATATCAATGTTGTACAGTTGTACAGTCGGCCCTCCATATAAGTGAGGGTTCAGTTCTGGACAGACCCCCCCCCCCCCCCGCAGATACCAAATAATGTGGGACCTCAAGTACCATTAACATCAATGGATGCCAATGTGCACTTAGTCACATCGATACAGCTGTGTGCATGCACTGCCATTGATACTAATAGGGTGGGACGGTCTGCAGATGTTCCAGTCTGTGGGTGGTGAGAGTCCGTTGAGATCACAATGGGGTGCCCCACCATGTGATCAGCAAGGAGAGTGTTGCTTTGCCCCCTCCTCATTGATTGCATCAGTGTCCAGTTCTGACCTCAGCAGAAGTGGCAGTGATGGTCAGGCTCTTGCAGGGAATGCTTGGCTGGCAAGGGCACAGAAGCAATGCTACTGAGGGGGATGGGCCAGTGAGGACGATGTGGTGGCTTGTCTGGACACATTTGGATTGCATTGTGCCACCCTTGGGGGGCTTCAGAGCATAACACTCTGGATTAGTAGGCGTGCCCATCATTATTTTTAAAATTTGTGGTAAAATGCTTTTTTTTATCTGCATTTTAAAAAAACATATACATTCAATGGTGCTTAGACAGAAGAGAGTTTTAGCATAATTTATAAATGATAAAAACAACAACCAAGCATGCTGTTAGAAATGGTATGCTCAGGTGCATCCTATTTAATGCTGGTACAGCATAAAATTCCACCAGAATTCTTACAGAGGAGGTCCAGAAGAGTAATGTTCAATCCCTGGAATCAGCATGTTGTTGATGATGCAAGTGACCCCTCCTGGTGTGCCAATCCATGGAATTTTTGGTTGGCAGGGGTTGGGCAGAGCTGTACTTTGGCACTGTCTGGCAGCCATTACACGGCTGGAAGAAATCATGCAAGTCGGGATTAGATACCTCCTTGTTTGTTGTTGTGTGCCTGCAAGTCATTTCCAACTTATGGGCCCCTAAAGCACGGGGATTTTCATGGCAAGAATCTTCAGAGGAGGTTTGCCATTGTCTTCCCCTGAGACTGAGAGAGAGAGACCTGCCCAAGATCACCCAGTGGGTTTCATGGCTGAACTGGGAATTGAACCCTGGTCTCCAGAGTCCTACCCCAACACTTAAACCACTACACCATGTGAAACATTTCTAAAGTATTTATGGTAATGTACCTCCCTGTAACACTAGCATAAATCACCAAAAGGATTCCAGCCTTTCTCCCCCCCCCCCCCATTATATTAGCCATACTAATGTGGATGGATCATAGCAGCGTAAACAGATATAAAAATCATAAATTGTAGAAAATCAGCTGAAATTCCACATATAGATTGCAGTAGAAAGGTGGTAACTATATAGCATTGGAATCTGCTAGTCCTGAAGCATCATTGTGTTCATTCATTGCACTTCAAGGCATTGTAGCTTCAGACAAGTAAAACTGGTCTGATAGGTGGGTCAGATTGCCCTTTTGAATATTTCCCCTACAGTTTTATATTACATAGCTCTAAAATGGCAGAAAGTCTCACAGTTCTATTATAGGCAGGCTGTGATTAATGGCAATGTAGAGTGTCTGTAGACACATAGTACTAGTGAAAGCATGCAGTAAGTTCTGAAACAGGGTCTTGTCAACAATGTGATATGAACTGAAGCATGAGCCTAATCCTGCTGCTTTCCAAAGCATGTGGTCACTGAACATCAACTTGTTACACTGGGTCATATGTTTTCACTGACTGAAGCCATGGAGTTCATGCATAGATTTCCCACAAAGCTCAAGCACATAAATCAATGGGGGACGGGCTGCCAAACCAGCAAACCATGGGTTTTGCTTGGCATTGTATGCAGATGTGGTGCGTCCTTTGCTTCTGGAACAGGAAAGTGCAAATTCACCCATGAAATAATAAAGAAAGAGGCTGATATTCCCAGGGACATCAGTCTGTACCTTAAAAAAAAGTATAGAGTCCAAAGCATAGCTAAAGTTACTTTTTCTTTTCTTTTCTTTGCTCTGCAACTCTCAGAATTCTCAATCAACACAGAAAGTGGTAGTGGAGAATTCTGGAAGTTGTAGTCCAAATGGTAACTTTTCTAGGCACTGGGCCTAGACGAATTGATTATACAGAAGTATGTCTTAAAACCAATAAAAGGTAGATTGAGTATGCAGTTAAAATAAATAAATAAAAATACACACAAACAGGCTGATCCTAAAACTGTTTCTTGAGCAATAAAAGATTTCAACAGGAACTGGATACAAGAAGAATGCCTAGGACATAGCCTGTATGGACCTACATTATTAGCTCTTCTACGTTCTTTAGAATGAATCACAGAAGAATAGTTATCCTTTGGTATGGTAGCGGTATATATGAAACATCCCCATCTCCATATGAAAATTTTAACTACTTCAGTTGAAAAGAAGAGAACACTTGTGGCACTTTTATGACTGATCAATTTATGTCCACTTAATCTTTTGTGGTTGCATTAAACTTAAACTGAAATTAACTTTGTTGTTGTGTGCCTTCAAGTTGACTTATGGAGACCTTAAGACAACCCTATCACTGGGCTTTCTTGACAAGATTTGTTCAGAGCCAGTTTGCCTAACTAGTTTGCCTTACATGTGCCACATGATTTCTTTTTCCTTCCACTCTTTTTTTAAAGTTTTATTAAAAAATTAAATTAGAATCATAATGAAGGAAAAAAATGAGGTAACCATTTTAGCAGACAGAATGTACGGTTGTTAATTAAATGCATAAGATCAGAATCATTCTTTCAGATCAAATTTATATATTGGAGTCATGGATCATAGAAGTATAATCACTGGTTATTTTGCATGCCTCTTGGCCAGATGGAGAACATCAGAAATACTATTAATGGATTCAATAAATTTGTGCCAGGCATTTTAAAAGTTATCTGTTGATTGTGTGTGGTTCATTTCACTCAGTAGGTAAGTGAGTTTTTGCATTCATATCAGGATGTATACTGTTGATCTCTTCCACCTTAGTGCTATCTCCAAACAATCCAACTACATGAAAATGATTGGATCTTTAAGCATGAGCTGGCCATTTTCTCCTATAAAAATGAAGAATAGTTCAATAGAGGGAGATGATTCAACTGTTTGTATTTCCAGTTTCAATAAAGGCCCCAAACTGTTCAACAGAGGAGCAGAACCACCATGTCTTCTTCAAAAATTTTGTTGTTCTTTGCTGTCAAGTAAGTTTTGACGTGGTGATCCTATGAATGAGGGATCTCCAAGTTCCCTGGTCAACAGCTGCCTTGATCAGGCCTTGCAAACCATCTGAACAATCATTAACCTCAGGCTGCATCCACACTGCCTAATTAATGCAGTTTGACACTGCTTTAACTGCCACGGCTAAGTGCCATGGAAAGCTGGGATCTGCAGTTTTTGTGAGATAATTAGCCTTTTCTGTCAAGGAGCCATGACAGTTAAAATGGTGTCAAGCTGCATTAATTCTGCAGTGTGGTTGCTGCCTCAATCGTGATGGAGTAAAATACTGCCTATGAAAGATTTTCAATAAATGTCTCCTTGTGTTATAAAAATAACAGATTTAAATGAAGATTTTTGACCACATCAAATTCCACACATCTTCCCAAATATGTCTCCCTCTTAACATATTACCAAAGTAAAAGTTTCAAAATATGCTGTTTAAAAAAGACACCTCCCTCACCCCCTCTCAAAATGAAGAAACAGACTAATATTGCTATCTCTTTGAATAACTATTATGTTGACTTCAACTAATACTCAGTATATACCCCAGATATGTCTGTTGGACACAGTTATATCAGTTTGACACCATTTTAACCGTCATGGTGAATCCCAATGAACCCTGCAATCCTAATGAACTTTTGGATTTGTAGTTTAGTACCTGTTCTTGCCTGATGCTGTTGGAAGTGTAGGCTTAGCATTAATATGTGGCCCATACAAGGTCTTAAGAAGTGCCAGATTCGATCAGACCAAAGATCTATAAAGTACAGTATTCTTTTTGCGTACTATCCAGCTAAAGAAAGCTTTCAGCTGGAAATGAGTGCAGTAGCCCCTTCCAATTTGGACATAATATAGAATAGTCTTCATTTATCTTGTTTTTATTTTGCAAAAGAATATGTGTTTTAAAGCTTTTCCCAATTGGAGAGATTGGAAGAGGATTTTTGTATATTTTTCAGTGGTTTTTATACTCTTTGGTACTTCCTGGTGAAATGTTTTTGCATTTTATTTATTTTTATTTATTTTTTGCAGTTTTTCTCTGCAAAACCTGTATTATTTATGAATACCTTAGTGCCAAATGCAAAGGATATTTTATTTTTACAAAATAAATGGTTTTCCAATTAAGTGTTGAATCGAAACACCTTTTTTTTCTTGATAAAGATGAGAAAAGTATGAGTATTCTTTCCATCCTGAATAACCACTGATAACTAATAGATTTTCCCAATAATGGAAATAAAACAACCAAAACTACGGTGAAAGAAAATAGGAAGTTGATGAGTGGAAGATATGTTGGGTGATGTTGCCAATAAAACTGAGTGAGGCAGGACAATGGCAGCAGGACAAAAGCTTCCTCTGGAACCAGACTTAGAAAGAGGAGGAGCTGACTGTGTGGGAAGTAAGGGAACAGAATGTGTGCAGCAGTTGGGGTTGGAATCAATGGGCTGTGGAAGGGAACCTCAGATTCACTAACTGATTAGAAATATTTTGCTAAATCTTTGTAGTTTTTAGTCACAAATATATAATTTGTGACTATTATGGAACCAGCTCCTGAGAGCGGCTATGATTTGTTCATGATCAGTCAGAAGGCAAATATGTGTGTGTGTGTGTGTGCTTCATCTGTTTCTGCTGAGCAATGACTGAACAAGCTAACTGCAAAACTAAACAAAACAAAGCAAAAGCCACTGCTTAAAACACAATTGTTAACAAAGCACTCACAAATCAGGGCGGTTTCTGTTATGTAAAAGTGTTGTTAATTCCTGGAATGCAAGTCAAGTTTAGGAATGACATGAACATTTGCTACCAAATCTCTAATGTGTGTTTTCCTGTGCACTGCACTCTGGATTTTAGTTTCAAGCTTTTTCTTTCCATTTACTGTTTCCACTCACTTTCTATAAACTGTTCCAATCTATTCCCACCCCACAAGTGTAATTACAATGGGGGGGGGGTGTGTGTGGTTTATTCAGCTTTTCCCCACTTGGTGCCTCCCATTTGTGTTGGACTACGTACAAATGATGGGAGGGCACTCAGCTGGAGAAGCCTGGTTCACGTCATTAGAAAAGGGGTTAAATACCTTTTCATGCAGTACTGTCTCTTCCATCTTCAGAACAGTCCATTGGGGCTGCTAGTAAGTAAAACAAAGCAAAACAAAAAGAGGAGGGGAAGATAATTTTTGCTAATAAGAATAACAAAAGGGAGGCAGTTGAATTTTGTATTTCCTACATAATTATGTTTCGTCTTAAGAGACATTTGAATGAAAGTGGTGGAACAGAACTTCAAAATCTTGCCTGGCAGTTACAAAACGCTACAGACATATATTTGTAACTCCTTGGTATTCACATTTATGATAGTGGCATTAAGCCTACCTTAACACCAAGGAGCCACACCAAGTGACAGACGGAGACATGTTCTGCTGGTGATCAGGGTGTGTCAGGATGAAGTTTCCAGCTCCCTCCCATCAGTGATCTGTGTTGTGACAGTCAGAAGCAAGACCTCTGTCATGACTTCTCCTCCCACCATACATCAGTGGCAGAAGGGAGCTGTAAACAGCAACCTGCTTGTGGAGACAACAGGCAGATTAGAAGGTTGGCACTATTCAATGGGAGCGAAGCCAGGAAAAGTAGCAGCTGCTCCCAGGAGTATATAAGAAGGAGGAGCAGTCTGAAACTTGTTGATGTTTAGTATACTCTGAGGGGGTAAACAGCCATTGAGGCTAGGTTAGGCTGCTGTGAGGGACAGCTAGAAAGGGTTTTAGGTATCCAAAAAAGGGACGAAGAGTGACTTTAATTATAGTGTTGTAGTGTCCTTTGAGAGACATAGTGTTTGGTGACTAGTGGAGTCACAGGTAACCAGAAGGGTTATAAGATACAAAAGTTTAATAAAGGTTCTGTGAGAATTTAGGCTGTAAGGGAACATATATAAAATGATAAAGAAACAATTACAAAGTCAAGCTAAAGAAACTATTAAACTGTATAACTAATGAAGTATTTATACACTGTATCTATTGTGAGCACCATCCATTAAATGAGATACTGTACTCAGTCTGACCTGCAGATAAATTTCTTACTTTCTTTCAACAAGCAGATGTCCGAAGTGATTTCAGAAACACATTAAAAATGCTACCAACATTGAGAAAAGTCTTTTGGGTTTGGTATGCATTAGATAGTTGGTGTGTGGCTGTCAAAGAATAGTTGATGCCAAGCTTGGGATGGGGGAACTGAAACCCAGAAGGCTGGCATCTAAAGAGAGTTATAGTGCAGGAGACACTTAAGAGAGTCCCGAGTTTGAGTCTCACAGTGAAGAATTGGTGGGATAGTGGCCATCAATATCAGTTCTGGTGGCACAATGGTTAAATACCTGTACAGCTGGCTGCTGTACAGGCATTTAACCATTGTCACAAACTATAAGGTTGCGAGTTCAATACCAGCGAAAGGGCTCAAGCTTGACTCGGGCTTGCATGCTTCTGAGGTTGCTAAAATGAGTACCCAGATTGATGGGGGCAATTAGCTTACAGTTGTAAACCGCTTAGAGACTGCTTAGTTCAGTATGAAGTGCTACATAAATGAGGCTGCTATTGCTATCACCTTCATATAATTGGTGGCAGGGGTGGGATCAAAAAAGACCCATTGGGCTGCCATCTGAGAAAGTAGTTGGGTGGGTGAGTCTTATCATGACACTGTTGCACCCCGATTGCCAACAGAACAGACCTCTATTGCTTTATGTAGCTGCTAGATGAAAATATAGGTTTGGGAAGGGGGTCAGGAGATAATACGTAGTTGAACAGCATTCTTAATTACACATGTGACTTAGAATTTCAGCCATTATTTTGGAGTACAGTTCCCAAAACCACCAAGTCAGCCAGAAACTTCCAAAATCCCAATTTGTTATTATGTATTGAAGAATGGAAATGGAAAATGTGAAGTCGAAGGCTTTCATGGCTGGTATCTATAGTTTTCTATGGATGCTGGCAAAAAGTCAGGAATACACTCTTCTAGAACATGACCACATAGCCCGAAAAACCCACAGAAAACTAGGAAATGGACAATGTTTTCAAGAGGAAATAAATTCTGAAAGATCCATTTACAGATCTCCCCCATTAAATACTCATAAGTAATTGATTTGCTTTCTTATTTAAACATCAGCTTACAGCCATGTACAACTTGATCAACTGCACGTATTCTTGTAAATAAATCCCACTGATGAATTTGACAGAGCCTGTAAATGTGCTGAACATTGAAGCCTTCATGTGTGGATTAATTTTTGTTTTTGCTGTGGATTAATTTTTGTTTTTAGTTTCCTTACTACATGTCTGCAGTACTGGTGAGTTCAATAATCCACATTCTTCATGAAGGAACAAACCCTGAAAGAGCAAAAGGATATCACATTTTTAAAAATGTGTTTAAGGACTGTGATGCTTATCAAGGCTATAATCCATAAAAAGAAATCCATTGGTAACACCTATAATGACAGTTCTAGTGGAATAAAGGGATAAAGTTCAAAAGGAACTGATTCAAATGGAAAACCCAAAAGTGACAGTGAAGCTAGAAGAACTAACAGATCTAGTCAATGCAGTAATAGTTGTAGACATGCCTGGCAGAGGGGATAAGAATATGTTTGGGCCTAAGAGACAGACGTAGGGCAATGCTGAGGGAATATTTCCAATTGTCTACAGTAGAAACAATCCCCAGTGAATTAGGTGAAGAACTAATTGAAATCCTAGAAATCATTACTCAATTCTGAATTCAGCTGAATGAGAAACATTCCAGGCTGTCTGGGGGACCAAATAGCTTTAGACTTCAACTTCCACAATTCCTAGCCAGCATGGCTAATGGTAAGCGATTACCAGAGTTGTAATCCAAAACATCTGGAATGCCCCACAGTACACCTTTTAACAGAGTTAGCAAGATTGTCTCATCTGCCTAAGAGATGTATGAGGGATCATCCAACTTGGGAGCTTTAAAAAAAAGTAAAATGTTATACAGACCAAGAAAATGGAGTGGAGAAAGAGAAAATATTGAGAATCTGACTAAATTCAAGAATAATTGAACATTCAGAATTTGCACTCAGAAATAAAACACCGGGGGCTGTCCTAACCACAGCAAAGTTAAAAGCCCATACAATGAAGGCTATGTTGGCACTAGTTCTTTCCTTTGAAACAGCCATCCTCTATTCATTCACTTTCTAAATGAGATGTCCAGGTAACATCATGAACCGATTGCATTCCAGTATTTTGATGTTTTCTCCAGTTTTCTGAAATTTCATTCGTGCCCCTTCCCTTCCCCTGGTGATAACTTTAGCACCAGGTTGTCTAGTGTGGAAATAAGGAAAGACCCTCTGAGACTTTTAAAAGCTCTTGTACCTGTAATTAAGCATTTCCCGTTTGTTGGTACAAAGCATTTTATTGCTTCCTGATGTGTGTGGGTGGGAGATTAATGATACATTACAAATTACTGGCTGTGCAATAGCTCCTCAGATGCTTCAGTTTCATTCCCCACCCTGAAGAGAAAGACCTTAATTGCTGCTTTCTCTTTAAAAAGGAAGCAGCAGTGACATAGTGGTATTTTGCTATTTTACAAATGAACATGTGCCTGTGAGGGATTAGGAGGCATGATAAGCAGCAGCACTGTCTGATGGATCTATTGCAGAAGGGCAGCAAATCCACTCCCTGTTTTACAGCTGTTACTCCCACAGCTGTTCCAAATTGTCTGGGCACTCTCTCACTCTTAATACTATTCTTTCAGAAGAATAGGGTCCAATACCTGGATGACTCTTACCTAATACAGAACAACTGTGAAAGGACTGGTGAGAGAACTGAGAGTGGTTGTGCTTTCCCTACAGCAACAGCTCCTTTTGTCATTTCTGCATAGCAGGAGGTAAGCTTGGGCTTAACTGCTTTATCACACAAGGCTAAAAAGCAGAATTTTAACAGGATAAAGCCATCCTTGGTTAGTAATTATCAGATGACATCATGTCTATCCTGCTGCCACACTGTTACTGTAGTGCACCTTTTCGTTGGCAGGTACAACCCATCAATGCACTCTCAATCTTGCTATTATAGCACAACTGTGGTGGTGGTGGTGGTGTGTGCTTTAAAATCATTTCCAATTTTATGGCAACCCCAACACCAAACTGTCATGGAGTTTACTTGACAAGATTTGTTCAAAGGAGGTTTGCCATTGCCTTCCCCTGAGGCTGAGAGCATGTCACTTGCCCAAGGTCACCCTGTGGGTTTCCATGGCCAAGCTGGGAATCAAACCCTGGCCTCCAGAATAGTAGTTTAACACTCAAACCACTATGCAACTCTGGCTCTCATGTGCAAAATGTTCTTCTCTTCAATTGCAATTTCAACGTTACAGGAGTCACATGGCAGAATGGGGCCTGATTCTCCACGTCTCCCTCTCCTACTCACTATTCCAAAGCAGGGTAACTCTGTAACTGTCAGGATTTTAAAAATTATTTTTATCTTTGCTGTGTTTGCATTTTATGGCAAAACAAAATAATTTTAAGCATTTTTGTCATAATTATGGAAACACAGCAAAACTAAAAATAAATAAACCAACAGGCACAAAGTTAGCTTGCTTTGGAACAGCAAATGAGAGGGGGAGAATCAGGCTCCTTCATGGCCCTGACTGCTGTAATGCCAGAACTGCAAGGAAGAGACTTATAACACTGGGGCTGGGAGGGTCCAAAGCAGTTCAGTTGCATGAAAGAAGAGTGGTATGATAAGAAATGTTTTCAAAACAGTATGCTTGTTTTCTGTCATAACGCAATTGTGGTGAGACACAACACTGGTGTGATTATATGTTATTAAATGATACCTAAAAAGCAAAAAATTCTGGGAGCCGGTACACAGAGGGAAACAATTCTGGGGAACACCAGCAATAAACAGAAATTCAACTGTAGCCATTTTGAGAGCAGTCATTCTAAGAATTACATCGAGTTAAATAAAGTTTATTTGTTGCACTCTAAAGTCTCCTGTGGCATCATTTTACAAAGTCAGCAACAGCAAATATTACAAGCATAATTTTTGCAGAGTATGTAGTGGCACAAGACTGGCATGCTTCAGTCTAGGGCTTTTCTAGAGGTATCATCAAAGGAAACAAAACACACACAGCTTTTTCCAAATACAACCAAACAGTAGTCTGTGAAGTTGAAGGCTTTCATGGCCGGCATCCATGGTGTTTTGTGGGTTTTTCAGGCTATGTGGCCATGTTCTAGAAAAGTTTCTTCCTGACGTTTCGCCAGCATCTGTGGCTGGCATCTTCAGAGAACCAGCCACAGATGCCAGCTACAGATGCTGGCAAAACATCAGGAAGAAACTCTTCTAGAACATGGCCACATAGCCTGAAAATCCCACAAAAAACAGTAGTCTTTTCTTGAAGCAATACAAATGGATCAGTATATGCTCCTTTTCCAGGAAGTTGATGTTTTCTTCATTAGATTAATCTCAAAAGGCACTTTTTAAAAATGGGACCTCAAATTAACAATAGCCTTTTGGGTTATAAGGGCCTGTGCAAGATATTTTGCTGCCTCAAAAGAAGGACAAAATGTTATGTTACACACAGAGCACACGTCCATGTAAGAAGCTGTTTGGATTATAAAATTAATCTTATTAAATAGTGGCAATGACACAACATCTACCACATTAGAAGGCAGCAACATAGTTTAGGTGGTGAGGGCCAAGCCAGGTGGCATAAAACACCTCATTCTCTTGGACATCACCAGCACTGTATCTCCTACAGCAGGGCTTCTTAAAGCATCTGGGTCAGGAACCAGCAGGGTTCCCCCAACACCATCATGCGCCACAGACCAATATAAAAGTCATGCCTATTGCCTTCAACTATTTCTTTATTTCCTGGAAATTCACTGCAGACCAGCAGCCAATGTCTCATGGACTAGCACCAGTCCACAGATCAGCACTTTGAATAGACCAACAGCAACTACTAATACAGTGGCCTCACTCTAACAATAGGATCAACTATTGAAAGGGAGACAAATGTAAAGGATCACTATTTCAAAATGCTCAGTTCAATTCTTATGTTAGCACTATAGTGCTAAAACAAATGGTGAATACTGTCTACTCCTTGGCCATGCTTAGGCTGTCCAGATGATAGAGTACTGATAAATTCATACTACTTTTCCAATGATCTGTCTGCAATGTGATATCAGTTAGCAATGGAGATCTAATCCTTTCTGTGACTGCACTGTGAATTGTAGGATATCCACTGGAGGCAGATTACCTCTTTCCAATCTGAAGCATAGCAGTGTAAGTATAGACAGCAGCCAATAGAGATACATAGACAACATATACAGGTCCTGGCTCCCAAGGAGCTTACAATCTGAAGCAGACACTAAAGAAAACAATGGAGGAAACAGGGGGCTAGACAAGGAGGAGGAGGGAAGACTGTAAGGAAATGCCATTACTTGTATACATATTTAAAGATAGATTACAACCTGGTTTTAGAGGCTAAAGTGAAAGCCAAATGGAAAAGAGGGATTTCAAGGTGTGTTGAAACAAAGAAAAGGGCAGCAAAGGACAACCAGAGGAGCCATGATGTTTTGCAAAGAAGTCAACTTCTATACTGAAAGAAGTCAAGACAGCAGGAACAAGTAAGGTAGACTTAAAAATGTTGGCCCTCCAGATATCATTGGACTACAAGTCCCATAATTCCTGTCCATTGGCTGTAATGGCTAAGGCTGATGGGGGTAATAGTGCAACAACTTCAGGAGGACCACACATATCTACATCCTGCTCCAATATTTTGGAGGCTAAAGGGAGCAGTGAGATTGAATACTAGTTAGGAGGATGGAATTATATCACGGAAAGGCTATTTTGAGAAAGGGAGACAAATTGCCATGTTTGTACAGAAGTAGTGTCAAGAGGTAGGAAACTGTGGTGGGGAAGGCTAATAATGTGAGGTATGATACTTGAGTCAGGACGGAATGGGGTCAAGGGGACACATAGATGGGTCTATGGAAGATTTCACATATTGGACCATCTTACTGAGAGAGAGAGAGAGAGACAATTTCTGCTACTAATTCTACTACTGGGAAAACACAGTCTCACAGTACATTGGTGTATCGTGTACAATGTGACTTGGTAAAGCACGATATTAAATATTCACACTTTGCTATCTAATCCCAGAAGACCTAACATCAATTCTGATCTAAATCTCAATGCCATGTGTCTTGACATTGCTTTTCTGCCAGTTGCAACCGTCATTAACTGGGCACAGAAAGCTAGTTGCATTCCATGTACATGGCTGCAAACCGCTTGTGTAAAATTAACTCAGGAGAAAAATAACATTTTCAAAACTGGGTTTAGATCTGGTTAGGTATAGCATCAAGCCAGATCTAAGCATCCCTGGGATTTTGTTTGTTTGTCATGTGGAGTACCTACAGGAAGACAAAGTGCATTTCTCTCTCTCGTTCTCTAATTCTTGATCTACTGACTCGGGGAGGCGTTACAAACCGCCGCTTTGAGTCGGTCTCCCTGCGCTGCTGTTTGCTCCGTGAGGGAGCCGCCGCAGCCAAACCGCGCGGCTCCCTTACGGAGCAAAATAGAAGCTCCAAAATGGAGCTTCTTCTGGCGGCGTGCTCATGACGCTGCGAGGCGCCAATGGCGCACTCGCAACGTCATTAGCGCTGCGCGACGTGCGGACGCACAGCGTGTGGAACGGCAGCCGCCATTTGTTACGGACAGAGTCCGTAACAGGAATAGGGGCGTCTGGAAGAGACGCCCCTTTTTAAAACTGGGACGTCCTGAGGACATCCCAAGTGGCAGTTTGTAACCCACCAAAGTTATACTAGACAATAGGTTTTGCAGGATTGTTGAAGAGTTCTCCTGTAAGTAATGAAAGACATCTTTACATGATGGGATATGACTGACCTAATCTATCAATTTTGCACTTAGCATGTTTGTTTAGTCTTCAGTCACTGGGACATAGTTTACAAGCCTGACTGTTAAGGCATACATCTCTGAGGAAATCCCATTGTGTGTGGGAAAAAATGTAGGGAATACATATTCACTCAATGCCTGGTTTGACCCTGTCATTTTCTAAACCTAGACAATGCATAATCTACTGGTAAAACATTCATGCACTTGAATAAACAAACACACACTTTTAAAAAAATGGTACTTTTCTTCTCCTGCAGAGGCAGCAAATTGCTGTCTTATTTTCTAGAAATATTTGAGGCCAAAATCTCAGGGCCTAATTATAATATGCTGCACACTGAGTCACTTAAAACCATGCCATGCTCTCTCTCTTTAATTACAGGCACCACTGATGCTGAGGGCAGATTTTTTTAAGGGCTCAACTGCAGCATGTTAAAGATAGGGATTTTTAATTCAAATACAGTGAGCAACCAAAGGTTAAAACATACTTTCACAAGCTCCACAAAATAATCACTCTGGTACCTGTTATTAATTTTTTTTAAAAATGATTTCAAGTAACACAGTTGACATCTGATGCCCTTAGTCCCTCATTGTTCCTTCCAGAAGAGTTCCACTGTCTGAATATAATCCCAACATTTACACAAAAACCATTTATTTAAAGCATTGGACCATCACAGTAAATATACCCCTGATGTCACACAGTCCACAGGAAATAAAACCACTTTAAAACGCAATGTGAAAATTAATTTATATGTATGAATTAGGATTTCAAAGCAAATGAACATATAGATAAGTATACAATTATGTACAATTTCATGCCTTTGGCGAGATCTTTTCAGAAATCCCTGCTCCGTAAACCACAAGTGCACAGATATCCTTACCTAGTTTTTTTAAGTGTTATTATTAACCACATACTTTTCTAAAACTCACACTTTTTCAAAGCCCAGCTTTTTCAGAAGTTCAACATTGCTAACCCAACTTCCAATGGTCCTCTACTAACTGCAGAGGTATGGTCTTTTAACGGTTGTTAGATAAGACTAGAGGTTTGAAAATATTCCACTACAAACCTGCAGAGTCAGCCCTTCAATTCAAGTGGTTACAGATGATTTGGGAGAGCAAAAGTCTGTGAATATTAACAAGCCACAAAAGTTTCAGATGCATGGAGTGATTTGGCAGAAAGGGAGCATACCACATGCTCTTAATTTACTTTAGATACTTATTATGTTCCTCCTTCTCTTTAGAAGAAAAGATGGCATGCTTAGAAACCATTACACTGTCACTGGAAAAAGTGGATGCGAAGAAACAAGACATACTTATGTCCTGAAAAATACTTATCAAAGGCCTGTTACAGACTGCCAAAATAAAGCTGCTTCGGGTCTCTTTGGAGGTATGCTGTTTAAATGATGCATGAGTCCTAAGAGTCTGGAGGTCGCACCAGAGCCACACTCCATTCCTAAGCACTGGAGTGCAGCTTTGGTGCAGCTTCCGGATTCTTAGGATGCATGCATCATTTAAACAGCATACCTCCAAAGAGACCCGAAGCAGCTTTATTTTGGCAGTCTGTAACAGGCCAATATGTTTAATTGTAGAAGCATGCACATTGTACACTGCAGAGAACTGAACAGCCTGATCCTATAAATGTTTACATCCAGAAAAAAGTCCCACCAAATTCAAATGGGACATTAAGCAACAATTCATGCCATTCAATTGGAAATCATATCACTTTGGCAATATGGGACGGACTTTGAAGGAAACATGCATGGAACCAGAGATCAACTCTGGGTTGGTTCTCACTGAGGTTGCTGCCCGTTATGAAAGACAATATGGAGCCCCTACCCCATTCAATGTAAAGAAACTGACTTGACTGCCAACCAGGCAATGGAGTAAGAATCTCCACTATACCTGAAGGTAGGAGACCAGTTTAGGGGTGAGGGATGTCCTCCAAGAGACAATGTCTGGGAGGTTCAGGAACAAGAGACTGCTGCCACAATTATCCATCCACCTACTAGTCATGTTCATCTCATGAAGTGGTTTCCTCCCTTTGTCAAAGGCTTGTCCTGCTGGACTATGCCATTTTGCATTGCAAGCATGGGGTAGCTCCCATGATGAAATGATCCACAGCACTATATGGAGAAAACCACTGGGAGTTGGTTCCATAACCTCCTGTAGATACCAAAAAAGGTTTGATGTTCAAGTCCCATTAAATACAATGGCATAGTGAAATGGTGTCAATTATATATAATGGAAAAACCAATGTTTCTTTATATATTTTTTGAATATTTTAAAGCCATGAGTGCTTGAATCCATGGATAAAGAATCTTTGGATACAGAGGGCCAACTGTACATAACTCTTCTCCCTGTCATTCTATTTAGCTATGTGCTACCCCCCCTCACCTGAATGAAGAAGCATTCAGTCACAAGAAAAGAGTTTGTAATGGTACAGTCCAGACACAGGTGAACCACCTTTGTGATAACTACACCTCTGAGGAAGGAACACTTCACAATGTAGGTTGTGCTTTTTCTACACTTTAAAGAAACACTCTTCCCATTCTTTTTCATTCCTTCAAGTGCATTTTTTCTGCCTTTAGTAATTATTTACAAAGATGTCAAGTAGCCCTGTGATTTGGGGTTTGGCGCATACAATATAGTCTTCTAGTGTTTCAACACTGAAATTTAGGGTAAGCAGGTCCCAGCTAGTTGCTGTCATTGCACATGACTCCCTCCTGAAGTTCACAACTTCAAGAGAAACAAAGTTACTCAGGCATTTTCTTTACTACTGATAGCCCCTTGGCCAATGCCATTTTCAAAGTATTGGCTGGAAGAATCTGTGCTCCTGTTGAGCACTGTGGAGGGAATCCTGGAAGACCGGCGCTCCTGGTTTCTGTCCCCGAAAGAGCAGCAGATCATGTGCCTCATAGTACTTGACATCTCATCGTCTTTGAAAGAGTAAATGATTGGATTCATGACAGAATTCAGCAGAGCCAGGAGAAGAAACCACCTTTTCACATTCTGAACCTCACAACGAGTGCAATTCAAGCCATCGAGAAGCAGAACAACTAGACCGGGGGTCCAACACACAACGAAGGCACCTGTCAAAGGAAGAAGAGAAAAATAAAATACAAAGATTGAGGTTATGTAAGTGTAGATTTTCAAAAAGCATTCTGTCTCACCTGAATATATATGGCTAAAGTGTCAAAGAGTAGTAGTGCATCCACACAAAATATTGCTCACCAATAGAATATCATGGTGGCTGAGCTTTGTTACGACTTGAATTCTCTCCCTTTCTACACTTCCTTTGCACGAGAAATCATATCTGAGCACCACATTTTCCCATGGGCCCGTGAACCCACAATAGCTAAGACAACACAGAGCCCCAGAGAGCATATTTCACTCACAAACCAGCTATTGGGTGAAGGGGGGGGGGGTCATTGCCCGCCAATAAAAATCCTCTCTCAAAAAATTTATTGAAAATGTATTAAGAAAAGAAGATAGAAAATTACCTTCACGAGATGAATTAAAGTTTTGGTTGGAGTATATGGATGGGAATGGCTCCGGGGGAGAGGTGCACTGAGGTGATATTTAGTATAAAATAAGCAAAGTGTTAAAGCATATATTTGTATGAAGAAAGTGTAATAATTTGTATTGTAAAATTAAAAAATAATTTAAAAAATTAAAAATCCTCCCTCGAAATTTTCCTTTGTTCTCAAATGTCCAGCATTGCAGTAACTTAAAGCTTCTGATGAGCACTGAGAAATACAATTTGGGCAACCAAAGAAAAGAGGCAGGCAAAGTTAGTAAGGAAATGCAAGCACAGCAAATGATTTTCAGTGTCTCTTTCTCTGCAGTGCACCCAACCTGATCTGAAACCTCCAGTCCCAAGAACAGCCAGGAGAGGATCCAACCTCCCTTTGAGTTTCATCCTTCAAAACTCTCTGACAGTATTCACAAAGCTACTTTTATGTTTAACCCCTTCTGTTCAGCGCCATTAAAAGCAACAAACAATGTTTTATTGATTGACTTATATGACTTGCATGTTACAAGAGATATAAATTCAAGCCAAGCATCATCACTATATACAATTCTAAGTAATCAGGTGCTATTCTGAAAGGAGTTGCTAACTTGTTTTGTTTGGTTCAAGATACTTTCTCCATAATCCCTCCCCGTATTCTAAGGACAAACAGCAGTGTGGTTTTTCCTCTTCTCAGTAGTTGCTGGAACTCTCCCTCACTCCATCATACAAACCCAGAGGAAGTTGCCCTCGTTACCTTTTTTTTTCAAAGTAGTGAAGATGACAAAAAAAAAAAGAAGAAGAGGAAAGGGAGATAGGAGAAAGAGAGCAGCAAATTGTGGCCCAGCTAGGGTTGGACAATTGTGATCCTCCTGGTGGTACAACAGACCCTAGCTAGCATAGCCAATGGTGAAGGATTGTAACACTGGCAGTCTAAAATATGGAGGGCCACCCTTGCTCTTAATCCATGTCTTAAATATAACACTGTACTAGGGAATGTCTGCTGTAATGATGGAACTTCCCTCCCCACTGCACCCATTTGTGACATCCCAGTACCTCCTTATGTGCTACAGCTGGCTGTGAAGATATGGCATGGGGCTGACCCCAACTCTATGATTCTATGATTCACACTTCCAATACTGTATCAGAACTAGAGACACATCCTAGACTTTTCTGTGAAAAAGACTACAAGACAGAATGGTTACACTGGTCAGAATACATAAGTCACATCTCAGCAAGTTAGAAAAACTAACCCAGGAGTTTATTTCACCAGCTATGGTCCTTCCTGGAGATTGGAAACCTAGCCACAGTAGTTCATGGTAACGTCCCAATTAAACTACGGTAATGTGCCCTTTATGAGGCTGCCCTTGAAGAAGACTTGGAAGCTACAGTTAGTCCAAAACACAGCACTTCAACTGCTGATTGGAGTATCTTAGACAGTATGTAATGCCAATCTATTGAATGGCTGTCAATACATTTCCGGTTTATATTCAGAGTGGCATTTAAAGCCCTAAATGGCTTGGGACCTTGATACTTGAGTGCCTCTCTGCACATTTACCCACCCGAGGACTAAGATCTGCTGGGGGAGGGATTCTCCATGTCCCATCAGTGAGAGATACACTGTCAGGACTTGCAAGTGGCTTTCTCAGCTGTGGCATCCCAACTGTGGAATGTTCTCCTCTTGGAGATCTGACTGGCACCAACACTCATGTTGTTTAGGTGCCTGCCAGGTTAAAATGTTTAAAATCTGTTTTTAACACAATATATTGTTTACAGTGAGCCCTTGGTAATAGCTTGGTTCCAGACCACCACCACCCTGTGGATACCAAAATCCGTGGATGTTCAAGTCCAGTTAAATACAATGTGGTAGTAAAATGGTGTCCCTTATAAAAAATGGCAAAATCAAGGTTTGCCGTTTGGAATTTATATGGAGTTTATCAGACAAGGGAAATTGGAATTATAAACCAATGGCAATCCGAATGCAATCATGGGGTTTCACGTTATTGCATGATAGACTACCACAAACAATTTCAGGCAACAGCAAGCTATTTTCAGGCAATGGGAAGTCAGTTCGAACGCAATTCGAATTCATGTAAATTCGCTGAATTAGCGAATTCATGTGAATGCATTCTGGCCCCACTTTCTTTTCATACGAAATTAAGAGAAATTCCTCCCATGTGATAAACTCCCTCGTCTTTTAAATATAAGCAAGCAATGGATGTTCAAACTGTGGATGAAAAATCAATGGATATGGTGGGCTGACTGTAATATGATTTCCGCTTATCTAACCTATCTTACAACATTTAAAAAGACAACAGCCAGAAAACACAATAAATACTTTTTTAAAAACAGCCGAATTGTACCACCCTCCTATGCCAACACTGCCAGTTTGTCATTCTGTGCAAAAGAGGGGAGAGAGAACCTACTTGCAACCAGCATGTGCTTAGCCCAAGCCACAATTGCTGCCTAGTTTACAAAAATAGAAAAATTATAGCTTTGTACAGAAGGCCATCTATATAAGATGCACAGAGGAAGTGCTGCTTGCTCTCTCCAAAGCTTACATTTTGAAACCCGTGCTTTCCCCCTCCCCCCCTAAAGTCTGCAAATAAATATTTCAACAAATAAACCTGTAGCAAGGAGGAAACATTCTTGTGATGGGCTGCATATCCCTTGACCAGACCAGATTTAAAGATAAATGATCTAAGCATGTCCTAGAGGTTAATTTTCCACTTAAGAACATAACCCTTGCTCAACCAGACCAAAGGCCTAGTTAGTGCGGCATTCTGTCACACTCCATCTAACCTATGAGCAAAATGGGAAAGTTACTTTAGAGGAGGAGGAATATAATGATATGCTGAAGCCATCCACAACTGAACAGTTTCAGGATAGTGAGCTTAGTCCCAAGGCATCATCCTCCCCCTGCACCATTATATATAGCTTCAGCATGTCACTATATTTATTTCTTATTAAAAATAAAAAGTTTAAGTACATTTTACCTACAGTACTCCTATGCTAATGGTGCACTCATGCTTGATTTTCCTAAGATCAAAATGATTTATCTTCTTGCATTCAGAAGCACATGAGACAATGGTCCTGCCATATCACAAACATTATAGTACCAGGGGCCCTTTCACAGTACAGTACACAGTTATAGCACTATGATTCACTTTATCTGCTATGGCTATATCCTAAGGAATCCTGGAAATTGCACTTTAGGGAAAGGTACTTAAAATTCTCTGCCAGAGAACTTTAGTGCAGTGATTCCCCAATTTTGGTCCTCCAAATGTTTTGAACTTCAGCCGTCAGATTCCCTGAGTGTTGGCCAAGCTGGCTAGGGCTTCTGGGAGTGGAACTCCAAAACACCTGGAGGACCCAAGTTTGGGAATTGCTATCCCCAGGATTGTGGTTTGGTAAGGCATTATAGGATACAGCCATAGCAGTTAATGTCTCTGATTGTTGGCTAATGGACGGATTGTAATTTTTAGAGAACTAATAGGAATTTTTGGTAAATTCAGTGTTAGTATTTTATTGTTGTATTGACTGTAAATTGTACTAAGTGTCTTTTAAGGTTGTAATCCCACCTTGATCCGTGGGAGAGGCGGGAGGTATAAATAAACTACATGTATTATTATTAATGTAGAATCATAGTGCTATAATTGTGCAGAATAAAAAGATCATAGTAATTACATGGCAGTTGCAGGATTGGGAACTGTGCCCTTAGTGGTTCAGAAACCAAGGAAGTGGCCTTATACCTAGCTTTGGCCGGCAGCAGTTCCCAGCTGCTTGGACAAACAAAGCCCTTGTCCATCATAGCTGTTTGATCCTTTTAACAGAAAAATTCAGGTAATGAATCCAGGATTAAGGACTAGCCATTCTCTCTTCCAATGCTTTGCCACTACTGTGTCTTCCACAGGATCCACCTTGCATGGCAGTTGCCTCAATCTGCCCAATGGTAGGGTCAGCCACTTTGGGACCTTCTATGAGACAAACATGTGCTCTGTCATAGTTACAGTCCAGCCCCAACAGGATTTTGTCTGTGGATCAAACAGTGGGGCAGGATGCTGGAGGGGGGTTGCAAGAGCTGCTCAACTTGGAGGCTCTGATCCTCCCTTTTCCTCTTCTCAAATTTTTAATGTGTAAAATGGCAATGTGTGCACACGGCTGTGCTGCCCATTCGGGACAACAGAATTTCAGGTGAAGTCCCATTGTCCCTAATGGCAGTGAAGCAGTGTGCACGTGCCATCACTGGGCACAGCAGGGCTGTCCCAAATGGCAGCATGGTCATGTGCACATGCAGCTGTTGGGGACAATCCAGGCTTGCTGTTCGCGGCAGCTCAAATCTGCAGATGGCAAGTCCACGGATACTGAGGTCCAACTGTAAACATAAACATGTGAATTAAAATATGCATACTAAATAAGTAAAATATTTTTATTCATAAACTACATTGAGTGGGGGGGGGCACAATACCCACATGTACATTTAAAGGAAAGTCTCAAGGCAAAAAGTTTGAGTACCATTGCTGTAGCATATCTCACTTTCACTTGCATACAAAAATTCCACCTTTCCCAACAGCCATGTGTTTAACTTCTCTCACCAGCGAGCTTTTCAGATCCAAAAATTAGCTCCCGTATTCAATATATTCAATCACTAGTTAAAACTTTTTAAGCAGGCACTCTGCTCCTTTGCACAACACCCAGCCATCTATGTGAGCTATGTAAATTCATAGAGGGAGGGAGTGAGGGGAGGCTTTCAAAAGTTCACATATAGGCATGTTAGGACAGACCTGCCAAGCACACTTCAGGTTAGCAAACTGAAGTCAAGTGCTGGCTTGCCTGGAATGTCATATCCTTTCTTTTCAAAAGTCTCTGTGGGTTTTTTTTTTTGGGGTTTTTTTTTTTTTTTTTTTTGGCTAGGAGGCTCCTCTAGCTGTAATTTGCATGCAGAATTGAAGAAATACCTTAACACAGCCTGGTGAAATTACATTTTTGTCTACAGCTCCCAGAATGCCCCAGTCAGTACAGTGGCATCACTAGGTTGGCATCCCCCAGTGCGGTGACTCGTGGTGGCAGCCCTCCCACTGACCTCTTCCCACACCATACTATACAGAATCCTTAGCAATAATTCTTGTACTAATGTTACTCACAAATAGTAATTCCCATATATCTCTGTACGTAATGGAAATAGTTGTGATATAAACAACTAGCAAAATGCAATTTACGCCTTTAAATTACATTATTGTACACACACAGCCTAAATATATTTATGTATGGTGTGGTTAAAGTGAAAATTTTGTAAGATATGTTTTTTTAAAAGAAAACTAAAAGAAAATTGTAACATTTAAAAAATTTAATTTTGATTTTTAAAAAATGCCTCTCCTTCGTCCTCCCACTGAGCCTTTCCTCACTCTCTCCAGCATTTTAAAGGGACGCAGACAAATGCTACAGCTTGTTTATGGCAAAATATGGATGTTTGGCGAACAGTAGTGTCACCCTCCCAGCTCAGGGTGTCACCTAGTGCAGCCTACACCCCCAGAGACACACCTGAATCAGTAACTCAGTTGAACTCCGTCTTTAATTTTTTAAGAGAAAAAATAGCAAAGATTATAGAAATTCCTTTAACAAGTCAGACATGAAGGTCAGGCTTCTGTATATGTGGGCCAGAATTCTATTCATGTGATACATGCAAATATGTTCTCGTACAAATATGAGTGTACTTTTTCATGTTATGCAATTTCTATAGCTCACAGCTATAGAAATGTAGTTTTGCAAATATAATCATTGTGCTTATCATTTTGCTTTCCTGGCCTGTTGTGATTATTTGGCAATGTCTTTAATTGACCACTTTATCCACTGGAATTTCAGCAACAGCCTGAACAATTTGATTGCCATTGAGCATTCCATGTTGTGCAATGGAGACAATACAGAGATAAAAAAGCAAATTGACAGATGTGCCAGCTGATATCCTGTTCAGTAATTACCTTGCTGTGAATACCAGGTGCTGAGGGCTATATTTCAGAGGAAGGAACTGGCAAAATCACCGCTTGAGTATTTCTTGTCTATGAAATACATGGGATTGCCATAGGTCGACAGGCAACTTGGAGACATGCATGCACACACATGCACTTGTGGGTGCACATGCACACATGTTTGCCTTTATTGCTGTTATCTGTTTTTAAGTCATTTCTTCATTACCGTGATCCTAATCATAAAATTCATTTCTGAGATTTGGAGTGAAGTCTAGACTGGTTTGAGATACACAGGCTTTCCTTTTTGAAACTCAGATTCTTCTGCCTTTCAGACTTTTTAGCAATCTCCCTAATCATAGAATCATAGAATTTGAAGAGACCTCAAGGGTTATCAAGTCCAACCCCCTGCCACGCAGGAAAACATTACCACCCCCACGCCCCAGGGCAAACCTATCACAGGGTTTCCTGAGAGTAAGTGAATTGCCCAAGTCAGCCAGCACATTTTCATGGCTGAGTGGGGAATCAAACCCTGTTGTTCAGAATCCAGCAGCACTCAAACCACTTTTTTGGTCACTGTGCATGAAATGACCAGAGGTCCCCTGCAACTCCACCATTCCAATTGCACAGCCTCCATCCTGACAGAGCCAAAGAGTTGGGAACGAATGGAGGTGTTCCAGCTCTCTTCCTGTTGCTGAGTGCAATCAACAGGCATCTGTGATGAACAGGTAGGTTTTGAGGTAGGTTTTGTCTCTATGGCTACATCTCCCAATGCAGGAACTCAGCCATCAAATGCAAATGTCATCATTTACAATAAAAGTTGCATAGCACATATCTACATGGGTGTTGGTTTATGCTACCAAACTGCACATTAGGATCTTGGCCTAACCATCCACTGAACTATGAAAGTTAAACTAAACTTCCCAATATGATTATGCCACTTCTGTCACAAAATATTCAGGGAAAGAATGCCAATTTCTATAAAGGCAAAAAGACAAACACACAAAAGAGAGGTATCAGCTCAGAAAAACCTTAAAGTTGGAGAATAAAAAAGCTTTTGCTTCCACCCACTCCACGAAATACCCTTTCAAATACTGACCAATGAGGATAATAATAATAATAATAATAATAATAATAATAATAATACTTTAATTTATATCCCACTTTTTGTTTCCACAATCAAAGCGGTGTACAACCTTTAAAAAATACTATACAATTCCCCCCCCTTAAAAAAGGATTAAACAATTCCATCCATTAAAATTACAAATAAAAATCTAAAAACAATACTACAATAATAAAATAACGGTGGGCAGAGTCTTAATTTGTATATGTCTGTGGGGGGAGCGTTACATGACCAGGATCTATTCTGGGAAGGCCTGCCGGAAGAGATCACATCAATGACTATAGAAAAGTGTTTACAGGGAGAGTGGGCATGAAAAGATGTACAACAAAGATGAAATGGAGTATCCTGTTACGTCTTAACTATCTACCATCCTGAAGTGGGAGCACTCCACATTGCAGTTTTGATGCACACATGTATATTATTGATAACATTTTACAGACTTCTTAAGCTACTACAGGTTGCAATGATTTTCATAAGCCAATAATAAATGTGTATGAAGATGTAATTCATTTTTCTCCTTTTCCAGAGTGATATGGCCATGTTGGTCTGATGCAGAAAAACACCAAAGACTCCTGCAAAAAACTAATAAATACATTTCACTGCTTACAATAGCCCTTCCAGTGCAATGGATACATTATATCATGCATCTGATGAAGTAGCCTCTAGACCCAAAACCTTATGCCAAAATAAATTTGCTTTCAAATTTCTAGGATGGCAAAATCTGGAACTAGTGACAGGAGCTCACCCCATCATACGGCACTTGGACCTCAAAACATTACAGATTACATCAACAGAACTGCGTATGGGTAATTGTTATCCAAGGCTATCTAATTTTCTCCACTATCTCCTACCTTGGCCAGGCAAATGTACTGTATATACTCATGTATAAGTCTAGACATTTAGGTCAAAAAACTGACCCAAAAACATGAGCTGACTTATCCACGGGTCAATATAAGTATTGTATCTTAACTCTTATTTAAAAGAAGAAACCATCTCCTGATGAAAAGCAAGAGTATAATATGTGAGGCACTGACCCCCTCTGCTCTCTCATCCATCCAGTCTTAAGAGTTATGTCTGCTGGAATTTGGTAAGTTCTTTGACATTGTTTGGCTTTGCTTCATCCTTTAGATCCTTTGCTGTATACCCCTAAATTTTACCTTCGACTTATCCACAGGTCATAACAAAATCCATAATTTTGGCCCCAAAACTTGCTTCGACTTATACATGAGGTCGACATATAGTCGAGTATATACAGGTATCTGTCATCTGTCCAAGGAGATTAGAAAACATGATAATTTCTACCGATGTACATATCTGATATAATTTCTATAAAAGGTAACAAAACACAGCAAACATTCCTCTAGATATCAGTCTTCCAATGGAACATAAAGTACATAATGATCAACATTTCTGGCTTGTTTTCTTGGAAATCAGGAAGGTAACCTGGACCGAATTCTTGCACAAGCTAAAGAGAAACATTCACCAACCAGGCAATATAAATCAATCAATGGCTGACAAGAAGAAAACAAATAATTTAAAACAGAAAGGTGGGCATTGGATCACTTGGGATAAATGGAACGCATTGTGACTTTTCAGGCACTAAAATGCGTAGATCCAGAGAGTGGAAAGAGTCATTTAAGAAACTCATCTAGATGGTAATCTCCCAACATAATAGAAGAAGGAATTAGAAACATCTGATTAGTAATCGGGATGACGTCTAACCTGAAAGAAAATGCTGCTGCTCTCCTAAACAAGTTATTAGAGTGTAAATTGTTTCAAATCTTACCCAGTTTTACCAAAGTCATTAGAAATACTGCCATCGTGTTCACCATTAGCTGAATAAAGTATTTCTCATACATCATTTCAGCCCTTCTTTTCCCACCAAAAGGCTATGAAGCACACATGAAAGAAACAGTAGATTACGAGCATTGGGGATTTACCTGGAGGCATTTTGCAATTCTTGTTAGTACTGCTTATTTGATCAAGGGTGTGCTTATCAGGTAGTCATTCTACTTGTTCTTTGACAAGTATTTTAAAACTAAGTAATAAAAACCAACTGTCCCTACATGAAATGAAGTTTTCAGAAATAGAATTGAAACCACTTTCTCCTAACAGACAAGCCTCCTGTTTGTTTAATGACTGCAGAAATCCAACTGAAGTTTTCTATATCACTGTGTATGCATGAAAATTTATTCACCTATTGTCACACAGTTTAAACAATATTGCTGAAGAAAATAGGCCTGTTTAGAGTCTTGGTGCTTATAGTACAACAACTAATTTTTTTTTAATAACTCAGGTAATCCCAACTAAAGTTAGACCCACTAAATCAATGGCATTTACATAAATATTAAGTCACCATTTAACAATTGATTCAGTCAGTCTACTTTAGTTTAGCAACTGGATCTGGGCCACTGGTCTGTGCAGAGAAAGGCTGGCTCAGATCTATAACTCTCACTTTTAAGTGACAGAGGTCCAAACCGCACTGCAGAAATAATCCAGTTTGAGACCGCTTTAATTGCCCTGGCTCAGTGGTAAAGAATCCTGGGTTTATTGTGGCACCAGAGCTCTCTAATAGATTTGGTTCTCAGAATTCCCTAGCACTGAGCCAGGGCAGTTAAAGTGGTCTCAAACCGGATTATTTCTGGAATGTGTTTGGACCAGAGTCAAAAGGATGAAATCTACAGTACAACAGATTTGATAGAAGATTCGATTCATTGGTTTTGCAACTACTTGCAGTTACCCAGGTGATCCAATGGCAGCTCATAGTGAGGCAAGTAGTTGCAAAAGTACTGAATCAAATCTTCTATCATATATATATATATATATATATATATATATATATATATATTGCCGCTCACATCACAAAAGCTTGACATGCATTTTGACATAGTGCAAACTAGTGGGGACGACAATTGTGCCAAAAAAGAAGCGATTACAAGGGGATAATGAAAAGAAAAGATCCACTTTCATAGTGGGAACGATGGATCTTTTGGAATCGATTTACCAACATAGAGTGAAGGCAAATCGGAAACCATTTTAAATAGAAGTGGGAATGAGCCCCAGGTCTCTTTAAGAGTCTCGCTTACAGGGCTGTCCTAAAGCCAACCTAACAGCACATAACATCAAAAACATCTACATCTGTTTGTCACAGTGCCTCTTAGCATGACATACATTTAACTCATGTACTATGATAGTTCAGTGTTACCAAATATAATTTCCCACTTGCTGGGTATTCTGAAAATTGTGTCCTAAAAGTCCTTCTCTTTTAAATGCCAGAAATGTGGTATTTTATTTGGGTTCTCTCAACAGCAAAGGAAACAAAAATACTCCTCACTCTTATTCCAGCTAACCACTGAAGTAGAGTTCTAGAACTAAAAATCTTTAAGTCAAGTCTTTGTATTACAGATTGGGGCAGGGAGGCATAGCTTTTTTTCAGGTAAGGGCTATACTGCCTGTCTGGAAAACCATAGTTTTTCATGCCATTGCTAAGTAGATGCCACAAATTTGCTTAATTTAAGCAAGCAACACTTCCTCTTGGACAATACTGGTACTGGCATCCTGTGGTGTTATCGCCTAGCATGCCCCAACAGGCAAGAATAACAAGGAAAAGAAATGTAAAACCACCTAGAGAAAAAATGGGGGAGGTTTGGAAGGATTTTAAACTCCCAAGATACACTCAGTTGTTTTCTTTTATCTAACAGATCCTGACAAGTTAGGAACATTTGAAACTGCTGTGTACCAAATTAAAACAATGATCCAGCACTCACTGCATGCATCGTTTATACATGTGACATATGTCCTGCCATGCTGATGCATTTCTTTAGTTTTCAAAACTGGTGGAGGGGCAGAAATGGAGCCCAGAGTCTTATTTGTACAACCATGTGCTTTGTTTCTCAGGCACAATTTTCCATATGCTAAATAAAATCAGACTGTGGTAGATTATTGTTACTACAACAGGTTTGGAGCTTAGTGAAACAATGACTGTGGATCACAATGGAAACATTACTTTCTAGATAACTAGATGCCTATTTGCCTATTTCACTGTGCCAGGACTAGTAGGTGCATTTTTTCTTCTGATTTCCCCTCTGTTTAAATTTTGCCAGAGCATGTTCAGTTGTCAAGGGGGTGAAGAAACAGTATCCTTGGGCATAGCACTGGGCAGATAAGCCGGCTTCATCTGCAGACTTTTGCTGGGAAAACAGAGGCAGCCTCTGTATTTCTGCTATCTTAGAACTGTTACAATAGCAATAGGAATCGTGTCTCACATGGCAGAGCAATGCCTTCTTTGTTATCTCCAATCAAGAAGGCAGTACTGCAAAGCACAGTACTTGGCAGATTCAAAATTATGAAAGAAGCTATTCAGTGTCTAACAGGCAGCCACAAGACTTTCACACCGACCTTCACTGTGCTTGCTATTTATGAACACCAACTCATTTTCTCATGCCCAAGAATTTTCTCTATTCTAGAACATTAAAAAACAAAAAAAGTCAATGCATTGTATTACTATATACTCCCATTCAACTGGCAATGTAAGCCTGACACTGAATTTGTGGAAAGATGTCCTGTATAAGGCATCCTTCAACCATAGGGCTAGATCACCTGCAGCTTTGACAAAGGGCATACAAGCAGTAACTGAACACTAGGTACAGAGCAATATAAGGACTATGGTTGCAATCCTGTATGTCATGGGAGGCAACCTCGAGGTGCCAGACCTTATCCAGCCCTAGGAAATTTCCTGCCCAGTCTGAGGAAGAATCTCTTCCAGTCCCAACCACTAATGCATCACATGCCCTCCTCACTAGGGTGAGTGAGCAATGCATAGAGGAATCCCACTCTTATTTCTGATCAATGGTTGAAGAGATTCCCAGCTTCACTTTGCTTCTTCCACTTGCACTTCCTAAACAGGAAACAAAGCCAACGCCTGACAAAATCTGTATTGCTCACAGACTGCTCCTTGAAGCATAAAGTTCAGCTGGGGCTCCATCTTTCCCAGCAGGGAATTCTATAAATCAAGTAGTGCATTATGAGCCACAAAGTTCAGTGAGGACTTTGTCAGCATCTTCTTCAACAGGGGAAGGCACTGCATGCATGAGATAGATTATCTCCTTAGAGAGCTGGCTGGCAGCTATGGCATCAGAAGGCATGTCCCCACCCCTAATATCATCTGGCCATCTGAAGGCTATTAAGAGTAAAGTGAGAATCCAGTCACACATGCCATAATCCCTTACTACAATTTACCTGGGTATAAGTGCCACTGAACTGTGTGTGACTTACTCATGCATAGTACTGCTTTATAAAGGGAAATGGAAGGAAAGCTTCAGGAAGAGCATGAATGAAAGATGGACAGTTTTATAAATATTCTTCAGAGACTAATCCTAAAGCCAGTAACCACCATTTTTGTGGGTTTTTCGGGCTATGTGGCCATGTTCTCGAAGAGTTTCTTCCTGATGTTTTGCCAGCATCTGTGGCTGGCATCTTCAGAGAATGCTTGCCTGGAAAAAGTTGGGTATATATATACTGTGTGAGCCTGGGAATGCAGGAGTGATTTGCATGTGTATTGTTCTGTTGCTGATGGCAGGCCTCAGGCTGGGAAGCTAATGCAAACGAGGATTAATGTCTGCTAATTGGTGATCATTATCTGCTGGGAAAGCCCCTGACTCTGAGTGGTTTCCCATTTGCATTTGCTGAGTCCTTATTTTGCTATTCCTCAGGACAGATAGCCAAATTTTGTTCACTTTAAGGGTTTCTTCTTTCCGGTTGAAATTGTCCAGGTGTTTGTGGATTTCAATGGCTTCCCTGTGCATCCTGACATGGTAGTGGTTGGCATGGTCCAGAATTTCAGTGTTTTCAAACAGTATTTTATGCTCAGGATGGTTTGTGGCATGTTCTGCTACTGCTGATTTTTCTGGCTGACCCAGTCTGCAGTGTCTCTCGTGTTCCTTGATTCTTGTTTGCACACTGCGTTTGGTGGTTCTTTGTAAACAAGAGGGGGGAGGAGAAGAAAAAGTACTACAGTTTCACTTGTATTTATCAGTGTTCAGATAAAATTGTACAGATGCAAGGGTTTAAGGAAATCCTCAAACCCCACCCTCTTATTCCCCAATTTTAATCAAATCTTGTGTTTGTGTTCAATGTACAGCCTTCTAAAAACAAGAGTGAGAGAAGCTTCACAAAATGAAATGTGGACAATCCCCTTTTAAGGTGAATGTGGAGCTCATTCCAGTATTTTAATCAGGCAAGTAGTACATAAAAGTTACTAGCCCACAGAAATGTTTATCAGTCCTTTCCAGCCCACCCAGCCCAGCCCAGCCCATCTTTACTCAAATATTATTTGCTGATGACATTATGGATAGAATTCATAAACTTCCCTCCAGCTAACAAAACCTTATCTGCTTGAAGACAATTCTTACTCACCACAACCACTATGATCTGGCTATCCAGGCTATAACCTCAATTTTTTTGTCATGTGCCAACTATTTCCATAAGTGGCTTACCACTTCTTGAGAGGATGTGTCTGGTGATTTCCTTCTCTTATGAAACTTGTTTTTAGTGCCAATGCTGTTGTGGCATGAGAGTATAACCATATTTTGCTGTTATTACTGGTCCCCATGTGCCAAACCAGTGTATCCCACACCTCTAAATAACTGCCACCGATCCACAGCAAACTAAGGATGGTAAGATGTGGAATAATCCATTATGAATACCAGAGTTCTCAAAGAGAAAGGATGCACAAAGCAGAGTCTTGGATTACACATTTCCAGTCTGGCACCAAGCTGTAAATACAAATTTCTTTCAAGTGAATGCCTCCACTTTTTGTATAAACAGGATTGACTAGAAAGGCACTTCATAGATTTCTTTATTTGATTTCCTTCCTGCACTTCTCCCAAATGGAACTCAAGGCAGCTTACAATATAAAGGAAGATCTAAATAAATTAAAACTGGTTGTAATTCACAAGCAACTACAAAGTTGCCATGCAAAGTCTTGTGACAGATAATTGTCTATAAGCAGTCCTCCAAGAGTGCCACAAGTATAGCTGTGCGTGCAAAGATGAACACAAGTAAAAAACAAATAGGTTCTACTAAGAAGCATCTTTCTGGGATGCCCATCAGACGATATATCAGAAGATGACTGAGTGGGATCTAAGCATCAGAAAACAGTATAGCAAACAGAAATGGGAATGTATTACCATAGAAGACACATCCAGCAGACACCATGTGTCTTAAGTTGGATAGTGATACATGAGCCCAACTATGCATATCCTCTTACCTAACACCGCCATGACTGTCTTCATAAGCCTCATTGGAGTTCTCCTGCGGCTGATGGATCCACTAGTGTGTGGAGACAAAACGTTGGTTTTCCTCTGGACATACATGTAGATTCTTATGTACACCACCACCATGATGAAGAAAACTCCCAGGTTGGAGACTGTCCAAAATATCAAGTAACTCCTACTATAGATAGGAGCCAAGGAAGAGCAGGATGAAATGTCACAAAGACAGTTCCATCCCAATGTGGGCACCGCACCCATGAAAATAGCTATGGCCCAGATCAACAGAATAAAAAAAGTGACCCTCTTCTTTGTGAGGTTACTGTGAACCCTCATCCGCACAACAGACATGTGTCGCTCAACAGCAATGACTAACAAATTGGCCAGAGAAGCTGTCAGGCTGGTGTCCAGAAGTCCCTGGCGCAAAAACCACCTATTGACAGTTAATGTTTTAGAGACTGGGCCAGTGTTGAACATCAAGAACACGTAGGCAATGCCAGCAAAAAAGTCCGCAGCTGCTAGATTGGCTAACAAATAGTAGAAGGGGAAGTGAAATTTCTTGTTTTTGACCACAGCCGCAATGACCAGTGAATTTGAAAGGAAAATAAAGAGGCAAAAGAATGTCCCGAAGCATAAAACAATGACAAGAGATGTCCCTGACCATTCATCTGCTGTGGCTGCATTACTTCTATTATAAAAGAAGTCCATGCGTTTATCATAGTGGCATTCATTCATCCTGAAGTAGGGAATTGCATCCTGGGAGGAGAAAAAGATGAGAAATAGAAGTTAAAACATGGTGGTAGAATTCAAAGACACAGCTGTGCTAGTCTGGAAAATCAGTATTCAAAGGGATCTGGCAGCACCTTTGAGACTAACTGAAAGACAGAAGTTGGTAGCATGAGGCTTCATAGACTTAAGCCTACTTCCTCAAGTCTACAAAAGCTCATGCCACCAACTTCTATCTTTCAGTCTCAAGGTTGCTACAAGATCCCTTTGCATACCAAAGTTAAAACAAGTGGGTTTTAATTTTCTTCTTGTTTGCAATCGCCCTGAGGTGGACATCTACTCAAAGAAATAATATTAAGATCAAACCCCATCAAAAAAAGTATGCAACTGTACCTGTTCCATGAAGCTGGCAACCTAAACCCCTTCATATACATGCAGTCTACTCCCATTACAGAATGCAAGCAGGTTTTAAGTGCAAAATTATGGACTTAACTGTGGATTTAATATTAATATACCAGATTAAACCTTTATTTAACAGCATATAAGCAAGCTATGTACCTAACTCCACATTCAGGACTTTATCAAACAGGAAAAATTCTGGGTTTAAACAGGCATTTTCCAGCGACAGTTACACAATCACAGCTAAGATTTTAACAGCATTGCGATTAGAGAAGACTTATCCCGGGATGAACCAGGAATGCTCCAGTGACAAATCATTCACAGGGAAATCTCGTTATTCCAGTTATTCCCGGGATAAGTCTTCTCTAATCGTGGTGTGTGTGAAGATCTTAACCGCAACCATGCAACTGTCCCTGGAAAATGCCTGTTTAAACTCCCGATTTTCCCCTGTGTGATAAAGTCCTCGGTTAAAGGAACTATGGCGCGTTCCAGACGCGCAAAAAGTATGTACTAGATACGAACTAGGGTTAGGAAAGTGCATCCTTTCCGGATGCCCTAACCCTAGAATGTACCTAGTACGTACAAAATGGTGGCGCCCATTCTACATGGGCGCCGCCATTGGGACGTCACGACCGCGCCGCCTCCAAACGGAGTGGCGTGGAAGTGACGTCCTGGTGCCGCGTGAGGACACCTGGGGCGCCCTTTCCGCAGTGCTGGAAGGCGCTCCAAAATGGAATGCCTTTCAGGTTTGTGTCTCTGGGCGCAGCCTTTACACGGCTGCGCCAGCGACACAAATGAGAAAGGGGCCAATTGGCCCCTTTCTCTTCGTCCCCACCGCTGTTGGGTGTCCTTGGGGCATGAAGCCCCAAGGACACCCCTTTCCAGGCTGCGGGGAAGCAGCCTTTTGCCGCTTCCCCGCAGCCTGGTAAGTGGCGGATTGGGGCTTCAGAGGCTGCCGCTGTGGCAGCTGAGGCCCCGATCTAGCGAGGAAAGGGGCGGGTACAGGCCACCCTAAAATGGCAGTCTGTAAACCGCCTAAGATGCCTTTTTGTGTAATAATTTTATAAGCAAACTTTAGAAATCAGTTTGAGTACAAAAACTGAATGAAAATTTTGACCTTTTAATTGCTAATGTCTGTCAGTCAAGAGGCAGTATCTGTTTTGATCAGCCAGGTGCCCAGCCAGTTCATTTCTATGTATGTATGCTTGTTTATTTGATGACACAGCAAGCATGCTCCATTAATTGATCTAAGCATATAGCTTCCTAAATTAAATATTTTAAACAGAGATATCCCCAGCTCATCACCATGTATGCTATATGCTGATGGTCAGACTAACTTTCTCAGAAAGTTAGTCTAACCATCTGAGTGTAGCTGAGAGTGTGACTTGTGTGAGTTCCCATGGCCAAGCAGGGATTCTAAGCTTGGTCTCTAATGTCATAGCCCAGTGCTCAAACCACACCACACTGGCTCCCCCCCCCCCACCCGCATATGTAAACACCAAGAAGGACATAAGCACAACAGGGTGGAAACTCCATATGAAATACTACCTCTCTAGGTACCACAACACAGGAAGATACACAAGGATAAAGAGAGGCCATCACAAGACACATCACAAGCATCTCTTTAAAACTAGCTATGGAACACTTCCAAAGGATGTTACACATCCATGAGATATCTGGAGAAGGATTGTCTACCAAGGTTGCTTAACCTTTCAAGTTTAAACATATTTTAGAGTATATAAACTCATTTTAGGGTAAATATATCTCTTTTCCAATAATCTCTTTCTCTGCCTTCTCCTGTCCTTGTGTCTCTCCCCCTTTTCCCTTTTCTCCTAGGAAAACTGTTCCCACCACATGCAATAAACTTTGGGCGGGGAAGCTTCTCTTGGTATCAGAAGCTTCTTATTTAGAAAAGATTAATTGGCCTGCCGAGGGAAAGGGATTTGGGGACAACCATGGCATAAATAAGGTAGGTTTAAACCTTCCAGGTGATTTTAAACTATAAATTTTAAATCGGTATTTTTTTTCATTTGGGTGATTTCAATGTGCAATGTTCATTTTAATCCCATGTTTATGTATTTTAATGTATGTGTTTAATGGTCAGTTATACATTGTATATTAATCTATGCTGTAACCTGCCTTGAGGAGAGGCAGGTAAGGAATAAAATCATCATCATCATCATCATCATCATCATCATCATCATCATCATCATCTTCCTAACTATAATTATTCTAAGTATCATCTCTACAAAGTAATGAAGCTTAGAATCCCCCCCCCCCACACACACACACACTGTTGAATCATGTTCAACTTGTGGTCTACTTGAACTCCCAGATCCCTTTCACATGTAGTCTCGTTTAGCCTGGTGTCCCCCATCCTATATCTGTGCATTTCATTTTTTCTACTTAAGAGCAGTACCTTACATTTCTCCATGTTGAATTTCATTTTCTTAGCTTTGGCCCAGCTTTCTAATCTATTCAGGTCATTTTGAATTTTGATCCTGTCCTCAGGGGTATTAGCTACTCCTCCTAATTTGGTGTCATCTGCAAATTTGATAAGTATGCCCCCAATTCTGTCATCCAAGTCATTGATAAAGATGTTGAATAGCACTGGGCCCAGGACAGAGCCCTGTGGGACCCTACTGGTCACTTCTCTCCAGGATGAAAAAGAGCCATTGTTGAGCACCCTTTAGGTTTGGCCAGTCAACTAATTACTAATCCATGTAACAGTTATTTTGTCCAGCCCACATTTTACAAGCTTGTTTGCAAGAATGTCATGGGAAACCTTGCTAAAGGCCTTACTGAAATCAAGATATACTATATCCAAATTATTCCTTTCATCTACCAAATTGGTAATTTTATCAAAAAAAGAGATTAGATTTGTCTGGCATGACTTGTTTCTGTGAAACTCATGTTGACTTTTTGTGATTATGGAATTGCCTTCTAGGTGTTCACAGACTCTCGGTATTTTACTTTGTAGTCTTGTTTGTTATGTTTATATTAGTTCTATATAATTTGCATGGCAAGCAATAACAAACAGTGTCCTGTGATAGAAGACTTATTTATATTCAAAAGTGCATGATGCAGACGTCTCTGGGAATTCCTTGCTAACATACCTTCCAACACTTCACAAATGAAAACAGAGTCGAGAAACAATACAGTGTGGCCAAAGTGGCCAAAGTTAGTAATGAGAAAGAACACAAAACCCAGGAAAGACCGGAACAGTTTGCTTTTGCCTGAGCCTGCAGGGAAGGGCAACTCCTGCTGAGTTCATGGAGTACAGACTACTTTTCCTTTTGAATTCTGTTTGCAGCAACTGAAGTAAACTGAAGATAAATGGGGAAAGTGGGATGAGGAGAGAGAAACTGGGGCGTTTTAAAAGTAGCTGACAAAGTGGGATGACAGAAGATTTGTCCTTGCAAATTTGGACATTGAAGGGTATGTGCTGAAAATGTATTCAGTACTACAACACAGTAATCCCCTTTTCTGCAGCATGTATTACAGGCGTCCAGAGATATATTTAGGTCTATGAAGGAACATAAATTTAAAAATCAGTAAAAAAGATGGTGCCACAAGTTGCTAACAACCTGTAATGTAATGTTAAATCTTGATGAAAAGCTTTGTAAAACAGCAGCATGTTGCTTTCCTTGAAGGCAATCCTTTGAATAAGGTATGTTCTCATTTTGGGGAGCAGAAACAAGCCCTGCCACAATGAATATAATGAAGACTGCTCCAGATCACTGTATGAAATCACATCTGTAAACTTAAGAACTCACCATGTTCCTCCCTTTTTGTTACAGCTATACAAATAGCTTGTTTGTTACTCATACTTACCAGTCTGGTCCTGTCCTTTTTGACTTGTTCCTGTCAATGGTAAGCTAGCAAGTACATGAAGAATTAAGCCCTCTGTTAGTGAATCAGAGTTTGACAATTAAAGAGGAGAGAATATCAAGGCACTTTCTTACTTAAACAATGGACTGTGAAGTCATCTAAAGAGAGAGGATCCCTCAGCAGTATTAGGCAACCCAATTACACAGTCTACTAGGGAAAACAAACAGAAAAAAAGGAGGCCTTGGACAACCCAGTGCTGAGAGATTCACACATTGAACCGCTTAGCATATATACTCAACTGTTAAGTCGACTGTGTGTATAAGTCAAGGGAAGGTTTTTGGGCCAAAATTATGGATTTTAATATGACTCGTGGATAAGTCGAATGAAAACTTAGGGGCATTTAACAAAGGATGTAAAGGATGAAGCAAAGGAAACCAATTCCAAAGTACCTAAAAAATTCTAGCAAACATAACTGTTTGTGCTCACCCTAAAATCTGGATGGATACGAGAATAGAGGGGGGTCAGTATTTCCAGTACAGATTATGCTCTTGCCTTTCACCAGGGAATGATTCCTTTTTAAGTAAGAGTTAAAGTATAGTACTTACATTGACCCATGGATAAGTCAACTCAGTTTTGGGGAGTCAATTTTTGACTAAAATTTTTAAACTTATACATGAGTACAGACAGTATGTGTGAATTTGTCAAGGGCTTTCCTTCAGGATCAAGTCACCCAAATATTTTTACCTCTCTTTGTGGCCTCTGAAGTTACTCAGTTAGACAGTCAGAGCAACTGAATCTAGATGGGCTACCTGGTCTTTAGGCTCTTTTTTAGAGGGGTCACAATTTTGCATCCGTGAGGGACATTGTTCTGCCTTATTCTAAGAACTCCAGGTTGTTCTGTAAATAATGCCTCACTAGGTCCTTCCCATGGCAAAATCAACTTGCTCTATTGTTATTCACAGGGGGGAAGTACATGCAGCACGTTCTTCACAGACACAATGTCCTTACTTTTTGACTTGCTTCTGCTACATTTAAGCAAAATGCATGCCAGAATTTCTATTGAAGTAGTTCCACCTCCCCGCCCAGCTCCTCCTCCATACAAATTCTTAAGTACATGATTAATAATTACATCAGGGCCACCCAAACTGCTGTAAAGGCTCATGTAGTCAGCAGGAAGCTGGTTTAAACACCATCACTCCACATTTCTCACCACCAACAGCATGCTGCTTTCACCTCATTGTCACACATATTCTCAGTGCTTTCCTATGACCTGGGCAAAAGAAAGACAACCCACTCTGGTGAAAAACTCCACATTATTAGCAAATGCTACATAGAACAGCACCAGGCCCTTTGAAGCACTGCTCAGATTGACCAAAGTCATGGGGTAAACAGGAAGGACCTCATTAAAAAGTTACTTCCTCTGGCAAGGGCTTAATAGTAACCACAGCTGTTGCATTGCAATGGCAACGTTGTGTTCTGTGCCAATTCCAATACTCTGTGTGGACTATCTCTCAGATCTCTGATTTAGAGTGGTTATCACCTGCTTATGAATGCATTTGCGGACAGTCTTAAAGCAGCTGCCAAATTACAAATGGACATTACCCCTAGATGTCTCCCTAATGCTGATTTGCAACTGCCAATAGTAACCAAATACCCTCCAACATTTCACAGATGAAAACCAGGACACATGTGGCCAAGCAGCATCAGAACGTGGTCAAGATGGCAAAACCTACCAATGAGGAAGAACACACAACCTAGGAGAGGCTGCAGAACTTTGCTTTCACTTGAGTCTACTGGGAAGGGCAAGACTCCACCTGGTTTCTCCTCTTCCCCTGCTGAGTTCATTCAATGCAAACTACTTTTGCACTCTGAACTCATTTTGTAGCAATGACCACCCATTTATATACCCTGTCCTTCAGAGTTATCAACAGTCTATCTCAATGGGTGCCTCTTTGTCTGTTGATGAAAGGAGAACAGGTATGGCACCCAATTGTGACATCCTCTCTGTGGAATCAGTCCCATTGGTGGCCTGATTAGCACCAACACTGGCTTAACTCTGGCACCAAGTAGAAGCATGTCTTTGTTTTAAGGCCCTTGGGACCTAAGGGATTTATTTCCGAACATACAGGCTCAAGGTTTTTAAACTGATTCAGCCTGGTCATCTGCTCAATTCAGGGCTTGTCTACACTTGCCAGAATATGCCGGTCTGCCTCTGGAGTTTTCTGGAGTTTTCTGGCCCTCAAACTCCCCCCAAATCACCCCTTATCTTGCTCTCCTCCCCCAGAGACAATGGAGACTATCACATTGGGAAAATTAAAAGGGCATTTTCCCAGGAAAGTCGTGCAATTGCAGCAAAGATTTTCCGAAGATATTGTGGTCTAAAAGGACTTATCCCAGGAAGAACCAAGAATGCTCCAGCAACAAACCATTCATGGGATTGCCTGAATTCATGCCACGTCTTGCATTTAAGTCTAAATTCATGTGCCTGTCTATATGTGCCCGAATTCATGCTATGTCTTGCATTGGAAGAGGCTCTGCAATGCAAGCATCAGAGAGAACCAGCCATGTGTCCTGAGATATGCCAGCATGTCTTGAATGAATACCCACAGGACACAAAAAAGTGAAGTGAGAAACAAACTTCAGTCTTGCTTAAGTTTAAGTACATAAGTCCTCTCAGATCACGATGTATGTGAAAATCTTTGCCGTGATTGCACAACTTTCCTGGGGGAAATGCCTTTTTAATCCCATGATTTCTCCTCATGTGATAGTCTCCAATGGGTGGCTGTATTCCCATGTGGCCCCCATTCACTGCCCAGTGCTATTGCTTAGGTCAGAACAAGGGATCCTGCCATGCTATCAATACTGGATGCCTTGTTCTGAGCAACCCATGCAAGCAGCAGTGGCATTGAGCGATGAATGTGGATAGTTAGTGAAAAGGCTGCCACACATCATCATTGAAAACTCCCTGAAAAATGCAGCAAAATGTGACTTTTTAAAATGGGGTTACTAGGGGGAGGAAGCCTAAATCAGGTGAGGGTGTCATGAAGACTGCTCCAGACCTGATTTGGGATTTTGGCCCTGTGTTGGATAATCAGGACATAGTGAGCCTGGAGTAAAACAACCAAGTCAACAAAGCCTATGTCCACCTTTTATTCTGTTTTGTTTTTTATTGTTTTAAGTTTTAAATTGTTTTAAACTTCTTACATTGATTGTATTTTGCGACAGTCCAATATCCTAGGTAGGATATAGAATGCAAAACAAATTTAATGAAGAAAGAAAGAAAGAAAGTGAACTTTTCTCTATTGGAAGAGAGCTCCACTGACTGTGAACAGCTGTAACACTGTTTTCAGGGATTTTTAAAAACAAATTATAGTAATAAAAAGTAGTTACAGGAAGAAGTAATAACTAATGGGTTAGTTTTTAAAAAAAACAATATTCTGAGCTCTGAATAGGTTTTCTTATAATACACTACATGTGCCTAAATCCGTGTGCCAGTCTATATATGCCTGAATTCATGCCACGTCTTGCATTTAAGTCTAAATTCATGTGCCTGTCTATATGTGCCCGAATTCATGCTATGTCTTGCATTGGAAGAGGCTCTGCAATGCAAGCATCAGAGAGAACCAGCCATGTGTCCTGAGATATGCCAGCATGTCTTGAATGAATACTCACAGGACACAAAAAAGTGAAGTGAGAAACAAACTTCAGTCTTGCTTAAGTTTAAGTACATAAGCATTTAGTGAACTTTCATTTTCAACAAACATAAAAGAGCATAGGTCTGATTACACCTATAGTCCAAGAAGTAACTCAGAGATAACATGAAGTAGTTGAAATTGCAGGAGCTAAAAATTTTGTGAAACAACAAAGTATATATGAAGCATAAAGGCAAATGCTTTGATCATGGTTTGATCATACTTAGGTTAAATTAATCTGGTCATCTTAGATACACATCCTTGAATCATTAACTTTTTACTATTGTAACATTACAGAATGCAATTTGATTTGCAGAGAAAACCTTTGCAACCGGATCTCTCTTGCTGAGTGTTGGTCTGCAAAAATACTGGCCTATTACTATATATATTTATAGTTAAGCCTAGAAATTTTGTCAAAAATTGACCCCAAAAAACTGAGTCAATTTATTCATGGATCAGTCTAAGTCAGGGGTAGGCAACCCTTTTGAGCCGGGGGCCGGGCTGCTGTCCCTCAGACAACTGGGGGGCCGAAGCCAAAAAAATGAATAATTAAATAATTTTTAAAAATTTAAATAAATAAATAAACCGGGACAAATGTAGGACAAATTTTTCAAATGCAGGGCACTTTTTAAATAAAAAATGGAAGACACAAGAAAAAATTTGCTGATTTTTAAAAAAATGTTAAGATAAATGCATGTTTCTGAGGCTTCTATAGACAATTGCCCCACCATGCCCCTCGTGTGAGATGCCAAAGGCCCCGGCGGCAATCGGCGGCAGGACTGGGCTGGGGCCAGTCCCAAGGCCTCGCCGGGCCGCAGGTTGCCTACCCCTGGTCTAAGTATTGTGCTTTAACTCATAAAAAAAGGAACCATGCCCTGGTGAAAGGCAAGAGTGTGATCTATCCTGGAAGCACTGACCCACCCCGCTCTCTTATCCATCCAGCCTTTAGTGTGAGTACAAACAGTTATGTCTGCTGGAATTTTGTCAGTTCTTTGTCATAATTTTCCTTTGCTTCATCCTTTGCTTCATGTTTTCAATACTTTGTTTCATGCCTCTAAATTTTACCCCAACATACTGTATCCATGGGTCATACGAAAATCCAACATTTTGGCCCCCAAAGCTGCCCTCAACTTATACATGAGGTCGACATATAGTCGAGTATATATGGTACTTAATTTGGCATATCATGTACTTCATTTGGCAACCTTTCTGTATCTCTGGTTTTAAAAGGTAAGACATAAAACATCTCTGGATTACCTGTAATTTATGCAGTACAGTATTCCCTAACACTCCAAAAAAGAACTGTATGCCTGACTGTGAGCTAGTGCTTAAAAAATAAAAATAAAGAAATCAGGCCATCTGATAAAAACTCTGCTGAAATAGTGAATTGGAGCACAGAATTCCTTTAACAGTAACTAATTATCATGCTATTTGGGATCTTTAATGCATCATCACTATGTTCTTTATTTAAGTATTTGGAAAAGAAAAATATGTATACTACACAGTGCCATTGCTATCAAAGTTATTTAATCCCAGATGCGTGTGCACAGGATTGCAGCCTTAAATAAATCACAAAACAAATCACAGTAAAATAATTTACAGTGGGCTCTTGGTATCCGATGGGGTTTGGACCCAGGATCCCCCATGTATACCAAAATCCATAGATGTCAAGTCCCATTAAATACAATGGCATAGTAAAATGATGCCCCCCATATAAAATGGCAAATCAAGGTTTGCTTTTTGGAATTTGGATTTTTAAAAAATATTTTCATACCGTGGATGATTGAATCCATGGATTAAAAAAATCAGTAATATAGAGGGCCGACTGAACATATTTCCCTCTCTCTCTCTCTCTCTCTCTCTCTCTGGCTTTTTCTTCGCGAACGAAGATTCAGGAAGGACTCATCCCACGCTTTCTACAAGCGCGTTGATGACTAAAAAGGCCGATCCGAGATAAACAAGTACGGTTGCAGAAAGCACAGCAACATGTCTCCTTGGGTGATATTTCCAAGTTGTGGTACTTTCTGCATTGTTATTTCTCTTCGAGACTCGTTCGGCATGAGTTTTCAAAAAAGTCTGCAGCATCGTGGATAGTGCGTCTCCATGCCTTCTGATGTGAGGCCAGGGCGGACCATTGTTGGTGATCAATTTGGCCAAGCCTGAGATATTGTTTCAGGGAGTCCTTATCTCTCTTCTTTGGGGCACCCCTCTTACGCTGACCTGTGGCGAGTTCACAGTAGAGTATTATTTTTGGGAGGCGATGGTCCTCCATCCTAGAAACGTGTCCTGCCCAGCGCAGCTGCGTCCTCAGTAGCATGGCCTCAATGCTGGTGACTCCTGCTTGCTCAAGGACAGCAACATTCGTCACATAGTCAGTCCAGTGTATATTTAGAATTGTGCTTAAACAGTACTGATGAAAGCATTCAAGGAATCATAGATGTTGGAGATAGGTGACCCATGTTTCAGACACATAAAGGAGAATAGACAGTACAATGGCTCTATACACACTGATTTTTGTGCTTCACCTCAAGTGTTTGTAACTCCAGACTCTTTTATGAAGCCTTCCAAATGCACTATATGCCTTTGCTAATCTGTGATCGATCTCTTTATCAATTTTGGAGTCTGAGGAGATGATGCTTCCCAGGTATATTAACTGCTGAATGGACTTAAGCACAGATTTGCCTACAGTGACATGAGGATGGTAGGGTTCTTCCTATAGCGACGGCTGGTGGAAAACTTCAGACTGACTTCCAGCCCAAACAGTTCTGCAGCTGTTGCAAAGCAGGATGTTAGGCACTGCAGAGCTGCTTCTGTATGAGCAACAAGGGCATCATCATCAGCGAAAAGCAGCTCAAGGACTAGATAGTTTAAAGTCTTAGTGCGAGCCCTCAGACGGCTTAAGTTAAACAAGCTACCATCAGAACAGTAGCATATATAAATGCCATCGTCTTCTTCGAGATCTGCCGTAGCCCTTTGAAGCATCATGCTGAAGAAGATTGTAAATAGAGTTGGAGCAAGTACACAACCTTGTTTCACTCCATTAGTTATAAGAAAGGGCTCTGAAAGAACATCGCCATATCTGACTTGACTGTGCTGGCCTTCATGTAGCAAGATAATCATTTTAAGGAATTTAGGGGGACATCCTAGTCGTTCCAGGATCTGCCACAGACCTTTTCTACTCATAGTGTCGAAGGCTTTGGTGAGGTCGACAAATGTTACATAGAGTCCTTTGTTCTACTCTCTACATTTCTCTTGCAGTTGTCTAAGGGCAAATACCATATCTGTAGTGCTCCAATTAACTCTAAAGCCGCATTGGCTTTCAGGGAGAAGTTCTTCTGCAATAGCAGAACTAATCTGTTCAGGAGTATCCTTGCAAGGATTTTTCCAGCAATGGAGAGCAGTGTTATACCTCAATAGTTTGAGCAATTGGATTTTGCTCCTTTTTTCTTATACAGGGTGATGATGACTGCATTTCAGAGATCTGATGGCAGTTCACCATTTTCCCAGCAACTCACAAGGAGCTCATGGAGTTTAGTATGGAGTACATGACTTCCATGTTTCCAAGCTTCAGGTGGAATTCCATCAGTCATGGCTGCCTTGCTGTTTTTCATCTGCTGTATGGCCTTAAGGGTCTCTTCCAAAGTGGAAGCTATGTAAAATTCATTTTTTCATCGGTTGTTGTGTCATATGTTGAATAGCTGAGTCTTGGACTACTTGGTTGGCAATGAAGAGACTTTGAAAGTGTTCAGCCCATCGGTTCAGAATGGAGGCTTTATTTGTAATTAGTGTCTGACCATCTGTACTGTATAAGGAGCTTTAGACCTGATAAGTAGACATATTTACTTGCAAGAAAATCACATGAAACTCAATGTGATATACTCTCAGACTAGATATATACCTATGTCCTTATAAATTTGGTTTGTGAAAACAATTTCTTTTTATCACAGCCTAATCAACTTGTTTTGTGGTTCATTTTGTTTAATGTACTGAAATTGTTCTTACTTTTTAACAATGTTAAGGAAGTCTTATTTATATATTTATATGTATATTTCACTTACTAGTTTTTGTCTTTAGTTCTTAAAGTCAGTCTGTTCTTAAACAAACAACAGAACAGCTCCTTAAGCTTCATCACCTTCATAGCTGATTGGACTACAGTCACATAATATATTGCCAATATATTGCCAATATCTGATGTGTCAATTACCTGGTCTACCAATTGTTTATCTTTAAACAATTCAAGCAAAAGCAACAATCCAAAAGACTGTTATCCTCATAGTCAGGAGCTAATCACAAATAAGTCAAGAGAAGCAAGCCATATTGAAAAGTAATGTTGCATAGTGACACTGTAAGTCATTTCTGCACTATCCCTTTCTAGTTTTTAATGCCATCAAAGCCATGATGAACCTGCATGAGATGAAACCTGTCAAGGGCAGACACCCAGTGCCTCTCTAGTTACCACAAATTTAGACTGTTGAGGCTTTCATAATTTAAGATCTTCTGAAATTACGGTTTAGGAAGTCTATACATGGACTCAAAACTAAAACAGTCATAGCAAAGCTCTTATTTAGAGACTCCTTGAGCAAGGCTCCAAAGGAAATGTTGGCAACTCAGTCTGTAATGTGGGAATCATCTCAACATTTAGGATATTATTAAGCCTTCTGTAGCCTTCTGACTTTTTTTCTCTGGACAGTTTACTAAATACAGTATGTATATATCCCATCTCCTTCCGTCATCACCATCAAATCCTTTCTTAGATTTCTTCTGTTTCCCCTATACATGAATAATTCATACTGATTGCATGCCAGCATGGATTCCTGGATGAAATTTGGACTTGGATGATTGGAAACAGCCAACAGAACAATGTGGAACTTTATCCAAGTTAGACTATCTCATTCCATCAACCCAAAGCATTTACAAAGAAGTTGCTTTAAAAACTCACTGGAAATGCAATGCAAACTAATACATAAATTCTGTTATTTCTTAGGGCTTCCAAAAGAAGCTATACTTCTAATTTTTAAACATTCCAGAAAAGCAGTGATGTCCACCTGCAGCAGCAAATGTCATTAACCAGCAATGTCATTAACCAGGAAGCTCACTCAATACTGAGAAATAAGATTCCATACATGCATCTGGGAGCACAATTGGGCGCCACACATACAACAGCTGAGTTCTGTACTTGAACTACATGTTCCCACTGTCTAACAATTAGACAGCCCTAGTCATCTATTAAGAGCAAGGACACCACTGTCCAACTCAACATCCTCACTGTTCCTGTCCCTGTGACTCACAGATGACAAGACCCATGCTCTTCATCTGTTTGTCTTTTGTAAGAGATGCAGGCAAAGAAGGAAATGGAGGAGTATATGGTAAACAGACCTAAAAGCTAATGGACTTTTTAATTTAAATACACTAGAAGCAGGAAACCAGTTAGAAAGACTGGTGCTGTAAGGTAATAAAAGGTAGTGGGATTAGAGGTTAATAAATTATTTGCAGAACACACTGGAGAGATCCCATGTCTGAGCTGTTCATTGTGGGGAGTGCATCTCAACAACTCTTACAAACTGGGTGCTTTAACATTAATGGGTAATGTAAGAACAAGTCACTGAAGCTCTATGACATTCTTCAAGTGTTCTTAAAGTACTTAAAAAGAACTACTGGTTTAACTAAAGCATAGAACCATCACTAATAATCTGTCACTTTACTAGCACACTGGAAAGCAGCAGATGTAGAATCAATTGAAACCAGTGATCCGGGGAACATCCAGGAAATTACAGATTGCTCCTCCTAACAATCTTAGTTGCAAGTTCAGTTTTGTGGAAAGTATTATCAAGGTTTAAGATGGTTAAATACATAGGTACAAGGGAAAAAGAGCCTGCAAAAGAAGGTCTTTTACATTAAAAATGTAGTTGATTCCTTGTCAAGGCCAGATCTACCATTAGACAGGAAGCCCTATTGAATTTAAGAGGATAAATGCCCAGCTAACTGTTTCATTAAAGCTGCAATCCTAAAGAATCAATTAAACAGTGAAGCCTGAGCAGATGGGGATGATTTGACAGACATGATCACCAGAATCCCATATAAGCTTTTACTTAACATTATGTATGCTTAGCTAAATAACAGAGGCACTAAGAAACCCCGATAGTAAATCTAAAATATTTTATTTATTTTATTTATTTCTCCCAAAATGGGATTCAAGGAGGCTTCAAGGAATCCAAGATGTATATTGTAATAGGGCATAGGGATCAATGCACATCTAGCACTTTGCTAGCTCTGCTACATAATAACTGATAAATTCTAATTCACACATATATAAGACCACTTAGAAAGATGTAACTCCCATACTGGATTCTGGATGATATATTTGACATTTTCAACCACCTGGAATCAGAGATACATGGCAAGGTAGCCACGTTTGCACTTTACAGAAGGTGCACATTATCCAGGCTGGGGTAATTCCAAAAGGGTTATAAAGTGCCCAAAAGAGGCTGTGCAAAAGAGGCTGTGCACAGAATGACAAAACAATTGCACTCAAACAAAATCCAGCAGAAAGAATAGCAAATGCCTCTCATTACTCAAATCAAGTTACTCAAGCGTAAATTCAGTTGCTTTTCTCAAATGTGTGGAAAGGGATCTTGTAGCACCATTGATACTAACTCTGTATAAAAGAAGTTGTAACATAATCTTTTGTAAACTTACGTCTACTTCTTCAGATGGAAGTCTACGAAAGTTTAAACTACAACGCATTTTGCACAGCTAGTCTCAAAGGTTCTACAAGATCCTTTTGCATACCGATAATGCAGACTAACATTGCTGTCTCTGAATTCTTTGCTCAACTAGATTAGATCCAATGAATGCAGTGTTGAATACTGTACTTAAAATATATCTCATTGTTTCAATAGGTCTGATCTAATCTGAACTAAGATAGCATTTAGATCAATTACTCTAAACCAGCCAAGTTATTTGGAATGTGACAAAAAATATCCTACAATTACTTCTTTTCCCTCTCCAACAGAAAACAGGAGGAGGAGAAGGAGGAGGAGGAGAATCATTATCATAATCTTTATTATGGTCATAGACCAGCACACAAGTATATTAAGTAAATAAATGAAAGTATAGTAACAAATAAATAAATAACAATTTGGCACATCCCAAACCTGCTGCCTAAAGCATCCATCTTATTCTGCCTAATGATAGGGCCAACCCTGTAAATTGGGTATTACTATATCTACACTTCTCTCATTTCCCAGCAGTTTGTGTACATAAGTGGGAGCCAATACTAAGATTTGCATCAACAATGTCAGCATAGACTGTATTCTCAAAGCAAGAAAAGATCCAAGCAATCTTTGATCTCAGAAAGCCACTAGCAGGCACCCTCAAGTTCCCTGAAATGTCTTGATTACAGTGGACTGAAAATAAAAATAAGAGTCCAGCCTAGACAACTCTAGGATTTGCATCCTTCTACAGGGTATATTTTTATTTTGCTTTCCGGTGCACTTCCAACCTCCATATAAAGCAAAAATAAAAATATTCAAGTTGCGATCAACAGCCACTAGGATGTAAATATATATATATTATGTGCAGTTGGACCTCAGTTAACAAAGTAAAGGTATTGCTGAGCAACACTTGTTTGATAGAAAATTTGGTATTAGAGCTGGGGATGACAAGAAAAGAATAGGAATAGGCTTCTGTGCCCCCAAAAAGATAAGAGAGCAGTTCAACGTATTTTAGCAAACATTTTATTCAAAATCTACTATCGCTGGAATTCATTATCACAATTAGAGTTATCTGAGTTATGTATTTGTAACTGATTCATGTGTATTCACAATCCCTATGTAGGGAATACACAGGGATTGTAAAAGTCCTGCAATCCTGACTTTCCTTTTTCCTTTTGATCATCACGCAGCAGGTGGATGTGTCTACACACATCCTGCCAGCTATCTCCAGTGTGACAGTCAGAAGCACCATCCCTGTCACAATTCCTCCTTGCACTCAACTGCTGGTGGCAAAAAGGTGAAAATGCCAGTCGGCTACACCCCAACTGACAGGACAACAAACCCCCTTTACTTGAAGCAGTTGTTGCCCGATAAGTCAGGATAGGGCTGGGCGGGCAAGGAGACACTACTTAACTACACTACTATGGTGGTTACAGAACAAGTAATTCATGTAGAATTCCATCCTCTGTGTGCGTATGTATGTGTGACAGAGTGCGACAGACAGACAGACATGAAATAACCCAGTCAGGTAACCCTTCCATAAGTAAACAAAGACATTTTGAACCTTTTAGTGATAATATGAGAAAACATCTTCCAAAATACATCCAAAGAAGATACTTTTCTCACTATTTCCATTTTCATGGCCAACTTAAAGATCTATGCTTTTTTTTTAACATGTGGAAAGTAACTTGTGAGACAGGCTTGTCTCCTTTCCCCTTTTCTCTCTCTTTTGCTGTTTGCATAAACTCACTAATGATTTCTGGAGGCAGCTGCTGTTTACCTTTCCTCTTATAGGCAGGCACACTTGCCTACAGGATCTGGTGGAAGAATAAACTAGAACAGAACCCTTCCCTTTCTCACTTCAGGCTTTATTGCATTATTTACTGCAGGCTGCAACCCAATACTGAAAGTCAACAGACTTGTCTACATGGGTGACTTACCCCCTGGGATGACTTCATCCTCTTTACACGATGCAAGGCTAAACCCTGATTCAGATCTGGACTACCTTCATGACACCAGCAACCGATTTGGGGCTTCCTAAAATGCATTTAAATAACTCACTCTTTGCTGCAAGTTTCCAGCTCTCTTTGCGATGACAGCAGCTGCTTTCACTTGTGGACCCTAAGAATCACCCAGCACCATCACTGTGGGTGTGAGTTTGAAAGTTTGCACAAGTTACAACAGTCCTAAGTCCTTTTTGATGGTGGAAAAAATTTCTCACTGTTGAAACCATTTGTATATGCATACAAATCTTCGGCATCTCCAAGAACTATTGCCACTGCCAATAAACAGAGGTAAATATTTGGTCAGGTCAAGTGTTCTCACATAGGTTAAAAGCATCAAATTGGAGATCATGTAATTTAAAATGCCACTCCTTGTGTGAAACAAATTTGTGCTGTTCACTGGATCTATCTAATCCTTTTTAACTGAAGATTTAAGTAGCCTTTGTGTGCATTAATGTGAGGGGAACACAGTCAGCATTTATTCTGTTGTCTCCAGCATGGTGTAGTGGTTTGAGTGTTGGACTACGACTCTGGAAGATCAAGGTTCAAATCCCCACTTGGCCATGTAAACCCACTGCTGACCTTAGGCAAGTCACACTCTCTCAGCCTCAGAGGATGGCAATGACAACCCCCCTCTGAAGAAACCTGCTATGAAAACCCCATGATAGGGCCGCTATAAGTCAAAAATAACTTGAAGGCAAACAACAACAACTCTTTTTCTAAGGGCCACTGTAGATGTGATGGCAACAGGTTCACCTGTTTAAATACAGATGTGCCCTACAGACTTTTTAAAAATTGTGAGGGGAATGTGTTTAGCAGGAAAATTAAGGGGCCTACAAATACGAGGAATGCTTAAACCTTACCCCATCCAATGGTTAGCCTCCCATGGCACTTTCTCCAAGCTTCTTTTTTCTTCCAAGCACAGGCAAGGTTTTTGTTTTTATTTTGAGGGATAGGCTGTGATTGGGGAAATCTCTCATTTTGGCTTTTTCTGCCATTCAGATTTTTAAAACTTTTCCATCCTGAACAAGTAGAAATTTTGATAATTTTTTCAAAAATGAACTGAAACATGATCCCTCCCACCCCATTTGCCCCAGACAAATGCAGTAGGTATGACTATTCCTAGCATTGTGAGGCTTATATCCTACCTGCTGGCCATGTACCTGTTAGAAATCGAGCATGTCGGGGGCAAGAGCAAGCTCTAAACAGGTGGCAAATCTAATGCAATACTACAAACAGGGTTGTTGGAGTGGGTTTCCCCCCAGTTAAGAAGGGATTCAAAATCAGCATTCCTAGATGGACAAATCTGTCAGTTTTGGTTTCTCCCACATCCACTGGGCAGCACCTCAAGTTCTTTCCATTCTGAATATGATGAAATTTGCCAATTTGGGCAAATTCGAATTTAAAAAATAAACTGGAACTAAATTCTCACACACAACAAGGGCAAACTATAAAGTATGAGGCTGCATACAAGGATAAAACTCTGTCCTCCACAGTGTTTTGCCTCCTCAGCTGATAAAAATGGTCCTGTCCCTTTTTTCTGTACAAATGAATAGCCAGCATGGGGCTGTAGTGGTTTGAGAGTTGGACTAGGACTCTGGAGAGCAGGGTTCAAATCCTGATGGGTGACCCTGGGCAGGTCACAGTCTCTCAGCCTCAGAGAATGGCAATGACAAACCCCCTCTGAAGAAAACTGCCAAGAAAACCCTGTGATAGAGTTACCTTAGGGTCACCATAAATTGGAAATGATTTGAAGGCACACTACAACAATGAATTATCACTCAGATTAATAATTCCAGGGTGATAGGGCACAGTTGATACTGTGCATCATTTTAAAAAGTTGCCATAAGGCTTTCCTAGTAGTGAGTTAGATCTGAAATAATTTTGCCAGAAACCATCAAGCATATATGTGGTTGAAGTGTTATGTTTAAAGTGTAGGAGACAATATCCAAACACACACACCAGACCTTGGGAAAGATGTTTAGATTAAAGTTCACCAAATCCCCCAGGATTCTGGTAACTGTAGTCTCCAAAGTAGTCTTCCCAACTTCTGACACAAACAGACTTTAGCATTAAATGTGTGAGTGGATCTATTCTAAACTCCTAGCTCTACTGTTCAATAATAGTAAATATATCGGTATTATCAACTTCAGCAAGGGCAACCCTTAGGGCATTTAATCTCCACTCGGTATCATTCTACTTCTCATATCCATTAGTCAACAGTTTGCCTTGCAAAGGACATTTGCCTAAAAGGCTCACTGACTTCAAACTGCATTTTATAATCAACAACTTCTATTAACCACTTGATTTCCAATCAGGGCTAAATAGAACAGATTCCAGGGAATTTATCAACATCATTTTTTAAGAAAATGCTAACAAATTTCAGTAAATTGAGTGACATCACATTTAAGAAAATCGTGATGCTCCAATATCTTCATTCCAAATTATTATTAGAAAAGAGGTCAAACTGGCCAAATGTTTTATTATTTATTTATTTATTTATTTATATAGTGCTGTAGATTTTAATGGAATAATGTTGTACACTGTTGAGGGAGTGGAATCATCCTAGAGAAACTCATTGGAAAAGCTACTCTGCATTTGTCACAAGGGACATCCAAGATAAGAAAATGCGCCAGCCCTTTACATCTTATCTGTGGCCTGACAATACACTAAGAACCCCAGCTCAACCACTGTCTGGGATTGCAAGAGAATGATTAGATTTCATCCTTACAAGTCACCCAACATTATGACTAGACCCTAATTTAAATAGATTTTAAATAGATTTGCCTTCTGGCTGGTTAAGAACTAGAGCAAATGAGCATTCCCTATTCCCAATGGGAAGCTGTGCCATTCCCAAGGGAGTTATACTGCTACCTACCAGGGCTGCAAGTATTATTTCAAATCACTCCCAGAATCAGGTTTCATAATCTTTTCCAACACTAATATCGTGTACACATTAATCTTAAGCAGTAATGTCTACACATGAGCCTTCAGGGCATTTACTTCTGCAGGGCATCTTGGTATCTGCTGGGGTTTGATTCCAGGAGCCTCCATGAATACCAAAACCCATGGATGCTCAAATCTCATTAAATACAATAGTGTAGCAAAATGATGTCCCTTACAGAAAATGGCAAAATTAAGCATTGCTTTTTGGAATTTATATATATTTTTAAATATTGTCAAGCCGTAGATGGTTGAATTTTGTGGATATGAAGAGCCAACTGTACAAAGCTAAAGTGAGCTATCACTGGTGCAAAAGTCAAAGGCAAGACAAGGCTCATCACACAGGGCCTGTTCACATTACACAACTGTAGCATTATTGTTCCACTTTAACTGCCATTGTTCCACCCTAAGGAATTCTGGAACTTGTAGTATGGTGAGGCTCTAGAACTCTCTGGCTAAGATTTCTAAATGCTATTCCTTAAACTCCCAGGATTCTTTGGGACTGAACTATGGTCATTAAAGTGAAATAATAGCACTATAATTATGTATAATGAACACACAGAGCCAGCACAGCACTTTCTCAGTAAGGAAAATACATTTTTTTAAGAAAAAGATCAAATGTTTATTCTAGCCAAGTTAAGTTTGCATACAAATTACAGATGAAGGAACTGCAAAGGGGAAGGGATTGAAATGAAGGAGAAAAAAAAGTAAAAGCAATGTATGTTATTCCCGAAACAGTTGGACAAATAAGCTACAGGCAAGCGCAACTTCATTGGAAAGAAACACCCAGAGAATTGAGAACTGGCAATACTCCATGGAGTAATGGAATGGGGATTAGAATTAAAGGTTTCCCCAAAGTGGTTTATTCCTAAGCAACAGCCACATTAAGAACTAAACATCTTCTCTGACCTGGCAGAATAAGAGTTAGATACAACAACAACAACAAATGGATGAGTAACAGCCAAATGATATCAGCATACAAACAAAGGTGAGTGACCCTGGAAACCTTCCTCTGAAGGCTACATGTTATCTTATGCAAGCACAATTTCTTGAAAGTCTGCCTAAAGTTGCAAAGAAGGGGAACTGGAGGTGGGGAAGGCAAGAGAAGGATCCCCAGATTCTTGGAAACCTCCTCCTTGGCATCCTTCTCCTTGCTGGAAGGTGGAGGAAAGCAACACTCGCTGCTACCTCCTTTCCCTTGCTTACCTTCTCTGTGGGCTTCAAAAGGTTTGAGCCTAGAATACTCCCTGGATGAGAAGTGGGGAAGCCAGTCTACTCACTCATCCTCTCCCTGACTTGCTCATTTTTTCCCACAGAATCATAGAGCTGGATGAGACACACAGTCCAACTCCCTGCCATGCAGGAACACACAATCCAAGCACACACACACACACCCGACAGATGGCCATCCAACCTCTGTTTAAAAACCTCCAAAGAAGGAGACTCCACATTGTGTTCCACTGTCAAACAGCTCTTGCTGTCAGGAACTTCTTCCTAATGTTGAGTTGGATTCTCTTTTCCTGTAGTTTGCATCCACTGATCCATGTCCCAATTTCTGGAGCAGCAGAAAGCAAGCTTGCTCCATCCTCAATATGACACCCCTTCAAATATTTAAACATTTAAATATTTGATACACTTATACTGAGAACTACTGTGGTGTAGTTCTATGGTGTGTTGGACTACGGCTCTGGAGACCAGGGTTTGAATCCCTGCTTAGCCATGGAAACCCATTGGGTGACCTTGAGCAAGTCACACTCTCTCAGTCTCAGAGGAAGACAGAGGCAAACCTCCTTCTGAAGAAATCTTGCCAAGAAAACCCTGTGACAGGGATTGGAAGCAACTTGAAGGCGCACCACAACAAGAGCACTTATACTCCACCTTTCTTCCCCATCCAAGGAAGTCAAGGTGATGCAAGTGGTCTTCGTCCCTATTTTTATCCTCACAACAACCTTGTGAGGTAGGTTAGGCTCAGGTCTAAGGTCTCCATTGCCAAGTGAGAATTTGAACCCAAGCTTCCTAAATTTTTGTCCAACCATCCACTCATGACAAAGGGCTGGCTCCAAAAGGAGCACTCATTTCACCTTGCTGCCTCATATTTCTCTTTGGGGTAGGAGAGTGGCGGAGAATGCACCCAACCAGCCCTGTCTTCCCCACATGCCACCCAGTGAGAGAGGGCAACTGAGGCGGCAGTCTTTCCATGCCTCTTTCACTGCTGTGCGGAAGGCTGCTGTTCCCTCAGGTTGCCCATCTGTTCTCTCCCTTCTAGAATGTTCTACTTGCTTATGGTCCTCTTTCTTTAGAGGACAGATGGCATGCTAAAGCACTTTTTTGGCATTTTTAGCCACTGGAGAAACAGTAAATGATGTCTACAACAACAACATACCCTCAGAGATCAGGTCCACACTTGGGACAAAAATGCCGAGCAGCTGCCTTTTGGTCTGGATGGTGTGACTATGGCTGCGTCTGCACTGCAGAAATAATCCAGGTTGACACCACTTTAACTGCCATGGCTCAATGCTATGGAATTCTGTCAACTGTAGTTTGTTGCAGCATAAACTACATGCAACAGTACATTAAGGAACCAAACTCTTGTTGTTTTTTCATTACACCCCATAATCCACAAACTGAGGCAACCACTTTGGTTTGCATAATAGGACCAGCTCTGTACACAGTGATCATCCGCAGAAGCAAGAAAACCGGGCTTCTCTGTACATCCTTTCCCACAGAGGGGTCGCTGAAGGAGGGCAAAATGAAGGCACTGCTCTCCTAAATAAGAATTCAGACACACACATCCCAATAAAATTTTCTTCCATTCCCCAAGTTTCTAGCATGGCAAAAATTCAACTTTCTGTTGAGCCTTTAGAAATTTCATCCAGGCATCCAAAGAAAAGGAAATGCAAACACAGTATTTCTTGTTTTTGAGAACTTTGGATGCAACCAATTGTCTGTTGTTGTTGTGTGCCTTTCAGACTAGCATGACAGAGTCATTTGAGTGTTGGACTAGACTCTGGACCCCAGGGTTTGAATCTCTGCTCGGCCACGAAAACCACTGGGTGACCTGCGGCAAGTCACACTCTCTCAGCCTCAGAGGACAGCCATGGCAAACCTCCTCTGAAGAAATCTTGCTGGGGAAACCCCACAATAAGGTTGCCTTAGGGTTGCCATAAATCCAAAAACGACTCGAAAGCACGCAACACACCCACAAGCAAAGCGAATCTGTCCAGTTGGGGGTTTCTTGGCAAGCTTCTTCAGAGAGGGAGAGTTGTCAGGGCTCTCTCTGATGTTGAGAGAGCGTGACATGCCCACAGATGCCCAGTGGGTTTTCCATGGCTGAACTCTGCCTATGTGGGGAATGAAGGAAATTTTCCATGAGGGACCGAATTGCCATGAAGGAAGACAGAGTGCTTTTATAGCTCTCCCTGTGCACTCAGTGGGCCACCCAGAAAGAGAGCCCAGGTCTGCAAGTAGTCACACTGCAGACATAATCTGGGTTGACACTGATTTAACTGCCATGGCTCAATGCTATGGCATTCTGGAGATGGTAGTTTGTTGTGGCACCTCTGCCACAACAAACTACCATCTCCAGAATGCCATAGCATTGAGCCATGGCAGTTAAATCAGTGTCAACCCAGATTATGTCTGCAGTATGGATGCATCAACATGATGCATCCAACAAGTCACACTCTCTCAGCCTCAGAGGGTGGCCATGGCAAAAGAAAACCAAAATCAAACAAACCCTGAAGCAAGCTTACCAATAAGAGTTTCACTTCAAGTCAAAAGTTTTAAAAGTGAAAAGGAAGTACCCCTCCCTCCCTTTCCCTTCCTCCTCCTCCTCCTCCTCCTCCTCCTCCTCCTCTTCCCTGGGGATCTGGGCAGGGAGCCCCCTACTCACCAGGGCAGCCCGCCTCTCCCTGGGCTACCACCTCATGCCTACTCCACTGGCCGCTTCTCCAGACCAAGGGCTGCCCAGAAGGAGGGGACTAGGCACAGGGAACCCTTGCAAGGCCAGCCCTCCTCGCCTCCCTCCAGGAGGACTCTGCTGCTCCCTTCTGCCTGGCTTTGCGCTGGCTGCTGCGCCTCCTTTTAAGCAGGCTGCTTGCTCCTCCTGGGAAGGGCTTTGCTCCACTCCACGGTGACGTTTCAGCTCCATCTCTGCCAGGGCAGGAGTTGTCTGCCTTGGACAAAGAAAGCCCAAGAGGGCACAGAAGGGGCGGCATTGTCCCTCATGCTGCCCATTTCTTTCTTTCAGTGAGTTTTACAGGTGCTACAAGATCTCTCTACATCTTCATCATCATCATTATATTCAACTGCATCTGAGGAAGTAGACTTTAGTCTAGGAAAGCTCCTGCTGCCAACTTCTTTCTTTCAGTGAGCTTTAAAGGTGCTACAAGGTCTCTCTACATTATTATTATTATTATTATTATTATTATTATTATTATTATATCCAACTGCATCTGAGGAAGTGGACTTTAGTCTAGGAAAGCTCCTGCTGCCAACTTCTTTACCTCAGTGAGCTTTAAAGGTGCTACAGGATCAATCCAAATTATTATTATTATTAGTAATAGTAGTAATATCATTATTGTTATATCCAACTGCATCTAAGGAAGTGGACTGAAGTCTACAAAAGCTCCTGCTGCCAACTTCTTTCTTTCAGTGAGTCTCAAAGGTGCTGCAAGATCTCTCTACATTATCATCATCATCATCTCCAACTGCATCTGAGGAAGTGGACTTTAGTTTAGGAAAGCTCATGCTGCCAACTTCTTTCAGTGAGTCTCGAATGTGCTACAAGGTCTCTCTACATACTGATTCGACAGACTAACATGGCTATATCTTTGAATTCTGTCATCTCCCCTGGCAGTGGCACCACTAAAGGGGTGCAGAGGGTGCAGTCTGCACCAAGTGATGCCCTCAGGCTAGAGAATCCCCCACTTTTGTCTCCAGGTGGTTTATTGGACTTCAGCTCCCAGAAGCCTTGGCGAGGTTGGTGGACAGTCAGGAATTCTGGGAGCTGAAGTCCAAAATCTCTGGAGCACCAAAGTTTGGGAAACCCTTGCAATGGTCCCCAAACTGTGCCTTTTAAGAGATTTTAGACTTCAGCTCCTAGAAAGCCTAGCCAGTTTGGTGGAGGTGAAGTCAAAAAACTCTGGAGGACCAAAGTTTGGGAAACACTTGCAGGATAGTTTTTTGTGGGGTATTTTTTGTTGGCACACTCTGATAAGGAGAATCCTGAACTGACAGGAGTCTGCTCAGCTCGGAACTTACTCTGTACAATATTCGCACACAGTGTTTTATGCAGAGAGCAGCATTTTATGCATAAGAAACAGAATTTTCTATGCTTAAAATAATGATTTTGTGTACAAAATATCCTGTATTCTATATTAAAAAATTTTTTGCAAATTTGGTGCAGAATAAGTTCTTAACTACGAATGGCCTTTGAAAATGGCAAGGTTTTTGAGGCCTTTCTCAAAGCAGGAAGAAAAATGCCAAAACTACACATTGCTTCTTTTGCACATGAGTTAGCAATGGCATATATCCACAGTAACCAAAGGAATACAAACCTGTAGCTGACTATGCAGCAGTAAGTTGCTACACGATCTCTCTACATTCTGATTCTACAGACTAACAAAGCTATATCTTTGAATTATGGTATGTCTCTGCGTTAATAAAAATATATATTTTAAAGTGCCAAAGAGATGGGGTGAGTGGGGTGAGGCTCTGTGGGAGGAGAAAGTAGAAGCCCCAGGTTTTTTCCCCCAATTTGTTTAAAAATTAAAAAAATATTTTTAAAAAATATTATTTTAAAATTTTCTTTAAAAATATCACATTTTAGCAAATGTTCACTTTCACCACTTGAGTCTCTATATTCAGAGAAAGGTGGGATATAAGAAAATAATAATAATAATAATAATAATAATAATAATAATAATAATGTATGCTGTCTATATAATATCCTTTAATGGCATCATTTTACTTTTGCTAGTTGTTTATGGCACAACTATGGCTATTACATTCAGATCTTGTAGCGTTTTGAAAGAAAGAAAGAAAGAAGTTGACAGCATGAGCTTTCCAAGCCTTAAGTTTACTTCCTCAGATGCATTTGGAATTAAAGTCAGCAAAAGCTCACACTGTCAACTTCTTTCTTTCAGTTAGTCTCAAAGGTTCTGCAAGATCTCTTTACATACTGATGTTACAGACTGCCATGGCTATATTTTTCATTAGTAGAAAAAATATTGCTAAGGGTTCTGTCTGGTGTGATATGGGAGGAGGTCAATGAGTTACTGAACCGGGTGACACCAACCCAAGTGACACTACTGCCTTATTACAGAGCCATAGGGCTCTGTACCATGACTTGGTGCTCACCACTACTACCACCACCACCCCTCTCACTATACTGCTACTATGGAGGCAGCCACAGAGCCTCCACTGGTGAATGTGTCCCCTTTTCTCAGCTCAAGGGTCACAGTTCCCAGGGACAACCCAAGTGATTTTGCTTGGTGACATCCTAAGGCAGAGGTGACATCCTAAGGATGACACACCAGGTGACATCCTAAGGTAGAGTGTGACATCACTGCTCCCCAAACATCTGCCATTGGGCAGAAAGGGGGAGTGGCATTCACCTGTGGCCCTTTAAAATGCCGAAGAGATGGTGAGAGTGGGGTGAGGTTCTGTGGGAGAAGAAAGGAAAGGTCCCAAGTTTTGTTTTATTTTTAATTTTAAAATTTAAACATCTTTAAATCATTTTTTTACATTCTTTAAAAACGTTCTTTCAAAACATCACATCTTACCAAATTTTCACTTTAACCCCATGAAACTATGTACAGTACACATAAATGTATTTAGGCTGTTTGTATGATATTGTAATGTGAAGGTATACTTTTAATTTTGCTTGTTGTTTATGCCACAACTATGGCTGTTACCTTCAGTGATAATCAGGAATTACAATTTATGAGTAAAGTTAGTACAAAACGCATTATTATGGATTCTATATGGTGTGGTGTAGGAGGAGGTTAATAGGTGAGGTGGGGTGACACTATGTATTACCACAACGAATGATACCAAACCTAGTGATGCCACCCAGAACCCAAAGGCTTGCTGTGTCCAAGCAGGGACTGCCCAAGCTATTGTGCTGCCTGAGCTCAGCAAAAAGGGGGTACCCCCCTCCTTCAGTATTTAGTTGCAGCCCTCCAGATGTCACTTTCCTCACAAAAAATAGAGAAACCAAAGAAGAAAAAAGGGGGGAGTGTAACCTAATTTATACCAAGAGAGGCTGACAAAACAAAAGTTAGGATATGGTATGGTAAGATGATATATCATATCATATTAAATTATAAATATATACAGGGTGATTTTTAAAAATGGCACAACAGCTTTACTTTTGCACCTTTCTTTATGAATCACCCTGTATTTGTAAAGTTGCCACACAGTCTAAAACAATACAACTATAGTCTGCATCTAAACAAACAGATTACTAAAAGTGTAAATCCCCCACTATTCAAGAAATAAATTAGGCTGAAGTCTTTGGAAGGAAGGTAAAAACCATATAGCTTCCGTTTGTTTCCATCCTTCGCCTGCTTTGCACCCAAGCCAGATGCATTTCAACACCAGTCTTCACCAGTGGCAAGTTTGTCCTCAAATTCTCCAAATTCACCATTAACAGAAAATAGAACCGGATTATTTCTGCAGTGTGGATATTGCAACTAGACACATAGTTAAATCTGTAAACCACGAGTGCAGATTGGAAGATAAGAAATTAACAGGGCTAACTACCTGGATTTAATGTGTATTTATAACTCTGCATTTACTTTCTACATGCCTAAATATTTCTTCCTAATGTTTAGGTGGAATCTCTTGCCATTTGAATCTATTGGTTCATGTTTTAGTCTCTGGAGCAGCAAGAAACAAGCACCATCCATGATAGCCTTTTCATAGAATCATAGAATCATAGAGTTGGAAGAGACTGCAAGGGCCATCCAGTCCAACCCCCTGCCATGCAGGAAATCCAAATCAAAGCATCCCCAACAGATGGCCATCCAGCCTCTGTTTAAAGACCTCCAAGGAAGGAGACTCCACTACACTCCGAGGGAGTGTGTTCCACTGTCAAACAGCCCTTACTGTCAGGAAGTTCCTCCTAATGTTGAAGTGGAATCTCTTTTCCTGTAGCTTGCATCCATTGTTCCGGGTCCTGTTCTCTGGAGCAGCAGAAAACAAGCTTGCTCCCTCCTCAATATGACATCCTTTCACATATTTAAACAGGGCTATCATATCACCTCTTAACCTTCTCTTCTCCAGGCTAAACATCCCCAGCTCTCTGAGTCGTTCCTCATAGGGCAAGGTTTCCAGACCTTTCACCATTTTAGTCGCCCTCCTTTGGACACGCTCCAGTTTCTCAATGTCCTTTTTGAATTGTGGCGCCCAGAACTGGACACAATATTCCATGTGGGGCCTCCTGACCAGAGCAGAATATAGTGGCACTATTACTTCCCTTGATCTAGACACTATACTTCTATTGATGCAGCCTAAAATTGCATTGGCCTTAATCTATGCTGTAACCTGCCTTGAGGAGAGGCAGGTAAGGAATAAAATCATCATCATCATCATCATCATCATCATCATCATCATCATCATCATCATCATCATCAACATCATCATCTTCCTAACTATAATTATTCTAAGTATCATCTCTACAAAGTAATGAAGCTTAGAATCCCCCCCCCCCCGCACTGTTGAATCATGTTCAACTTGTGGTCTACTTGAACTCCCAGATCCCTTTCACATGTAGTCTCGTTTAGCCTGGTGTCCCCCATCCTATATCTGTGCATTTCATTTTTTCTACTTAAGAGCAGTACCTTACATTTCTCCGTGTTGAATTTCATTTTCTTAGCTTTGGCCCAGCTTTCTAGTCTATTCAGATCATTTTGAATGTTGATCCTGTCCTCTGGAGTATTAGCTATTCCTCCTAATTTGGTGTCATCTGCAAATTTGATAAGTATGCTCCCAATTCTGTCATCCAGGTCATTGATAAAGATGTTGAATAGCACTGGGCCCAGGACAGAGCCCTGTGGGACCCCACTGGTCACTTCTCTCCAGGATGAAAAAGAGCCATTGTTGAGCACCCTTTGGGTTCGGCCAGTCAACCAATTACTGATCCATTTAACAGTTACTTTGTCTAGCCCACATTTTACAAGCTTGTTTCCAAGAATGTCATGGGAAACCTTGTCAAAGGCCTTACTGAAATCAAGATATACTATATCCACAGCATTCCCTTCATCTACCAAGCTGGTAATTTTATCAAAGAAAGAGATCAGATTTGTCTGGCATGACTTGTTTCTCTGAAACCCGTGTTAACTTTTTGTGATTATGGCATTGCCTTCTAGATGTTCACAGACTCTCTGTTTAATTATCTGCTCCAGAATCTTTCCTGGGATTGATGTCAGACTAACTGGACGATAATTGTTGGGATCCTCTTTTTTCCCCTTTTTGAAGATGGGGACAACGTTTGCCCTCCGCCAGTCTGCTGGGATTTCTCCTGTTTTCCAGGAGTTTTCAAATATGATTGCCAATGGCTCCAATATTACATTTGCCAGTTCCTTTAGTACCCTTGGATGTAGTTCATCTGGTCCTGGAGACTTAAATTCATTTAGATTAATAAGGTGATCCTCTACTATCTCTTTACTTATTCTGTGCTGAAATTCCCCTATTCTGTCCTCTGCTCCATTATCCTCAGGTTGAGCACCCTTTGCCTTTTCTGAGAAGATTGAGGCAAAGAAGGTGTTGAGTAATTCTGCCTTTTCTCTGTCTTCTGTTAGCATTTTGCCATCTTCTCCACGCAGTGACCCTACCGTTTCCTTCTTCTTCCTTTTGCTGCGGACATATCCAAAAAGCCCTTTTTATTGTTCTTAACCTCTCTAGCAAGCCTGAGTTCATTCTGCGCTTTAGCTTTTCTGACTTTACCCCTACACATGCCTGCTATTTCTTTGAATTCCTTTTTTGTGATTTCACCCTTTTTCCATTTCTTATACATGTTCCGTTTCAAACTTAGCTCGGTTGAAAGTTCCTTAGTCATCCATCCTGGTTTCTTAAGACACCTCGCATTTTTCTTTCTCACTGGAACTGTTTGAAATTGTGCCTTCAGTATCTCTCTTTTGAGAAAGTCCCATCCGGCCTGAACTCCCTTCCCTTTTAGTATTTCTGATCACGGGATCACCCTCAATACTTCTCTAAGTTTACTGAAATCCGCTCTCCTAAAGTCTAGAATGTGTGTTTGACTATGCCTGGCTTCTCCTTTCCATTGTATAACAAACTCCAGGAGAACATGGTCGCTTCCACTTAAGGATCCCACCACTTGCACCCCATTAACCAAGTCATCCTTGTTGGTTAGGATCAGATCCAAAATAGCTGACCCCCTTGTTGCCTCTTCCACCTTTTAGACCATGAAATAGTCTTCCAGGCAAGTGAGGAATTTGCTAGACCTTGTGGATTTGGCTGAGTTTGACTTCCAGCAAATATCAGGGTAGTTGAAGTCGCCCATCACTACTACATCTCTCTTTTCTGACTGTGTGGTCATCTGTTCTAGAAAGATATCATCCAATTCCTCAGTCTGACTTGGGGGTCTGTAGTAGACTCCCACCGTAACATCCTTGTTGTTTCCCTCCCCTTTGATTCTTATCCAGATGCTCTCCACCTGGCTTCCATGATTGATGTCCTGGATCTCTTCACTGGTGTAAATATCTCTGACATATAGTGCTATTCCTCCTCCTTTCCTGTTTGGCCTATTTCTCTTAATAAGGTTATACCCCTCTATTTCCACATTCCAATCATGAGACTCATCCCACCAGGTTTCAGTGATGCCTATTATATCATATTTGCTTTGCTGTACTAGGAGTTCAAGTTCATCTTGCTTATTTCCCATACTCTGTGCATTAGTGTAGAGGCATCGCAGACCACGGGTCCCATTTACTTGTTGCTTGTGCAAGTTTATTTGCCTCTCACTGTTGTGTCCTCCTTTCTCCTCCTCCTCTCTGTAGCAGGAACTGCTCTGCAGAGGCTCTGGGAGAAGAAATAAAGAGCTAGCCTGCTAGCTCCGCCCCTAGTGACTCACAGGTGTGACTCACTGAAGATGTGACTACAAGCACACCCTTCCTAGAGTTTAAAAAACAATTAAACAGTCACCACTTACAATGGCTGCCCAGCTACCTTTCTCCTCCTCCTCTCTGTAGCAGGAACAGATATTTTAATGGCGATCGTGAGCTCAGGAACTCTGAGCAAGACAAATGCTTAAAAGGGTACTTTACTAGCAAAAACCACTTGACTGAATCTGCATTTAAATTATTCCTTTCATTTGTTCACTGCTGAAATTAAAGAGAAAAGAAACCTTTCAACATGTGCATTGTGTCCTCAAGCAGTCCAGTGCCCAACACTTTTTTGCTGTCCTTTTCCCCTCTGAGAAACAAATTTAGCCTGAGCTCTGGGGCCAAGTCCCGTCTAGGAAAAAAACCCAACTCTAGAAGGATCCATCCTGCCCTCCTATTTGCAGCATGGGCAGGCTGCCAAATAGAATTTCTTGAAGAGGAACAGCAAACATGGTTTTACTCAATGGACTTCACAGTCATGCTCAAAATGGAAGACTTTATGGAATTTTTCCTGGACAGGTTGAAATGTGGGACATGTCCTGAAAAAGGAGGACATCTGGCCACCCTGACTGGATAGAGTTGCACTCCCCATGAAATCTCAGACTGCTCCCACCCTCTGAAACTCCCTTCCACAGGAGGCTAGACTGCTTTCCTTTTCCTGGTAGCAAAGATGTTTTTTTTTTTTATTCAAGCAGGCTTTTAATATGTAATTATCGTCAAAGAGGCTTTTATGTGAGGTGTGTGTTCTATTTATGTTTTAAAACTTTTGTACTATTTAATTTAATTTAGTACTGTTTTAATAATATGATTTCAATTGTTTTAATATTTATTGTTACGTTTTTAACCAGTTTTATCTGTGATCTGCCTTGGGTCCCAGTCTGGGAGAAAGGCAGCATATAAGATAGATAGATGATAGATAAAAGGTCCTTTTCACATGTACTGCTTGCAAACCCGATATCACTCATTCTATAGTTGTGCATTTCGTTTTCCCTGCCTAAACATAGTATCTTATGAACAAAAACCCATCAGTGATAACTTTATTGGCCAACCGAAATGCACAATATACTTGTTGCAAGCTTTTGAAGCTCCATGGGCTTCTTTATCAGGCAAGATGTTACAAACCAACCAGGAGGAGAAAAAAACAATTGGAGATGTTAGTTAGATGCCTGCATATTGTTTCCAGTGTTGCCAATCACCCTTTAAGGGAATCCCCTGATTGGCTCTCCGGAATGCCTCCAAATTCCCCAGAATCAGGCAGGACCTCTGGATCAGGGGCAGGACTTCCGGGTCAGGGTTGCCACAAGGCACCACAGAAAGGCAAAAGGGAGGGGGACTTCCGGGATGGGAGGTATGTCAGCCATTTTTGGGGAAGGGAAAGGTATTTTTGGCCATTTTTAGGGGGAAGGGTTGATTCCCCGGAAATCCCCCCCCCCAAAAAAATTTGTACCCGGAAAATAAACGGAAAGGCTTTTTATTATCTGGAAACCGGGGAATTCCCCGGAAATTGACAACACTGGTTGTTTCAGTCCTTAGTAGAGATGTTATGATGGGGAGGATATCTTTTGCAAGTAGGCTCCCCCTCCTTCCGGCCATGAGGCAATAGGGAGATTTTCAAAGTCCAGAAAATTTTAAGTCCATTTGCATCTCAACAGGGACTCCTCTTTTGCAGTCCAATATGTCTCCATTCCAGTGGGGTCACAGGCCTCTCTGTAGGCAGAGAACAACTTATAGGCGTGGTAGAGATGTGCCTTTTGCGCCGTGCTGGCAGCCTAGTAGAGTTAAGGGACCACGCAGCAACCACATGGTCCCTAACCCTACTACACCACGGCGCCATAACAATGACGGCACCCCGTGTATACGGGTACCACCATTGTTACGTGACGGACGCATAGTGTCCGGATGTCACACCATCATTGTGACATCACGAGTGCGCCATTGGCGCACTCAAGCATCAGAACCGTGGCGCAAAAAGGTCCCGCTTTTCGCAGGTTCTTTTTGCTCTGCAGGGAAGCCGTGTGGTTTGGAGGCTGCGTCTTCCCTGCAGGACAAAACTTTTGGGACAGTCTGTACCGCGCCATAGTCATCCCTGTTGATATTCATCAACATGAAAGTATGCTAGCATTGGGGCCACTCTCCAATTTGTAAAGATCATTTCAAATTCTGGCCCTGTCTTCTGAAGTATTAACTACCCTAACCTACATTTGGTGTCATCTGCAAATCTGATAAGACTGCTTTCTATTCCATCATCTAAGTCATTTGTAAAGATATTGAATAGCACTGGGCCCAGGAAAGAACCCAGAGGCACCCCACTAGTCGTATCTCTCCAAGATAAAGATCAACCATTGGTGAGCATCCTGTGGGTTTGGTTGGTCAACCAATTACAAATCCACCTATAAGTGGTACTGTCTAGCCCCCAGTTCACCAGCTTGCCAGGGGACCAGGTACTAAATGATCTGAGAGCCATCTACCTGGTACTCAAAAGAGCTTTTGCTGTTTGGAAAGGATCATTACTGGGCTTGTCACTAGCATGATGCTCTCTGCCCTGCTTTAGAGTTTTGTTTTGTTTTGTTCCTGTATTCCTATAGAAACACTTCAGCTTTTAAGATGGCAGCTATGAAAATTAATTGTGTAGGGCTGGTGGTTGTCTCAATCAGCAGATTTTGAGTGTCAGGAGGAAAAAATACAACATCCAAAATCCACAGAACCACGATATCTTTATTGGACCAACACAGTAATACTTTTTGTTGTTCTGTGAATGTTGGATGTTGTTGTTGCATGGCCAACACAGCTACCCTTGAATATATGTCCTAGAAAAGGAAAGCAAATTGTTGGTTGTTTAGTGTTTTTAATTGTCCTTTTATAGTCAAATATAGGGAGAGATGCATGAAGAATCATCTACCTCATGTGCAGAAGCACTTTGCCTGGCTTTGGATCTCAGGCACCTTGATTTGAATGACATGCATAGGGCATTTGCTGTCACAGACAGGATGTCATGGATCTGAAATAAGGAAAGACTGGATGGCAGATGTTTAAAAAATACATGTGTTAACTTTAAAGCAACTTTTCTTATGTCTTGACAGAACTAGAGGTGGGATCTAATAATTTTCATTCCTGTCCTGCTTTTTGGTGTCTTTTCCTCATACTACCCATGCAATTAGCACTCTCTTTCTTTCTTGGCAATTCTGTTATACTTCCCACTCTTAAGCCATTTCTCTTTTCTAATTTCTTCTCCATTTCTTTCCTCTTGCAGACAAATAGGGTCCTGAGGTAAATAACACCATTATTTCCATAGAGGCTCAATAAAAAGGGGGAAATGAGCATTCCTTCTCAGAACACTTGGTAAGAAATTATATTGATGTCTTCTTCCTCCATTATGCACAGTATTCAGCATCAACTTATTAGGTGTCTTTCACTGGTTCTCGTCACAGACAGATATAATAGTTGCCAATAGTGCCAGACATCATCTAGATATTTTTTTTACCATCACAAAACTAAAGAGCTGACACTGTGACTTTTTTCTAGCATGCCTCTCTGTTTTCTTTTCTTTGCTAAGAGCCTAACGGCTTTTTCAGTAAAGCCTCCATTTCCAGCTCACACAGAATCTGGCTGGAGCATTAATCCTGCCAATAAGTAGCAAATACAATCAGATAGAGTGGAGGCTTTGCCATTCCTTCTCCAAAATTCATTTAGCAAGCACTGGAAGAAATGGTCACAATATCAAGCAGTTGGACTAAGATAATGGGTTTTAAAATAAGTATTTTGTTAGACCATCTGTAACAGGGCCCCAAATGGTCTCTTAATTATACTGTAGGGGCATGTCCTACCTCAGGTGTTTGTACAAACCCACTACCCAGTTGTCTAAAGGGTAAGAAAATAACTTCAGAAATGAGCATTGGCATTCTGTCCCCACCTCCGGTATGTGTGGCCAGCCAGTGGGTGAACACAGGGAAAAACCTCTTCCAAATTCAACTTTTCCAAGATTTTTTTTTGGAGGGGGGGGGAGGTTCAGGCTATGTGGCCATGTTCTAGAAGAGTTTATTCCTGATGTTTCGCCAGCATCTGTGGCTGGTATTCTCTGAAGTTGCCAACCACAGATGCTGGCGAAATGTCAGGAATAAACTCTTCTAGAACATGGCCATAAAGCCCGAAAAACCCACAAAAAACTATGGATGCCGGCCATGGAAGCCTTTGACTTCACATTTCCAGGATTGTTTTTATTTCACAGAGGTATCGCACCATAAACTTTTCCTGTATTTCTCTTGGGTCACTGTGCTACCAATCTCTTTCCAGCTCCCCCCCCCAAATGCTATTTGTTTCATAACTGCAGTCGATGGGTATGGATGTAAGAGCCCTGGTGGCGCAGTGGTTAAATGCCTGTACTGCAGCCACTCACTCAAAACCATAAGGTTGTGAGTTCAAGACCAGCAAAAGGGCTCAAGCTCAACTCAGGCTTGCATCCTTCCGAGGAGGTCGCTAAAATGAGTACCCAGACTGTTGGGGGCAAATTAGCTTACAGTTGTAAACTGCTTAGACACTGCTTAGGTGGTATGAAGTGGTATATAAATGAAGCTTGTTTGTTTGTTTATGTGTGTTTCTCTCCACTTTAGCTCTATGCCCCCCTTGTGCCCAATTAAAAATGCATTTGGCTTTGATTGACTGAACCCAGGAGACAGATTCCAATCCTGGCGTTTAGACAATCCATTGGAGACTGACAGTCCAGTTCCTCTCCTAGCTGACAGTAGCCTGGCTATAATATACCGGGGCAGACTGACCACGAGACAAACACTGCAGGCAGCAGTTCAGAGAGACAGCCATGGTAAGCCCTGATAATTCTTTCCAACACCTTTGGCCACTCTTCTCTGTTAGAGGGCTGAGCTAGATGAGCTCAGTGGCCTTTCCTGCACCGTCTCTAATTTAGCCAGCTGCTCTTGGTGAAGGACAACTGTCAACTGACTGCACTACTCATGAGTGACTATGCTACACAATATGCAATTAAACAAACATGGCTATTGTCCTCATATCTGGTTCATTCCAAAGAGCAGCAATTTGTGTAAGCCAAATCTATGACTAAGTCCATTAGTGCTGGGACTTGAAAACATAACATCACAGACAGGCTCTAACAGCGATCTTGTCCTATATTTGTTATTTTGTTGTTCTTGTTAGCTGTCCTCAAGTTGACCTCGATTCATGGCAACCCTGTGGATATCTCCAAGACCTCCATCCTATACCTCTCTGCTCAGGTCTTGCAGGCTCAGGCCCATGGCCTCCCTAATTGAGTCTAGCCATCTGGCTTGCAGTCTCCCTATCTTTCTGCTGCCTTCCACTTTTCTTAGCATCATTGTCTTTTCTAATGCGTCTTTCCTTCTCGTCGTGTGTCCAAAGTACAAGAACCTCAATTTAGTTATCCAGGTTTTCAGAGAGTGTTCAGGCTTCCTCTGTTCTAGGAGCCATTTCTTTGTTTTTTTTTATCATCCACAGTATCCTCAGCACTCTTCTCCAGCACCACATCTCAAATAAGTTGATTTTTTGTCTATCTGCTTTCTTTACTATCTGCTTTTCTCATGTCCATACACAGTAATGGGGGATACAATGGCCTGGATGATCCTAACTTTAGCATTCAGTGGGCCCATACAGACATGCCAAAATAAAGCTGCTCCGGGTCACTTTGGAGGCATGTTGTTGAAATCACACACACACACATCTTAAGAGGCCAGAAATTGCGCCAAAGCTGAGCTCCAGTCCTTAGGACCTCTATCCATAGTTCTTCTGGTTCTCAGTCCACTAAGCGTAATAGTGCAAATCTATTTCTCACAGTTTCTGTTGGGATCTTCTTCAGATTATATTTTGGTATAGTGGTTGTTTGGGTGTTCTTTTTCAGCTTAATTTTTATTTTGATATTAGTATATTAGTAGTTCATGATCAGTGCCACATTCTGTACCTGGTGTTTTTACCACAAGAATGGAGTTTCTCTACCTTCTGTTAGCTATTATGTAATCTATTTGGGTTTTGTTTTGTTTGTTATTAGACCTGTTTGTTATATGTTACCATACTTGTTTAAAAGGTTATCCCCCCTCCTCCTGAGTAGGAGAGGATACTCCTTGAGATCATCTAGCTGCTACCACCTATTTTTAATTCCCCTTAACCAGTAACTCACTGAGAAGTTACTAAGGAAGTCGACTTGTGCTTTTCCATCTCTGATTGCACAGAATCTTTCCTTTCTCGCTTCCCTCTGAAAGGTGAAAATCCTTTATGTATATGCACAAACACACACTGAGCAAAAAGCACATGAAAGCGTGTGGGAAGAAAGGAGGTCTTTGAAGGCAAACTTTATTCTAAGCAAGCCATCTACATAGTACAGTCAGCCCTTCTTATACACTGATTTTTAATACACGGATTCAAGCATCTACGGTTTGAAAATATTCAAAAAAAGTATAAATTTCAAACATCAAAGCTTGATTTTCCATTTTTATAAGGGACACCATTTTGCTATGTCATTATACTTAATGGGACTTGAGCATACATGGATTTTGTTATACATGGGGGATCTTGGAACCAAACCCCAGTGTATAACAAGGGTCCACTGTAAAAGTGTATCTCAACATGAAGGCATCTTCCTTCAGACAGTTACTAAAAAGTTAGAAAGCTACACACAGCTTAGGTAATATTCAGCTAAGGTTTAAAAGAAACATTGGCCCGGAACAGATGGGCCTTTCCAACGCCCTCATCACGTGCTAGAATTGCCTGGGGGGCGGAGCGCCCATACGCCCCGCAATACTTGCACGTGACAAGGGCGTAACAATGGTGGTGCCCTGTATACATGGGTGCTACCATTGTTGTAAGGGCCACACAGCATCCACACGGTGCTGCACAGCACTTACGTAACTTATTACGATAATGACGCGGCTTTAGGAAAACCCTTAACAAGATCTCTCACACTTTATTTTTAACGCTGCAAAACTGTTTACTCCAGTTTATGTACAGTTTCTTTTGCGGGTTCTTTTTTCCCTGGCAGGAAACCACATGGTTTAGCGGCTGTGGCTTCCCTTTGGCAGAAAAAAGACAGCAGCCAGCCTAGACCAGGAGAGAAGGTATGTACCAGGCCATAATTTCTCTAACATGATTATCTGGACATTTCCTACTGTACTCACGTCTTGAGTATGACTGTCCACAGGGAAGGCTGGGAGTCTAGATCCAGTTAGTCCATCCTAGGGCCTGATACTGTACGCAGTTTGTATGTATGATATTGAAGCTAAGCCTCTGCAATATGTACATTGGCTTGGCCAATCACCAGCCATTTCTCCCTCATCAGCATACTGCTCATTCCTCTGTCTCGCTTGAGTTGTTTTATATCTGAGAGCTGGAAGCTGTATAGCAAAGGTTATGTACAACAGATCTGGAGAACTTTGACGCCCTTCAGATACTTTGGACCTAAATGCCTAGAAGTCGCCACCATCATGGCCAAGTACAAGGGATTGTGGACAATGTAGTCTAAAACATAATAAAGTGTACCAAATAACCCAAGTTGACTTCCCAGTTTGTGATCTACTTGATTTTGCCAAACATATAAGACTGGTTATTAACAGAAACTATGCATGAATGCGTTTGTTTGCTTGCTTGCTTTTGTTTTTGATAAACACAGCAATTTTCCTGATAGGACCAGAGTAAAACACAATACTGCTTGATACTGCTGAGACTATCTGAAATTTTGACACTGACAAAAGCAGGGTAATCAGAGTAGCCAGGTGGCCTTGGGTATCTTGATGTCCTGGCAGTAAACATACTGCTACGCCTTAGGAGTAAGATAGCTCAGAGTAGTTTGAAACACAAAATTATTACAAGGTCAAATTCGTTCCAGCTACTCCCCATATGGCTGACATTCAGAAGAAGGCAGCAAACATGTAGTGGTGGGAAGAGACAGTACTCTCATTAATGTTGCTGAAATAAGGTGTAAATATGTCTTTTTTCTCTACAGCAGAGGTGAGAATCATTGGGTCCTACAAAAGTTATAGGATTGTTAACTCACAAGCATTCTTCAACTGTGGCTATGCTGGATAGCACTTCTGGCTGCCTTGAATCCCATTCCAGGGCAAAGGCAGGTTATACAATAAATAAATAGAGTAATAAATTTTGGCAGTAACAGTCCAACAACATCCGGATAACTGCATGATTCCCTTCTCACTCTATCCCGTTAACAAATTGTTTTTAGTAACAATTCCAGACATATACCAAAGGGGAATATTGAAGATATGAACATTCAGAATGTGCATTAAACTTCAAATCACTGTCCCACAAAAACTTTTTTTGGATGTACATAACAATACAAAACATTTCCAATTAATAACATGGAGAGTCTGAGAAGAAAGATCCATTGCCAAGGTTTGTTCAGCATTCCATATATAATAAAATATAAATTTTATAAAATTGCCCTGAGAGTTTAGTAATATTTGAAGAAAAAAAGAGACAAGCCACATGTAGGCCACTTAAACCATAGAGCAAGGGCTGGAAATGTTGCTTTCCAGATGGTGCTGGGCTTCAACTCCACTCATCACTGGCTACATTGCTAAGGGCTGCTAGGAGCGGCAGTCCTTCAACAACTGGAAGGCTTCATTTTACTCACCCCTGCTAGAGGGTCTCAGTAAAAAGGGGCTGGCAGCTTCACAGCCTAAAAATCTTGTACAATTTGTCAATGTTCATAATCAGAGCTGTCATTCTTTTCTACTACTACTAATACTACTACTACTAATAATAATATCAACCCATTTGTAACAAGCAGGGGAATAAGCAGCATGGTTTTCTCCTTCATCATCCTTGAGCTTATCAAATGTGCTTTCAATCACCACCATTTCAGCCACCAATAACAACAACAACAACAACACATGTGGAAACCACTTGTATTTCAGCAGAATCTGTATCTTGGGAGAAGCACTCTTCCCTATGGCAGATAGCTTTTTCAATATCTGTAAATCCATTCACTATACTTTACCGCACCAATAATGGACCTTCAGTTCTCTAGGTACTGGGAATTCAGTTCCCATCAGCTGCATGGTCAGTGATCAAGAATGGTGAGAATGGGAGTTTTTCCCCTCTAGTAAGTGAGGTTCCTGCTCTTGGTTTAGAGAACTTCCCATGTTATTATGAGACAGACAGACAAAAAACATTAATTATACTGAAATGACAGGGAACTTTTATATGGCCTAAATTTTTTTGCTCAACTCTGAGACCACAGCTTTCTTAGTTGCTTAAATTTATAGTATTCATAATTTCTACATTATGCTTGATAAAGGAGACAAAAATTATGAAAAACAAGGCCTAGGTAGAAGATAAAGTAATGGCAATTGGGGGAAAAACACCATATAGTTTCTACACTAGCAGGGTAACAAACCTGTTTTAGAAAGCACTGTTTCTTCAAGTATTGGCAGAGTAGTCAAGTATTTAAAAGCATTAATATAATATGCTACAGTTCCCAGTGTGGGTCTTTGTATTCTCAATGTGGCACCGTTATACAAAGGAGGAGGCAGGTGCTCATTGTTCCTGCTCAAGGCTCTTGCCTGCCAGCCATGACCTCTAGTGTAATACTCCATTCTGCTTCCCCTTCTACTGGGATTTTAATCCCATACTGTCAGCCATGCACTCAGATTTCCATGCCCATTAAGCATGCTCAGACTTCACTGAATGGTTTCAGAGTCACATCCATCTGCTGCCCCCCACTGCCTTATTTTTCTTTAAACTTCTGCAAACTCTAGAGTTTGAACTGATCACAACCTCCTTCTTTGCACGTGAATGGTGCCATTTTATCTACATAAAATCCATACTCAGAGAACATTATCACTGTGTTGGGCTGAAATTGTAAGTTCCATCAGCACCAGCCAGCAGAACCAATGACGAAGGATTATGGGAGCAGAAGTCTAGCAAGATCTGAAGTATCATAGTTTCTCACCACTAGTTTAGGGGGGTTCCCTCTTACTATATATAGAACAGTAAGGTGCTAACTAATCAATTGACCTTCCTAATTTCTATAATTAGCATTTATTGGGTGAAGAGTCTGTAGACCAAGGTTTGAATCCGAGCTTGGCCATGAAACCCACTGAGTGACCTTGGGCAAGCCACATGCTCTCAGACAATGGAAACCTCCTCTGAACAAATCTTGCCAAGAACACCCCATGATAGGATCGCCTTAGGGTCACCCAAAGCTGGAAACTACTTAAAGACACATAACACAGAGAGAGAGAATGAAATGGATGATTCTTTGGAAATCCTGCATTAATCAAAATATAACAATGCTGAGTGGACACTGCAGAAGCCAATAAATACTGTAGTCTGTAGCTATAACTTGACATGGTGTGGCAGTTTTTCAGAAGCAGTTATGGGGCTGCAGTTTTGCAGGCTATCATTCCTCTGCTAAAAAAACAGGGAAGGGAGGGCGCACAATTTTTGGTTCTCTGTTTCTTATCTTTGTCCAACCATTTCTCATCAAGTGAAGTGGCTGCTTCTCAGTAATGTGTCCACTGTATCAGGGAAAGGTAGGTCAAGAAATGGTTATGAAAGCTGTCATTGTTACATCCCCTCTTGACATCTTGAGGAACTGTCTGCCTCACCTTCTGCAGTTCAATGGAGTTTCATTTTTACTGACAATATGGACAGGAACACTCTTCATCCAAGGCTTTGGTAAAGCATGGATGCACACTTGAATATCCTGTTTCTACTGGTACCAGTTCATCCATAAAATGTTTTTTTCTTTGTTGCTTTGCCACGAAGCAGATTTTGTCCCTTATAGTTAGTTATTTCCTGTTCACACAGATGACAGTGACTTTCTGAACAGCCCACAGCCAATTCGGATCCTCAGAGGTGGCTATGATTTCCCTGTTGTAACCAAAGTACTGAGAGCCTGTATGGGTTGGCGGTTTGAGAGCTGGACCACCCACTCTGGAGACCAGGGTTTGATTCCTGCTTGAGCATGAAATCCACTAGATGATTTTAGGCAGGGTACATGTTTGCAGGCTCAGCGGAAAAGCAATGGCAAATCTCCTCTGATCAAATCTTGCCAAGAAACCCCCATGATAGATTCACCTTAGGGTTGCCAAAAGTCAGAAATGACTTGAAGGCACACAACACACATAGATTGCCAGAGTATTTAAATGCACCCAGGAATAGGAACTGACATATCAAGAGCCAATACAGCAATAATATGATTCAATAAAAGAACTGGAAGCATCAAAATAAGGGCAATCAGCTCAGAAGAAGAAATTTTTTTGAAAAAGAGGTGAGGAAACCCTAATTGAAAGGATCGGCTAAAAAATACACAAATTTTTTAACATTTTACAAAGTAAAGGCCAACACTGCAATTACAATTTAACTCAAAACAAAATCACAAATCAGATCTCAAGAAGGATGGGAAGAGAAAACATTGAAGATTACAACAATTTGGCAATATCATCTGGATTATCTGTAAAATGGGATGAATGAGTGTGATCCATTGTGGATGACATGGCTTTTCTGGAAACAATCCAATACAGTAAATCAAAGCCAGTACTACAGTTGGCCACAATTTTTACAGATATGAAAGATAAATAATCAGCTATATCTTGCATGATTCTTAAGTCTGAAGATTTAGGCAGTAAACGTCTTATGGTTAAAGTCTTGCACTTGAATATGGTCTTTCCTCTGTCATTAGGCTAACACAGATCATGTATCATTTCCTTTCTGCAGTTAATCCAGTAAAAAGCTTTCAGCAAAAATTGGGAGAAAAAACCAAGATAAAATCTGAGGGCAAGTGGTAAAACTGACTCCAGGATCTATTGCTATACCCTGAATTCTATGGCAAGTTACTCATTTATATGAAAGTAAAGCTGGCTTTAATTACCAGAACCACAACGTCACCAGGTGACAACAGTAGGCTGGCCTATGAATTTACTGCCTGTCTTGATGAAAAGCCATTTATTCTTATGTACCAAGGGAGAACAACACAGAAGCACAATCACTCGCTGGTATAAGAATTTCATGCACACTTAGTTAAAATGTTTGGGTATAGGCCATTAAAAAAAAAAAGACACATCTGGGTTATGCATCCCCAACCAGAGCCACTTAAGTGTCCATATCTAGAACAAGATCACAAGCAGAACTGCCATCCAAGAATATCCTCACATGTCCTGCTACTTCTGTTTTATAATCCCACACCTTTCTGAATGTGCTAGCAGCATAAGTCAGTCCAAGAGTATGCACACTTGTCTGCTTGCAATGAAAACTATCAAAGGAAAATATGTATCTATGAACCAGGATCCATGCACTAAACCTGCAATAGACGACAGCTACAGTACTTATATAGACTTGACGGTGTAATTCTTCCATTGTTCACTGAGGGAATAGGTCTGTGGACCCAACCATAACTCTTCTGAACAAGAGTAGGGAACATGGGGCTATTGGACTTCAACTCTCATTAGTCTGAACCATCATGGATCATGGGAGCATGTTCTCCATCCACTGCTCTAGAATAAGATCTTGCTTATAATTTGAGAGGCTGCTCTTCCTTTTCTAGAGGTGGTACAGATATATTCATCCAAATACAGAGCCCCTAGGTATTGGACCAATTTATTTTAATAGATTAGGCAGTAGTTAAGGTATCATTCCAGGTTTTAAGAACTGTACATTTAAATCTTCACAACACATTCACTGTAAGATGCATCCATTATCAGCCTTAAAGCCACAGTCCTACACACCTGGACGTATGTCCCAATAAACTCAGTAACATCCCTTCAAGTAAACAAAACAGAGGGACACCAGAAAGTAGTCACACATTTCAAGTCTTCTATTGGAGATACGAGAATAAAAATTCAGTTACATCTAACAGGCTAGTCCCTATGTTGCTCTCTTTATAGTGATACCAAACATCCCAAATTAAGCCACAGCAAACTGCAGTTAACTTTATACAGAATGAGAACTTGGTTTTTTCAAGAAGCCAAATAATGCCCAAAATATCTGATTTTACATTTGTGTGGTGCTGAAAATGCATAAGGTTCCTTTATTAATGGGAAGTTCATTAGGTTATGAAGCTTAATCAACTTAAAAATACAAAAATCAAGCATTTTTTTTCCACTCCACGTTTTAACATAGAAAAAAAATCAGTTTCCAAGGCACTTGGTGCTCACTTTTGCTTCAAACCTTAACTTTCATAAGTTTTGTGGCGAAAAGACCAATAGCTTATGGCCTTGTTTCCCACCTAGGTGGTTTTTTCTCTCTCCAGTTTTTAACCCACTTGCTTGCCATTTGCATTGTTGAAATGAACTAGTGAATCCAGTTACTTCAGGGGAAATTGTCTGTGGTGTGCAGAGCTATTTCACCTTCTCACTTTGGAAGATTCATTGTCTATTATGCCCCATTACAGCTAATGCTCTCTTTTTTCTGAGTGCTCAGTCATTTCCACCACATCAATTAGAATTAACTACTTACACTCCTATGGCCTTTTAAAATGATTCATAGCTGAATTACAACTCATTTCAGTAACTGGATGCCAACAGGGAGAAAACCTCTTCAGTGACAGAAATGATAGTATCTCCTTCCTACATTAGGAACAGCATACTAAAGTCCTTCTAGCTTCTAAAGGGCATTTTAATGTTGACAGTAAGTTTTTTAAAACGACTATCAGGGAGAAATACTATATTTGCTACCTAAAATCCCACTTACTTTTCCTTCCTCACACCCCCACACACCAATTTCATGATACAGAATTGCATGGACTAAGTTTTCAACAGTCTGTGAACAGGCACGATCCTGTAACACGCTCTACGAAATATTTACACTAGAGTACAGGATAAACATTTATAAGGTACCAAACCAAATCACCACCCAAACACAGAAAACGGACACTTTCCCATCTACTCCTTTATTGGACAGTAAATGTCAGACTAGAAGACGAGCTACAGATAAGCGACAGATATACATTCCAAAATCTAAAGCAGAATAAAAGAATTAATGGTTACTGGAAGAACTATGCATTGTGGTTTTTGAATACACTAAGAATTTCTGGCAGAGGGCTCTGGCTGCTTTACAAGGCTGCGGTGCCTAGAATTCCTTGGCTAGGGGAGGCAGGCAGTAGGTATATCACAAGAGATCTCACTGAGCTTGGGGAAAGGAACAGTACAAGTTCATGAGACCTGCCTGAAAAGCCCAGCTAGAAAACAATCCTCCTGATTTCTTTTTCTTCCATTCACTGAGCCTCTTCCCAGATACAAAGCTTTCAACATCCCAATCCCTCCTCCCTGATGATGTAGAATGTTTAGAACACAAAGGGAAGAAATCAAAGCACGGGAGACAGCTACTGCCCAGGACTAACTTGTTCCAACAGTTTCTGAGGGAGTTTTGCCCCACTGCACACCAATGACTTGGGATTTGCAGGCAAGTTTTCTCTCCTAGACATGTTGAACTGTCCTCCAGGCATAAGTGACTTATCTGCAGTATAGAAACCAAGAAGTGATACCACTTTAACTGCCATGGCACAATGCTATGGAATTCTGGGATTTGTAGTTCTGAGAGATATTCAGTCTTCTCTGTTAGAGAACTTTGGTGCCCCCACCAAACTACAAATCTCAAATTCCATAGCATTGAGCCATGGCAGTTAAAGTGATGTCAAACTGCATTATTTCTGCCATGCAGATGCAGCCTAGAAGGGTTCAAATTGGCTCAAAAATGAGATGAACTACTCCCACATTATTGTTATTTTTCAAGAAGTGATATACAGCATGGCTCAGCAGTGGTTGGTGGCTTCCACGTCTGTGGCATGGTTGAGAATCCACTTCAAGTTTGTGTCTTTAACTTTATGCAAGCCAACCACAGCATTTCTACATTTCTACAAAACAGGTCTAGCACCTTGGATAGCTCCTTTAAAATTTAGACTAAAACCTAGCGTAGATTCACAATCCTACTGTCAGAGAAACTACCAACTGCCACAACTGTGGATGGTTAGGTTGTTCCATATAGTGGGACTGTTATTTATTTATTTAAAATGAATGAAATGTGTACTACATTGCCATATTGCAAAGAGCAAGTCAGATACTCTGTCCTTCCCAAGATAAAATCATGTGAATTTACCAGAATATGTTGCAGTTGATATAGTGACATTTGCCAGTCCTATTCATGATTATTGAAGAGTAAAGCCCATCTACAGTCTAAGTGCCATGGAATTATAAGGTATGCATAGGACTTCAGCCTTCACTGGGATTAAGGGGATAACAGGAGCAAACCTGTGTTCAAGTCACACAAAGAAAACCTCCCAAGCCCGTTGAAATCTAGTTTGTTTTTAGAAAAACATGCATATACAACCAAGTGAATCTTAAATATCTGGACAGCTTTAAGTCACCTTAGTAAACCAAAAAGTAAACTATAAGAAAAAGAAGAAAAGCAAAAGTTATGTATAGTGCTAGATTTGCATACATTTAACAAATAAGTCATGTTTGAAGGGAATACCTTGAAACCAAATGCAAACTTAAAACAAAAAGCTACAGTTACCACCAATTGCATTATTTTGTGTTTAAGAAGTGCATTTCGTTTCATTTTTTTATTTAAATATTTAAATATAAAAATATCTAGAGAGCAGGTTACAACTGAGTAGTGACCAAGAGATACTTAACACTTTGGCATTCATTTAAAGTGCCTCTTGAGATCAGGTCTTGCAACAAGGTCATCAGCTGTTCATTCAAGGCCTGCTCAATGTAGTTTGTGAGCCTCCCGCTGTGGATGGCAGGAAGGCATTGCTGCTTCTCTTTCCTCGACATAAGTTAAGGTCACTAGTTCATAGAAAAGACATGTGCACATGCCATGCTCCACTGCAATTCAAGAGGGTCCGCTTTCAAGAGTAGCTTTGCCCAACTGGTTTTTTTTCTTGACCATTTTTTTTGCAATAATGTAAGCCAGCACCACCTGTCTTCAGTTAATAAGTATCATGTCGTCATCACTTTTCTGTCTGCAGAAGAGAGAACAACAATGCATTTTCACAGCAGCAATACAATATAAATATGCTGGTAAGTGGTATAAAGATTAGCTAAATATTTAAACTTGCAATACCTTTTGTCCAAGCCTCCCCATAACACTCATGTAGATTACAGTCAGAGCTCCTGCTCTGTTATCCTCAGTCCCCCACAATACCCTTATATCACTGTTATTCTGTTCCCTAATTTGCATGACAACTGTCCCATTCCTCTAAAGGTAATTCAAGGAAAAAACCTCATGTCATATTCCATTGTGCTTCCAGAATATATTTATACTGGAATATATACTGAATGATGATTTTTGATGTGCTTGCCAGCAAGAGATAATTAAAGTTATAACATGAAAACTCAGGTGGTTTAAAGTACACAAGTTTTCTTAGTGCCTTTCCCCTAGTTGCCAGAAACACACACACACACACACACAGGTTTTACAGATAAACACACAATGCTTTCCAACTCCACCTGTTCTCAAAACTGTCAGGAAGTCAGGGCCAATTGGGTTTCTCCACTTTCACATCTCCCTCAGAAGCCTGAAAGAAGCTCAGTTTGCATGTCAATGTAATTTCTCCTATAGGCCTGTTTTCATTCTCCAAAAGGATATTTTAGAAACAGGGAGTGTTGTGTTTTTTTTTTGGGGGGGGGGTAGAATAGAGGAGTTGGAGGAGAGCTAAATTGTTGCCCATAACCTTTAGTTTGCCCATCTTTGATATGGATTGATATAAAAATGTAAGCAGCTTAACAATATAATCATATTCTTGAAGTCTAACGAAGATGGGGGAGAAATTACCATTATTATTTGCTTTTATTGTCTGAAAACATATATCAAGAACCTCACCCAATTTCTAGCAGTGAAAGCAATCTGTTCCACAGAATACTTAGATCAATTGGCTTTACTAGCACACTTGTCACACATACAAAAACTTACAACTCCTCCTCTGTTTATAGAAATCGTTTCATATTGATAAATAAAAAAGCAGGCATATGCTTGAAGTCTCATACAGATTTGTGATTCTGCCCTATTAGAGATCCCATAAAGAGCCAACATCAAAAAGGTATACAGGAAAATTGCAGAACTGATGAAAGGAGAGCACACCAACCTCCTACAGCAACAGAAGCTCATAGATGTCTGTGGTCTTGTGCTGTATTCTTCACTGCTGCATTGTTTTAGAAATTCATGAAGATCTGTAGATGGAGCACCCATTTGTTGGTATTTCTAAAAGAGAGAGTTGTGGAATAATCCATTTAGGAAGCTGTTAGGCTCAGATTAAGCCACTAATGTTCTCCTAAACCCTTCTATCTCAGAAGGACAAAAAAGATAAATAAAGACATCCTACTGCCAGAGGTTTCTAAGCTTAAAATATATTGAAATAAAGTTGGGATCATGTTTTACCCTATACCAGCTGCAGAGAGATAAAAAAAAATCTTTTTTATTCTTATGCATCTTTTATTTTACTCTGACACAAATAGTTGGAATGGTATGTTAATACAGAATGTCCTCCACTTGCTTGACAAATATCACAGGAGCTAGTTTGTACATTCCGGGAGTTGTACTACTACAGTAGGCTACTTCAGCTATAAGCATGGCTTTCCGGTATTTCTACTAAAACCAATGATGTCAGGGAAGGGACCAGCATCTCCCAGCTTTAGATGAACAAAAAAGGTCTGCCATTGTCCCCACTCTACCCTACTCTAACCTTAGAGCAGACTGTGATGCTCCCAGATCATCATATTATCACCAGCTCAGCTATGGATGGCTGCAAGCTGTCATTATACTCATTATATTCTGAAAAAGAGACTTTCAAAAATACCTTTCAGATGTTAGCATGCTACAACAAACGAAAGAGTTCACATATAAATTCTACACAGGAGAAAAGTATCAGAGATCAAACAGCTTGTTGAAATTCAGCAAGCATGAGCCCTGCTGGGAAAAATAAATAGAGGGGTGTAGCAGCCACTGTTTAAAAGCAAAAACACACACTAAAACAAAACATAGGTTGCATCCACACAGCAGATATAATCTAGTTTGACAGCACTATGGAATCCTGGGATTTATAGTTTGTTGTGGCACCAGAGCTCTATGACAGAGAAAGGTAAATACCTCACATAACTACAAATCCCATAATTCCATAGCATTGAGACATGGTAGTTCAAGTGGCATCAAACTGGATTATTTCTACAGTGTGGATCCATCCCTGGAATAAGTTACAGAGAGTGAAACTCCTAATTACCACCTATAGAAAGAGGGCAAGTCTAAACTAGTAATATCCTGACTAATGAAATCAAACAAATTAAATGGAAGCAAGTTTTCAAGCCTTTACCAATCTGAGCCATTTTAACCTTCCTCCACCTAAAGCATTTTTATAATTTAAACCACAGTGGGATTTGTGCAGCCATCCAGATGTTACTGAACTGCAACTTCCATCATCTAGCACAGTGTTTCTCAGGCAATCTGATGTGGAAGACCAGCAATTCCCACCTTCCCAATATTCAAGGGACTGGCATAATGCTAGCATTACTAGCATTGTACTTTTTTGCCCATTGGGTACAGTTGTTTCTTTCTTATCTGGAAACATTATCAGGATCTGGTAGCTAATGGCTCAGGGACAACCACCACTCTGAGTACCACCGACCTAGAGGGCTTGATAATTCTCATTCCTGATCTAAAATAACTCCTACCCACCATCATGGGTTTTCTTAAGGATTAACAATTGGTTCAGCACTCTTAATGAAGACAAGCACTTAACACAATGGCTTTACCTTAATGGTGTCGTAAGCATCTGTAATAAGAGCAATAAAAAGGCTAAGGATCATATATATGAAGAGGCTAATGAAGGAGTACAGGTAGAGTCGACTGAAGAGCCAAACTAAAGTACTTTTCTGCTGGATTTGAGCAAATGTCGCAAACATGTCATCACCATTGACGAGAGAAAACAGACACTCCGCTACTGTGTTAAGATCTTCAAACTAGAAAGCAATGAAAAACAATTCTCATCAGCACCAATAGCTACAGCTCTTGAAATAAACTAAAAGGCACGTATTATCCCACCCCACCCATTTATAAAAAAAAATCCAAGCTGGCTAACAATAAATCAACAAGACCCATGGAAAACACAGGTATACAGTTGTTGTGTGCTTTTAAGTCATTTCTGACTTATGGCAACCCTAAAGTGAGCCTATTATGGAGTTTTCTTGGCATTATTTGTTGAGAAGGCTTTGCTCTTGCCTTCCTGAGGCTATGAGTATGTCTTACCCTATGTTATCTAGTAGATTTCCATGGCTGAGCAAGATTTGAACCCTGGTCACCAGAGTCATAGTTAAAACCACCACACTATTCTGGCTCCTAAACTGTATAGTATCAGGATTAAACATTACACCAATCACATTTTCAGAACCAGAGTTTAGGGTAGAGGAAGGAAATGGTCTATAACTCCTAAAATCCCTTAGCCAGTATGGCCCTTGCAGAAAAGCAGAATGCAGTGCATTCTAGGTGAGCACATGGAAGTGGAATATATATGATGGTAACGTAGCATGATACTATACTTTTGTTATTATAGCCTGGATGCAGAGGAAGAGAGCTCTATATCAAAAACAAAGTTATGGATATTCTCCTTCTGAAAGATTTCTTTATTCATCAGTCTTCCATCTCTCCCTCATGAAGGAGACTCAAGGCAACTTAATGGTAAAATGGAAGAAGTGCAGTTAAAAAATTAAAATTCATAAAAGCATTTTTAAAAACTTAATACAGTGTACACTTCACATTCGCTGGGGTTAGGAGGACCCTTGTGAAAGTGGGAAAACTGCAAACAAACAAACAAAAAACATTGGGTTTTTTAACACAAGAGAACACTTCTCTAGGAATCTCTAGGTCCTCCAAGGCAATTCTGTGGAGGACCTAGAGAAATTGCATTGGAGGACCTACAAATGCCTAGAGAAGTGTTCTCTCTAGGAATCCTCCAGCAAGATTTTGGTAGAAGTTGACAACAGAGTCACACTGGAGGACATTGAGATTCCTAGAGAGAACATACTAATCAAACGAATAATCAAAGCTGCGAAAGTCAAAGCCATGAATGTGGAGAAACAAGTGTACACAACTTTAAAACACAGCAAGAAAGAAAATACAGCACCCCCTCCCTTGTAGGTGAAAGCCAATTCCACAGTGAGTGAAGTCAATAACCAAAAGCCCACCTGAATTAAAAAGTCTTTGCCTGCCAGCAGAGAGATAACAAGGAGGGAACCAGTCTAGCCTTCTTTGGAAGAGATAATCAGAGCCCATGAGCAGCCACAGAGAAAGCCCTTCATTCAGGGATGGGCAACTGTGTGAGGGCAGGGGCCAAGTTTTTAAAAAAAACAAAACCTTGTGAGCTACACACACACACACACACACACACACACAGCACACAATATCTCCCCCCTCCTTTTTTGTTTTACTTTCAAAACATCACCATTTTGTAGGCAAAACAGAGGGGCAAGAAGCTACTTGAGAGGGAGTGTAGGTTCTGAGGAATTATGGTGGGATGAAATTGTTTTTTGTTTTGTTTTTACATGTTTGCATGCATTAGGGAGAGCTCCAGCTGTGGTTTTCCATTTCTACCTGAAGACTGGACCTTTAAAAATGGTGTGACAGAATTCAAGCCACTTTGAAAGACTGGTGGGGGACTTCAGGGGCCACAAAAGTAGGGTGCAAGGGCCACATGCAGCCCACAGGCCACACTTTACCTGCCCTTGTCTTTACTGGTCATGATACACGGCGAAATTTTGGAAGCAGCTTGTTACAGCAAGAAGAAGCTTCAATCATAAACCTTGACAATGCATTCAGGTGTACATGATTACACATATATACACACACCATGCAGACACAGTGCACACACAATGAGAAGAGAGAGAGAAATTATTTAGGTTCCTGTTTATTCCTAGAGCATTTTGATGTACGTGCCACTTTCAAAACTTCACCTCTCATTGTTCAGGGCCAGCTTGTTGCGTTCGATACAATATTAGGATATGACACTGTTTTACACAGAAGTATGTACAGTGGACCCTTGTTATACGCTGGGGTTTGGTTCCAAGATCCACCATGTATAACAAAATCCGTGTATGCTCAAGTCCCATTAACTATAATGACATAGCAAAATGGTGTCCCTAATAAAAAATGGAACATCAAGGTAAATTTATACTTTTTTGGAACATTTTCAAACCGTGTATGCTTGAATCCGTGTATAAAAAATCCGTGTATAAGAAGGGCCGACTGTACCTATTCTGTCAGCCGTTTCAGGAATGTCATATTAAGACCATGATATGAGGTATTTTGAACAAAAGAAGAGGGTGAGAACTGAAAGCTCAAGGTTGACAGTAAGCTATCAGGATCTTTGATGCCTTATTTCATGTAGAGAGGTTGTATCCAAGTCGCACTGATGTGGTGCAATGCTGCCCTCTTGTGAAAAACTAAGGAATGGACTAACACCAAGAAACAAATGAACCTTTCACTGTGTCTTGCGCCAGTATCTTGATTGCTTTTGGTCAGGTCAGTAAAAGGAGTTGCTTTACAAAGCTAAGCATCACAGTTTATTCTTCTCCAGATATACACACTAGAATCAAAATGCAATATCCTGAGTTCATGAAAGTATTTTGAAAATAGAAAAGACCAGGTGATGTACGATAGATTATATACTTACCTATTTGTCTAATTCAAAATTACTGTTTACATGCTACAACCCTTTTTGTCTTATATTCTAGCTACATAAAAAATTAGGTTTTAAAAACCCAACTGCCTGCTTACCTTTTCATGATATGGTCCTAGAACAATCCAGCCACAGAAAGTATAGCCAAGATATATCATTCCAGCACAACAACAGAACCTAAGAACTTTGGGCAAGGAGGCTTGCATTGTTAATATCAGCACCTAAGAACAGAAGAGAAGATGTTGTCAGATATTCACATTAAAATAAAATTAAAAAGATTATGAATATTTCACTTTGGTGCTTACATTGTAAGTCTGGAAGTAACCCAAGTACCGAATGACTCCAACCCAAACAAGTAGAGTAGATGTACCAAGCAAAATACTGCAAACATCATAGCTTGTAAGATTCTGAAAAGAGAAGAGCAAAAATAAAAAACAAATTAATTCATTGCTTCATTTTTCTCCCATAGCTCGGATCCAAGACATTAAAAGAAAACAACTGCCAACAAATACAAGGTAAGTTATACATATTAAAATACAAATTGAACTGGTCATGCTATTAAAGAATAAGTTGAAACAATTTAACACTCCTCAATAATAAATTAAAGTCTTATTCTAATGAGATAATGTAGAAGTTTATCACATGGAGGCACGCGGAGGCAAATCCTGTGCAGAAACGGGATTTTAAAATCCGCTAAACACCCAAAAATGCAGATTGTTGTTCAGATGCATTGGCAAAAAGAGAAATAACATGAAAATAACCCAAACGGAAAGCAGAGAAAAACCCCTCCTTTCTACTTTAGAAATTTCCCAAAAGTAAAAAGGAGCAGGTTTTGTCAGCTTTCCATTTGGGTTATTTTCATGTTATGTTTCTTTCACGCAAACGTTGTCTGAAAAACAACCCCCATTTACAGGTTTTCTCTACTTTCTGTGCAGGTTAACCCCAAATGTCATGTTTACTTTAAATCTAGTTTCTGTAAAGGATTCATCCCATGTGAAAAACTGCCTAAGAGGAATTTGATAGTATTCAAAGATGCTGAGAGGTCCATCAAAATCAAGAGGAACATAATTATATTATTAATTGCTGGTGTAGGTTATCCATCAAGGCAACCAATGATATCTCTGTCCCACAGCCAGGCCTAAAGCCAAAGTGAAACTGATCTATATCAGTGTGGGCAACTGCTAGGGGTTGGGAAGCCGCCATCCCTTAGTGTCATACACACACACACACACACGGCCAATACAGCCCCATTTCATAGGGGGTGTTCTTACTATTCTGCTACATTTTCAAATGTTTTCAGCTCCCTTCACCTCTTCTTTGGCCTGTAGAGATCTCCACCACCAGCACCAGCACCCCAAGAAAAAACCCCAGAATGTAACAGGGAGTGCTGAAAACAGGCTGATACAGAACATGAAAAATGTGAGGAAGGGACAAAATGCCCCCAAATATGGCAGGTTCAGCAGCCTGTTCTAGTGCTATGGAGGAGCGACTTGCCCTCTAGGGGCAAAATAATTTGTTCAGCCCTTCTTCTCCCACTACCCTCACATGATTTCATGAAGGAAATGAAGAACCTTCGGAGACAAACATGGATTGGGCCCCACATGCAGCCTGCTTTTTGCCCAGTCTTTACCTACATAATCTATATCCCCAGAGCTGAGCAGCTACCAAATATCCCAGGATCTTCTCCAACAATAGATTGTTAGAGACTGGCCAGTATTAAGGAAGGCACACAGGTTTTGAGTTAATGGATTTTTTTAAATGACCTCAAAGGAGTCATGAGAGTTTAGGATTTTCAAAGCCTCCATGTCAAAACAGAGCCAAAAAGTTGTGACTCACCTTGGCTTTTATTTCCATTTTCATTATAGAGCCAATGATAGTCATCATATCACTAATAATCACCAGGACATACCATCCATTTATGAATTCTAGGCGATCTGCACTGCATACATGGCGTTTATATTTCTCCAAGAAGAAATTCACAAATCTCTGTTTTCAGCATCAGAATAAAGAGGATGATTAGGAAGCTTCTCTGGTTCATTGCTACACAGGACTAAAGTCAGCATCAGATGGGCATCTCTGGTACTGCACTGGAGTGTGCATATACCACACATAAGCAACCAGAGGATTGCAATTAAAGATGGGAAAGAATTTGGCCTGAAATTGACTTTTTAAACAATGCCTCTAAAATTTTTGGTCAGCGATACTATTAAGGAAACTACATACTATCTTTAGCCTGTTATCAAGAGAAGAATCAGTGTTGTTGCTTTTTCAAATTGCATATAGGTAGATATATACAACTAAAATGTGTTCAATTCATTAAAAAACTGTTTCACAAACAGCACTTTAGTTGATGAGGGAAACTGTGTTAAAACGTGTGTTGGGGGGAGGAAATCTGTACTAGAGGCTGACATCCAACATAAGGCCAGTAAAGCGTGTTACTGGAGGGATTGTTTTTCCTCAGTTGTTCAAGCAGTGGTGAGCATATTCTCATAGTTACTAGGCATGCAACAGTTTGTTCAACCAGACTCACTGTATAACTGAGAATATGTTGGTCCCCCAACTTTTATACAACCTAGATGTAAGGGCCTGTGAGAGGACTTTTAGCAGAATGATGTTATTGAATACTGCAAATACAGAAACAAATTTCTATGCAAGAAGAAAAAAAAACTAATCCTGAAACCCAAAACAGAACAAGAACAAGGAGGTACAACTGTGATTTAGAGAAACCCAAAGAAATCAAGAATGGGAGCTTTTCCTGTCCCTAGTTACAACAGAGGGCTACCTTTTGCATTTGCCAGCACTTCAGTCAATTAACACCCTTGCAAGAAAAGTAATTGAATTTGGCACATTTGAGAGGGTAAGAATAAGTGGTCCTCTGGATGCTACTGAACAGCAGTTCCCAGCATTCCTTATAATTGGGTATGCTGACTAAAGCTGATGGGAGCTGGAATCCAGTATCTGGAAGGCAACAGAATTCCCACCCTGCGTTAGGCACCAAGTAACATCCAGTGGAGAACACGTGTCTTATAAATGTAAATGAGTGTTTGCTAACAGCTTCAATAAGTGATGGTGGGGAAGAAAGTACTCTTTCCTCAGTTTCCTCTGTTCTTTAGGTGAAGGGTGATCTGTTGATCTTAACATCCTAGATGGTGTTGTTAAATTATTGGTAGTATTCTATCAAAAACCAAGCAACATTCTAACACATTCTGTAACTGATGTCAGGACCAACTGATGCTTATGGTCAATTAAACTAGCAGAAAGTCATAGATAAACAAGGCACACACCTGACTTGGGTTTGCAATTCAGCAGTACCCTTTAAAGAGCTGAGCCAATTTCTTGTAATTGCTTATTGCAAAATAAATAAATAAATAAATAAATAAATAAATAAATAACAAGAATATTTACAGCCTTCAGAAACAGATCCAAAGATACTAGCAGTGCAGCCAACATGATTTAAGTCTTAACAGTAAACTCTTCAGGAGAACCCAGAGAAGTTACTTTACTGAATTACAACTTTCAGAATCCCTCAGCCATTATGGTCAAGCTACAGGTTAAATAAAATACAAACAATTCTTTCTTGAATATTTCTGCAGACTCATCAGACTCCACATATACCATCTATTTCAGGAAACTGAAAACCAAATGTATATCTATCAGAAAGACAAAGACATACTTACCTTTTGTAGTTTTAGAGCAAGAATAATAGACCGTGTACAAAGAATAAGGGAAGCGATGCAGCTCACAATGACGAACCCATCAAAAACCAAGGTGTATTGTGTATTTTTTTGAACTAATATAGGAAAACATGCAAGTTGAAGAATAAATATTTTGTTAATGCAGGCATCTTCAAGCAAATTGCAATAGGAAAGAGAGAGAAAATACACAAAAGGCCAAATCACAAAAGAACAAGCCCCACTCATTTTAATAGGTCTCACAACAGTAGAAGCTAGTGAAGGCATAAAATGCCGGAGAGGGTGGAATACAACACATTTATACAAAGGCTGTCTCTTTCAAAAGCCAGTTCTCTAACCAGCATAACTAGAAGCTGGATGTGAAGAGGTATGCAAAACAAAGTAAGTAGCATCTCATATGAAAACCAGGAATTTTGCCCACTCTTTGAACTGCTATTATAGAGCAGGTTTTACAAACACAAGTCATCTACTTCCATCTCATAGGTTCTTCATTTCAGAACATTAGTATAAAGTAAAGTGCAGAGTTTTTTTTTAAGGTACTCTGCAGGACACACTGGCTTTAAAACCTTGGCATATTTTGTCAAGCTGACATTGCAGTACAATGCTTCAATTAGCTAGGTGACAGATTTCTTAAAGCAGCATGTATATAAGAGATATCAGTAACTAAAAGGTTAAGATAACCCATGATAAAAAGTATTTTCCCAAAGCAGAGCTTAACAAAAGTTGCAGAAACAAACAGTAATAATTTCATGTGGTGCTTACAGTTTTGACATCTTTTGCTCTAGCCTTTTATCTCAGAGATTTGGGTTGAATAAGACTTAATAGCTTCAAATTTTACAGATTTTTAAAAAGATTTTATTATTTTATTTTACAGATTTTTAAATCTTCTTTTAATTTTTAAAAATATTCCCAATGTTATCATAAAAAGCATAAAATTTTAAAAGTGAAGATCAGTTCTCCAGTTGGCCTGTGTCTTTATAAAGCACATCTATCACCTTCCCTTACATTGATTTGCAATTTTTCCGCAGGCAAATATTTCTCTAGCTCACGCACAACTTTTTTCTAGGTATTCAAATAGTTTCTTCCATTTCCACTGTCCAAACGTGAGTATGGTAGTTTATACAGTGAAAACAACAATGCATTTGTTGTCATGTACATTCAAGTAAACCCTGACTTACAGCAAGGATATTACAAGGTTTTCATGGAAAGATTTATTCAGAGGAGGTTTTGTCATTGCCTTCCTCTGAGGCTAAAATTCTTCAGTGGGTTTCCATAACCGAGTGAGGGTTTAAATCCTGGTCTCCCAGAATCCTAATCTAACACTCAGACTACTATAGCACGCTTGCTCTCCAACAATACATGTAGAGAGAAAATATTAGTAAGTTTGGGTTACTCACAACACACAAATACAAAGTACAAAAAATATTGTAGAAAAGAAATCCTGAGAAGATAAAATGTAGAACACCCAGGGAGAAGAAAGTATGCCTTCATAATGGGGAGAAAATAAAGCATTTCTGAAGACAGCATGATTCATCATCTTATAACATGAGCATTTCACACTTCAACATTTTGCTACAGGTCCCCTTTGAATCTTTTGTTTAGGTACGAAAGCCAATGTATATGAAGGCAAAACACCTTCAGACATGAAGAACCCATAGATACGATTCTCAACTTTGAACATACATATAGTTCTACCACATATTAACATACACAATACTTACTTGAGCCAGAGATATTCCAGTCTTTACATTCTTCAATGTCAGCATCAGTATCAAAAAATATTTTCATTTTACCACTATGGGCTCTATTGTTAAAAGTAATCTGTTGACATAAAAGGTGTATTTTTAATCACTTGCATAAAACAATAAAAATTTTGTAGATTTAAAACAGTGTTTCTCTGACTATCTAATATAGGGATCACCAGTTCCTCTTCTCTTCCCCAGTGTTTCAGGGACAAGCATCACATTTGTGCTTGTTGCCTACAACAATTTCTTTCTTTCCTGGAAATTCACTTTGGACCAGTAGATTATGGTACTAGTGGCTTGTGGACTGGAGTTAGTCCACTGTCCACTACTGTGAGTAGCACTGCTTTAGATCACACATAGTAATCTATACATGCTAAAACAAAAAGAAAAAATAGATAGCACATATAGTTCAAATAGTTAAACAGGCTTTTAAAATATATGGCTTTAAGCATGCACTTACTGTAAGATTTTATTTTTAAAAAAAACACACAGAGAATCCCCCAGAATCTTTAAAAAGTTACTTTTTTGTACTATAGGTCAGGCTGGGGGATTCTAGGACCTGCAGTCCAAAAAGGTACATTACTTCATATAAACTGTTAGCCTAAACTTAGCACCAGGGTCATCAAACCTCTTAAAATAACCCCATGCTGAGGAACTACCACTTGAAAGCTTCCATATTAGAAAGGCAGATGAAGTAAATAGTGGGCAGATACCATGGCAAGCACCCTTGATCCTGCCAATCCATCTGACTTGGGTACTAATATGTATCGCCCTTGCCAACAATCACTAACAGCCAGAAAACTTCATATATCATGTAGAGGCAGGAAAGCTGTTTACCTGCATAGCACTATAGGCAGAGAAGCTGCTTCAGTTATGATTGTCAATGGCTTATACTGGCTTGGCTGTCTCAAGCAGAAGATATCTGTAAAAGATCTGATACTGGGCTAACGTGGTAGGAAAAAACACTAGAAATTATTTCCATCACTCTACTGCAATTACAGTCCAACTACACTGGACTGAAGACAAATCATAAGAAACTGCCTAAAAGAAGAAGAAAAAACTTATGACTAAGGGCCCACATCGCTGACTTCATAATGAGATATCATTTCCTGGCCTGATTCCCCAAGCCAAACTTTACAGCCAGCATTTCCTCAAAGTGATGGAAGTCTGGTGACTGGGATACTGCAAGATGATGCTTTCCAGCCCTCCTCCCAGCGATCTGCTGTGGGATAAGCAGTTATGATGGGGCCTTGCTTTTGATTGTCACAATTTCATTCGCTGGTGGGATGTGGTTGGAAATGTCATCCTGATGAACCCCAACCACCAGGAGAACAGACTTCCATCACTCAGACTAGCTCCCTGGAGTTCAAGGTGAGATTCAAGGGGCATTTACAATTGTGGTAATAGTGATAAAATATGTAGTGTAACTAAATACATATCCCAGAAGCACAGCCATGTTAGTCTGGAATATCAGTAAGCAAAGAGATATTGTAGCACCTTTGAGACTAACTGTGCAAAAGAAGTTGTAGCAAAGTAGACCAATGGTTTTATCACATGAGGCCTGTTCTCAACGTGATCACACAATTCAATGAAAATGTAAACATACCAGTTTTGTAAGCAGAAACTATTGCATATCTTTGTATTTGCATGACTGGGGCTGCTGCTGCTACTATGCTGTCTTCTGCACTTCCCCTTAACCCTGACTCCCTGCCCTATGCCCAAACATGCCTTACATTTCATTTCATTCCATTCCATTTTTTTAATTTTATTTACCTTTTTAAAAGCAATTTCTCAGTTCAAGGAATGTGATTTTAAGGTTTTCAAAAAAGAAAAGAACTTTAAAAAAGTGAATCAGGTTGCTTGGAAATAGTGAGCAGGGGAACAGGGGAGAGGATGAGGACTGTGACACCATGTGACTGTTAATATTAACTGCTGCGGCAGCACCATTTTGCACAGGAGGATTACCTGGACTGCTGCGCAATTGGGAGCTCTTGACAGGTTTCCCTTGTCAATGAAAAAGGATGCCCTAACCACACAGCAGCAACAGGTCAGAGGTGATATTGAGTGATAAGTATCACCAAAGGTGTTAATACTATAATCATGGTTTTAAAACCATGTGTAGTAGATGTCATAATCTACGAAAACATCTGTTACAACTTTTTGCACACAGTTAGTCCCAACGGTGCTACAAGATTCCTTTGCATACTGAATACTGATCTGTAGGCTACAAACTTGTGACTGCAAGATAGGATGTCTGCTATGTGTGGAATACAGGACAGCACTTACAGTATTCTCAAATTCATAACAGTCGGGCAGTTCACGATCGTGAATGGTTTGCAGGTCAATGCCTTTTAGTTTAAAAGAGATGTCAACCTGTATGAGCCTACAAAAGGAGAGAAAAAAGATATTGCCACATTTTTTTCTTCTCCTTCTTAAAAAGAACGCATAAAAGCTTTTCTTCTACAAATCTCACTTTACCTATAAAACTCAAGGCGGAAAAACGGTGAGTTTTTCAAGTCACTTGTTTCTTTAGCAGCCAGTTCCTTAGGGTCTAGGTGGATGCATTCTGCAGTGGTGGTGGCAGGAGGAATAAAAACAGAGACACAATAGCTTTTATCCCACTTGAACTTGAGAAATCTATGACTGCAATCCTATGGAATAAAGTGTTACTGGAATTTGATTCCAAATATGCATAAATAGGACTATGCTACAGGCCAATCATTTAAAACATGTTTAAACCACAGTATAGATTGCTTTGTAACACCACCAAGCAGTGCATCCCAAAGTCAGAGCCTCAATTTCTGTAAACAGAATTCTGTTCATAATTAGTACTCTACAGCTAAATCCGTGAATTTTATGCAAGCAACTCTTCTGTGTATGTGTCCTAGAATATTTCTCCACACACCATCTCTTCTGAACTAGGAGACTGAGACCTAGATGGAGTATCAGTCTCTTACTAGGTTATATTCAAACCAACGTAAACTGAAGGTTGCATGAAGCCAAATGCAGTCCCTTCCCTTCCCTGATAACTGTGCATCAGTTTTCTCTGTACTATAGTTACCAGCATTGAAACAAGCTGGGATCTTAAACCAACTTCAGAGTATAATGTTAAGAAGCTGGCTTCTCCCAATGCTGGTAACCATAGATTCCCAGTTCTTGAAACAGGAAGAAAAAGTTAAGTTAACTCGTCTGCATTTCACTAAGGCCTGCTGGATCAGGAGGAAAGAATGGATGGCCCATGCAAGCAAACATTGTACAGCAGAAGTGATAAAACAAGCTATAACCATCTGCACACAACTTGCATTTGCATGTGGAAGAAATTCAATCCTGGGAGAAAATTTATGTCTTTTGTTACTGATACAGTGCTCACACAGACAGCCAAGATTGCCCAGAATGAGGAGTCTGTCTCATTTGGTTACAAACACACAAGGACAGAGAATATTTTACTCAGTATTAGGCAAAAGATGGTCATCTATATGTTCACACAGGCACACTACATGCTAAGTGGTGTCTTCACAAAGGTACAAATACAAAACTGACTCTTACAACAGACTTTTCTTTCACGCCTACCTGTTTCAATAGTGCTGTCTATGTGCAGGGTATCATTGGATGGAAGCATTGTGCCTTTCCTGTATTGCTGTTTGCATATCTGTAAGCCTGTCAAGTCATCTTCATCTTGTTCATAACCAAGTGTACCAAGAGATATATTCTTCAGCTGGCGATACTAGTTGTAAAGCGAACACACAAAATATAAGAACTTTAAGGGGGAGGGGACCTGCCACCCACAGAATGGCAGAACCACAATTTGTCACTTACATGTTTAAAAGTATCATTGTTTAGAACAGTGGTTCTCAACCTTCCTAATGCTGTGACCCTTTAATACAATTCCTCATGTTGTGGTGACCCCCAACCATGAAATTATTTCCATTGCTACATGCAAATATGTGTTTTCCAATGGTCTTAGGTGACCCCTGTAAAAGGGTTGTTCGACCCCCAAAGGGGTCCCGACCCCCAAGTTGGGAACCACTGGTTTAGAACCACATCTACAGTATCACAAGAGGGGCAGGAATAGCAAAGAGGGAGAGGCCTTTCAATTATTATCTTCTACTATCACAATGGTGAAAATACTGCTGGAATCTAGGAAAAGCTTGCATATATGAATGACTGAAGCCTCAGACAGCCCAGAGTTTAGAAACATTATCTAAAATAGCCACTATGCTGACATTAGCTACTAATTTAACATTTTTACAACATTAATGTCAGTACAGGTCGAATTTCCCTTATCCAAAATGCTTAGGATCAGAAGTATTTTGGACTTCTTTGCCCCCTCCCTCCAGATTTTGGAATATTTCCATATACATAATGAGATATCTCAGATATGGGACCCAAGTCTAAACACGAAATTCATTTATATTTCACATATAACTTATACACATGACCTAAAGGTAATTTTATACATATTTTAATAACTTTGTACATGAAACAAATTTGATGTACACTGAACCATCATAAAACAAAGATGTTACTATCTCAACCATCAACATTGACAATTTTAGATTTTGGAGTATGGTATTTCAGAATTCCAAATAAGGGATACACAACCTGTAATGCACTAATTTTTATTTTTATTCTTTTAAAAATCCTTAAATAGAAACAAAGTAAATAAGGCCCCTAAACAAAGGAACCTCTTCACTGCCTCCCAAACACTGTTTTATCATTAACGGTAAATCATTGAAAAACAATTGTTATCCTCCTCGATTTCTCAGAAAACAAGTCTATATAAGTATCATTGGCCTAAAACAGACGGTCAAAAGCACTGCATTAGGGCTGATCTGGGGACATGGCCTTCATATAAAACACACACTTAGATCAGGTCAAAGCCACCCCACAGACACCTAAAGCGGCCCAAACCCAGAGCAAAAAGGACTGCAAAAAAGCACTCCTTGCTGGTGGTCAGTTACAGGCTGCACCAAACAAGGAGCGATTAGGGCAGGAGAGGCCTCTGGCCACTCCTGCCCCATCCGCTCAACACATTACAACTGAGCTCTGAGTCTGCTTAACTGTAAAACGCAGATTTCAGAAGACACTTATTATTTGTGAAAATCAGGAGACACAAAATTAGTAGAGAATGCAAGGTGTGCTTCCAGCAGCCCGACCCCAAATATCTGTCTATACAGACATCCTGTGCCATCAGCTCTCACTAAAAGAAGCAGCCCACACTGGGATACCTGTACAGGTTTTCCAACATTCATTATAAAGTATTTGCGACATTTATTACAAAGTGTTTACAATGTGTGTAAGGATACCATGAACACTTGCCTGACTGATTGCAAAAAAGATACTGTCATAAACATCTTGCTGTGTGTACACACTGCAGCTGTAGTCATCTTCATCGACACCAGAGTAGTTTTTCAGGAACAAGTGCTTGAAAGCCACAGTGTTCTCTTCTTTAAAAGAAACCACCAACTGATTACTCAGACCAAACAGGATGAGCTTTTAAATAAAGAAAGAAAACTGAATGAGAAAAAGTGGGTCTCACAATACATTCTTTTGAGCTATAAGGATCTCATCAAGTTAAGAATGAGTATCAGGTCTGCATGTTCCTCCCTTCCTCTTCAAACGCTGATACTGGAACTTCAATTTTGATCTGCTCAATTTGTCTACTATCTCAGATCTTCAACCACAGCTTGGTATCAAGCTAAGATCCTAGTTAGTAAACTGAGAGTAAATCAGGATTTCTGGTATGAGATATAATAAAGTACTCTGATTTAAACATGGTGTAACAATTAAACACCACACTGTTATATCACTTTGATACCACTTTAGTGTCATCGGCTGCATATGATAAAATTCCAGGATTTTGTAGATAGCTCTGTTTAAATATTTGAAGGGATGTCATATTGAGGATTGAGCAAGCTTGTTTTCTGCTGCTCCAGAGACTAGGACCTGGGGCAATGGATGCAAGCTACAGGAAAAGAGATTCCACCTCAACATTAGGAGGAACTTCCTGACAGTAAGGGCTGTTCGACAGTGGAACACACTCCTTCCTCAGAGTGTAGTGGAGTCTCCCTCTTTGGAGGTCTTTAAGCAGAGGCTGGATGGTTTGATTGAGATTTCCTGCATGGCAGGGGGTTGGACTGGATGGCCCTTGTGGCCTCTTCCAACTTTATGATTCTACTTAAAAGTAGTCTGCTAGACTGTCCTTATGCAATTATGAGCTCTTTATCAGACAACTATATTATCTGTTGACAATTCACATAAACATCAGTAATCAGCTATAGAACTTGGGTTCTTCTAGTACCATCTACTAATTTGCAGCAGTTCTTCAAGATCTCAAGAAAAAAAATCCCCTCAAGTACAGCTTTCAGAGATATAAGTATGAAAGTGACTGAACTTATGCTCTTATGCACATGTTTGCCTACTGAATTATAGCTCCTTCCTACCCAATTAATTTGAATAGAAAACAAATGAGTGAACACACACATTAGAGTAAATATTTAGAACAGGCCATTTTCTCTTTCTCTTCAAGCACTGAAATCACAGCCCCCTTTCAAGGTCTCATTGGGATTGGGGATGAGATTGATTTCCTTAGTATCAGTCTTGTGGTAAATAAAAGTGTAGAGCTTGGCAAGAACAAAGTTTACAATCTCCGGCAATTTTATCTGCTGGGAGGTATCACCAATGACTGGAACTGCTTCTCCAGAGTTTAATGATTAAAAGCAAAGTGCTCCAGAGACAACAATGCATCTTCAATATTATTTGTATACAGGGTAAATATAAACTAATGAAAGAAAGCATCTATATCACTGTATGAAGCTGAAATAGGGATCATCCAACCCCTGTGCCAGATTCCAGCTGAGGGGATTCTCCATTCCATATGATAGCTCCCAGCAATGATTGGAAATAAAAGGCTAAATAAGATATATTCAGTCAACCAAGTTCCCTATCCTACTGTAGACAGGAACTATGGAGGGTGGTTCTGCTCTCTTTCTCTGTTTATAGCAACAGAGAATAGCTAGCTAGGGCTAGTGGTGGACAGCCTGGGGCCCTGCAAACAGTGTTAGACTGCAGTTCCTATCATCCTCCATCATTCAGTCATGCTGGCCAGTGTTGAATGGATATGTAGTCCAAGACCTGGAGAGCAACACATTCTCCACCCCTGAGCAGGATAAATTATAGCTAGGGGCAGAAGACAGAATTTGTTCAGTAGTTGATTCCCAAACCAATATACCAACAAGATGCAGTTATACATCCAATATTTCCACTTCACTGAATTGTGTGAGGTCTTCTGATTTGGAAATAGGGCTACACAATCTTAAGGCTAGAAAAACTAGAAAATGAATGAAACAAATCTGCAGTTTTGCTGATCCCAATGTACTCATCATCACCACAAGCCTCTTGACCTATTCCCCATCTAAGTGTCTCCCACCAATCTTGGGGCAGCCACAAATGGTACTGTACAAGAAACCAAAACAGACAGCTCTAGTAAAATAGTTTAGCATAGTGTAGCACTGTTTCAAGATTATTGCAACAGATTTTATACCTTTCCTTCCTGCACTCAAAAAGTAATCAACTAGTTGTATTATTTTTAAGACTGGGCTGCAGAATGTTGTCCTGAATTTTATGGCATTAGAAAAACATCCAAACAGAAAATGCCATCTTGTGCTAAAATAGACATCAATTCACTCCACCAGCAAATATTTGTATTATACAGTATAAAGCCAAACTGGAGGGAATGGGCTGGGGAGGAGGTGGAAAAGAGATTCCAGAGGGAATATAATAATTTCAAGTAAAGAAACACAAAGTGCCACATGAAGTCCATCTGACATACTTACATAGAAATCTTCCGACATCCAGCATGGAGACAAAGAAGAAGTATCTTACATTACTACTGTAACAATTAGTATGGTACAGAAAGCTATTAACCGTTGGTGTAATTTGAGAATAAAATACAATGCATTCTTAAAATAGATTTCTGTTGACTTATTTATTTCAAAATGAGTGCACTTCTACGTTCACATGCCCATTTTGTACAAACATCTGAAATATAGGGAGGTTATAGGGATATTTTTTCCTAGACAGCATGATGTTTCCAGAAAACCCCCAACTAATTAATTAGTACAACTTCTTGATATCCATCTGTTGTATTAAATCACTGAGCTATACTCTGTGTATAGATTTCCCTTCATTGGAAGTGGAATTATATTGCTTCTAGTCACCGTGTTCTGTCAGTTTTCATCCGAAAAAAAGGGATCAAGTGTTATAGAGGTGGGAAGGCAAAACTGTCATGTTTGTAATGCGTTTTCTTGCATTCGGGATAGTTTTCACATTTTAAAAAAAATTGTTCCAAATTGCATTCTTTACTTTTAAAAAACCAGACTTTGGAGAACTGTTGTGGGACTTTGTGGCTAGAAAAGTCATGTCTGAGGACTTGAATGGACTGTCTGCATTTCCTCATCTGTGACATGGACAGTGACAAGCATGGATAGATGGGGCTTTCAGCTTTCTTTATTACAAAGCAGCTAATCTATGACCCCCAAGCACTTTAAGATAACAGATTTTATAAGAGGCACACCATGCAGGCATAACTCAACATGAACTAGAGCCAAAATAATACAAAAGTACTTCTTCTTGCAGCACACAGTTAAAGCATGTTAACGCCTACGTTTGCTGCTGCACTATGTAATAATGGCTACCATCTTAAATGGCTTTGAAAAGCTATCAGACAAAACCCCTGGATCATAAGGCTATTGACAGTCACTAGTCATTATGGCCAGTTTAGGAGGCAGTACATCTCTCAGCACCAGTTGCTAGGCTATTATCACATTCATGTCTTGGGCAGAGGGGATTCCATGGTCTTACAGCTGGTTACTGTAGTAAAGTACTTTTGGACTGGAAAGACCTTTGATGTGATCCAGAGTAATGACTCCTAGCACAGGCAAGAGGAACCAATAACCTACAGGCTAGATTAAGTCGTTGCTTATTTTCATAAGTCTGGTGCCCAGATAACTCCATATTGCGCCAGATTCAGTGCATACTTCCTCTACCTACTCAGTCTTTCCCTTTGTCCAATGTATCCTTTAGCCAATGGATCAGAAGTAAGCAAATTTATTTGTGTAGTAAAGCCATTACAAATAAAAAAGAAACCAAGTAAAATGCAGATACATTACAAAAATACTACAAATGGATCAGAAAAGTATACATTCCTTCTGCCCATTCTTTCTTTTGTGAAAGGCAGTGGGGAGGGAGAGGGAGAGAGAGAGATACTGCATCAGTATGATTGTGAAAACACAGGTCAAAGCAGCTGACAGCCAGTCTGACCTGCACCTTCCAAGGTCTTCCCAGCTTTCATATCTAAAGGGGAAAGGAGAAAGATAGAGGGATAAGGTAGTGGGAAGGGCATACATTGATAAACTCAAGGAGAGTTTTAGCCTTTGAAGGTGTTATAATCCATGCCCTCAAGCCACAGACCCACAGGGATATAAAGAAATCAGTCCCAAAAAGATAGTGGCTAATCCTGTAATATTTGTAGAGGCAAGTTAAAGTCACACAGAGAGGGAGAGAGATAACAAACAGATCCAGTGGTGAAATGCCATAAAACAAGTTTACAGCAAATAGCTAAGAATCTGAGGAAGACGTAAGTAGTAGCCAGAAGTTACTGTGAACCTCTTTACTTCTTAATCCACATGCATGAAGCACTAACATATAATCCAAATCAGTATTTTTTTTATTTTTTTCAAAACTTACCTGTGTAGTAACCATAACTATCTTCAAAATCTGAAGCCCCAGTTTCCATGGGATTTGACGTCTAGCTCGGTATTTTTCACATGGATTCATGAAGTAGAACTTTAAATCCTCCTTTAAGGATTTCTCTTCCTTAGAATCTTCATCCAGCTGATTCATCATACTTCTGCCATACAAAATAGGTTGATGGTTCAAATGTAATGCATTTTGGTACATTTTGCAAGCATACAGACACATCATTCTTACCCTCAGAACAAGACCTTCAATTAAAGAGCATGAAGTTACATCATTGTCATTTTATAACAATAGGAACATATATTTCTCCATACCACAGCAACCTGTTTACGTACCTTGCCTGACATTTTTTTAATGGTTTTGCTCAAAATAAGCTAGTAACATTAATATGAAATAAGCCAAATCAGCATAAGGTAAACAAAGGTTTTTAGTAACTTCCATCTGTTCAGAAGAAAACTGTAGTACTCTTGAAGCACATTCAGGCTTCTTTGCAGCTGCCTCAGTATCTGATAAAAGGCAACCATCCAACATAAATATTACAAACAAGCTCCTAAACGTTTTTCTATCCACAGCAGTACTTTCTACAAGCCTGTCCCTTGCACAAGACGAGATCCTAAATCTATATCTGGGAGGTTACATACACACCAGGGCAGTGAAAGAAAAGTCAAATACAGGGAATGGACTAGGCAACTCCCTTCCCCTGCTTTTACTTCACTGAAAGTTGTATAAGTTGTTCACTCCCAAAATTCAGCAAAGAAGTGAATCTTATACTTACAGTTCTGTAACATGAAGCTTGGACCTAACAAACTGGTAGGAAGGGTTCTCACAGCAATCTTCCAACATTCTGGCATCCGATCTTACCAAATGAAGCCCAGCAGACACGATGATCCCTCTTACTTCCCTCAACTTTTCTTTTGCTTTTTTTGTTTTGTTCTATATTTGGCCTTGTTATACTGTGCAAACAGTACGGCCATAAAACATTCCTCTACAGGAGGAGTGATTGAAGCCAAAGGTCTCTGTGGTTGTGTATTAGCCAAACGTATCCTGAAGTTGCCACCTATCTCATGAGTAAAAATACTGCACTGAAAGACCCACTGTACTCTAAAATGCTAGAGCAAACAGCACCTTCCAGGAAGCCCTAAATAACTACTTAACTACTTTGCCCTGAGCTGCAAAGGAGAGCTCTGAGCCATGTGTCACAGCAATGCACTTTTGGATGATAATCTGAGCTGGAGTTAAGCATGAATAGCATCCAAGCACAATTTACATTTCACAAAGTAGTAGCAAAATTGCAGAAGAGTTGGAGCATTTTCAGATTCCTGTGAATTCCTCATCTTGCTGCATCCATATCCCTAGGCTTCAGAAACACCACTATCCAAACATTGCAGAATGATCAGAATGTACCTGAGAGTTCGAAGTGGTGGCCCCTGGTCTGGATCTACAGTGATGCTTCTCTAATCTCTCCCACTGGTAAATGTGAAACCTTCCCCTGTAGCATATGAATGCTATAAGTGTGACGATTCACAATCTGGCTCTCTTACACCTTGGGCGTTTATAACCCGCCTACTTTACTCAGGACATTCTTTATGCACAGATTGGTAGTCTAATGGGGCAACCAAATGCCAGCTACAGAAACAAGACAATCTTGCATATCTCCCCTCCAGCCACAGTGACTCCTTTAGGCTCAACTGGTCAGATGCAGTATCACCAGCCTGATTAGATATGTTTTCACTAATTCATCAACTTTTAGGTCTATCAGGGTCTCTGAAGTAATTTGCTTAACTTTGCTCCCTATATATTCAGTTTGCTTTCTAATATCCAATAGTATTGAGAACTATAACTTATTCAGTATTTTTCAAATGCCAAAGCAGAGAGTAAAAGATAAAAAAGGAATCTCATATAGTGAAACAGCTGGCTCTATCATTGCGCAGTGAGGTGACTCTGTCAAGCATCAGATTCTGGAAGGTGGGAAGCAGCAGTAAAGCTCTGGAGTGAAGTCGAAAGCTTTCATGGCCAGCATCCATAGTTTTTTGTGGGATTTTGGGCTATGTGGCCATGTTCTAGAAGAGTTTATTCCTGACATTTCACCAGAATCTGTAGCTGTCATCTTCACAGAATGCATTCTCCATAAGGAATAAACTCTTTTAGAACATGGCCACATAGCCCAAAAAAACCCACAAAAAACTAAAGCTCTGGAGTTTCATATGTCACATATCTTGTTGTTGTTTGTTGTTGTGGTGGTGGTGGTGATGGTGGTGTGTCTCCAAGGCTTATGGTGACCCTAAGGAAACCGTATCATAGGGCTTTCTGGGCATGTTTTTTCAGAGGGAGGTTGCAATTGCTGCCCTTGGAGGTTAAGAGTGTCTGATCTGCCCAAGGTCACTCTTGTGGGTTTTTATACTCAAGTGGAAATTAAACCCTGATCTCCAAAGTTGTAGTCCAGCACTCAAACTACTACATCCCACTGGTTCTAACAGGACTTGAATCCCATATGCAAGACCTATTGCTCTCAGGTGGATGAAATTGCCCAGTGTTGAAGTTAGAATTGGCTGCCAGTCTCATCAGTTTCAATATGTGGAACAGGAGTAGGATGGAGATGCCATTTTGTCTTTGCCTCAGGCAACAAGAGATCTCAGGTCTGCTGCACAAGAGATCTCAGGTCTTCTAACACATTCACAACATTATGGATCTGACCATGGATATCTTTAATAGCAGTCACTTTAATTTAATTCATCTACATACTTGCCTGTCTCCCAGGGTTGAGATGCAAAATATTTTTTTAATTCCAATAAAACCACAATTAATTATACATAATAAAATATCAATTAAATATAATGTTAAAGCACAAATTGAAACAGTTTAAAACAGCATAGTAACATAAAGACTGTGGTGTTTTTAAAGTGTTTCAATTGGTGCTTTAATAGCATATTTAACTGATATTTTAATATTTATAATTAAGTGTTTTTATTGGAACCTTTTAAATTAAAAAAAAAACTCCGCAGTAACCAAGATTTATAGGTGGATTGATTCACTCAAGGAAACCAGAGGCCTGAGTTTGCAAGACCTGGACAGGTGGCAAGTGATGATCAATGATTTGGAGGTCTCTCATTCTAAGTCAAAGTTGACAAGATGGCAAGCAGCAGCAGCAGCAGCACCCCAGCATATCCATTTTAAAGCCTCTAAACATCATACACAGTTGGTTGATCACGGTTTGCCCTTCTGGTGGAAGGACAACAGGGAAGGGGCTAGCTAATCTTTTTGAAAGGCAGTTCCAGGTTCTGAGAGTAATCAAGGAGAAATACCTTTCTCAGGTCCACTACAAAATATCAATAATGTCAACTGCTGACATCAGATACTGGTTTAGAACACCTCAGTTTTGAATAGAAAGGAGAAACAGAGTTGGAGATCATCATCACAGTGGTGGCACTAATAAATAAATAAATAATAACATTTTCATTTATATTGCCCTGCCTCTCCCTACGGATCGAGGTGAGGTTACAACCTGATAAAAACATACAGTGCAATCATAAAATCCAACAGTTCCAATAAATACATCCAGTTCAAATAAATACATCAGTGGTTATATACAAACAGTCTTCTTCAGCACCTTCTGAGCATGTGCCCCCAGAAAGGACCAGACAGAGAGGAAGCTCAGAATCACATGCATTAGAAGATACCAATAACTACCATGGAGTTTATCAGACAAGGGAAACTGGAAGTATAATCCAATGGCAATCCAAACGCAATCATGGGGTTTCACGTTATTGTGTGATATACTACCACATGCAATTTTGGGCAATGGGAAGTCAGTCTGAACGCAATCATGGGGTTTCATGTTACTGCGTGAGAGCTGATCACATGCAATTTCAGACAATGGCAAGCTATTTTCATGCAATGGGAAGTCAGTTTGAACGCAATTCAAATTCACGTAAATTGGCTGCACTAGCAAATTCACGTGAATGCGTTCTGGCCACACTTTCTTTTCATTCGAAATTAAGAGAAATTCCTCCTGTGTGATAAACCATAAGCAAGACATTGAAATTTTGCCAAGAGGTTAATATTGACAACCTATATGTGTACTTGAGAATAAGCTCCACTGAACCCTATGTCCAAATAAAAATCACACTCAAGAATCCTGGGGAGTGGTTCCAAGAACAATACTATTTCTGTTTGCACTGCTACTCCTTAATATAGCGCACTTATACACATCATCAAAACAGGCATGGATTGTGATGTTTTTGGCAGCTTTAATTGCACAAAATATCATTTCATGTTCCTATAATGTATACATTTCACGCAACTGCAAATCCCATTGCAGATCATGGGACTTCTAAGTAAACACTGGATCAGACAGCACATCCATTGAGATTCCTGTACATTATGTCAGAACGGAGATTATTTAGGGTCAAGCGGCAGGTTGGTTGACTTTATTTCTAAATTTAAGTCAGCTTAGAGTCAAATGTAAAAGCAAAGCACATAAACAAAAGAAAGCAGGAGATAACATCAGCTAATGAAGTGCCAAAATTTGGTACACTTGATCTAAAGAACAGTGAACAGCAGGACTTTGATTTTTATTTATAGAACACCATGACCTATACTTACTGTGATCTTAAACAACATATTTTAGCACCATATTTAAATTGGAATCAACTATGAAAGGCATTGGATTAATTCTGCTTAGGTACGTTAAAGAAAAATTGACCAACAGAGCTCTGTGCAAATCTTGCTGAAGTGTTTATGGAAGTAAAGAATAAGTTGTTGTTGTGTGCCTTTGGCCCAAAACACACTGCAGAAATTACCCAGTTTGAGACTGCTTTAACTGCCCTGGCTCAATGCAAAGGAATTCTGGGAAATGTAGTTTTGTGAGACATTTAGCCTTCTCTGTCAGAGAACTCTGGGGCCACAGTAAACTACAATCCCCAGTATTCCCTAGCACTGAGCCAGGGCAATTAAAGCAGTCTCAAACTGGGTTATTTCTGCAGTGTGTTTTGGACCTTTAATCCTTGCCGATTTATGGCGACCCTAAGGCAAACTTCTCCTAGGGTTTTCATGGTAGGATTTGTTCAGAGAGGTCTTTCCCTTGCCTTCTTCTGAGGCTGAGAGAGTGTGACTTGCCCAAAGTCACCCAGTGGGTTTTGTGGCCAAGAAGGGAATTGAACCCTGGTCTCCAGAGTCACAGTCCAACACTCAAACATCCCCTCTGGTAAAGGGGCATAAAATGTGAGGCAGTGTGTTAAACCATCCAGCTTACTTTGTTTTGATCACTCTTATATTAGTTCTTTTAAAGGTTTATACAAACCGGGTGAACATGGGAAGTCAAATGGTAAATATGTATATATTTGGACATTATGTTTTGTGATTATTGTGAACGGTATCATTTAGTATATCGTTCTGCTTACTTTGCTGCTGTTTACTTTGCCTTTATGGGATACTATTTAGTATTATTTTAGAGACATTTTAATCACGTTACATGGTTATTTTATATGTATTATCCTATTATTTCCTAGATTGTATGCCATAGGCAGGTTTACTCTTATCTATTTATTGTTTGTATGTACAGCGCTGTGCAAATCTACAGCACTATATAAATAATAATAATAATAATAATAATAATAATTTTAGACGGTACGCTGCTTGGCAGGTTTTTATTCTTTTTTTCCTTATTTTATTTGACCCTATTTACTATGCGAAGTGCTGCACAAACTTTACAGCACTCTATGAATAAACGTTAATAAGAATAATATATTTTGTATTTAAAAAAATAAAATATAAGGTAATTAACTTTATAAGAGAGCAATAGGAAGATATAGCAACTACAAGCTTAGTACAATGAATAAGTAAAAATAATTTAGTTAGATAAGAAGTATATGCAAGAATGAGCTAGAGAAAAATATATTTTGAGAAATACTGTATATACTTATGTAAAAGTTTAGAAATTTTAGTCAAAATATTGACCCCAAAAACCCGAGTCGACTTATCCACGCATCAGTGTAAATACGGTGCTTTTATAAATAAAGGAACTGGTGAAAGGCAAGAGCATAATCTGTCCTGGAAGCAATGACCTCCCTCTACTTTCTCTTCTATCCAGCCTTTACAAACTGTTATACCTGTGCTGGAATTTTGTAACTTTTTTGACATCATTTTCCTTTGCTTCGTCTTTTAGATCCTTTGTTACACACCTCCTAGGTTTCACCTTCGACTTATCCACGGGTCGTATCAAAATCAATAATTGTGGCCCCAAAACCTGCCCTCGACTTATATGTGAGATCAATTTATAGTTGAGCATATACTGTAGTTATAACATTACAAGCATATGCTCTTATATCGTCACAGCTGCCAGAATCTGTTTTTGTGAAAAAGTGGAGAAGTACCAAATTTCTGACAATAGACGACTGCCTAAATAAAACTTAAGACATGATTGAAATCGGCAAACTTACTATTTTATTAAAGGATAAAACAATCAATGAAAAGAATGAAGACTGGAACAAAATAATGAAATACTGCAAAGAAAGATGGTCCAAAGTTTAAGAAGAGGAAAAAAACTGTTAATAGTATCAGAAGGAAATAAATCAGTATTAATTATTTAGAAAAGCTATGATATAATAATAATTATGTTTAGCAATCACTTCAAAGTGTTTAGACGTAAAATAATCAAGTGTAATCAAGAGTCCCTAGCATTGAGCCAGGGAAATTAAAGTGGTCTCAAGCTGGATTATTTCTGCAGTGTGTTTAGGAACTAAATCTTTTTTTGAAGGGGGGGTATATAAGAGAATAGATCTGAATTGAGTGCAATTGGTGCGAAAAGGCCTAACAGAAAATAACTGAAAAGCAACTGCCTTCTAAGTTTTAAATTGTGGGTTTTTTTAAAATCATTTATAATTTGTTAATTTAATTGTATTTTATCATTGTTGTGGGTTAGTTGATATGAGAGTTTAAGGGTATCGTGTGGTTTTCTCTTATATATACACGTATTTTGTACTGATACTGTTACTAATGTATTTTGTGATCGTAACCCGCCTCGATCCTTTGGGAGAGGTGGGCTATAAATAATAATAATAATTATTATTATTATTATTATTATGAATGGCAGACACAACAGGTTTATTGTTGAGTGTTTGAATGTGGTGTGTGTGTGTTTTTAAAAAAGTTGGCTCAAAATTTTTGTTCTTTTAAAGACGAAAAATGATAAAAAATTATTATAAAACTGATTATAATTTTATTATAAAAATTATTATAAATAAATAAATTAAAAATATAAATAAAAAGGAGGCATAAAATGTGGTGTTTGGTTTTTAAAAGTTTGCTTGATGTTTTTGTTCTTTTAAAGGTGAAAAATGATTTTAAAATTATTATAAAATTTATTATAAATTATTATTATTATTATTATTATTATTAAACTTTATTTCTAAAGTGCTGTAATTATACACAGCTCTGTACAATGTCGGTAAATGAATAAATATAAATAAATAAATTGGAGGCAAAAAATGGTTGGCTCCTAGGAGTTATATGGCTCTGGAGACTAGGGTTGAGAATCCTTGCTTCTGCCATGGGTATCCTTGGGCAAGTCACACTCTCTCAGCCTCAGAGGAGGCCAAGGCAAGGAGGGAACTTGCACTAAGTTGGAAATGCCTTGAAGGCACACAGCAAGAGCAATAACAACAATAACCAAGGGGCCAAAGCCATTGGAGCCTGCTAGGAGCAAGGAGGAGGAGGAGGAGGGAAAGGCTCCCTGGCCACTCACCTGGTGACAAGGGCCCTGCCCTGGCCCAGTTCCCAGAGGGCCATGCTGCAGGGGCGCCTCAGCCTGCCGCCCCCTCCTCCTCCCCTGCCGCCTGAGGCCGGGGGCATCATTGGGGGGAAGGAGTGCCTAGCCAGGGGCTCCACCCGGGCCACCCTGGTCTCCCCTGCTGCCTGGCCTGGCCTGGCCTTCTTCGCAGGCATGGGAGGCAGGAGCTGCAGAGACAGGCCCTGGAGGCTGGACTGGAACCGCATCCGCACTCCAGACACAACCCGGGTCCATACCGCTTTAAGTACTGCGCCTCCATGGCATTCTGGGCGTGGTGTTTTGCTACTGGGGAATCTCTTCTCCAGATGCTGCTAAACTGCAGCTCCCAGCAGTCTTCACTGTGGGCTTTGAGCCAAGGCTTATGGGAGTTATAGGTCTCAAATAAACTGTAGGAATAATCCACTTTTGGAGACCGCTTTGAACTGCCTTGGCTCAGTGCTGTGGAATCCTGGGAATGGTAGTTTGTTGGGGGACCAGAGCTACTTCAGGGATAGCAGATAAAATGGCAAACTTGTTCTCCAGATGTTCTCCCAGCATTCTTCACTATTGAGTTTGGTGTCAAGGCTTCTGGGAGTTATAGGTCCAAAATACAAACACTGCAGGAATAATCCACTGGCTCAGTGCTATGGAATCCTGGGAGTGGTAGTTTTTGTCGTGGCCCCAGAGCTCTTTCTGACAGAGAAGGCAAAATGGCTCACAATTCGCCTTTGCACACAATTCCCAGGATTCCAAAGCAGTTAAAGCGGTCTCAGACTGGGTTATTTCTCCTGTGTGTTTTGGACCTTCAGTTCAACAGGATCTGGAGGGTTGCCCAGTTCTTGGCTCTGCTGTAGTTTTGCTAGAAAAAAACCAAGGGCTGCGTCCACACTGCAGGAATAATCCAGGTTGACATTCCCTGGCTCAATGCTATGGAATTCTGGGGTTGTAGTTTTGTGAAACATTTAGCCTTCTCTGTCAGAGAGCTCTGATGCCGCAGCAAACTACCATTCCCAGAATTCCATATCGTTGAGCCGCAGCACTTAAAGCGGTGTCAAATCAGATTCTTTCTGCAGTGTGGATGCAGCTGAGTGGTCTGGTTGCACTGACCATAGAACTGCACTGGAGGAGCAGCTACAATGCCTGGTAGAGTATTCTCTCTAAGGATCTCTAGGTCTTTCAGTGCAACTTTTAGTTAAAGTTGAGCATAGAGTTGCACTGGAGCACCTAGATATTCCTAGAGAGAATACATTAATCAAATCCGCAAAGCTCAAAATCGCAAATTTGGAAGGATGAGTGTATATATTCCTTCAGTGGCAAGAAATTAACATGAATTTGGCTTATTGCCCCTTTGAAAAGCTTTCACAGGCATATGGTAACACAATGGTTCTTTGCAGCTAGGTCTGCATGGGCATTACGCTTGGTACATCCACAATGTTTTGATATTGTTGGGGACAGAGTAGAATGGCCATGGGCCCCCAAACCCACTTCTGATGTGATCTACAGATTTCTAAAGGCTACCGACCTGCACGGTTACTATTTAAAGCACTGCTAAGAACAGGACAAGCTTATGCCTTGCCCTAAAAGTGTTGACGGTTCCCTGGGATGTGGAGCCTAAAGGGCAAGAGGGACTTCCGGCCACAAGGAAAATCATGGAAGATTTGTTTGTTTAAGGAAATGCCTTAATAACTTTCCTTTATTGTAAAGAGTTTTGCCTACAATTGTTCCATGCTCTTAGGGGTAGAGTAGGGGAGCTTAGATATCTCTGTCCCTGAATAAACAATGGCAAAAGCCGAAGAAAGTATTTGGAACTTATCACCTCCCTGTGAGTTAAGAGGTTCTCCAATATTATGATGCCTTAGGTCATGTCATTGCCACTGTTCCTTGTTTTGCCCTATGTCCCTGGCAACCTCTGGTCTTCATAAATAGTAGGGCCATTCAAGGATACGGGCTTTTCTAGTACGAAAACAGTATTTTTGAGCACTTTGAGAGGTGTCTTGCTTCTTCTGTGAAGCTCCAGGATAAGGCATTACAGGAGAGATCTGTGCAGCAGGAATCCCTAAAATAAGGCACACAACTCTCTGAATATTCAAAATGAGTTAGTTTAATATTTATTTAATTCATTAATTAATTTCTATCCCACCTTTCTCCCCAAAGGGACCCAAGGGGGCTCACAATAACAATTTTGAAAACCTATTGCAATAAAGTAGTTTAAAGAAGGACGAAAGAGAAACGAGGACAAACGATAAGATTTAACTCAGGATTTAAAGGCTGGATACTATCTATACTATCTATCTATAGGTAGCAATTAATCATTTAACAAAGTAATATGATAAAAGGAAGAAACGGTCAATATAAATAATAGGAGTATGGACTGAAAGATTCAAAAGGAACCTCTCCAGAAAACTATAGATTGGAAGTCATTTACAATTATTTATGTATTTAGTTATAAGAAGATGTAAATCCAAATTTACATTATGATTCAAATTATCTACGTTAGGTTATATATGTTGTACAAAAAATGAGAAGATGATATAGTTTCAGTATATATAACTGTAACGGGAATGAATGTATACGGAAGTAATGAAACTTCCAAATCTCTCATGACAAATCTATTTTTGCCATCCACGGATGGCAAACCTGGAAGTTGTTCCCAATGGCGAGGCGCGTGCACACGCGTCCCCATCGGTAACAAAAGTCCCTGGCCTCCCTGGCTTCCCTCCTCCCTTCCCTCCCTCTTCCTTACCTTTCGGGCCGAGTGCCTGTACATACATACATACATAAAATAGTTATATATTTATATGTATCGAAATAAATAAATATTCAAGGTACAATTCTTGATTTTTCTCTTCCAAGATCAGATGATTAAACCCTTCTTTTATGATTCTTTTATTGGTTTGATTGCATTTATAATCCCGCACTTCAGCCGCCCGCAAAGGCTCTCAGAGAGGTTTGCAGAGGGCTAATTTGACCGTTCCCTCAGGTTTACATTCAAACTGCCTCTTTTATCATAAGAACGACCAAAAAATGTCGCAGGGTTATAACAAGGAGTGTGTCCCAAAACAGAAAGAAAACAAGACAGAGGAGCAGCAGCTATTTTTTCACGTGTGGCTTATCTGTGATCATAGGTCCAAAATAAAGAGCAAAAATAATCCAGTTTGAGACCGCCTACCCCCAAAATGGGGGCTGCAGGCCTTCTCCCTCCATTTCAAAAAAGAAAAGGGCAAGAAATTTCCCTCCAATTTCCCGAAGGTGCCCCAAAGGTCACATAGCCCACCCTCAGAAAACAACAGCCCTGCAAGGCTGGCCACCCAAAGCTTTACACAGTTCTTTACAAAACAAAACAACAACCCGAAATACAAATGGAAGCCAGCCTACGTCATACAGCCTAAAAACAAAAACAAGAAATTGTAACATGACCAATATATCATCATCATAATAAATTTAAAACAATATGTTATGAAATCGTGCACATTAATACAAGCCATCAATCATAAAATCGTCCTATCAAGATGTAAGTCAGAAGGCTTCCCTTACTTTTAAAATGTAAGTTTTTAAAATTTGAAATGTAATATAAACTTTAAAATTAATTAAAAATTTTATTATGTTATTATCATGTATTTTAATTTAAATTATTTTAAAATTAAAATTGGAAATTGGATATAAATTTTAAAATTATTCTTTTAAACTTTAAAATTATTTTAAAATTTGAAATTTAATATACATTTGAAAATTATTTTAAATTTGAATCACGGTCTCAAAATTCAGTACAAATCCTAGAAGTCCCCCTGAGAAAATATTAAATGAATGCATAAATTGAAGGCTGTGGAGGCCTCAAGGAGGCTTATTCATATGGGATCCCCCACGATTTATATTTGGAGGGAAAACCTCTGGAAGCATGAGCTTCCTGTCTGGAGCATGTGCAAGCCGCCTGCCCTTAGCGGCAGAACAGCAAGGCCCAGGAACGGACATGACAACGCTCTAGGCTTGTTTTCCTTCCCAAAGGTTCCGTCTCTGCTCTGGAACCTTTACTCCATTCTGAAACCAACTGTTGGCTCTGGGCTGCCGCTGGCCAGGCGTCTGTATTCCTGGCAGGCTCCTGGGCTTGGCCCTCAGGTCTCAGGCCCTCTGGTGACCGTTTCCAAAGCCAGGGGCTTCCTCACAGTGAACGAGGAAAGAGGAGAGGTCAAGCGGCACGCCATAAAGCCGACTCGCCGCTTCCCTCCCCGTCCCGCCCCCAACAGAGGCCAGTGGACATTCTTGTTGCTGTTGCTGCACCTCCAGGGCCTTGGTTTGTGTTGTCGACCCTGCGCAGTTGCGCAGCCTGGAGGAAGCCTGCTCGGACCATCTGCAACGCCACAGGAGCCCAGAAAGAGCTAGGGGAAGGGCAAGGAGGGGCGTGACCAGGGGAGAGCGGCACGCCATAAAGCCGGCTCCCCTGTTCCCTCCACGTCCTGCCCCCAACAGAGGACAGCGGGCGTTGTTGCTGTTGCTGCACCTCCAGGGCCTTGGTTTGTGTCGTCGACCCTGCGCACTTGGGCAGCCTGGAGGAAGCCTTCCCGGACCACCTGCAACACCGCGGGAGCCCAGGAACATCTGGGGAAAGGGCCAGGAGGGGTGTGACCAGGGTAGAGCGGCATGCCATAAAGCCGGCTCTCCGCTTCCCTCACCATCCCGCCCCCAACAGAGGCCAGCAGACATTGTTGTTGCTGTTAATGCACCTCCAGGGCCTTGGTTTGTGTCGTCAACACTGCGCAGTTGCGCAGCCTGAAGGACGCCTTCCCGGACCACCTGCAACACCGCGGGAGCCCAGGAACAGCTAGGGAAGGGGCCAGGAGAGGCGTGACCAGGGGAGAGCGGCACGCCATAAAGCCGGATCGCTGCTTCCCTCCACTTCCCACCCCCAACAGAGGACAGCGAACATTGTTGTTGCTGTTGCTGCATCTCCAGGGCCTTGGTTTGTGTCGTCGACCCTGTGCAGTTGCGCAGCCTGGACAATGCCTGCTTGCATCATCTGCAACGCCGCAGGAGCCCAGAAACAACTGGGAGAAGGGCAAGGAGGGGCGTGACCAGGGGAGAGCGACACGCCATAAAGCATGCTCGCAGCGTCCTGCACGTCCCGCCCCCAACAGAGAACAGCGGACATTGTTGTTGCTGTTGCTGTTGCTGCACCTCCAGGGCCTTGGTTTGTGTCATCGACCCTGCGCAGTTGCACAGCCTGGAGGATGCCTGCTTGGACCATCTGCAATGCCGCGGGAGCCCAGAAACAGCTGGAGGAAGGGCGAGGAGGGGCGTGACCAGTGGAGAGCGGCACGCCATAAAGCCGGCTTGCCGCTGCCCTCCATATCACGCCCCCAACAGAGGACAGCGGACATTGTTGCTTTTTCTGCACCTCCAGGGCCTTGGTTTCTGTCATCGACCCTGCGCAGTTGCGCAGCCTGGACAATGCCTGCTTGGACCATCTGCAACGCCGCAGGAGCCAAGAAACATCTGGGGGAAGGGCAAGGAGGGGCGTGACCAGGGGAGAGCGGCACGCCATAAAGCCGGCTCGCCGCTTCCCTCCCCGTTCCTCCTCCAACAGAGGCCAGCGGACATTGTTGTTGCTATTGCTGCACCTCCAGGGCCTTGGTTTCTGTTGTCGACCCTGCACAGTAGCGCAGCCTGGAGGAAGCCTGCTCGGACCATCTGCAACGCCGCAGGAGCCCAGAAACAGCTGGAGGAAGGGCGATAAGGGGTATGACAAGGGGAGAGCGGCACGCCATGAAGCCGGGTCCCCGCTTACCTCCACGTCCCGCCCCCAACAGAGGACAGCGGACATTGTTGCTGCTGTTGCTGCACCTCCAGGGCCTTGGTTTGTGTCGTCGACCCTGCGCAGTTGCGCAGCCTGGACAATGCCTGCTTGGACCATCTGCAATGCCGCAGGAGCCCAGAAACAGCTGGGGGAAGGGCAAGGAGGGGCGTGACCAGGGCAGAGCGGCACACCATAAAGCCAGCTCGCTGCTTCCCTGCACGTCCCGCCCCCAACAGAAGACAGCGGGCATTGTTGTTGCTGTTGCTGCACCTCCAGGGCCTTGGTTTGTGTCATCGACCTTGCGCAGTTGCGCAGCCTGGAGGAAGCCTGCTCGGACCATCTGCAACGCCGCTGGGGAAGGGGCCAGGAGGGGCGTGACCATGGGAGAGCGGCACGCGTTATAGCCGGCTCGCTGCTTCCCTCCACGTCTCGCCCGCAACAGAGGACAGCGGACATTGTTGTTGCTATTACTGCACCTCCAGGGCCTTGGTTTGTGTCGTCGACCCTGCACAGTTGCGCAGCCTGGAGGAAGCCTGCTCGGACCATCTGCAACGCCGTGGGAGCACAGGAACAGCTGGGGAAAGGGCCAGGAGGGGCGTGATCAGGGGAGATCGACACGCCATAAAGCCGGCTCGCCACTTCCCTCCCCATCCCGCCACCAACAGAGGCCAGCAGACATTGTTGTTGCTGTTGATGCACCTCCAGGGCCTTGGTTTGTGTCGTCGACCCTTCGCACTTGCGCAGCCTGGAGGACGCCTTCCCTGATCATCTGCAACACCGCGGGAGCCCAGGAACAGCTGGAGAAGGGGCCAGGAAGGGCGTGACCAGGGGAGAGCGGAACGCCATAAAGCCGGCTCACCGCTTCCCTCCACATCCCGCACGCAACAGAGGACAGCGGACAATGTTGTTGCTGAGCTGCACCTCCAGGGCCTTGGTTTGTGTCATCGACCCTGCACAGTTGCGCAGCCTGGAGGAAGCCTGCTCGGACCATCTGCAACGCCGTGGGAGCACAGGAACAGCTGGGGAAAGGGCCAGGAGGGTCGTGATCAGGGGAGATCGACACGCCATAAAGCCGGCTCGCCACTTCCCTCCCCATCCCGCCACCAACAGAGGCCAGCAGACATTGTTGTTGCTGTTGATGCACCTCCAGGGCCTTGGTTTGTGTCGTCGACCCTTCGCACTTGCGCAGCCTGGAGGACACCTTCCCTGACCATCTGCAACACCGTGGGAGCCCAGGAACAGCTGGAGAAGGGGCCAGGAAGGGCGTGACCAGGGGAGAGCGGAACGCCATAAAGCCGGCTCGCCGCTTCCCTCCACGTCCCGCCCGCAACAGAGGACAGCGGACATTGTTGTTGCTGAGCTGCACCTCCAGGGCCTTGGTTTGTGTCGTCGACCCTGCACAGTTGCGCAGCCTGGAGGAAGCCTGCTCGGACCATCTGCAACGCCGCGGGAGCCCAGGAACCGCTGGGGAAAGGGCCAGGAGGGGCGTGACCATGGGAGAGCAGCACACCATAAAGCCGGCTCGCCACTTCCCTCCCCGTCCCGCCCCCATCAGAGGCCAGTGGACATTCTTGTTGCTGTTGCTGCATCTCCAGGGCCTTGGTTTGTGTCGTCGACCCTGCGCAGTTGCGCAGCCTGGAGGATGCCTGCTTGGACCATCTGCAACGCCGCAGGAGCCCAGAAGCAGCTGGGGGAAGGGCGAGGAGGGGCGTGACCAGGGGAGAGCGGCACACCATAAAGCCGGCTCACCGCTTTCCTCCACTTCCCGCCCCCAACAGAGGACAGCGGACGTTGTTGCTTTTGCTGCACCTCCAGGGCCTTGGCTTGTGTCATCGACCCTGCGCAGTTGCGCAGCCTGGAGAATGCCTGCTTGGACCATCTGCAACGCCACAGGAGCCCAGAAGCAGCTCGGGAAAGGGCCAGGAGTGGCGTGACCATGGGAGAGCCGCTCAGCCAAGGAAGGCAAAGGGAGGAAGGAAGAGAGAACTACATGTCCCAGCAGCCCCTGCCCACCACGCCCTTCCTGACACAACTGGCTGGGCTCCACTAAGTGCCTTCTTCCTCCCCTTCCTCCTCTTTCCTTAATCTCCTTCTTTCCTTCCTCTCCTTCCTCCTCTTCCTTTCCTTTCCTTTCCCTCTTTCCTTCCCTTCCTTTACTTTTCCTCCTCCCTCTCCTTCTTTTCCTTTCCCTCTTTCCTCCCCTTTCTTTCCCTCCCTCCCTCCCTCCCTCCCTCCCTCCCTCCCTTATCCCTTCCTTCCTTCCTTCCTTCCTTCCTTCCTTCCTTCCTTATCTCTTCCTTCCTTTTCCTTCCTTCCTCTCCTTCCTACCCTCCCTCCTTCCTTCCTTCCTTCCTTCTCCCTTCCTTCCTTCCTTCCTTCCTTCGTTTTTTCCTTCTTCCTTCCTTCCTTCCTTCCTTCCCTCCCTCCCTCCTTCCTTCCTTCCTTCCTTCCTTCCTTCCTTCCTTCCTTATCTCTTCTTTCCTTCCTCTCCTTCCTGCCCTCCTTCTTTCCTTCCTTCCTTCCTTCCTTCCTTCCTTCCTTCCATCCTTCCTTCCTTCTTTTCCTCCCTCCCTCCTTTTATTTATCCCTCCCTCCCTCCCTCTTTCTTTCCTTCTGTCCTTCCTTCCTTCGTGAAGGTAATTTTCTGTCTTCTTTTCTCAGTGTTTTTTCAATAATTTTTTTCTATATCTCCTCAAAGTCATTTCTTTTCCATAGTCCTTTTTTCACTTTCAGTTTACAAACTAATTTGTCATTAATAGCTAATTTCCATATTTCTTTATACCAATCCTCCATTTCTACATTCATTTTCATTTTCCAATGTCTTGCTATAATTCAGTGATGGCGAACCTTTTACATGCTGGGGGCGGGGGGCGGGGCTTCCACCCCCTTTTCAGAGGAAGGGAACCTCTGGCTCCTCCCCCGGCATTTGCTAGCCTCTGAGGGTCCCTTTTGGGGCCGCCAGAGGCCGGCAAATGAGCCGTGGAGGAGGGTGCGCTCTCCTCCGCAGTTTGCCGGCCTCTAAGGGTCCCTTTTGGGGTCTCCAGAGGCCGGCAAACTGGCCGCAGACGATGGGGCGCTGTCCTCCGCAGTTTGCCGACCTCTGAGGGTCCCTTTTGGGGTTGCCAGAAGCCGGCAAGCGGGCTGCGGAGGATGGGGCGCTGTCTTCCGCAGTTTGCCGGCCTCTGAGGGTCCCTTTTCGGGTCGCCAGCGGCCGGCAAATGGGCCACTGAAGACGGCGCGATGTCCTCTGCAGTTTGCCGGCCTCTGAAGGTCCCTTTGGGGCCGTCAGAGGCTGCCAAACAAGCCTTTCCTGCCCCAGATCTCTCTCTCCGGAGGGAGGTCTGGGGCTGGAAGGGCCGCAACTGAGCCCAGGACCCGGCACGCCGCCGTCCTGGGCTCCTCCACGGCCTTTCCTGCCCCAGATCTCTCTCTCTCTTTCTCAGGAGGTCTGGGGCTGGAAAGGCCATGACACAGCCCAGGACCCGGCACGCTGCCATCCTGGGCTCCCCACAGCCTTTCCTGCCCCAGATCTCTCTCTTGGCAGGGAGGTCTGGGGCTGGAAGGGCTGCAACGGAGCCCAGGACCCGGCACACCGCCGTCCTAGGCTCCCCATTGCCTTTCCTGCCCCAGATCTTTCTCTCGGGAGGCAAGTCTGGGGCTGGAAGGGCTGCGACGGAGCCCAGGACCCGGCACGCTGCCATCCTGGGCTCCCTACAGCCTTTCCTGCCCCAGATATCTCTCTTGGCAGGGAGGTCTTTGGCTGGAAGGGCCGCGACGGAGCCCAGGACCCAGCACGCCGCCGTCCTGGCCTCCTCCACGGCCTTTCCTGCCCCAGATCTCTCTATCTCTCTCGAGAGGGAGGTCTGGGGCTGGAAGGGCCGCGACGGAGCCCAGGACCCGCCATGCCGCCACTGCTCCTCCTCAGGTGCCTTTCCTGCCTCCCGCTGTCTTTCTGGATACAGTTGGAGTCTGGGAAAGGTCTCTGGGGAGGAGCAACTGGCATGCACCGGTCGCTCTGCCTCCCCCACATTTTTCTCAGCCTCCAGTTGTCTCCAATAGGCAGCTGAAGGCCAGGAAAAAGACTGGGAGGAGGAGCCAGCCGCGTACCCCTCTGGCTCCTTTTGCCCAGCGCCATTTTCTTGCTTCCCACTGAGAGACAGCGGGAGGCCTGAAAATGCCAGGGAGCATGATGAACCTCTTCTCTCCTCTCCCCTCCCCTTAAGTCTCCTCCTTCCCTCTTTCTTTCCCTTTGTCTTCCATCTTTCCCTCCTTCCTTCCTTCCTTCTCTCTCTCTCTCTCTCTTTCTCTCTCTCTCTCTCTCTCTTTCTTTCTTTCTTTCTTTCTTTCTTTCTTTCCTTCTTCCTTCTTTCCTTTCCCTCTCCCTCTTTTCCATTATCTCTCCTTCCCTCCCCTTTCCTCTCCTCCTTCCTTCTTTCTTTCCCTTTGTCTTCCATCTTTCCCTCCCTCCCTCATTTCTTTTTTCTTTCACTCCTTCCTTCCTTCCTTCCTTCCTTCCTTCCTTCCTTGCCTCTTTCTTTCTTTCTTTCTTTCTTTCTTTCTTTCAATCCATCCATCCATCCATCCATCCATCCATCCTTCCTTCTCTCCTACTCTCTTTCCTGCCTTTGTCTCTTCCTCCCTCCTTCCCTTTCTTCCTTTCGTTTATTCCCTCTTCCTTCCTTCCTTCCTTCCTTCCTTCCTTCCTTCCTTCCTTCCTTTCCATCCCTCCCTCCCTCCCTCCCTCCCTCCTTCCTTCCTTTTGTTCAATCTTTCCTTACTGATTTCTTTCTTCCTTCCCTCTTCCTTCTTTCCTTCCTTCCTTCCTTCCTTCCTTCCTTCCTTCCTTCCCTCTTTCTTCCTTTCTTTCTTTCTTCTTCTTTCCTTCTTTCCTTTCTCTCTTCTTCTCCTTCTCTTCTTTCCTCCCTTCTTCTCCTTCCCTCCTTCCCCTTTCATTCCCCTTCCTCCCCCTCTTCCTTTCCCCTCCTTCCTTCTCCTCTTCCCTTCCCCTCTTCCCTTGCCCTCTTCCCTTCCCCTCCTTCCTTCCCCTCTTCCCCTCCCTCCTTCCCCCTTCCTTCCCCTCTATCCTCCCCTTCCCCCTTTCCTTCCTTCCTTCTCTTCTTCCCCTTTTCCCTCCCTCCCTCCCTCCCTCCCTCCCTCCCTCCCCATGAAAGCCAATACCATGAAATGGCCTTTCCCTCCCCCCTCCCTCCCCTCCCCTCCCCTCCCCTCCCTTCCTTCCTTCCTTCCTTCCTTCCTTCCTTCCGGCCGGACATCTGAAGAGAATGGCAGGAGCCACCTCCCACAAAACGACCCGAAAGTAAAAGGCCGCTAGTTTTCTCCACTTTAACCGTGGTTTAGCGTTATTTTGTTTTGAAAGCAATTCAATGTGGTAACCTCCCCAAATTTCCAAGTTTTGTTTAAATTAAAATTTAATTTAAATGACGTTGAACTCCTGTTTGCCCACGGGATCTCGCTTTTTTTACTTATTTATTTACTGGTTGCATTTATATCCCTGTCTTTTCTGTAATAAGCCAAAAGCAACATATATGGATCTCCTCCTCCTCCTCTTCCTCCATTTATCCTCACAACAATGCAGTCAGATAGAACAGCCTGAAGGAGAATGACTATTCCAACATTGCCAGTTAGTTTCCTGGAAGGATTTCGGTGTGCACTGTGTCTCATTTTCCAGCAGGTGTCAGAATTAATGAAATCAACGGGCTTTCCGCACACCATGCGCAAGGATCCCTCTCTCTCTCTCGCCTTCTTTAGCTCAGGGAATAAGAGGAGAGGACTGCCTTCTCTCCTGTCTCTACAGTCTTCGGTGACTGAAGGATGCTTACAACACGCTCCAGATACTGTTGGATTGCAACTGTCATCAGCACCAGCCAACATAGACAACCGCAAGGGATGATGGGAGTTGCAGTCAAGCAAAATCCTGGATAGCCACATTTCCCCCACCCCAGATTGAGATAAGGAAGCATGCCTATTATTTTGCTGATGTCAGAGCTGCTCCGAAAAGCTTCTGTTTTCTTTTTGACCTTTTCACGAATGAAAAAGAAAAGAAATTGTTATTAAAAAAATCATCAAGAGAGGAAAACCTTTGGGGAATTTCTTGTCCTTTTTTAAAAAATGATGAGGGATTTTGGTGCGCACTGTGCCTCATTGCCCAGCAAGCATAGAAATTAATGGAATAAACGTTCATCCAGATAGGATTCTCACCTTTACCTTCCTTTAAAAGCTCAGCGGTGCAAGCAGGAAACCTTGGGCCCAAACACACAGGCCAAAATAATGCCGCTTCAGGTCACTTTGGAGATATGTTGTGTAAATGACACACACGTCTTAAGAGGCCAGAAGTTGTGCCAAAGCTATGCTCCAGTCCTTAAGACAGGAGTATGGCTTTGGCGCAGCTTCCGGCCTCTTAGGGCGCATGCGGCATTTAAACACATATCTCCAAAGTGACCCAAAGCAGCTATATTTTGTCTGTCTGTTCGGGCCCTTTGTTAAGTCTACAGAAAAGTCTTTATCTCCTTCCCCTGCCATACAGTTCTCCAAGTGAAGGAAAAAAGGAAGAACAGAAGGTCCCTCCCTTGACTGATCTGGTTTTATTATTGCAGTTGCAGTTACCACGGTCTGATCGGAGTGCTGTCCGTACATTGTCTTCCAAATGTATGTATTCCTTTACTTCAGCGCAATGGAAAGAAGGTTTCCGGAAGGAAAAACAAAGAGGATAGTATAAGAGGAATTTTCTCACACAGTCTAGTAGTAAAACAAAACAGGAAAACAGTAGGGACAAGCTGAAAGAATGCAAAGGAAAGGCAAAATGACAGAGGGATGACTTTTTAATTGATGACACAACTTTCACCACTAGAGGAAGCACTCTTTCTAAATAAGAATAACCCAATATGGCAGGACTCCTAGGAAAATGGGGATCTCTTCTGGTCAACACAGAATTTGTAATAGAACAGATAAAACACTGGCACCGGTAATGAAACATTTTTGTTACTTCAACGTGGAAAGAAGGATGTCAAATTTTGGTGTAGTGGAAAAGTTTCAGTTAAGGGAAAAGAAAAAGAAAATGATAATGATGGAGTTACATTAGACCCACCAACTTAGTACTTTTGTACTTAGTACAAAGTTAGTACACCTCCTGGCCTTGAGAAGATACAAACAGGATAGAGACACTTTTATTGGTATGTCTTTTTGATCTGTTGTTCTTCTCTAACAAATTCCTTCCTGCTCTAACATAATAATATGTTAGGCAATACCTACATGTTTTGTACTTTTTGCATTAGATGACTTACTGGATATTAAAGTACTGTAGCTGGTTGTTGTGTTTACGTTATCTATGGATTTTAGGTCTATAGTGCTTACTGGCTTCTACCCTATGAATGCGCTTTCATTGAGGAAATGGAGATCAGGTGGTTTAGAAATCTCCAAACCTTAGCTTCAGTTTCAGCTGTGCCTTTTGATCATATAGAGCAGAGGTAGGACTCCAGATACTGCTTGCAAAACCCAGCAGCCCCAAGCTAAGAGAATGAATGAAGAAGAGTGCTGGGAGCTGCAGTTGAACATTGAGAGAATATTGATTCCCATCCCTGGCATGGAAGCTTCAGCTGTTGGTGAATCTATAATATGCTTACTGTAAAAGCTATTTTAGATATTTGCTGTGGTCTTAAAAGAGAGCAAAATTCTTTTTGGTGGTAGAATCTGTGCAAACTCTTTGGAGTTTAACAAAAAATTAAAATAAATTAGTCGTTAAGGATGTCTGTGGTTAAAGTTTCATATAGAACCACAGTTTTAACTCACCTTCTAAACCTCTTCTGAATGGGAAACGAGAAGACTTGGTTTGGTGAAATCCTTTTTAATTCTGTGATTAATCTTTATCTATTAGCAACTGAAGACGACTAATTGTCTCAAAACACATTCGATTTAGAACAGAACATCTGTCTTTAAAAAAGCCCTCACCGAACCCTGTCTCAACGTATCAATATGTGTTTCTGTCTCTTTTGCTGACCTGAGCGTATGACACAAGACATTTACATTAGGCAACCAATTGAGTTCGAATTTGCAAACGATTAGCTGCTCTTAAGAACTGAAATTTGCTTTGGATTTATATCGACTAATGCACAGTTATTTTTTCCTTTTACCAATAAACAAACTCTTTTTCGTACTACATATTTGTTGTTGGGTATGCTAAGATGTACCTGTGATGGGATTTTCATGGCAAGACTTGTTCAGGTTTGCCGTCCCTTGAGGCCGACAGTATGTGACTTGCCCACTTTTTTCCTTATTCTGTAGGTCTAAAAATGCAAATCAACAGCAAGAGCAAGTACATTTCCATACCGCTTATCAGTGCGGTATCAATCAATAATCTCCTTGTAGAGCACACAGTGAACTGTTGAATGCCCAGCTGGGTAACTGTTACATATTGAAAACCTTCTCACCTGCATTGTCACCACCCATGTTCTCCCACCTCCAAATGTTTTGGGAGCCAAACATGACTGCATTTCGCCCCAGCAGTACCCCAAAGCCTTTGAGGGGCCCTTGTTTAGTCCTCTAGAGGCATGTCCTCATCCTATACAAGACTCCCTTCAAAACAGGACGTCTTCAGAGCAGAAGGTGTGGTCGCTCCCTGGTTTGATAAAAAGCCAATGGGAGATCTCTACAGGCCAGAAAGGATGTGGGTGGACAAAAGATCCCCAAACATGGCAATATGGCCCTCAGAGGCTTTTTACCCCACTTTGGGGAGGGATTCGGTGTGTGCGGAAGCCCTCGAGAAGTGACAAAATGGCCTTAGGGGCCAGGGGCATCAATTGGGGGCGCGTGGGTGACATCCTAAAGAGGGGTGACACCACTGGTCCCCAAAGATCTACCTTTTGGCAGAAATGGGCTGTAGTGTTTGCCTGCGTCCCTTTAAAAGGCTGAAGCTGAGTGGAAGAGGTGGTGTGAGTGGGGCAGGGCTCAATGGGAAGAGAAAAGAGAGGCCTCAAGCTTTTGAAAAAGACATTTAAATTTCAATCTTTTTCCTTTTAACATTTTCTTTTAAAAATCGCATCTTGTCAAAATGTCACTTTAACCACATGAAACTGCGTACGTATAAATGCATTTAGGCTGTGCGTATGATATTTTAATTTAAAGGTATAATATTTTAATTTAAAGGTATCATTCATATTTGGGGTGTGTCACTAGGTGGCACCAGAAGACAAGATTGGTACACTTTTCCAGCTCTGGTTTCTACTGTTGTGAGGTGTCATTTCCCCCCCTCGCCTCAGAAATGAGTATATTTACATAAGATGTACATTCAGAACATTTCCCCACATCACTGTAGGCACATCTGTGCTTCACCTACCTGGGAAGCATCATCTCCACAGATGCCAAGATTGATAAAGAGATCGATCACAAACTGGCAAAGGCATATAGTGCATTCGGAAGGCTTCACAAAAGAGTCTGGAGTAACAAACACTTGAGGCGAAGCACAAAAATCAGTGTGTATAGAGCCATTGTACTGTCTATTCTCCTCTATGGGTCTGAAACATGGGTCACCTATCGCCAACACCTACCACGCCTCGAACGCTTTGATCAGCGCTGTTTACGCACAATTCTAAATATATACTGGACTGACTATGTGACAAATGTTGCTGTCCTTGAGCAAGCAGGGACCACCAGCATTGAGGCCATGCTACTGAGGACGCAGCTGCGCTGGGCAGGACACGTTTCTAGGATGAAGGACCATCTCCTCCCAAAAATAGTATTCTATGGTGTCAGCGTAAGAGGGGCGCCCCAAAGAAGAGATACAAGGACTCCCTGAAACAACATCTCAGGCTTGGCCAAATTGATCATCAACAATGGTCTGCCCTGGCCTCGCATCAGGAGGCATGGAGACGCACTATCCACGATGCTGCAGCCTTTTTCGAAAACTCACGCCAAATGAATCTTGAAGAGAAACGACAACGCAGAAAGAACTGCAACCCAGAAACATCACCCAAGGAGACTTTCCGCTGTGCTTTCTGCAACCGGACCTGTTTGTCCCGGATTGGCCTTTTTAGTCACCAACGCGTTTGTACAAAGCACAGGATGAGTCCTTCCTGAATCTTCATTCGCAAAGCAAAGCCAGAGAGAGAGACATTCAGAACTGCTGTTTTGGACTACAGCTCCCATGTTGTTTTAGAGTAAAAGTGCGAACTGTGAGGCCCTTGAGTTGTTGTCAGACTGCAGCTCCCAACAGCCCTGTCCAGCATAGCCAACGGTGAGCCAACATTTGAAGGTACTCCTTCATACATCTGAAGGAGCAGGGTCATAATAGTATAAAGCAGGGGTGAGTATCTGCAGACTTCTAGGTAGTGTTGAAATATCAGTGCTCATCAAACTCAGCTAGTATAGTCTATGGTCAGGGATAATGGGACCTGCAATCAAATAGTGACTACAGCTTTGCAAGGCTACCAGATTCCCATACCTTTCATACAGAAATACTCCCAGACAGCTCCTAGGATGGTGAATAACATTGCTTTATGTCCTGGGGATAACTGAATTACTTCTCTCTATCAAAGAATACCTATACAGTGGAGTCTTGTTATCTGCTGGGGTTTGGTTCCAAGATCCCCTGTGGATAGGCTTGCCATATCCCGCCTGGAGGCGGGACTTTCACGGTTTGGGGCGGGTCCGCATGGTCCCGCCCCTGTTTGGCCCCGCCCCCGGGATTCCCCCCCCCCCCCAGCGAGGCCCTAGAGGTGGCTCTGCAATTGCATAGCCCTCCAAGGCCTCTCCGGGACTTGGGAGACACTGTCTCCCAGGCCCCAGAGAGGCCTTGGAAGTGGTTCCGTGGCCGCGGAGCCCTGCAAGTCTTCCCTGGGGCTTGGGAGACGCTGTCTCCCAGGCCCCAGAGAAGCCTTGGAAGCGGCTCCGCGGCCGCAGAGCCCTGCAAGGCTTCTCTGGGGCTTTGGGAGACGCTGTCTCCCAGGCCCCAGAGAGGCCTTGGAAGACTCCGCGGCCGGAGCTCCACGAGGCCAGGGAGGAGGAGGAGGCCGCTTGCCATCGCGGTGAACGCCGCGATGAGGAGTGGCCCCCACGCTCCTTCCCGGCCTGGGAGCAGGCCGAGGCTTCCTCCTAAGCTGGGGAGGAGAAGTAGGCCGCTTGCCACCGCAGCGATTGCTGCGATGACAGGTGGCCCCCACACTCCTTCCCGGCCTGGGAGCAGTCCGAGGATTCCTCCCAAGCCAGGAAATTTTTTTTAAAAAGGGCCTACATTTTAAAATCTTGTCCTACATTTGTCCCGGTTTGGAGGTCCTCAGCTATGGCAACCCTACCTGTGGATAACAAAATCCATGGATGCTCAGTACCCATTAAATATAATGACATAGCAAAATGGTGTCCCTTATAAAAATGGAAAATCAAGGTTTGATATTTGAAATGTATACTTTTTTGTAACATTTTCATACTGTGCATACCTGAATGCATGTATAAAAAAATCCGTGTATAAGAAGGGCCGAATATACTGTAGATGTTGCTATAGCTCATGGTGCAGGATTTTAGCTCAGGGGCATGTTTTCTGCACAAAATGCAGAAATATTCCTCCATATTCGCTAGGGTTAGGGACACAAGACCCCCGTGAATATGGAAAAAACGCAAATAACAAACACACCATGTTTTACCTGAGAGGACACCTCTCTAGGGATCTCTAGGTCCTCCTGTGCCATTCCATGGTTAACATCTGCCAGTCACACACCGAGGCCTTCCCTGGGGTGCTTCTGAGGCTAGGAAGCCTTCCTCTCTTCCTTCCCTGTAAGAGAGCCATTCAGGCAGACCTAAACTAAGCCCTTCTCCCTACTTTTATTTTTTACTTACTATTGTTGTTGTGTGCCTTCAAGTTGTTTCAGTTTGAGTGTTGGATTGTGACTCTGGAGACCAGGTTCGATTCCCAGCTAGGTCATGAAACCCACTGGGTGACCTCTGGCAAGTCACACTCTCTCAGCCTCAGGGAAAGGCAATGGCAAACCTCCTCTGAACAAATCTGGCCAAGAAAACCCCATGATTGGTCCACCTTGCCATGAGTTGAAAATGACCTGAAGGCAGGCGACAACCCATGGGGTTTTCTTGGCAAGATTTGTTCAGAGGGGGCTTGCCATTGCTATCTTCTGAGAGGCTGAGAGAGTGTGACTTGCCATAGGTCACCCTGTGGATTTCCATGGCTGAGCTGGGATTTGAAACTTGGGAGGATATCACACGGGATGGGAGGCTCTCAATTTCAAAAGAGAAGATAGTGAGGTCAATTTGAAAATTCATGCAATTACGTGATTACTTGTCACACCTTAAATTCGCTGTAATGGCCTCCCCGAATGCAACCCAGATTCTGTGCAAAGTAAGCCATTACACCGGTGGGTTCTTAATTGCACATTGGCATCTTTGCGCATGCTCAGTGAGACTCCAGATGACTGGAGCATAGCATATTTAGATGAGTGAGAGAGAGGAACCCCACAATTTACAAAAGAGGTTGGGGGGGCGAAAAGAATGGTTGAAAGAACATGCTCTATTCATGTTAAAATGAGCATATATTCACTCTTGTCACGTTAAAACGTGAATATAATGGTTATCCAATAGCTCCCGGTCTGTGCCTCTTAATTAGCAGGCAGCAGCCCCCCTCAGCAATGTTGAAGGACAAGTGGAAGCAAAATTGAAGCGGAATTAGGGTGGCTTCATGGGAACCCCCCTTCCAGATGGCGGGGGGGGGGGGAACCAGGACCAAAGGAGACATGTACATCACAGCAAACAACAGTGCACTGAGTGCGAAGTTGCCTAAGAACAGGGTTTGTGACTTTGCTAGTTCACCGAATTTACTTAATATGGATTAACGTGTAATAGTGCATGGAGTGCGTTTGGACTGCCAGCGATGGCGTGTGGTAACCTTTCGTGCAATAACGTGAATACACATGATTGCATTCAGGATGACACAGGATTATACTTCCAATTTCAGTCGTGTGATATCCTCCCAGGTTTCCAGAGTTCTAGCCCAACACTCAAACCATATTACACCATACCGGCTTAGTGAATTATTTGTAACTTTTATTGTTTTTCTTCTTTTTGTTGATATCACTGATAAGTTTATTTATTAAGTGAGCATCACACTCTCTGAACCTCTCAAGATGACAATGGCAAAGCTCCTCTGAACAAATCTGGCCAAGAAAACTCTGTGATAGGTTTGCCTTAGGCTCGCCGTAAGTCAGAAACTAACTGAAGACACACAGCAACAATCCAAAGGCACCATGAGGCACCTTTGAGACTTAACTGTGAGAAAGAAGTTGTAGCATAAGCTTTTGTAGACTTGGTCTACTTCCTACTTCTTTCCCAGAGCTACTCTCCAAACTGCTACAAAATCCCTTTGCAGAACAGGACCAGAATTCAAAATGACCTTTATACATCAGAAAGCTGGGTCAGACTATCAAAATGAATGTCAAGGGAGAAATGTAAGGATCTGCATTTAGCAAGAAAAAATGAAATACACAAATATAGGATGGGGGACACCTGGCTTGACAACAGTACATGTGAATGGGATCTAGGGATCGTAATAGACCACAAGTTGTAACAGTGTGATGCAGCAGCTAAAAAGGCCAATATGATCCTAGGTTGTATCAGGACAGGGGTAGGCAATCTTTTTGAGCCAGGGGCTGGGTTGCTGTCCCTCAGACAACTGGGGGGCCGAAGCAAAAAAATAAATAATTAAATAATTTTTTTAAAAAAAATAAATATATAAATAAACCAGGACAAATGTAGGACAACATTTTCAAATGGTGGACACTTTTTTAAAAAAAATGGAGGACACGCGAAAAAATTTGCTGATTTTTTAAAAAATGTTAATATAAATGCATGTTTCTGAGGCTTCTATAGACAATTGCCCCCCAAAGGCTCCGGCGGCAATCGGCAGCAGGACTGGGCTGGGGCCGGTCCCAAGGCCTCGCCGGGCCGCATCCAGCCCATGGGCCACAGGTTGCCTACCCCTGTATCAGGAGAAGTATAGTGTCTTGATCAAGGCAGGTAATAGTGCAATTCTATTCTGCTTTCATCAGATCTCACCTGGAATATTGCTACTGTGACACTCTGGATACTCTACTCATATTTTTGGGACTATTATTTATATTCAAAAAGATTCAGAAGAGTTATTTCCTACAGCTGGATTCATGTTGAATGTTGTTTCAAGACTTGTATACCACTGTTGGATTCAATATTTATTTCACAGATATATATATTTTGCAAGTAACAATATGTCTTTGGTGTAGTCATTATAATTAGTATTACAGTTTACCTAGTGTTTCCCTCCCCTCTTGTTAGTTATACTGTAAACCTTCTGCTCGTTTTGGTTTTCCAACCCTTATATACAATCAAGGTTTGCCTTTTGGAAATTATATATTTTTTGAATATTTTCAAGTCATGGATGCTTGAATCCATGGATAAAAAAATCTGTGGATATAGAAGGCTGACTGTATGCACACTAAATGAGCAAAATATTTTTGTTCATATCCTGTGTGGAGTGGGGGGCACGATGCCTGCATGCAGGCGTAAAGGGGGGCCTCAAGGGTACTAATCAGGGTACCTTATGTAACCTGATTAGTATTGTCAGCTCCTCAGCCCTCTGTATGGAGGTAACCAAGAGGCTCATTTCTTTACCTCTTTTAAAAACCGAGGATTTAAGTCAAATATATCCACAACTGCCACCAGAACAGTGGTAGACATACACAAACAGGACTTTCAAAGTTGTAACCAGGTCTTCTGGCAGAAGGTTCTCCCTATCTTAACAGTCTTTCCTGGCATCCCAACAGGTTAAAAGAATGGCGTCACTTTCTCTGTACTTTACTTTCAGGCAAACAAATTTTCCCTACAGCTGAAAAAAGGCAAGATAACTACAAGAGCGGAATCTTATTAGAAGTCAATGGATGTCGCATGCAATGTATTATGCTTGCTTCAGTCGAATCTGAAAATGTAAGAGACAGCTTTGTTTTTCTCAGGAGGATATCAGAGGTCCATCTAGCACGCTGTATAGCTATAGCTGACTGTGGGTTTTTCAAAGCCACTTTACATGCTCTACGAGATTCTTTGGGTGGATTTGACTAGAGCAGAAGTATACAACTTACAAAGACTGGAAAGCCGCACTGGGCTCCTGGAACCTATCAGGGACCATGCCATAATGGAATTTGAAACCACAATTGCCACTGAAATAAATAATTTGGCCATTGCTGTAGCTTTCAATGGTGCAGGATAAACACAAAGTGTCCTCCCACACCACAGTGCTGCTTCAGCACAGAGCAACTCAAAGGGTTTCCAGGGTTCAAATACGCTCTACATTGATCTATCAGATGCCACTTTGGTAGCAGAAGCTGGAGGTGGGCGTGAAGGGCAGAGCACAATAGGGACTTAAGAACCAAATGGAAAAGTGGGAAATGTACATTCTATTTCCTATGACTGAATGTGTGTGTGTGTGTTGCTTCTTTGTCCCATAAATGTTATATACTGCATATTTTTTATTACTGCTCTTTGCTTGAGGGAAACTGTCATCTGCAAGACAAACATAAAGGATTTTAGTAGAAAGTGGAAACAGATGTTATTTGCAGTTTCCACACCCAACATTTTTTTCAAAAAAATCTACCTCCTTTTAATTGGAGGACATTCTCTAGCTTGAAACAAACCCTAATAAATGTTTCGGCCACAGCACTATTGCAAATCTGTCCTAAAATTACAAGAAGGTAGTAATGAGAAAGCAGTGGTTAAACAAATCTTTATTCTTAACATTAAGAGTAACTTGGAAGCTAAATACAATATAATATTTACTTTAACATCTCCCTACAAAATGTGAACAAACAGCACACACTAAACATTTTCCAAACTTTGTACATAGTACATAGATGTGCCTTGCTGCTTATTCATAGTCAGCCATAATGCTTTTATGTTTGAAATTCTGACAACTGTAAAAATAGATTTTTGTTAGTTGTTTTTTTCCACACATTTGCCTTCCAATTAAACACAGCATAGCAAGTAAGGCATCTATAAAGGTCAGATTCTACGTAAAGGTTTTAGATCACTGCTTAGCAATCCTAAGTTTTAACACGAGTTGTAAAAAAGTTAAGAATTATTTTTAAAAGTAGTTTGAATGTGCTATCCACTCCTTTATTATTGCACACAGTCAGTACTTCTTTTATATAAAGGCTTAAGAAATAAATTGCACACTAGATTTGCAACGACATTCCATTTCTTCTCTTCTTGCCTCCCTTAGTGTTCAGAGAATGGATTTGGGAAAACTAGAATAGCTTATCCTCTTCCAGTAAACTTCAAATGTTGCTATCTCTGTTATTTTTTTCTGGAAGAATAATTACAAATAAGGTCAGACAATACCCACATCCTCCTTTTTTTGGGACCACATGGAAATAATAAATATTTGTGTGGGAAATTTTATTAAAACCAACTTAATGTCTCTTAATCAAGTGTAAGAAATGCATAGGCCTTCCTATGTTGTACTGCAACTTACCTGAGCCATAACTGACTTAACCAAATGTGGGGGTTCCCAAAAGCTGCAGTCCACCAACATCTGGAGGGCTGCATAACTCCCCACCCTCAATCTAAAATCTGGAAATCCCCAGAAACTGTTTCTGCTTTGCTAAGACATGTGTTCCTCTCCCTCTTTTCAGTCCCTTGCTATTCTGTAATTTAATCAATAAAACTAGAGTGACCAACATTTTAAAGACCTCTTCTGTTCCTAAAACAGACCAGAGGGACAAAAAAACAAAAACAAAAAAACATAGTGAAACTGTTCCCTACATCCCCTCTGTGAAGGGGGAAAGTGTTTTGAATCTCACACATCCCTCCAGGGCCTATAGTGAGCAAATATGACTCCCTAACCCCTGACAGTTTCCCAGCCCTGCTTTAAGAATTGAAATGGAAAGAGAAATCTTTTCCTGCACAAGAGAGTATACAGATGTGGAGTTTATTATGGTGTGATTTAATTTTCTTCTCTGTTGCTTGAGTCAATGTGTGCTCAACATCTTTACTGATGCGTTAAACAAGGGTTGGGCAGTTGAGAACCTCCAGAGCTTTATTTCACATATTTATTTATACCTCATCATATATCCTATCCGCCAGTCTGGGGAATTTATCACACCAGCCTGTTGCCTTGCCACAATTGTGCTAGTTTAAGAATAAAAGCATACCAGTTTGGCATAATTTCTTATCATGCTTTTCTCCATGATAGCACTTTGGTGATTCATGATTGCATGATCTGTTTTCCACACTGTCAGATGTGTTCACATTTGCAATTGGTGCTCCTCCCAACTCCTGAAGAATGGGGCTGCTGTGTGCACATGCACATAAGCCCCATGATTTGGAGGGGGGGAAGCAATTGTAGCTTCCAACTTCTTCCCAAAGCCAGCTTCAGTGTTAATGTGCACACAGCAGCCAGCTTTGGGAAGCTGTTGGCAGCCACAATCACTGCAAAGGGGAAGAAGAGAAAAGCAGAATCATGCCCACTCACACCAAATGTCTGCCTGGGAAGGAGAACTGTAGTGGAAGAGACTTATTACACAAAGGTAGTGCAAAGACTGCCCTTTGACTGCCCTGACTCTCTCTCCCCAATCTTGCCTATTTTAATTAATTTTAACTTACATTTTAGTGTTGTTATTTTTAGTGTTATTATTTTAGTTTTAGGGTAAGGGATAAGGGGATATGTACTTTTAATTATATTTGTACTATGTATTTTATTTACGTATTTCATTGTAACCTGCCTTGATCCTTATGGAAAGGTGGGATATAAATAAAATCTATTATTATTATTACTATTATTATTATTGGCATAGCAGTGAGATTGAGAGCCTGTTGATGGGCTCTGCCCATCAATGGAAAGGTGCACAACGAATGGATGCAAGGCTGCGGCAAGACAGACACAATGTCATGTGATAAGTACCAGCCAAAGGTGCTGTTAAATTATCCTGTTAAAATTTATCCTGTTAAAATTCTGTTTTATAGCCTCATGTGATAAAGTCCTGGGACTCAAGGTGAATCACAAAAGTTAAAACAGATATAGATGTTGTTGGACTGTAGCTACCATCATCCTGCACCACTAGCAATGGTGACTAGGTCTAAAGAGATTTACAGTCCAACATTAGGAGGGCCACAGGTTGCTTACTATGGATTAAACAAATGCTCATTTTCTCCTCTCCCCCCTCCCCAAAAAGTAGATACATACATTGACAGTATCATAGATGTGCAGGAAACCTGAAATCAAATTTGGCAGATATATTTTGAGCACCTTCTTTTTTCATTGTAATACTATGTAAAGTCTGACTTCTTCTTTTAATTATTAAAAACCTTTTGAATTAAACTACACTCCATCCACATATACTTAGTGCTTGATCAATGCACTACAAAACTGAACCCATAAATACAGAACTCATTTACAACTGGATCTGACTAGGTGATCCTGGATCTCTATTTAACTATCAGAGTGGTGGTATTTGATTAAGGTTTTGCACAGGTTTTGAAGCTATCTGTAATCTTGAGTTACCCCTGACCCATCACAACAAAAAGTAGACCATTATCTTTACAGCAGCAAAAGACAGAATCCACTATGACTGTGTCTGCTCTGCAGAAATAATCCATATTGACACCATCTTAACTATCATGGCTCAGTGCCATGGAATTCAGAGAATTGTCGTTTATTGTGGCATCAGAGCTGTGACATAGAAGGTTAAATGTTTCCCAGAACTACAATTCCCAAAAGTCCCTAGCACTGAGCCATGACAGTTAAAGAGGTATCAACCTGGACTATTTCTGCAGTGTGAATGCAGCCTATGCATTTTTCAGTAGATCCCTGAGACTTACCAACTACAGCAGAATTGTGAAACCCTCCAGATCTTGAACTATAACTCCCAGAAGCCTTAACTAACATAACCAATAGTGAAGAATGCTGGCAGATGCAGTTTAGCAACATCTGGAGGGCTGGACAATTCCTATCCTTGATGTAGAGCATGGTTCAAAAGTCATAAACATTCAAAAATCATACAAAATCCTTCCACAAAAAAATTCACTCCTGATCACATCCACCATCAGTCTTTTTCATTTCAGAAGTATAACTGGGAGGAGAAGTCATTTGGATTTGCCAATATTCAACAAGTGGGAGTCAGAAGTTCTTTCTGATCACTCAAATATCTGCTTGTAGATCCACACCCATTTTCAGCCTTCCTCATCTCTTCACTTAATGCAGATGTATGTGATCTAGAAGGAGGCAAACACTTTTGGAAATGGACAAAGCAGAGTGCATTAAGTAAACAGTCATTATCAATTATGCCTGTAGGTTTATGATAGTAGCAAGCTAGTATGAAGTGATGCCAGTAACATTGGCTGTTTTGTGTTTTGCTTTCTGAAACAATTCTGATATGTGTATTATTTGGTAATTCCAATTCGGCATAAAAATGAGAGTTTTACATGGTCTCTGTAAAAGCAATTGTGGTTGATGAATGCTGCATAAAAATCTCACAGTGTTGTGCCACATACGTAAGAATTTCCACACTGACTGCTACATAGGGATCTGTGATGAGTATACCATTCAGGAATCACCAAATAAATCCAAGAATTCTTGCCAATATTTTCATTAAGTCCTAAAAAGAGGGAAGGAGAGAAAACAGAACTCAGTGTCCTAATGGGGCATCGAAAACTACAATCCTAAACACAGAAATAATATGTTTATATTAATACCATATTATTGAAACATCTTCATAGCATATTATTATACAGTAATATCAACAAACCTGCTGCTTTATGATTTCATTGTGTCTATGATAATTTCTTGAATATGGGCATAAGCAGCTTCATTTGGTTTCAAAATACCTTTCTAGTTTGTGCACAATTATTACTATGGTTCATGCACTGGGGAATTGTATCATCACATATTAGAAGCTCTGTACTGTCTCACTTTCTCAAATAAATATGCTATGTTTTGATATTTTCCTACATTGTTTTTAAAAAAACTATTTCTCTGTGATTCTTCACTAGCAGAATCTTTCCCATTTGGTAAAAACTACACAGCTGCTAAACTACCCTTTCTGCCTTTAGGATATTTTGTAAATGTTTGCTTAAGGGCTCATCCAGACTGCACAACGACAATTGCATCATTGCACTTTAATTGCTATGACAACGTTCTGTGAAATCCTTTGCAGTATTGGGGAGGGGGGGTATTTAGAATTCCCAGCCAAAACTCCCCACTGCCTCACCAAACTACAAATCCCAGTATGCCATATGATGCAGCCATGGCAGTTTAAGGGGAATCATATTTCTATAACTGTATAGTGTGGGAATGACTTAAGTTCTGTGCGCTCTGGGCACTGGGGAAATCCAGATCTTTTTATTGTTTAGTATTTATCAAGGGGAGCTGTGACAGTTGATTGTAATAACTCTCCAAGGAGCTGGACAGTCTCAAGTGTTCAAACTGGGATCATCCTATGGAATAAATATTAAACAGAGGATCCACAAAAACAGATTTCTGCCAGTACAGAATATAGCTATCCAGCACAAAACCATTGTATCTAAAGAGTGGTAGTGCTTCTTGAAGGGAACAGTCCACTGGAAATGACATAGCTCAAAGCTTATTTGAGGATGCAAAACCATTTAAACTTAAGCTGCTTATTCATGCTGCTCATCCTACAGTGTCAAATAAGGTACTGGGAACTAGTAGCAACCAACTTGAGCTTTGTATAGTCAGCATAAGACACTGCATTAGGGTCAAAGTGCACATGTGGATGGTGATTATTTTCTGGAAAAGATTAGGCAGCTGCCAATCACTAACCTTTTACAACAGCAGAAGATGGATATGGGCCCTTCATCTTCTAATCTGTACCTTCCTGAATTGGGTAAATCTTTGCATTGTGCTATGAATTTATGAAGTTCTGTCTCTGGAAAGCCTTCTTGCTGGTAATGCTTTAAAAGAAAATGGTGTTATTCAGCTTTATTGCACCATGACTCAAACAAATTCATGAAAACAGGGAACCAAGTCATGGAAAGTGAGAATTTTAATCTCTGTATACTAGCATGGCACTCCCATGTTTTCAAGAAGGGAATACTGTGGGTGTTTAGAAAAATGGGACTAGAGAAAATGAATGTATCCCAGGGTAGAAGAAAAATTGAAGGAAAGGACACAGTAGGTCTGTGGTCAAAAGTGATTCAACACCACATTCTTCCCAAAACTCCTCCAAACACAGACTCAGGACTTTTTCACGTGGGGAAAATTGGAAGGTTATACTCGTGCCAATGCAGGATCATCCAGGGCATTAGGGACCAGTTCGCAGTTGCTTTTCACATGACGCTGCATGCAATTAGAACGGATTCCAGACAGAAAATGAAGTGAATCAGGAAATAAGCAATTTTGCAAAACTACTGTATCTGCATTTCCATTTTACTTGTAAATTCAATCTCCACATAATGGCAGCCGTCTGAAAACCAAGCCTCAGATGCCTCCTGTTCCCAGATTTCCCAGGGTCTCTTGCAGTGCCAGGGAGAGGGAGAAAGCCTTGACCTTAAATGTATACACACACACTTTCCTCATCCGGCTGCTTCCTCCTTCCTCCTGCAGCCTCTAATTAAGGGAACAGCTGCTGGGAGAAGGCAGAGGGAGAGGACGTTATGGCATTCCTCCTGGACAGGAGGGAGAAATGGAGGACATGTCCTGGAAAAGGAGGCCATCTGGGAGTATCAGCCCTTGCTGGAATCAGGCAGGTTTATAGAGCAGCCCCCTCCTCGTTCTTTCTCATGTGTGTGCGTGTGTGTGTTTGTAGTTTTACAGGAGTTTACAAAGAGAAGCATCAGCCTGCCTTCCTCTTCTGGGGCAAAGAGGATTTTCCTCTCTGTTTCCCCTCCCTCTCCCTCTCTGGAGCATGTGGGTGTATGCACTTGTGGAGATGACAGTTTGGAGCATGCGCATAAAAGGCATTTCCCAAGCTAGCAGGGGTTTGTCCTCCTTTAATGTGCTTTTAACCCCTTGTTGTACTCTGTGTGTGATAACCATTAGCAAATTGGCTTGCTTTTCCGGGATGACAGCACTTTAAACATTTTTGGGATGACAGCACATAGGTCCCTGTGTGAAAAAGCCCTCAGAAGATTTGCCTATGGAAGCCAACTGTTTAGTTATACTGGAGCAAGAAGTGATGGAGTTGGGAATTGCCTCAAACACCAGTAAAAGAATAGTGGGTGCAAATTTAGCCACTGAAGGGAGGCAAGTGGCCTTCCTGGGGGCCTAAGTTCTAAATCTCATCTGAAATTGAAAGAAAGAAAGAAAGAAAGAAAGAAAGAAAGAAGGAGTAAAGGAATTAATTCATTCTCTTTGAGCTGTTTTTCTCATCCTTCACTATACAATACTCCCAGTATCCCAACCAACATAACTGGTGGTCATACTGACTGGAGGACATGGGGAGCTGGAGTTAAAAAATATGCTTTCTGAGCTCTGCTGTACATATAACGTGTAATTCTCACTGTGGTGATGTGTGTCTTCAAATCATTTTCAATTTACAGTGAGCCTAAGAAGATCATATCACAGGGTTTTCTTGGCAAGATTTGTTCAGAGGAAGTATGCCATTGCCTTCCTCTGAGGCTGAGACTTGCTAAAGGTATATAATAGGTTTCCATGGCACAGCACGGATTCAAACCCTGGTCTCCCAGAGTCCAAGTCTAACACATGGCAAGAACAAAATACAGAAAGTGGTAGACAGTTGTATGGACACATTATATTAATCAGGTTACATCCTGCAGAAATCCCATGATATTTTACCTCCCAGACTCTCTTTCCCCTGGGGATTGTAGCAGATTTCTCACGCTAAGCAGGGTTTTGATTCTATGGAAGAGACTTTCAAATTTGACTGTGCCCCCATAGATGGATCAATGAGGTATTGGTTTATGGGTAAGCAGCTCTGATGGCAGCTATGAAAACATTTAAAGACCACTCGTCTTAATCTTGGTGCTATGGCAAGAATGGGCATTGGTAGCCCAGTATATGTTGTTCAACAGTGACTCTCATGAAAACTAACAAGAACTGAAGAGATCTGCAGTACAGCAACACCTGGAGGACCATCTAGCTGTTGTTGGGTTACAGATCATTCAAGCACTAGACATCATAGCCAGTGTTGGAAAATCATGGAAGTTTCTGTCTATCAACAACTGCAGAGCTGCACCCCTAATTTATCGCTTTCCTCTGATCTAACAATAAATCTAATAAATCTAGATCTAATAAATCATAATATGTTTAGTGTCTAGAAGTCTTAAATATTATATGGCAAGATAGATTGTAAACTCAATAGCTTAAAAATTGATAAAATTTTGAGACTCCCTTTATATGCACAATCATTATTTTAAATAAATAAAATAATGTAATGACCATCAAGTTTCTGATTTCAAAGTTCTTGAAAGTCAAAATGGATTATAAAGACAATTTCAAACATTTAATTCTCTGCATTTGCTACACATACCTTAACTGTTTCGTATGTGTCTGTAATAAGGGCAATGAAGAGACTCAGAACCATGTAGATAAACAGGCTAATGAAAGAGTAGAGGTAGATCCGACTGAATAACCAAACCAAATAGCTTTTCTGCTGCATTTTTGCAAAAGTGGCAAACATGTCGTCTCCATTTATCAGAGAGAAGAGACACTCAGAAACCATGTTCAAAGAGCGGAACTTGAAGAGAAGGAGCCAAAAACAAGGGAAGAGAAGGGAAGTGTGTTAGTTATAACACTTTCTAATTATTTACAAAAGGCTTACAATGGGAACATTATAACATTTTTTACACATTTTATCTGGTCTGTTGTTATACATATCACTGGATTTGGGAACAAGAAGACAGTACTTTTGGACTATTTGCATGCATAAATACTCATGGAATCCAAAGCCAAGATAACATGGATATGGAAACTGAATTTTTCAAACTCCCCTAAACAAAAATCCTTTCTTTCTCCATTATGACTAAGGAAATAGACCAGTTCTTGTACATCTGTTAACAGCGTACTTGCTTTCATTTGCAGAAAGGAATTCAGATAATTTATCCATAAGATGCTTTTAAAGAAACCACTTAAATTACAGTACCTTAACGTGATACGGGCCCAGCACAATCCAGCCACAGAAACAATAACCCAGATAAATCATAGCAGCACAGCAGCAAAACCGAATGACATTGGGCAAGGCTGCACGTAGTGTCAAAATAAGCAACTGCAGAGAAAACACAAAACACACAAACAAGTTCAGACTACCCATTAGATTTCAGCTATGCATTTAGTATAACTATTTAGTGACAGAAAATTAGGGGTCCGAAAAGACAGGCCAAAATAAAGCTGCTTCAGGTCACTTTGGAGGTATGTTGTTTAAATGATGCATGTGTCCTAAGAGGCCAGAAGCCAAAGTGATCCAAGGCAGCTTTATTTTGGCCTATCTGGGCCCAAAATTAGTAATAATAGCACAGAAGTCCCAAATATTCTTACATTGTATTTCTGAAAGAAGCCAAGGTAGCGGATCACTCCTAGCCACACAAGCATGGTGGAGGTTCCTAAGAGGATACTACAGACATCGTAGCTTGTTAGACTCTGTATGAAACATAGAAGCAAATAAAAACAGGGTTTGGGTAGTTATTAGCCACTTTTCCAAATGGAATGTGCCCCAGCAACTCCTCTGTGGTATATATAACTAAGGATAACTATACAGACACTAGCCCAAAATGAAGCCACGTGGTGGTAGGGAGGAAAGAATGCAAAAGTTTAAAACAACTTTAAAACTTTTAAACAAATGTTTCCATGCTCTCTATGGGAGAGAAGTCAAGCTAAATGATAGTAACTGTCCCCAGTCACCCAGTGAGCTTCAAGTTCAAGTGGAGATTTGACCCCATGTCTCATCAGTTCTACTGTAGCACAATAAACACTATGCCATGTTACCTGAAGAATGGGGAAACACACAAGTCAATTACTATCTATAGTAGCATCATTTTTTCCATATTAGCCCATGGATCCTGAACTTTTATATTGTAGCTCTTGGAATCCACCAACCAGCTTAACCAATGGGCATGTTTGCTGGAGGATTTTGTGAGTTTAGTTCAAAAAGGTAACATTTCCAAGTTGTGAGTAGGATAACCTTGTGGAATTGATATGTACCATGTATTCAAGTGCACATTTCCATTTATAGCTGAAGAGGTCCCAGCACACAAACACACAATGCCCTTCATTCCCGTTTCCAACAGAAACAGGAGGAAAGGAAGACAGTACATATCCTCTCTTAGCAATGGCAGTCTACCTGATCAAATTTTTCTCAAATGCTTCCTCAAGATTGAATAGCTTTAATGAAAAGATGTTAAAACAGTAGAATCCAGAGTTTTGTGAGGAGTGCAGTTGTAGTACAGTTTTTTAAAATAAAGAATGACAAAATACTAATGGTCAGTTCAACTAGAAGGCATATCTGGGCATGCATTTTTGTTTTCTAGGTAGTAGGCTTTCTTACCTTAGCTTGGATTTCCATCTTCAGTGTAGAACCAATTATGGTTAGAACATCACTAACTATGATCATGATGTACCATCCATTGACAAACTCCATCAAATCAGTGAAAGATATTTCTTTCTTATAATGATGTTGGAAAAAGGTCACAAATTCCTGAGGGGATTAGTTGAGAAAGAAGAGGGGGAAATGCCATCAAGAAATTACTTTGACATGTATTAAGAAACACCAACAAACCTACTTACCCTCTGTAGACGAATTCCTCTAATCACAGAGCGTGTGCACAGAATCAGTGATGTAAGGCATGTCAATATGACAAAGGCATCAAATATCATCATGTAGTGGGTATTCTTCTGTACTGGAAGAGAAAAGTATCCAAGTTAGGTTTATTTTAATATGCACAATACTCATTTCCTCCTACATCCCACTCATTAATGCCCATTCATCTGTGTGGACTAGGGATGGGAATAATGCAGGCTTTCTGATGATGCTGGACTGCCACACTTAGCATTCCTCATCATTAGCTAAGCAGGCTAGGGCTGCTGGGAGTTATAGGGGTTCAACAGACCGCCCCGAAAGGGTGGCCTGTGGCCGCCCGTTTTTATGCTGCAACTAAATGGCATGGCCTCCGCCAGGACTAAAACCACTGAAAGGGTGATCTTTTTAGTCTGTGAGACGGGTGCCACTGGCGCACTCGCGTACACCAATGACCACGCACAGCGCAGCAATGTTTGGACGCTGTGCCACGCGTGTATCATCATGGCGGCCTTCATGTGGATTGGGCCAAGCTATGATGGCACCAGCAGTGCATGGTAGAGCTTGGGAGCATGCGGACACTCCGCACTCCCGAGCCCTAAAATTGGCCCCAGACCACCGCTTTCCTACAGTCTGTACCAAGCCATAGTCTACATCTGGAAGACTGTATAATTCACATCTCTAGTGCAGGCTCATTTTTGTTTGGGGGAAAAAACCTTCTACCTGGGAAAAAGACATTCTCCCTCCTTTTTGAAAGGCAGGCTATAATAGAAATGAGATTGAAATCGTTCATGGTCAAACAAATTGTATTGAAGAAATCAGCGAAAGAAATCCAGAAGACTTAAGTGTGCCTTCTTCATGAATCCTAAGGTTACAGTAAAATATCTCTACACTATCTGTGATAATACATTCCATAGATCTGGCATAAACGGCTATCACAGAAACAACCTAGCATCCTCCTCCTTTGTCTCACTTAATGTTTCTCTCACATACTGGCAAATTTGCTACCATCAACTGTAGGGGCTACTTTATATTCCTCTGTGGTACAGGAAGGTGCTAGAATGTAGAGTATCTGTTTCTCTTTCAGATGGTACATGAATTGAAAGGAGGAAGCCACCATAATTTTAAGGATTTGGGGATGGTGGTTGTGTCTGATGATGATGCTGTGGTAGTGAGGGTATAATGGAGCTGGAAAACAGAAAGAAGAACCATATGCCATCTACAAGTCTTGAGTTTCCCTTCTCAGCCTATAATATAAAACATGTAACAGGAAAGCAAAGAAAATGTATTTACTACACTTTACTGATTGCCTCAATCAGGATTCTAGAATGTGGAGAAAGACTTAGAGGACTATATACATAGGCGTTTCCTTACAATTATCAATATTAATGCATGGGTATTGGGAGTAGGACTAGAGGCATGGCAGGGAATGGGATTCAATTTCTGTATGCTGTTTGAGACTGGGATTGTTTGTGGACCAAGTTGTTGTGGGAAGGGCGTTATCACAATGAAATGGTTGGGAAAGCTCCCTCTTCCCCCATTTGAATCACCCATGGTTCAGATAAGTGTTCATATATTTCCCAGTCAGAATTTTAATAAGTGTAAAAATACAAGCTGTAATAATGCACACAGAGTAAACAGCAGAGTATGCTATCTAGTGTAAAAACACAGCATATCCGTATTAGACTATATTAGACAACATTATATCAGTCTTATAAAATTCAACGCTTGATCTATTCAGTGCCAAAATTCTCCCACATTCTCATTGCCACAATCTCCTCTTGAGAGTAAGGCACACTATCCAATATCTTTTATTTAGCTAGCTTTCATTTGCTTTACAAATGGCATATAAATTAAGCAACTCATCCACTTTCAAGTGTTTGACTGTGATGATTTCTTTCTAGAGTCTTTTCCATGTTATCAGGCAATAAATCTGTGCTTGCTAAGTAGGGATCAGCATCCAATCTCAGTCTTTTCTTTTATGCCCATGAGCACACTGTTGTCAGAGTTGTGTATTTACAAAGTCCAATACTGCCATCTAGGATTCAAGCCCAGCCTCCAAAGCTGCCTGCATATCAGCATTTCAAAAAGATGGGCCCTATGATTCCACTTGAACTGCCATGGCTGCATCCTATGGCATCCTGGGATTTCTAGTTTGGTGAGTCACTGGAGTGCTCTGGCTAAGAATTCTATGTACTCTTCTCTAAAATGCAAAGGTTTCCACAGGATGTTTCCATGGCAGTTCATGCGGAATCACAGTGCTGAAATTGTATACTATGAAAAGCCCTAGAACTTAAGCCCAGGTGCCAAGAACCATCTCTGGCTGCTGCCACACTACAGAATTAATGCAGTTTAACATCACTTTAACTGACATGGCTCCATCCTATAGAATCCTGGAATTTGTAGTTTGTTGTGGCACCAGAGCTTTCTGACAGAGAAGAATAAATATCCTACAAAACTGCAAGCCCCAGAATTCTATAGCATTAAGTCATTACATTTGATGTGTATTCAAAGAAGAAGAGGAAGCTAATTGTATCAACTGGTGAGGTAAAGACAATAAATGGTTCAGAACATATATGCAAAATTAATGCAATTCTTTCCCTCCTTACTATCATTCTGAGAATCCTCACACTTCTTAAGCTAGTATATGCTTGGTAGAGGAGGTGGCATTCTTCACAGGGAGATAATGGAGAATTTCCTTCTAGTCCAAATATTCATCTCAGAGGAAGGATTGTTCCACTTCAGCATCATGAAAAGGAAGGCAGTCATATATACCCTCTCTCCTCCTCATCTCATTAATCATCAAATGAATTAATTTGTATTTTAAAAGTTTTCATTAGACAGAAATATGCATTTAGCCTCATAGCCCCTTTGTAAAATACTAGATCTGTGTCCATACAAACATGTTAAAAAGGGATATGATTACTTACTTGACCCAGAAACATGCCAGTCTTTACATTCATTGATAGCAATATCATTGTCAAGGCTTATTTTAATTCTTCCACTATGCGCTTTATTATCAAAAACAATCTGTGGCAGATTGGGGGCGGGGGATGAAGAGAAAGACATTGTTTTAATATTTAATATTGGTCTTGCACAATAATGACACATCATAAAGACAAAAAATATTTTTTTAAAAAAAAAAGAGAAATGTACTTCTAGCAAGGAAAATAAGATTGAGAAGTCTCATTTTTTCAAAATAGTTAAAGTGAAGATAATTGGCTGGCTTCAGTTGTAGCCGTAATGCATGTAACATGCATGTTTCATATCATTTTCTACATGAACAGTGTATTTTATAAATAACATATCATGTAGAATAGTTTGAAGTTGAACAGACTGAAGATGAAATTTCATCTGAAGTTGACATGTCAGTTTTCATTTTCACAGGCAAGCACCTCATCTAATGGTGGGAATCGTGTGCCCCTCTAGATGTTGTTGGAGTGCAATTGCCAGCATTTCTCACAACTGATTATGTTAATTGGGGCTTCTGGTACATGCAGTCCAGAAACATCTGGAAGGCCACAAGATTCCTATCTTTGGCCTAACTATAAAGCAGGGGTGGGCAACACCTGGCCTGCAAGCTGATTGCACTCCATTCAGTACTGGTATCACTGATTTTGACAGCACTTCTCTGATTTTCAGTAGTGTAGCAAGAACTCACCTAGAGACTCCATTTCTCTAATTGAGAACTTGGTAGTCAAATGAAATTTTGTTTGTTTCTTCCAACAATCTCAGTCTCTCTTTTATCCTACTTTGCAACAGTCCTGTGAGGTATGTCAGACTGAGAATGAGTGACTGCCCCAAGAACATCCTGTGAACTTCATGGTTGAGTGGGGACTTGAACTGGATGTCCCAGGTCCCAGCCAACACTCTAGCTTAAGGGTGGGAATCATGTGGCCCTCCCTATCTTGTTGGGACTACACATTTCAACAGTCCAGACTCCAAACTAACAGTCAATGGTAAGGAATACTGGAAATTGCAGTCCAACAACACCTGGATGCCTGATTGATTCCCACCCCTGCTCTAGCCACTGAACAACTGTTGGTGTAAATCTGCAGTACTCTATGGAATTTCTTGGTTCTCACTTTGCCCATGCCTCTGCTGCCAAAACCATCACACCAAAAATCCAAGTTGTCTGAAAAATAGGAAGTTGGGAGAAGAAAAAATGGATTGAGACTACTGAAATTGAATAGCCTTGAAAGACATCTTAGAGGGATGAGGTGACACAGCCGCTATCCACCTTTACCTTATGTGGTTGCATCTACATTGTATAAATAATGCAGTTTGACACCACATTAAGTGCTGAAGCTCCATCCTATGGAATCCTGGGATTTGTAGTTTTAGAAGGTCTTTACCCTTCTCTGCCAAAGAGTGCTGCTGCCTCACCAAACTACAGTGGGACCTTGGTATCTGCGGGAAGATCCGTTCTGCACCTGCTCCCCACACAGATACCAAAAACCTTAGGATCTCAAGTCCCATTTTCCCCAATGGAGGTATGTGCACACGGCCGTGCTGCCATTAAGAACAATGGGATAAAAGGGGCTTGCTGTCTATGGATGCTTAAATCCGTGAATGGCAAGCCCACAGATAACAAGGCCCCACTGTACAAATCCCGAGTTTCTATAGGATCGAGGCATGGTATTAAACGGCATTATTTCTACGTGTAGATCCACCTTAAGTTTTATCAACCTTACTACTATTTATGGAATATTTTCAAATGGTGGGTGGCCTATACTGAAAGACAGACCTTATACCTACAACAGAAATCAATAACTAGCACCTCTTCAGTCAGATTAAACCCTCAGTTGCCTAGTCCCATCTGCCACCTTCCCCAAGTTGCCAAAATAGTAATAGCCCAATTAGAGAATATTAAGATGGGACTCTGGGTCCACTTAAAGCCCTTTGAGGGAGAAGTACTGACTGGGTCCTTCAGTAAGTGGAAAAGTTATCACTGAAGTTTCTACTCACTGTCAGAGTGAAATCATAGCAATCTGGGAGTTCATGATGCCGAACTGTCTGAAGATTGATGGCCTTTAGTTTGAATGTGAGCTCCAGAGTCACAAGTCTAGAAGACAGTTTTGAAAGTTATTATTCTGTCAATAACAGGAACAGATAAGTACCCAAGCATTTAGGCTTCCCAAATTTCAGAGCATGGGTTTTCTTCTCTGATCTTCAGTTCAAGGAGGAGGAAAGTCAGGGCAGTCACCCAGCTTTGAAAAGTGTGTATATATCATTTTTTCCTCCTTCTATCATTCAAGAGATTAAGAGCCTGAACAGACAGGGCAAAATAAAGCTGCTTCGGGTCACTTTGGAGGTATGCTGTTTAAATGATGCATGTGTCCTAAGAGGCCAGGAGCCATGCCAGTCCTAAGGACTGGAGCACAGCTTTGGTGCAGCTTCTGGCCTCTTAAGATGTGTGTGTCATTTAAACAGCATACCTCCAAAATGACCTGAAGCAGCTTTATTTTGGCCTGTCTGTTCAGGCCCTTACTCTCTTCAATGATAGACATCTGGGGACTGAGCAAAAAAAAATCATTTGGGTGGGGCAGAGGGCAGAATTCTTATTTAAGGATAGTAATGCCCTCTTTCCCTCCCACCATAGCCACAGCCCTGGTCTTCCTGATCTGGCAAACCTACAAGCCACAGTTATTTCACCTCACCTATGGAAGTCCAGAGTGAAGTTGAGAATATTCTTCTGCAGTGTTCTGTTTCTCAAGGGCAGCAGTGGCTCCACATAAACACATTCTGTGAGGGGAAGAACACAGATTGTACAGGAAGCATTCCACATTTTATACACACTACGAAGGAGCCTAGAACAGGACTGGAGAAATTGTGGCCCTCCAAATATTTTTTTTTTACTGTAACCTTCATAATCCTTGAAAACTATGCTGACATAGTATAATAGATATCAGAGTCCAGTAACATCTGCAACAATAGGTTCTCCCATCACTGGCCAAGCAGATTAACAATGGGCAGTTTTTGCACATTTTAGTCAAGAGGTGCTGTAAATACTTTATTATTTCATTTTCAAGGATCAGCAATTATATTTGTTTTTGTTTCATATATATTTGCATTGCGCTGCTATCTTGGGTGCTTTCTAGACAGCTAAAGGACTTGTTTTATCCTCTTAATCCCCTTTTTGTCAGAGTTGAGACCACTGCCAACCAACTGTTTCAAAAAACAAATCTGTTTGTCACTTTTTAAATAATGACTTAATACTGAGCAAGCACATATTTACTATACCAGCCAAACCTTTAATGCAAGCTGTGAGGATCTTGGATAACTCTAGGCATCCCTCCCTATTTCAAAATATTTTGGAAAAGTTATTTTGAGGGACCCAGTGGCCATATTGGCTGGAAGATTGTGGGAGCTGTAGTTTAAAAAGTTGACTTTTCCAAGCTCTGCCTTTCAAAATAGTGAGTCATACTGGCTGGGGGATTTTGGAAGCTGTAGTCTAAAAAGGTAAGTTTTCTAAGCTTCAAATTATTCTTGACTATTTCTTGTCTAGAAGAAACATAGAAGCATTATGGTCTGAGGGGGGAAAAACAAGACTGTTCTATATTCTATATATTCTCTGTATACACACACTCTCAGCTATTTTATATATAAAAAGAAAATATATTTTTGAGTTAATGCTCACTTACACAATTCAGCATCTTCCTTTAATCAGAGATATTGCATTGGTATGCCCATTGATTCATAAGCAATAGATGCCACCACAGTAAGCACATCTAAATTTCAAAACCTAGTAAAATGCCACAGATACTTGCCTCCCTCCTGGACTTTACAGTTACCACAATGAAGTCCCTTCCTTGTAAAGCGTTTATGGTCACAATATCTGTACTACTTTATGGAAATTAAGATCATACTTTGTTCACTTAATCTGATTTGAAAACAGCTAGAAAAGAACAAGGACCAAAGCCATTTTGCAATGTGGATGAGATGATTCATAACTGCACTGTGGGTTTAGTGGTATATTCCCACACCCAATGCCTTCAGTCTTGCAAAAAGCTACATCTCAGGTCATGTTGGGATAAAACTGTGGATACTGCCTCTTGTGGTACATAGCCACATCCCAAAAGACTACAAACAACTAAATCTTTATCTCAAAAAGAGAACGTCCCAGTGCACATGGAGCTGAATGGTGTCTTATAGGGATTACTTTTCTGCTCTGATGTTACTGATAAAGGAGAAGAGTTGACACTCAATAACGACAAAATGCATTTTCCAAACATGTAAGAGTGTTATGAAACCTCTCTCTTTTGCCTGCACACTCACACACATAGATACAGAGAGAGAGAGATTTGAGTAGTTAAAAAGGATTACCAGTTTCAATTTCTGGGTCGATATCAAAGGTGTCATTTCCAGGGCAGATGGTCCCTTGCTTGTAGAAGTACTGGCATATTGCCATAGGGGTCTCTTCAGCTCCTTTCTTTTCATAGGCGTGATTTCCAACAGAGATGTTGCGTAGCTGTAAATACTAAGCCAAAAGTGATAGCTGGTTAGTGTCTGCAATTATGAGATCTTCAGCTGGCAGCCCAACGCATGGTCTACCACACTCTGAGGCTAGGCTGGTAGCTGTGCTTTTTCTGTACTATCAAGGTTACACAACCTTAATTGTTTAAAACCTTCCCAGGGAAAGTCTTTTCTTAGATATCTTTGTAAAAAACTTGTTGTTTCATGTGCAGGTTTAGATATGCTCTAACTTCTGAACCTGGTTTGACTCTATTCTATGGCATTATCTGTGTGTGACTTTTATTATCACAATTTATCATTGTCATTTTATTATTTTTAATTACTTTTTATAAATTTTGTAAACTGCTTTGAATAATTCTCAGAAAAGCAATAGTGATGAAGAAGATGAAGAAGAAAGTGATTATGATCTGCCACAGGGGCACCTGATAACGTTAATAGTTAGATCAATGTGTAAATGTTACAGAAATAGATCTAGTGTTGCTCTACACTTGGAATCATGGTACAATTAGTTTTATAGGGACAAAGTCTCTGAGATCAGAAACTTTACTTTTGGATGATTAAATCTGTCCATTCTTCATAATTGTTTAGGACAACAATGGGGAACTCTTTTAAATCATTAAGCAGTTTTGCACAACAAGCTCTACAACAAATAGTTGAATTTGTCTCATGAATACTAAGCCAGGAACCAGTTCAGGCCATATTAATGAGGTTGCATTTACCATATCTTGATTTGGATTTAAGACTTAATAGGGAAGCCTGTTTTGGGAATTATCCAACTTGTGCAGAAGATGTTTTCTAGTTGCCTTAATATACACAGATGCTGAGGAACTATAACAAAGAATTACACACCTCTAAACCTCCCAGCCATGTGGAAACAAAAATGTGATACTAAATAGAGATTGCTCCAGTCAATCAAGACAATTCTTACATTCTCACTATTAGATTTACCAGGTAAATGGATAGCCAGTCAACTAAACCAATTCAGAAAGACAGGTTACACATGGAATCCTGCCATATCACCATGCTGTGATGAAAATATGGTTGGCGAGGCAATATATAGCATTATATCAAAGATATACTTATCACAGAGCTCTTCACAACAGATTTCTCAACAGAAGACTTATGTTGACCCTGAATGAAGCATAGGCTTCTATAGACTTTGGCTTAAATACACTTCATTTCATGTTCATAGCTTTTGTTGCACAATTATAAACTAGGATTGTTGTAGAGTAGTGTTTAAAATGTTTGACTAGGACTGATGGGACCAAGGTTCAGATCTGCACTCTCAATGGCAGGCCTTGAGTCAGTTACTCTCAGCCTAACCTAACTCACAGTGTTGTTATGTGGTGAAAATGGAAAGAAAGAAACATGCATGTTGGCATGAGATCCTTGGAGGTCAAGGAAGATAGAATCAAAATTATAACATGTAAAATAGGTTGTTGGTTCTGCTACTCTTTTGTATTCATTTAATGCTCACAGTAGAATTTCTGGAGGAACAGATTACTTTTTAAAATTTGTCTTATGGAGGATGAATGGGGTTGCTATGTACATATACGAATAAAAACAGTTTACCTGGTTTACTGCAAAGGAGATTTGGTCATAGACATCAGTTTGTGTATACACTGCATAGGTGTCATCCAATTTGTCTGTATAGCCTTTCAGGAAGAGATGTTTAAAAGCCACGGTGTTTTCTTCTTTAAATGCAACCACCATCTGGTTACTTAATCCAAAAACTACTAGCTGAACAGCACCAGAAAAGTAAGAAAAGATGGAACAAAGATACTTATATTACAGTAATTTAAAAGTTGGAGAGCCAGTAGTTTGAATGTTGGACTGTGAGTCAGGAGACCAGAGTTCAAATCTCCACTCAGCCATGGAAATCAACTGGGTGACTTTGGGCTAGTCACACTCTCTCAGCCCAATGACTATTTTTCCAGCCCTTATCCTCTCAACCCCTCCAAACACCTGTCCCTTTTCTGGTCACAACAAATCATAAATGGCCTTTCCTGGAAGCCTGTAAGCTGCAGCTCACCTTTTGAAAAGGTAACAGGCTACTTATGCACCACTTTAACATTAAGTAATAATAACAACAACATTAATAATAACCTGCCTTGGTCCAGGCCTCAGAGGGAGAGAAGAATGCTGGACCTGTTTCCCTTCCCCCCTCACCATTCCCTTCTCCTTTTGTGCCGTGTCTTTTAGATTGTAAGCCTGAGGGCAGGAAACTGTCTGATTAAAAATAATAATTGTAAGCCGCCCTGAGAGCCATTAGGGCTGAAGGGTGGGATATAAATACCTAAATAAATAAATAAAAATAAACAACAATTTTTCACAACCAGAAATGGATTTCTGACCACTTCCAGATTTTTATTTTTATTTTTAGCAGTGTATGCTGCTCTCAGAGAGTCCCAAGAACAGAAAATAGGCCCCTGCCAGTTGCCCGCCTCTGGAGGGTGTCAGAATGGAGGAGCATGAATTGCTTTATCTGGAATTCTAAGAGGTCCAAAAGACAGCACATTGGGTATAAAACTAATCCCAAAATTATTTCTTTATTTATAAGTACATACACACATTCACAAACACATTTATATTCCACTTTTCAAGTATTTATACCCTACATCACTCCCTCAGATCTAAGAAATTTATTTTCTTTCCCAACTTTGATGATATGAAAATATGGAGTCCATTTTCCCTTTAGCTCTCAGATTTTAAGATTTGAAACTTCTAAGTAGCATTTACAGTAATGCTCTCAAAGAAATATCAATAACAATAATAGCACATGTTTATTTATTCCTCATACCCTGCAACTTTTTACAGATGAAAACAGGGGCACGTATGGCCAAAGAAATCAGAGTATGGTCAAGATGGAAAAAGTTATTAAGGTTTTATTAAGAATGGGGCAACTAGGAGATGCTGCAGTAGTTTGCTTTTGCCTGAACTTTCTGGGAATGTAAGATCCCACCCCTCCTTTCCTCTCCTTTCCCTCTAGCTGAGCTAAGTAAAATAGTTACTTTTGCACTTTGAATTCAATTACCAGCAAAGAGGAAAAATGGGAGGAGGAGACAGAAACTGAAACACCTTAATAACAGCTGAAAAAGTGGGGTGACAGAAGATTAACCAGGACAAATAAGAACGGTTAGATGGTACAATATCCTGCCTCCCCCCACGCCTCCAAAAAACAGACCCAAGGTAACTTACAAATTAAAACAAATAAAATATAGTCATAGCATACACAATATATTTAAAATATACCATGGTCATGCTGGGTGAGATGATGGAAACCTTAGTGACTAGCAATAACATTTTTGAGTTAGTTTCTAATAAGATGTATGTGTTTAAAGCAATTGTATTGTTTCTTTGCCCATACTCACCTGGATAGTAACCATTGCGATTTTCAGAAGTTGAATGCCAAGCTTCCAAGGCTTCCTCCCTCGAGCCCAGAATTTTTCACAGGGGTTCATGAAGAAAAATTTCAGTTTCCTTCTCAGCTGATCTTCTAGGAGCAATCCCTGACATATTGATGGACGCTGCTTATAACTGTAAAGGTTTTCATCATCATGAGAACTGCAGCTGCTTACAATTACTTCAGAAGTTTCCATTGCTGGAGTGTACAAAGCATGGATGAAATCAGAAAGATATTAGTCATTTTGGAAGAATTAACAAAACATGCTATATACTTGGGGTTATAAGCGGAGCTTGTAAAATGTTGTTGTTGTTGTTTTACAAATCCCAGAAGCCCATAGCCAGTGCTAGTTATGAGCATAATATAAAACATGAGATAGGTTAATCTCTTTGAAAGAGGAGCAGCAGATCACAGCCCAGAAATGACCAAAGAGAATTCATGTATAAATCCATCCCAAGGGATCATTCTATTAAGCAGCTAACCACAACAGAGACTGGCAAATTGGTTAAGAAGTGGGGGAAAAAATAATACACTCTGCTCAATTCCCATGCTTCACAGAAAGTGCTATTTTAGAACCAAAGGAAATATTTTCCATAAACACAGAATTTTGTATATCAATTTTAAATTTCCTGTTTTCTTGTCAGAGTCATAAAATCATAGAATCTTACAGCTGGAAGGGACCACAAGGGCTTTGTATTCCAAGCCACTGTCATGCACAAACATGCATGACTCCTGAAGGATGGGCATCCAACCTCTGTTCAAAGATTTCCAAAGATGGCAAATCCACCACCCTCTATCACAACCTGTTCCACTCTTGAACAAAAAAGTTCTTCCTAATGTTTAGATGGAAGCTTATTTCTTGTAATTTGAACTTGCTGGTTCATGTTCTAGTCTCTGGAACAGCAGAAAACAAGCTGGCTCCATCTCCTACGTGGCATCCCTTCAGATATTTAAAGACCACTATCATGTCACCTTATTAGAGTTAAATGTGTTTGAAAAGATCTTTCTGAAAGCAAAAGGTGTGAATTAAAACCCTAAAAATATCTCTTCTCCTGAACATTCTTACCTGCCGTTCTTGCAACATATGTGTGGTCAGATCAGAGTATGCTCTATCTTTTTAATCCATGTATAATGGAGACCAGGATTCAGCTCATCATGTAAGCCCTCTGGGTGACCTTGGACAAGTCACACTCCGTCAGCCTCAGAGAATAGCAATGGAAAACCTCCTCTGAAGAAATTTTCCAAGAAAACCCCGTGTCACCTTAGGGTTGCCACAAATCAGAAACGACATGAAAGAGCACAACAACAACAACAAATGATCTAGGCTGTAGATGAAGTCATCATATGACACTACATGCAACTTTAGATCAAGGTGAGCATCTGAGGAGCAATATTTTTCAAAGGCACATATATAAAAGGGGGGGAAACCTCCCTCTTTAGTTCACTATTCCATTAGCCCCATTTTGTGCATATTTGTTCCTTTAAAGGAATGGGGTTTTGAATATAACTGTCTTGTGGCCACCACTGTGAAGCCAACATTCCCTAAACTAGGAGACAAGATCTATGAAGCTCTTGCCTTCCTTTGAGGCTGAGAGAAACGCCTTGGGTTTTCATGGTAGAGCAGGGATTTGAACTCTGGTCCAACCCTCAATCCACTACATCACACTGGCTCGTATCTCCCTGTGTTTGGGGGGGGGGGGGGGGAGCAGGTGGGTTCCTATGACAGATGCATCTGAGAAACCCTGCCTTAATTCAGCATCCCATTTGCTCTGCTTGTAAAATGCACAATGATACTGAGAACATGGTCAGCTGTCCTTCTGGTTTTTTCATCCCTATCTCTTGGGCAGAAGATGTGAATTATTTAGTGTTTTACCTGTAACAGTGGCCAAAATAAGCCAAGTCTGTCAAGAGGACACAGCACATTAATTTAAAATCAGGTGCCACTTGATCTTAAACATGTTTGCTCAGAAACTTGTCCTGCTGAATTCAATGGCACTTTTGCTTCATAGGGTGGTAAACTCATTACACAATTCCCTTCCAGGTAACCGACATAGAATCAAGTTGCTATTTTGCTTACCTTCATATCTTTTGGATCACTAGGGCTGAAATTCTATTAACACGTAAGAGCCGATTCTATTAAAAACAATAGGATTTACAGGGTGCCCTTTCCTTATGCGGGGGATCCGTTCTGGACCCGCCTATGTAAGGGAAATTCCGTGGATGCTCAAGCCCCATTTAAACAATGGGGCTCGTGCACATGGCGCAGCATGGCACACATACCACAGGTGTGCACACGTTGCCTTTTATGACAAGCAGCTTTCAGCGTAAGCTAAAAGCCACATAAAGCGCACCCATGTATAACCCGGGCACACTGTACTTCTGAATAGATAGCATGGGACTACAATGTTACTGTCATTATGAAAAACAAGAAAAAGTCTGTTTCAAAACCAAGAAACCATTGGAGAAAACAGCAACTCGTTTTCAAAGGAATGAATTTCAACCCTTTTTCTCAGTCCAAAATCTGTAACTAGCGAGGCACATAGGGTATCTCTACAACAGTCAAAGGTCTTCAGTTCTTGTTGCCAAAAATATAAGTTGACAAAAGGTGAAAGAAAGTTGTTTCTTTTCATATAAAACTGGCAGTTATGGTAACTATCCTTTACCACACACACACCACAGCTGATCACAGCAAGAGCACAACAAAAGTACCACATGCTACTCTGGCCAGAAGAACTGGTTCTCACTTCTATGACTGATGATACGATAAGGCATACAACAAAGATGTGGATAGAGATAACAGGATGGCATATGTTGGTAATGTCTCACTGATGACTTTAATTAAAAATACTAATGATGTGTCTTTCTCAAGCCTTTTCTAGAATAGAGTTGGAATTGGGTGGCTCTCCTGACCTGCAACTCACAGCAATCCCAGGCAACACTGCCAAAATTGAGGAATGTTGGCAGTTTCAGTTCCAATGATATCTGAAGGTGCCTGCTCTAGGACATACAATAAAGAGCCCTGATGGCACAGTGGTTAAATGCCTATACTGCAGTCACACACTCACAAACCATAAGGTTGCAAGTTCAATACCAGTGAAAGGGCTCAAGCTCAACTCAGGCTTGCATCCTTCTGAAATCGCTAAAATGAATACCCAGATTGTTGGGGCAATTAGCTTACGCTTTGTAAACCACTTAGGGAGTGCTTATGTACACTGATAAGCAGTATAGAAATGTACTTGCTATTGCTATTGCAATAGTCAAGGGCATTTTTATTTCCTACCATATGGATTAGAAGATCTGTTTACTGTGAAGTACAATAAGGACTTTGATAGTTCTGCTGAAACTTAAAATCTCAGTCATACTGAATTAGCTGTCAGTCACATTGGTACAAGGTACCCATCCAGTGACAGATATTGTGGCATTGTTAACATACTAAGAATGTTTTTGTGGCTACTTATTTTCAATACAAATCTTTTTCATGCAAGATAAGCCAAATGAAGTCCACTGTAATTAATTGAACTCTTCCAATTAAGATAGAAGGGCCAGAGAAATAAATTACAAAAGGCTCGCTGAATCAGTTTTGCGTCTTTAATTTTGGTTAGTAGAAAGGCTCTGAGAAGCTGTTGCCCTTTGTCATTGTTGTGTGCCTTCAAGCCATTTCTGTCTAGGGCGAACTTATCACAGGGTTTCCTTGGTAAGATTTGTTCAGAAAAGATTTGCCTTTTGCCTTCCTCTGAAGCTAAGAGAGTGTGGCTTGCCCCAGATTACCCAGTGAGTTTCCATGGCATTTTCTCCAGAGTTGTAGTCCAATGCTCAACCCACTACATTACAGTGGCTGTTTGTTCTTTCGATAACTTAAGCACCCTATCCATTCACTTCATAACAGATGCATGTAGAACTACACTCTTCAGAGGGCTGCCTTCAAAAAGGTGCTGGTAATAATACAACATTTTCCATCTAAACAACTGATAACAATCAGGAGGCATCATCATTCCTTATAACCACTGGATGCAAATGACTTCAAGGAAAGGGCACCTATAATTAGCATTACCACCTCTCTGAAACTATGAATCCAAAGCCTGAAGATGTTACTTGTTTGGACTACAACTCCCTGAATCTCCCAGCAGCTGGGGGATTCTGGATGTTGTAGACCAAAGTATCTTTCCTAAACTTTTATCAGAATCAATGTAACCTGGGTGCAGGGGGAAAGATGAAGGTCTTAATTTGAGCCAGGTCTCTTGATGACCTAAATTCCAGAATTGTTATCTCTAGCCTCATCACTTGACTGAAGAAAATTCTAATTGCAGTCCTACCGGGGAGTAAGCACTATAGAACGCTCTTACAAGAAACAGGCATAAATTTACACTGATTCATTGAATTAACCAGTTAATTTTGCATGTAAATTAAATAATAATAATAATAATAATAAAGATAGAATTAAAAGAAAAAGCCATGTTAGTCTGTAAAATCTGTATGTAAAGGGATCTTGTAGCATCTCTGAGACCAACTGAAAGAAAAAAATTGGTAGTAGGAGCTTTTGTAGACTTAAGTCTACTTCCTCAGTGCATTTGGTAGAATGGCATTCTCACACACTAATGACATACAGTATATAGATATATCCCTGGCTTTCCACTCCACCCAAATGCATCTGAGAAAGTAAAGTCTACAAAAGTTCATGCTGGCAACTTCTGTCTTTCAGTTAGTCTCAAAGGTGCTATAAGATCTCGCTAAATGATAATGATGATTATGATGATATCCTGCTTTCGCCCCAAAATTGGGACTCAGGATGGTTTTGCAGTGAGGAGATAGGGTACATTTAGATGGTGGACATATGTATACTGTTTTGCTGGAAGAAGCAACCTGTCCTGTATGAGAATGAAAGCAGTGACAATGAAAGGACAGGTCCCTTTATCCTTTTACTCGCACCGTTTATAAGTACATGAATTCTGTGACAGAATTTGCTAGGTATGATTAAAATAAATAAACAAATGTTTAAAATGACTGTATCTGATTAACAGAGGTATCCTCCAGGAGATTTAAAGTTTTTTTAACTGACTCCACTACAATTAATCAAGTCTTATATATAATGGACATAAGCTTTGGTGGACTGCAGTCTGCTTCGTCAGTCATTCCAATCCACAAAGTGTTATGTCAAATAAAACATGCGTAGTCTCTTAAAGTTGCCATAAGTCAAAAATGACTTGGTTGCCATAAGTCAAAAATGACTTGGAGACATACAATAATAACAATATTCTTTAAGGTGACACTAGATTCATCATCATTTTTGCTGCCACAGAGTTTAGTCTCTTCACCTCCGATTTCCGATGAATCAAGATCATTTCAAGGCTGGGACTTGCTTATTTCCAGCACCAACCGAGAAACAAAGTTGGCAATGCCTCTGAGCATGCACTGAGTGCTTTTCCATTCCCACTACATCCCAGCACAGCCCACCAGAGAAAGAAGGATTACCTGCATCCCACCCAATCCCTTTAGAGGAAGACCCAAGTGAGCAAGAGCCCTTTAAAAGGGAAAAAGTGTCTTGTACCACCCAGCACGAAAGTTAGATGAGTACAAGCCATTATATTCCCTATACATCCTATGTATGGATGTGAGAGCTAGATAGTTAAGAAAGCAGACACGAAAATCAATTTATTTGAGATGCTGGAGAAGAGTGCTGAGGATCCCGTGGACAGACAAAAAGACAAACAAATGGGTCGCTTTATCACACAAGCAAAAAACACAGAACACGTCACAAAGGGATGTTCCCATCAACATCACGCAATAAAGTCAAGATTATCACACGGCGTTGTGTGATATTGCGATTATCCCATTATTATCACATGAATAAAAAAGAATTCTAGCATCGCTTTTTATTCATGGGATCAAACTGGAAATCTCCCTGAAAGCCAAGATGACAAAACTGAGCCTGTCGTAATCTGGCCACATCATGAGAAGGCATGAAACACTGGGGGGAAAAACACTCATGCTAGGAATGGTGGAAGGAAGTAGAAAGAGAGGGAGATGGCATGCAAGATGGATAGACTATTAGGGAGGCCACAGGTATGGATTTCCATGACCTCCTAAGGAGAGTGTGAGCCAGTGTGGCGAAGCGGTGCAAGTGCTGGACTAGAGACCAGAGGATTCCATTCCCTGCTCACCATGGAAACCCACCTTGGGCAAGACAGTCATAGAATTCTAGAGTTGGAAGAGACCACAAGGGCCATCCAGTCCAACCTCCAGCCATGCAGGAACTCCCAATCAAAGCATCCCCAACAGATGGCCATCCAGCCTCTGTTTAAAGACCTCCATAGAAGGAGACTCCACTACACTCCAAGGGAGTGTGTTCCACTATCGAACAGCCCTTACTGTCAGGAGGTTCCTCCTAATGTTGAGGTGGAATCTCTTTTCCTGTAGCTTGCATCAATTGTTCTTTCTAGTTGTTCTTTGGAGCAGCAGAAAACAAGTTTGCTCCATCCTCAAGACGACCCTACTTAAACAGGGCTATCATACCACCCCTTAACTGTCTCTTTTCCAGACTAAACATCCCCAGCTCCCTAAGTCGTTCCTCATAAGGCATTGTCTCCATTTTGGTCGCCCTCCTTTAGACATGTTCCAGCTTCTCAACATCGTTTTTGAACTGTGGTGCCAGAACCAGACACAATATTCCAAGTGAAGCCTGACCAAGGCAGAATAGAGTAGCACTATTACTTCCCTTGAATTAGACCAGCAGTTCTCAACCTGTGGGTTGTGGCCCTTTGGGGGGTCTAACACGACCCTTTCACAGAGGTTGCCTAAGACCTTTGGAAAACACATATCTCCAATGGTCTTAGGAACCTAGGCCATCAGCTGGGGTTCACCACAACATGAGGAACTGTATTAAAGGGTCACAGCATTAGGAAGGTTGAGAACCACTGATCTAGACACTATTCTTCTATTAATGCGCTCTCAGCCTCCTCAGGGGATGGCCACCATGGCAAAAAACCCTCCGTCGGTAAGGGCTTGAAGGCACACAACACCCACAAGGAGAGCAGTGGAGGGCAGGAGCTAATAATTATTATTATTGTTATTATTAGATTTATTAGATTTATTTATATCCTGCCCTTCTCCCAAGGTTGGGATTCAGGGTGGCTTAGAACATTAAAAAAAGCCCATACAGTGAAAAACATACAAAAATAGTATATTAAAATAGAATCACAACCTCCCTTCTCTCTCTCTCAGGTGTGGGCCTTGTCTGAAGGAAGAGTTCTTCTTCCTAAGTGGGCCAAGGAGGAGGGCCAGCTCTTCTCTCCCCACAGACCTTTGGCGAGGGGCAGTTCTTCCCCTTCTTCCATGGTTTTTCCTCTGGACCTGAGGAGCATTTCCTCCCCATTGAAGCCCCTGGACACCTCAGAGGAGACTGACTCACAGCCTGGCAAGGCTGGCTGGATGGCTGACATAAGGAGCTGCTTGGGAAGCCAGAGAGAGAGAGAGAGAGACACCTGACTCCAACTCACCTGCAGCATCACCTGGAAGGACAACAAGGCACGCCTTGAACAGCAGCAGCAGGAGGAGGAGGAGGAGGAGGAGGGAAAGGTGGCCCTGGCACCAGCAGCTTCAGGTGGAGCCTGGCTTCATGGCCTTGGCAGGCAGAGAGGGATCTCTGGATCACCCCAAGTTGGGACTGTCCGCGCAGCCTTGTGGCGCGTCGATCCCGCTCCCAGCAAAGCCCCTGCCTGCAGCAGTGACGCCAGGCTGCTGCTGCGGCTTCTGCTGCACCGGCAGCTGCTCAGCTTCCACCTCCTCCTCCTCCTTCTCTTTCTCCTCCTCCTCCTCCCATCTCCAAGGAGCTCAGGAGCTCAGCCAAGCAGCCTCCCCAATGCAGAGGCTGGGCATTAAGCTCCACTGCTTGGAGGGGAGGATGGGCTTTGTGGTGGTGGTGGTGGTGGTGGAATGGTCCTGGACATCTCCAGCTCTGGCCACGCCCCAAGGGCCAGTTGTCACTCAGGGTGTGACCTCCTCCCAAACCACACCAGACAGAAAAGCCTTACTCATGGATTTTCTGCACTCATCTGACTCACACATCATCTTTTCCATATATATATATATATATATATATATATATAGCACTGAACCATAAACAAGCAGTCAAGTTTAAAGCCATCTCTTTCAATTACAGTATCGTGCACACAGCCTCAATGTATTTATGGGCACAGTGTTCCCTCCACATTCACTGGGGAGAGGGGTTCAGGACCCCCAAGAAAGTGGAAAAAAAGTGCAAATAATATAAATCATAATTTCTTTTACTTGAGAGAACAGCTCTCTAGGAATCTCTGGGTTCTCAACATCGGCCACAGAATTGCGCTGGAGGATGTACAAGTGCCTAGAGAAGTGTTCTCCATAGGAATCTCTGAGTCCGCCGGCTCAACCTCTGGAGGGCGTTGACCTCAGACTTGCGCTGGAAGACCTAGAGATTCCTAGAGAGAACATATGAGTCAAATCTGCAAAGAATCAAACTCACAAAAGTCAGATCCACAAATGTGGAGGGCCAATTGTGCATCGTTTCATGTACGTGTAGTTTCACATATGTGTAACACGCACCTGAGGAAGTAGGCTGAAGTCTAGGAAAGCTCCTGCTACCAACTTCTTTCTTTTGGTTACTCTCAAAGGTGCTGCAAGATCCCTTGGCACACGTAGTTTTGTGTGGTTAAAGTGAAAATTTGGTAAGATGTGATGTTTTTAAAGAAAAAATTAAAAGAATAGAAATTTGGGGGAGGTTAGAAATATTTAAAATATAGACTACAGCTCCTGGTATTCATTGGTGGCCTTCCATCCAAACACTTACAACAGTTGACTCTGCTTAATTTCCAAGATCATACAGGATCTGGTGCATTTCAGGTATTCTACTTTCTGTATCTTAAGGGGTCAGTCACACTTACCTTTTTTGCACAGAGAGATGCGCCTCTGTGAATCGATACAAAATCAATTCACCATTCCCACTACGTTTTAAGGCAGTAAATCTCTCTGTGGCATTTAAATCTGATTTGAAGTTTCCATTCACCACCGTTCCAGATCAAAATGGAGACACCTCCATTTCATGAATGATAGCTGCATGATCCGAATCGATCTGATAGTGCATTCACACTATTGAAGATGTGGATCACTGTGGTTCTTAAAACAGAACCAATAAGGGATTAGGTGCCAAATACACAGGTTTAAGTGGGTTTTTCGGTCATTCCCCCCACCCTCACACACAAACTGTACCGAAGCAACTCAGTGTCAGTGTGAACAACCCTGAAATAACCCAATTTCCATACTGGGTTATTTTGTAGTGTGCATGACCCCCAAACAACCATACACACCCAAACACAAACCTACAGTGTGTCTTTTTTCCGTTCTGTTGTTGTATTTTATTCATTGTTATTTATTTTTACTTCGCATTGGTCATTCAGAGTTCTACATAAATACACAATTGTTCAAAATCCACCTCTTGCATTTCACCCAAGGGATAATGGATAGTCTGGAGCACCCATGGGATAATAGGCAGCTGGAGCAGTGGCATAGTGTTCTCTTTGACCCATTATAATTACTGCGATACGTAGGTAATCAACAAGGAAACATGTACTATACTAAAACTGTATAGTCTTAAGGTTTCCTTTTCAAGATTACATACTTGGATGGATTCATAGTGTTCTGAGCCTGCATCTTTCTCATAAGATGCAGGCTACAAAAAGCACATCTACCTACATGACTTCCCCTTGAGATTTCAAGCACATCTATAGATTAAACAAACAACAAACCATACTTTGGTAGCCAAATGCAATATACAAGCATATTTCTTTCCACTGCATGCACACACATTCATACAAATCACAAGAAATGCTGCTATTGATATTACAATGGGCCCTTGGTATCTGCTGGGGTTTGATTCCAGGACTCCCTGTGGACATCAAAATCCATGGCTGCTTAAGTCCCATTATAGACAATGGTGTAGTAAAATGGTGTCCTGTCATAAAATAGCAAAACCAAGGGTTGCTTTTTTGGATATTTATTTTAATTTAATATAATTTTATTTTTAGGGGTAATATTTTCAAGTCGTGGATAGCTGAATCCGTGCATGCAGAACCCATGGATACAGAGGGCCGACTTTACTTCACTATTCAAGTTCATTCAGCTCGCCCCTGTTCAGGGCTCCATCATGGTTGGTTTTTCAGTAAATTTTTAAATAAGCATGTACTGTATATTTTTCCTTCAGCACTGAGAAAAACCATGACATCTAAGGGTCAAGGGTAAGAATTCCACATGACAAAAGGTGTTATTTCAGTAGCACTCACTGACATTGAACACACATCGCAATCCAGAAATGCTGGATGGATGAATAATAATGACATTTATTTCTAATGCTCTTTCCACCAATGGAAAGACCGTCAAACATGCACATTCAAATACAAAGACAATAAAACATAACACTATAACCCACCCACCCCTCCAACATCCCACCAGCCACTTGAGGAACAACTCAGCAACTTAAGCTGGAAAATCAGAGGCCTTGCCCAAGATCAGTCAGTGGGTTTCATGGCTGAGCTGGAAAAGAATAGCAAGTGTTTAATGTTCTGAGACAGTGTAGTGTAGCGGTTTGAGCCTTGGACTATGACACTGGAGACCAGGGTTCAAATCCCCACTCAGCCATGGAAACTCATTGGGTGACCTTGAGCACATTGCACTCTCTCAGCCACAGAGGAAGGCAAAGGCAGATCTCCTCTGAACAAATCTTGCCAAGAAAACCCCATGACAGGTTCGCCAGAACCCGGATACAACTTGGAGGCACACAGGAACAAATGTTCTGTTTAATTAAATCTCCTTTCCAGTCACAAAGTTACAATTATAAACCACAGTCCCTTGGCATTGCGCAGAGATGGAGTGGGAGGAGGAGATGTGCCCTGAATGGCTCCTTTTGACTGTACCTTCGCAAACAAAGTGATGGGAAAGCTCAAGCATAATTATGCTATTAAAGTTATGAGAGAACAGTTTGAAAAGAACAGCCTTTCGGTTGTAAGTCAACCATCAACACGAAGACAGAAAGGATTCTGTTATGAAAGGGAATGCAACCTTTGGTTGCAAAAATTGGCTTGCTTCCACCACAGAGGCAGGGTGAGCAGGGGTCCTCCTTTTCCAGGACATGGCCTACATTTCAACCTTCTGTCCAGGAAGAATGTCAAAATGGCCTCCATTTTGAGCATGGCTATAAAGCCCGTTGAGTAGCACCACATTTGCAGTTCCCATTTGAGAAATTAATCTACTTGCAGCCTATTCTCACTGATGGATCCTTCTAGAGTTCATTTTTCCTAGGAGCAGCCGCAGACAGCATTCGCACCCAGAACTTTATTTTTTGGAGGGGAAAATGACAGCCAATGTGTTAGGCACTGGACTGCTTGAGGACACAATGTTGAGGTTTTCCCCGCTTAATTTCAGCACTATGGGCAAATGAAAGGAATAGTTTAAATGTAGATTCAGTCAAGGGTTTATTGCTAGAAAAGTACAATTCTAAGTATTTTTCTTGCTCAGAGTTCTTCAAATACCTTGCAAGGCAACAAGGCAGTTTAACAAAGGTAGGTATATCAGAAAAATATAGCAGGGTGCATAACAAAATACAGTATTGTAATATAGCTGTAAATAAACCATATGTAATGGATTTATATTTATATGAGTGTTTTTAGAATGTATTTGGTAACAGCCTACATTTTTCTTCAGTGTCCTACATTTTGCAGTGCAATGTCCTCGTTTGTGGTTAGGACATCTGGTCACCCTGCATGGCAGGCTTTTTTAAAATTATAATTATTTATTTCTGGAATGAAATAGCAAAGAGAGGAGTGCCATGGTCTCCAGGACGAAGCAGGAGAAGGAGGGTTTGTAGAGCTGTTGTTGTTGTTGTTGTTGTGTGCCTTCAAGTCATTTCCAACTTATGGTGAACCTATGGTAAATCTATCATGGAGTCTTCTTGGCAGATTCTTCAGAGGGAGTCTGCGGTTGCCTTCCTCTGAGGCTGAGAGAGTGTGACTTGTCCAAGGTCACCCAGTGGGTTTCTGTGGAGAGAGATTAGAAAACTGAAATGCAAACTTTCCTTCTCAATTGGCTGCAAAACGCCCAATGATCTGAACCCTTGCAATTTGTACTAAAGGGACCCCAGGGTTACCAGATGGCCTAACCATAAAAGAGGACAAGGTGCCACAAAATGCAGGACCTTCACGAGAAATGGAAGACACGACCAAATAAAAGCTAAAAACATTCATAGAAAGATAAATTCATGCTTCCTAGTCATTCTGAAATTCCTCCTGGACAGAAAATGAAAACTCAAAACTGTCATATATGTATGTCGTATAAATGTATACTTTTTAGTCCTGCTCAAAATGGAGGACGCTTTGAAATTCCTCCTGGACAGAAAACACTCCTATCCATGTAAATTCATGCTTTTTTAATCATGCTCAAAATGGAGGACATTTTGGAATTCTTCCTGGATAGAAAACAAAAGCTCAAAGCACTCTTATAAATGTAAATACATGCTTTTTAGTCATGCTCAAAATGGAGGGCATTTTGAAACTCCTCCTGGATGGGAGGCTGAAATGTAGGGCAAGTCTTGGAAAAGAGGGACCTGTCAGATCACCCTGACATCCCTCCCCATCATGCTCCCTCTTCTACTAGAGGTTATGAGAGGATTGCAGCAGTGCATGCTGGGACTTGTAGTCCACACTGCTTCACAGAGAGCAGTTCCTTAGGCTTTGGCAAAGAAGCGTCCAATAGCTGTTCAGGAGGGGCGGGCTGAGTTGGGAGAATGCTCATTGGCCGGCGGAAGTGCCACTCTGGAGTGTTTGTTGGTTGGCGCTAGCAACTGAAGGACGCCTTTCTGCAGAGAGAGAGAGAGAGAGAGAGAGAGACAGAGGGAGGAAGAGGGGAAAGTCCATTTGCAAACAGGTGAGCAATTTCTACCTGGAGGAAGGAGAGATGTACTACAGCTTTATGTGGGGCATCCTGAGTTCCCCATGGAGTAATGAGCTAGTTGCAGAGCTTCCAGAAAGGAGCATGCAAGAGGCAAAATTGTTGTTGTTGTTGTTATTGTGTGTGCCTTCAAGTCATTTCTGGCTTATGGCACCCTAAAGTGAACCTCTGGTGGGGTTTTCTTGGCAAGATTTGTTCAAAAGAGGCTTGCCATGAGGCTGAGAGAGTGTGACTTGGCCAAGGTCACCCACTGGGTTTCCATGGCCAAGCAGGGATTCGAACCCTGTTCTCCAGAGGCATAGCCTAACCCTCAAACCGCTATGGCACAGTGGGTCTCACAAGAGGAAACTCCAAATCCTAAATCTGTCCACTTCTCCCTTGATAAAACATTTTGAAGAGTATGATGCGAGCTTTGTTTCTTTCCATTATACCCATTGCTTAGAAAGGAACTTACTGGCTTAATTCCATCTTGTCCAGCACAGGTATAAACCCCCAGATGTGAAGCTGTCCAGATGTTGTTGGACTGCAGCTCCCATTATCTTCCGCCATTGGCTATTCTGGTTTGGGTTGATGGGTGATGCAGTCTAGCAACCCCTGTGCAAGAAAATGGCGGCAGTTGGTGGCTGCCATGTCATTGGAGTGGTCAATCCATTACAGGTTTTAATAACTTTTATTTATAAGGTCGTTCTTCCCAAAGGGAAGAACATCAGACATATATAGTCACTCAAGAACAAAGCAATAAAATACTATAACATATTAAAAATAATATACTAAATGTACTAAAAACAAAATCTTCTCACCTGTCTTAGGTACACTCAGCAGCTTAATCCGGACAATTGAAGTGGAAGGTCTTCAACCCTTTACAAAAGCAGGTAAGATCCTACTCCAACCAAAGATGCAAAAAAAAAAAAAAAAAAAAAGACTGTTCCACAAATGTGGAGGCTCGCAGCCTTGATAAAGCCGTATGCATTGGTGGAACCAATAATCTTTTGCCTGTAGATTTTAACTTCCTACATGGTACATAGCACGGTGTAGTGGTTTGAGCATTGGATTACAACTGGAGATCAAGGTTTGATTTCATGGTTCAGTCATGAAACCCATTGGGTGACCTTGGGCAGGTCACACTCTCTCAGGCCCAGGAGAAGGCAATGGCTAACTTCCTCTGAACAAACCTTAGGGTCAACATAAATTGGAAATTACTTGAAAGCACACCACACATATCAGTTGCCAGATACTTGGAGGGATGTTAAAGCACAGGGCCTTAAATACCAGGGGTCTTAAATACCAGTATTTAAGCTAAGCAGGATTGGGCCTGGTTTGGACTTTGGTAGAAGACCACCAGGGAATATCACAGACTTCAGCTACGGCCAGGAAAGAACTCTGCCTGAAACCATAGAGCTCAGTGCCACTCAGAGCTGACAATACTGAGCAAGATGGATGAATGGTCTGACTCAAGAGCTGTCTTATCTTATGTGCTTTGGCGGTTCTACATCAGTGGGACAATGAACTATTTAAATCTGTTTAGGAGGGAGGATCAGCACCTTGAATTTCTGGGGCCTTGAGCCCCCAGTTAAAACCAGGAGTGAATTCATTGTCCCACCTACATGGAGCCACCAACCACCAAAGCACATAAAACAAGACAGCTGCCTTCTCCTGAGTCAGACCATTAATCCATCTAGCTCAGTATTGTCAGCTCTAACTGGCACCGACCTCCATGGTTTCAGGCAGGGTTCTTTCCTGACTGTACTTAAAGGTCCCTGAAATTTCCTGGTGGTCTTCCATCAAAGTTCAAACCAGGCCCAACACTGCTTAGCTTCCAAAATTGGACAAGATAATGTGAGTTCAGGGTGGCATAGTGGTAGACATCTAAATAGCTACACTTTCTTCATCCATGCAGTGGTTCCCATCCCATTTATTTTGGACTTCAGATCCCAGAAGCCCTAGTCAACTTGGCCAACAGTCAGCAATTAGGGGTACTGAAGTCCAAAACATCTGGAGTACCAAAGGTTGGGAACCACTACACTGCACTAATTCATAAGGGGTAAACAATATGGGAGTCTTAAGATGATTTTGACTACTAGTACTACCATCTTTGACCATTGACAATGCTGGCTGGGGCTTGTGGAATTTACGATCCAATATAATACGGAAGTTATCAGATTAACTGTTGCATTATGTGAATCTAAGGCCAGGTGAGATTTGGCTTCTTTACTTTGGTTTGAGCAACAACAAAGATTATTGTTTGTTTGTTTGCTTCATTTGTATTATGCCGCCTTTCTCCCAGAAGGGATCCAAGGGGGCTCACAGGTAAAAAGCATTTCAAAAACAATACAATAAAAACATAAAACATTTAAAATAATCTAAAAACCATATAAAACCACATAAAAATATTAAAGAAGCTAAAGGGGACAACCAAGACACACACACCCTACACAAAAGCCACCCTAGATGTAAAGAGATGTTTTGTACAGAGTAAAGCAGTCCAAGTTATTTTCCTTATCTAAGGTGGAGCAGCAAACAGTGCCTTTCCCTTTGAGGCAAGATGCATAATACCTGTATCAAAGGCCAATCAAGTTATTTTGGTACTGGGGGCAGAAAATCCTACAAGATCCTGTTCCTGTCCTCCCCAATCCCTGGCTGCAAAAATAAAAGAGTAGCAAAGTAAATAAGTAATAATATGCTACCATTTCATATCACCAAAGATCAGTTGCCTGATATAGCCACCTCCTTCTGGATAATGGTGAGGCAGCATATTTCCAAGACAGTAGAATTCTTTCTCATGGCATTACCTTTTGAATAAGACAGAACTGGGAAACATCTGGACTTGGATTTCTGAAACTTTCATCTAGCCTACATAGCCAGTGCTGGTGGTAATGAAAATTGTAATCTGACAACAATTGGAGGGCCACAAGTTCCCCCATCCTGGAATAGGAAAGACTGCCTTTGACTTCATGTATGCAAGATGCAAAGGATTTTTTTTTTCTGCCACGGATCTGTGTCATCTTGTCACAGAAAGCAAGGAGCAATGAGAAGTAGAATTATCAGGGAGATTAGGAGGTCACTACAGATGATGATGGAAAATCCATACATGGCATTTGTCAGGCTTCAAGACTCATTGATCCAGTTCACCTACAACTCAGGTGGCAATCTGGCACAAACAGCAGGACAAGGAAATTACAGGACCAGTAGGGATGGTAATCTCAATAGAGGAATATAACACAAAATTACACAGTGTGTCACCTCTCTTCCTACAGCACTTGACTTGCAGTACCTGAAAATCCTGTTCAGTCCTGAAGGAAAAAAGGAGGTGAAACATTTATAGTACTGAAGTATAAGGCTTTTGGCTTGGCAGTGGTCCCTAGGGCTGATCAGACAGTCCAGAAGAAGGTCTAATGCCCAACTGTGATGCATGTGTTTAATCTTTCACAGTAGTATCATTCTTTGTCCATTGCCTTGTAAAACTGGTGATTTATAAAGGGGAAAAATATGATGTGCAAAATTTGAAATCCTATATGAACATTTTTAAGCAGTTCAGGAGCAGTTCAAAACTGCTGCCAGGTGGGCTAGGAAAGAAAGATGGACTCCTTGGGAGTTGCTCCCACTTCTGCCAAGCAGAGTGGCCTTACCATGGGAGCAAAGGACAAATGTTTTCTTGCCACCGGCCAACTGAGTCTGGAAAGACCCTCCTTTATTCTCCCTGGCTGCCTCATTGTCCTGCCCTTCTTGTCTGCCAGGCTCTTGTGCCACTGAGAACACTGTAGCTGTGTCCCCGAGACACCCCTCCATCAGACGGGAGATCTTCAGACTCTCCAGATCAGCAGTAAATTATAGAATCAGAGAACTGAAAGAGACCCCAAGGGCTATTCAATCCAACCCCCTGCTATGCAGGAAGACACAAAGCATTCCTGACAGATGGCCATCCATCTTTTTTTAAAGACCTCAAGAAGAAGACGCCACTACACTGCTAATTTGAATTCTAGACTACGAAGGATACATACTCATATGATAATTTGTTTTGCATGCGCACTACTTTGGCTTTGGAATGGGCTCTGTGTTCTTCTGTGCGTTTGATAACCATTCGCGTAATAGCGTTCATTTTAGAATTGGCCCTACTTTCTTTTCTTTTAAAATTGGGAGACATTCCTCCCGTGTGATAATGTCCTCAGTCAGAGAACATGATTGGTACATCTACAGAGCTCTAATGTCTGCAACAATGTTAGTTGGGGATAGTAGACCTGGTTGGAGATTTATATACAGTATTGTCCTTTTTTTTTTTGTAGTTATAGAAGTAATAATGAACTTCTTCTTTATAGGTATGGGGTAAGTTAATTTTTTACTATGGATCCAAGAGCCTCCCATCCAGCAAGGTTGTACCCTAGTAATGTAAATTTCCCAAGCTATGAATACACACACACACAAACCCAGAAGGCTGTGGTAATGTCCAAAATTAATTTTCTTTCAATTTGTTGTTCTGTGATCTCGGGGGGAAAACAAGTGGTCACTGCTTATCTACAAACCATGTAATCTGTAAACTGCTTTTTAGGCTACTGTCATGTGGGATCTGCCTTTGAAGAGTGTTCAAAAATTGTAGCCAGTCTAGAATTCTGTGGACAGACTGTTCACAGAGGGAGCATGTGGCAGCTTCTATTCTGTTTTATGGCATAATTGCACTTTTGAGATAGCCTTGTTAGTTTGTTTCTACATAAAATTGGACTTAAAGAAGTAGATTGATACTCATGAAAGCTCATGTTGAAATAAATCAGTTAGGCTGCATCCACAATGCAGAAATAATCCAGTTTGACACCACTTTAACTGCCCTGGCTCAATGCTAGGGTATTCTGGGAAATGTAGCCTAGTGAAACATTTAGCCTTCTCTGTTAAAGAGCTCTGGTGCCACAACAAACTGTAATTCCCAGAATTCCATAGCACTGAGCCATGGCAGTTAAAGTGGTGCCATACTGAGTTATTTCTGCAGTGCAGATGCAGCCCTAGTCGCAAAGATGCATCCTTTCCCCCTATCCCACCACTTTCCATTTTATGGACATAAATTAAAGTGGTTATGACATACAAAGCCCAAGGCTTGTAGCAAGAGGGAGATGGAAAGTGAAGATGATTGAAGTTTTACTTGGACTTAGCACCGTGAGTCCACTTTAACTGCCATGGCTAATTATTAATGAGGAAGAGCACACAAGCTAGAATCAGTTGCAGCAGTTTGCTTTTGCCAAAGCCTTCCGAATAAGGCAAGATTCGACCCCTTCCTCTTTGCTCCCTCTGCTAAGTTAATTGAGTACAAACTACTTTTGCACTTTGAACTCCATTCACCAAGAACTTGAACTCTGTTTGCAGGAACTGAAGTAAGCTGAGGATGTTAAGGAAAAAGCAACATGGGATATACAGTGTAAGAAATAAAACATGTATGTGAGAGTCAGGATGACTCAGCAAAAGCAATTAGAAGCCACACAGGTGTAAATGGTAATGTAATTAGCAAGTCCTAAATGCCAAGGACAGAAATGCAAAGTGGATAATTGAACACACCTGAGAATTGTTAAGTGGACAAGGTGAAATGATGAAATCATTAATTGTGGGATGAACCAAGAGAACCAATGAGAGTGGATGTACATGCCCACTGGGTGGAAACTGACAAGAGTGGGTGGTGTTTTCCAAGGGCTATAATAATGGCTATGAATCCCAATGTATTTTGTGGGTAGTAGTGGATAGTAGTGAGGAGTATTGTTGGATAGTTTTGGAGCTGTATATAGTAGAATAAAGTAGATCTTTTATATAAGACTACTGAGTTGTCTGGTGTCTTGGGTGAAGATACAAGAGCCAGCAGGATCCTGAAGAAGTGTGAAGACTTCTGTGGAAGCAAGAGTGAGAAGGCTTGGAGAGTTTGTCAGGGTCTTCAGCCTATTCTCTGTAACTCTGCTGCTTTAGAGCAAAGCTTTAACCACTGGCCAAAACTGGTCAGCGCCGGTGCGTAACAAGGTGGTGAGTTCGAGCCAGAGGTGAAGAGCTACAACTCCCATCATCCCTGACAGAGGACACAGGGAGAAAGTGGGAGGAGGGAAACAGGGCATTTTAAAAACAGCTGAAAAGAAGAGGCATTATTCCATACTGTCTCTGTGTAATCAGGAGAACTGCAAGTTCATGACTCTTACAAGCTTAACTCCTGGCCAAGGTCTAACCCAAAACACAAGCTACCTGGGTTATCAAAATAAATAAATAAATAAATAAATACTACTCTAGACCAGTGGTTCCCAACCTTCCTAATGCTGCGACCCTTTAATACAGTTCCTCATGTTGTGGTGACCCAAACCCTTGAAATTATTTTCATTGCTACTTCATCACTGTAATTCAGGGGTAGGCAACCTGCGGCCCGCGGGCCGGATGCGGCCCGGCGAGGCCTTGGGACCGGCTCCAGCCCGGTCCTGCTGCCGATTGCCGCCGGGGCCTTTGGGGGGCAATTGTCTATAGAAGCCTCAGAAACATGCATTTATATTAACATTTTTTAAAAAATCAGCAAATTTTTTCACATGTCCTCCATTTTTTTAAAAAAAGTGTCTTCCATTTGAAAATTTTGTCCTACATTTGTCCTGGTTTATTTATATATTTAATTTTTTTAAAAAATTATTTAATTATTTGTTTTTTGGCTTCGGCCCCCCAGTTGTCTGAAGGACAGCAACCCGGCCCCCGGCTCAAAAAGATTGCCTACCCCTGCTGTAATTAAATAGGTGTTTTCCAATGGCCTTAGGCGACCCCCATGAAAGGGTCATTCGACCCCCAAAGGGGTCCCGACCCACAGGTTGGGAACCACTGCTCTAGACCATCTGTTAGAGAGCCAGTGTGGTGTAGTAGTTTGAATGTTGAACTATAACTTTGGTGACCAGGGTTCAATTCCTGCTCGGCCATAAAACCCACTGGGTGACTTTGGGCAAGTCACATGCTCTCAGACTCAAGGGAAGACAATGGAAAACCTCCTCTGAACAAGTCTTGTCAAGAAAACCCAATGATAGGGTCACCATACGTCTGAAACAACTTGATGGCATGTAACAACAACAAAGACCATCTATTAACTGCCATTCCACTTCCCCAGAAATACAATAAACCAAATATCTTCCGCAGTTCCTATCATTCTAGCAGCTATCACTTAGCCCAGGATTGAGAAATCTCTGACCATTCAAAGGCTGATGGGTATTAGGCTAATGTATGTCTGAAGACATTTACTAGCCTGGCTAGAGCTGACATAAATGGGAATTCAATAATATCCAGAGGGCAATAGGTTCCCCAGCCTCACTTTAGTTCTCCTATTTCTTATTAAATGCTTTGAAGCTTTCTAGCATCCACTCTTCTAGTATTCTCTATGCAATGACTCTGATATTAACATTCACTTGGGCCTGCCACCATCCAGGCTTGCTTGGTGAGGACACGAGAGAGAGAGAGAGAGCCTTCTTGGTGGCTGCTCCCACCTTCTGGAACTCCCTTCCATGGAAGGCTAGCCTGGCCCCCTTCATTGCTTTCCATTTGCTGGCAGGCAAAGACCTTTTTCTTTAAGCAGGCTTTTAAAGGGGTCAGCAGAGAAAACTGTGTTTCATTCCCCCCCCCCAACTTTTATATGTTTTTAAATGATTTTATATTTTTAATGTGGATTTTCAATTGTTTTTTTTTTTTAATTATGGAGGTTTCTTTAAACTGACTTTTGGGGGGACCACCTTAATAGAAAGGTGACATAGAAATTAAATAATGAAACTTAAATCTCTGCTCGTACCTACAAAACCTCATTAAAACTGGCATTCAGTCCTGTTTTTTGGTAATAGTTTTTTTAAAAACAGTGCAGAAGGGATGTAAGAAAAATGCCTTGGTGGGTCACTTAACAAAGCACAGGAATTTAAGCAGGAAGGGTAACTGCCAAAGATTGGGGAGCCCACTATTCCTGTGCTTCATCCCCAATTATTTATTTCTTCATATTTTAATGTAGGATGATTCCATGCCATCTGTTCGGTTGGGAATAATTTTGCTATGGTTTTGTTCCTTTCTAACCTGTTTTAGGCCCAAAAGGGACTTTTTTCAAAGGAGGGCATGGGGCATTTATAATTAAAAATAAAATTTAAAAACCCAAGGAGGTTGTTAGGGGCTCTTGGGGGTCTTGGTTATTATACTGAAGTGGAAGTAGTTATGCAAAACAGAAAAAAAATTGTTAGTAGGTGTTTATGGCCCTCAGGAGAAAAAAGAAAAGTTTGAAATGATTACTTTGTGTTATGGAAGTGTTTGGAGTGGGGGATAAATTTCTGGAGCTATATATCAGAAACAACATGCAAGATTGAATATAAATGGGGAAAGAACTGATTTGATAAATATCTCTAAAAACCTGAATTTATCATTGTTGGGTAGGATTGCTGTGCTAAAAATGAATATTCTGCCAAAATTTCTTTTTCTGTTCCAGACAATTCCAATTATTAAAAAGGAATTGCCTTTCAAAGAATGGCAAAGAGGGATTTCGAAATTTGTGTGGAAGGGGAGGAAAGCGAGGATAAAAATGAAGTATCTTGAAGATGCTAAAGAGAGGGGTGGGCTTGCCATGCCAAATCTCAAGCTGTATTTTGAAGCAGCGTGTTTGACTTGGATAAAGGATTGGCTCATTCTAAAAGATGAAGAACTACTGAATCTGGAAAGTATGAACCTGAGATTTGGCTGGCACACCTACCTATTTTACGATAAGGTCAAAGCAAACCAAGACTTTAACAATCATTTTGTAAGAAATATAAAAAGCTGATTTGTACAAAAATTCCCCTCTGGGTATCTGCTCATGAGGCTTTTTTCAAATATAATCCAAAAAAGGATGAAAACTGGCTCACTTATAAAGATCTAACTCAAATAGAGGGAACGAATTGCAGGATAAGAACATGTCAAGAGCTCAATGAACAGGATTATGAAGTTTCATGGGTTTTTTATAGACAGCTGAGAGAGCGTTTCCTTATGGATAATAAACAATATGGTATTGGGAATTCTGAATCACAGCTAGAAGAAGAGTTAATGTCAAATAAGAAAGCTTTATTAGCAAGATTGTACAGTTGTATCTTAAAGATTTACACAGAGCAAGAAATTATTAAGGAAAATATGATTAGATGGTTCCAGAATTTTGGTTTTGTAATTGAATTAGATGAGTAGGAATATACCTGGAGAAAAAGATTGAATTATACCTGTAGTCAAAATATTAAAGAAAACTATTATGAGATTTTTTTTCCCGTCAGTATTTAACCCCAGAGAAAATAAGTAAAATATATAATAATTCTTGTAATGTATGTTGGAAGTGTGAAAAGGAACGGGGCTCATTGTATCATATGTGGTGGACATGTGGGAAAGCGAAACAATTCTGGAAATTGATTTTTATTTATTTTTTTAAAATTAACAAAGTTATATCTGTATCTCTCAAGCTCTCACCTGAAATCTTTTTGCTTAATATAATAGAACAATCTTCAGGGGGGGGGGGAAAGTATAGTAAAATATTATTTTATATGTTATCAGCTGTAAGAATAGTGTATGTTCAAAGATAGAGGTCAAAAGAAATACCTTTGAAAGAAGACTGGACATTTAAACTAATGGATATGATGGAATTGGATAAACTCTCAAGAGGAATCAGGAATGAACTCTTGAATTTGGATAAAGAAGATTGGAATATCTCCAAAAATGCTGAGGGAATAATGCAACTTTGGGGACGGATTTAAACTAATTGGAGACATTTTGTTTTATCCACAGAGTTATAACAGTTGAGAATCAGAAATAGGAAGAGAGGTACAAACTCCAGCGATGTTTCGTTCATTTTATTTAAGGCGATTTTGTATTATTTATCTAACCTAGATGAGGCTTGTTTGAGTAAATAATCACTGTACTAAAATAAGCTGAACTACAAACATGCATTTACTAATAGATAATTGAAAGAAAACGAGATAGATATAAGAGTTAGTTTTGATAGTTTGGAAGTAACAAATGCAGAATGTGAGAATTTTGTCTTTGTTATTGTATTTATTGTTTGTGATATTGTTATGTATCTTATGTGGGGGAAATTTTAATTTTTAAATAAAAATATCCCACTCCTGATTTAAATTAAAAGGAAGACTCTTTTTGCTACACCTGCCATCCTCAATCTAATGTCCTCCAGGCAGCATGGATATAATTCTCATCAGCTATAGCCAGCAGGGCCTGCAATGAGACTTGATGGGAATTATAGTCCAAATAGCTGAAGGGCAATAGACTGGAGAAGGATGGTTGAGATTTCCATATAATAATTGGAAAGCTGCATGTATTCTGAAGAAGCAAGGATCTTTCCATGAAGCTCCTGTGACATTTCTGCTTTTGGGGTTATGTATATTTTTTTAAAAATAAAAAGCTTCATGTTCTGCCCCTGTGTATTTTGATGATTCAGTTCTTTTGCCTCAAATAAATTACAGCTTTTAATGGGTACTGCACATAAACATGACATTTAAATTGTTCAGTCTGGTCACCAATTAATCACTTTTCTTTCTTGATACAGACAGCACCTGAGTCTTTGCTGATAACTAATTAACTTTTCCCCCTTGAGCACATAGCAACATAAGAGTTCAGTTTTGTTAACATTAAATATTTCAGCCCATTAGATAATTAGAAGAACACACTGCTCTCACACTGTTTTTGCTACTTTGTGGTCTAAATTAATATAGCTTATGAAATACAAAGTTAATAGCCACTCTCTAACATTTGCTTTTGCAAGGTATATTTAAACATTATTTTGTTTATTCCAGTTACAAGTTGAGCCAGTGTGGTGTAGTGGTTTGTGCATTGGATTTGGAATCGAGACCAGGGTTCGAACCCTGCTCAACTTCAGAGGTTGGCAATGGCAAATCCTCTGTGATGAAACTTGCCATGAAAAACCCATGATAGGGTCGCCATAAATTGGAAATGACTTGAAGGCACACAACAACAAACATAGGTTCATTAAATACACAAATGAATCTGCCCTAGTGTTAATAAATGGTGGGGCAAACAGCTACCTTTTGTTCAAATAATGGTTTAATACAGTGGACCCTTGTTATACACTGGGGTGTGGTTCCAAGTTCGGCTGTGTATAACAAAATCCGTGGATGCTCAAGTCCCATTAAATATAATGACATAGCAAAATGGTGTCCCTTATAAAAAATGGAAAATCAAGGTTTGATATTTGAAATGTATACTTTTTTGAAACATTTTCAAACCATGTACGCTTGAATCCATCTATCGAAAATCCATGTATAAGAAGGGCTGACTGTGTAAGTTATTTTTCAATTGCCAGCAGTGATAACTATCAGGACTGAGCCTTTCCACTCCATATAGAGAACTCAGGAGAGTTCTCTCAACCTGGAGACGTTAGCCCCGCGCGATCGCCTTGTGGCGCAGGACATGGAGGTGCAAGTCCCAACATGGAGACAGAAACCCCGCATGATGGCCTGGGTGCCCTGGAGGAGGAGTAGGGGCAGGTCCCAATCTGCAGAGGGAAGCCCCACGCAATGACTTGGAGTCACTGGAGGAGGAGGAGGACGAGGCAAGAGTCCCAACGTGAAGGCGGAAGCCCTCATGCTGGCCTGGCAGCGGAGGAAGAGGAGGTGTGAGTCCCAACCTGAAGACGGAAGCCCTGCACTGTTTACTGGCAGGAGTGGAAGTGCAAGAGTTGTAGGGGTGATTCCTAGCATGGCGACGGAAACCACGCCCAATGGCCTGGCCGCGCTGGAGGAGGAGGAGGGACAAGTCCCAGTATTGAGACAGAACCCCATATGATGGCCTGGCTGCACTGAAGAAGGAGGAGGGGGGGCAAGTCCCAACATGGAGACGGAAGTCCCGTGCTGTGGCCTGGTGGTGCAGGAGGAGGAGGGGCGAGCCCCACCTGGAGACAGAAGCTCTGTGCAATGGCCTGGTTGTGCTAGAGGAGGAGGAAGAGGAGGGCTGGGTCCCAACCTGGAGACGGAGGCCCCACACAATGGCCTGGTGGTCATGGAGGAAGAGGAGGAGGAGGGGCAAGTCCTAACCTGGAGATGGAAGCCCCACACAGTGGCCTGCCTGCACTGAAAGAGGAGTTGGAGGAGGGGCGAGTGCCAACCTGGGTACAGAAGGCCCACCCGATGGCCTGGCTGCGCAGGAGGATGAGGAGGACGAGTCACATCCTCGAGATGGAAGCCCCAAGCGATGGCCTGGCTGCGCAGGAGGAGGAGGACGAGTCACATCCTGGAGATGGAAGCCCCAAGCGATGGCCTGGCTGTTCTGGAGGAGGAGGAGGAGGAAGAGGGCCTTCTATTTTAATGTCATTTCCTCTTTGTTAATGCTGAACTGGCAAACAGGCTATTCTCAGAAAGGATAACGGAGAAAATGAAAGGGTGGTGGCTGGTAGGGAGTAGAAAATGACTAAATGGTCCGTTTCAATCCTCAAATCTTTGCTAATTTAGAATTAAATAACACTTGAGTATAAGTATACTTAGCATATGACAGTATAGACAAATATTAAAATGGAGTGGTGGTTAAACAAAGAATGTAGCATTATATTAATTGCAGAGTTTGCAACATTTAGCTTTTGGACTACTAAACCACTAAAACCTTTCAGCCAGTACAGCCACTGAGGGGCTCTGCAGACCGGCAGTTCGGGTCAGGTTGGGGATGGAATTGGGGCATAGCGTCTCCACGATGCAATCCCAGCCTCGCCCCCCAAGGTGGCATGATGCCACGCAATGCACTGCATGACATCATGGTGCTGCGTAGATACGACACAGTGCCGAATGAGCAATGCCAAGCTGCGGCAGTGCAGCTATCATGCCCTTTGCAGGGCGCAAAAAGGAAACACTTTTTGCAGCTCCTTTTTGTACGCTGCACAGGTCAGATTGCGGCTGCGGTGTGAGGTTGCCGCAGCCCCGATTTGGTTGTAATAGGGTTGACTCCAGGCCGTCCCTTCGGGGCTGTGTATACAGCCCCTGAATTATAAGCATAATTTGAAACCACAATGTTAATTCAGATTCTAACTAGCAGTGCAAGAGCAACATCCAAGCAGCACAAATTGATTTGAAGGTGGAAGAGATCCTTGTTTCAGTTTCTCTTTTTCTGTTCTTCACATCTGCCCTGCTTATCCTGTAATAGTTATCCTGAAAGGTAATATCTTGCTCCTCATCTTCATTTTATATGAACTACCACTACTGATGGACTGCAATAATTTGCCACTGATTAAGTTGATTACATTTCAGACCTATAGGCGGATGTAGAAATAACCCTCAGTAAGTCCAATGGTTGTTACCTGGTATCCTTCACTGATTCTGTGCTCTTCAAAATTTTACCTGCACTCTAAAATGAAAGAATGAAGTTACTGGATGTTGGGGAATAGATAGGTTAAAGGTGATCTGTTTGATATTTAGCTATTTAAGGAATTTTCTGCCTTACTTGGTAAATTCTTGTTCTAAAAATAGCTCTGTGATTAATCCCTGAAACCTCAGTGTTTCTTCTGTTCATGTGACTTAAATATATGAGTGATTTGACAGAACGAAAGCATATTTTCCATTTGTTACTCCCTTCACCCTGTTTCTGACTGAACTACTTAGCAACAGTGCTTTTTATCATCAGTTATTTGATATTCGGTTCAAGACTGTTGGACACCCTTTGCATTTCTTCCATATTTTGAAAGAAGTGAGCATATGCTTGAATCTCTCCCTGTGAAATTGGTTTTAGGATTTAAGATTGGTTGGATGCACATCCAGTATCTCTTGTTATCCACTTGTCCATGGGTATAATTTCTTTAAAACCATTAGTTTGCGACATGGGAAACTTTGAAAAGAATTTGTGATTTATTCAAATAATGAAGCTTTACTTAATGTGTGCTGTGATGTAGATCATTTTCCACATGATGGTGCTGGAGTTATTTTTTAAAACTTCTTTTTCCCATCCCTCATCCTTATGCACAACTGTCAAGCAGAGGAGCAGTGATTTCTGTCATTGATACCATCTTCAACTGAAGCTTTTAAACAATATAAAATGAGTGCAATGAAAATACTCCTCGCTATTTAGCTATTATTAGTGCTGAAGTACTTTGGGAAATGCCTTTTATGTTTCAAAGGTGGAGCAAGGATTATAAAGCAGAAATTAGTATGTGATAGCTCACAAGAAAATAGGGTTCAGCAAACTATACCATGGCTTATTGTGACGTGACCACAGCCATTGTATATATATCTTCAAAAGGGGAAGTTTGTGAATGCATACAATATTCTACATATTCATTGTTTTTGTTTAGCAGTAGATACTATAAGCCTCTCCATCCTCTTTTTTCTTCATTCCCCCTCCGTCGCCATTTCAGATTAGAGAACTGTAGAAGTAACCCAAGTTGGGATTGTGATATATCCAATAGTGTCAGTAAAACAGCATGCTCTCCAAAGACATCTCGTTCAGGATACCTTGCAGAGTTGCAAAGGTGCTCTTGAATAATGCCTAAGGGCCATTCTTAAATCAAGTTTTATAAATTTGTATCTTTGATATCTTTGCAAGGATTTCTGGGATGCACTTTCTTGGATGCCACAATGGATATCCTTGGGGCAGCAAAATGACTTGTGTCAACAAGATTGTACCAAAAGGACAAATAATGATTATAGTCAGAGTGAGATAAGGGATCTCTCTCTCTCTCTCTCTCTCATTATAACAAATTGCAATTAAATTCCAATTCCAATTAAAGAGGATTGTTGAAAAAATATCACTTGGATTCTAGCTGGTTTGACTAACATTTTGTTGTCTGTTTTTCAGATAAAAAATATTCAAAATGGCTGAAAGTCCAGCAACTCCTGAACCTGAATCCCTTACCTCACCTGCTGTTAGCTCAGCAAAAAAAGGCAAAGGTAAAGGTAAAGGAACACCCAAGGCTAAGAAGAGTCCTAAAGGATCACCTAAAGGATCGCCTAAAGGATCGCCTAAAGGATCGCCTAAAGGATCACCTAAAGGATCACGTAAAGGATCACCCAAAACAAAGCAAAAATCTGCTAGTGAGTATCAGGCTATAGAGGGCAGGGGAGGGAAACAATTTGTTTGAATGTATTATTATTATTATAGTTTATTTATAAAGTGCTATAAATTTGTATAGCACTGTACATACTGAGTATACAAAAATTAAAACAAAACAAAAATTAAAAACCTACCTAAGAAAGCAAAATAATAACATTAAAACATATCTTCAAATACAACAAAGAAAAATACATACTGTAGATGTAAATGACAAATGATGATATCCAAGCAATGGTTTTCTTATTGAAGTTGTTGAACATTTTCGTGCAGATTTCTTCCTTTAAAAGTTGCCGTAGAAAAGGGGAGGGGGGCTTTATGAAGTGGACTGAATTTTGAGACTCTTGGGCAGAAAGAAGGTTGTGGAAGAAGACTTTCCCACCACGCTCTTTCCTCTATATCCTCTTGTGCCTCTTCTAAAACTACATACCTCCCTCCCCAATTTAAGCATCCGCAGATAGCAAGCCCCATTGCCATTAGTGCCTGTGTGTGCATGTGACCATTGAAAACCATGGGACTTGAAGTCTTGCAAGTTTTTTCATCTGCAGAGGAGTCCAGAATGGGAGCCCCATGGGTACTAAGGGCCATTGTACTTCCAAGGTTTAGGGAAAGGTTCAGGAAAGACACAGGTACTGCTGGCTGATGGGGCTGGCCAAACTTGGGTGACTACAGAGGTCATGTAAGATAGCTTAATGTGATTAGGGACATTTTCTGACTCTCCCAACAGCCCATCATGACCCATCTCATACCTTTTGAGACGGTCCCCAATCCTCACATACAGTTTTTTGGAGGAAAGTTCAAGGGACGCAAGTGGAAAGAGGCTAGCTAACAAGTGTCCTACCTCTCACTTGTTGGGCTCAAAATTTAACAGCTTGTGGAGAAGAATAAAAATAATTTTGAAAATTGTAAATATAATTGCCAACATCATAATGTTAAGGAGCAAACACGGTATAGTGGTTTGAATGTTGGACTATGACTCTGAAGATCAGGTTTGATTTCCCAGTCATGGAAACCCATTGGATGCCATTTAGTGAATCACACACTCTCCACCCCAGAAAACCCCCTGACAGATCTGTCTTAGGGTCACCATGAGTCGAAAACAACTTGAAGGCACACAACACCAACAATCAAAATGTCATTCTCTGCTTTGGGCACATTTAGAATGTTGTGTATCTGGCCGACATTACCCTGTTAGCCCATTGATAATGAGGCCCCACTGTATCTTCCAAATAATTTTTAAGAGACATATTGTCAGGAAATGTCTTTCAAGTTTTATGGCATTCTCTTATCTATTTTAAGTTTCATTTCTCTCAGAAAGGTAAAAGTACAGTTGTCCCTCCTTATCCACTGATTTTTTTATCCATGGATTCAAGCATCCATGGCTTGAAGATACTCAAAAATTATAAATTCCAAATAGCAAACCTTGATTTTCCGTTTTTTATAAGAGACATCATTTTGCTGTGCTATTATATTTAATGGGACTTGAGCATCCTTGAATTTTGTTATCCACAGGGTTCCTGGAACCAAACCCCAGTGGATGTATTAAAAGATTAATGAGTTGCTCAGCAAGAAATGTAATAAGCATCAACATCATAACAAATAGCAACATCTTATTTTTCAAACACTGGAATGAATAACAGGAATTAATTGTCCTCTTTTTTCCAAAAGTAATTTTCCAACACCTGTCTCAGATTTAAAAAATTCCAGTCATTGTTTCTAGTTTAAGAAATATAGATATATATATAGATAGATCTAACACAAACAAGCAAAAGGGATGGGGCAGGAAAAGGAAAATGACCAAACTTATCCCGTGTCACATGTGTAATCTCTGAATCTCTAAATACCAGATGCTGTGAGATTAGAAAAATGGGTGGGACCTTTGATTGATAGATAGATAGATAGATAGATAGATAGATAGATAGATAGCACTGTAGATTTACACAGCACTGCACATACAAACAATAAAATAGACCCAGAGGCATTTAAGTGATCACTGCTGATGGTGCAGGACAATGTTTACTGATTCTGCTGGGTTTTTTTTCCTGTTCTTATTTGAGACCACTTTCTCTCATTTCAGCCAGAAAAGAAGAGGAAGCTGATCTCTCTATGGCAAGCATGGGTAAGTTCTACAGAGGAAAACAGATATTGAAGAATAACTAGTGGGGAGATGGCATTCCTGTTCTCTGGCTGCAGGAGAAGGGCCATGAAGTTAATAAAACAAAACACGAAAGCATTTTACAGTATGGTGTAGTGGTTTGAATGTTAAACTAGGACTCCGGAAGACCAGGATTCAAATCCTCACTATTCCATGGAAGCCCACTGGATGATCCTGGACAAGTTGCACTCTCTCAGCCTCAGAGGAATGCAATGTCAAACCTACTCTAAGTAAATCTTAACAAGAACTCCCTATAAGGTTTCCATAATTCAGAGTCTATTTGAAGGCACATAACAACAACAACAACAACAACAACAACAACAACAACAAGCAGCTTGCCAGTACTGGCAAGGATTACTAGTTACTGTTTACTGAAATTCATAGATCCTGTGATGTGAAGGGCAGACAACAGAAGAGTGTGAGATGCAGGTTGGGAGGGGTCATGAAGCAGTTGGTAGAATGTGTTAATATCACTACCCCTTAATCTATGCATTAGCGTTAGGCAGAAATGCATAAACCAGTGGTGCTGCTCACAGTGTGTTTGTGGGCATATTCTGCTTTAAAAGCAAAAAATTCATCTTTTGGGATCCTTGTGGCCAGATTTCTGGGCCTGTCAGGTATCTCCCATTCCCTTGTAGAGTTCAGTGAATAACTGTAGTACAGCGAGTACAATGGAAGGCCAGAAATGAAAAGGGCTTAAAGGATAAACATGGGATTTATCAAATGTAACATATTACATGATAGATGTTTGCTGAGGGATTTAGATTCCTGGATGAGAAAGATTAAAATAGGATTTATTGTTTTATCAGTTCTAAAACAGGATTTGAGTGAGTGGAGACACTCCTGAAGCATGTGTACCTAAGCTGATCAGTATTCTCAAATTTAGAATTAATTCCGCTTCATAAATAGCTCCAAATATGCTTGCCCTTGTCATCTAACCTAACATGGTATTTCACCCAGAGCTATTGAAGCCTTATTGTTGTTAACTGCCCTTGAGTCATCCCCTGATTCATGACAATCCTGTGTATGAGACATCTCCAAGACTCCCTATTCTCCACTGCTTTACTTAGTTGCTATAATTTCATGCCTGTGACCTCCCTGATTGAATCTATCCATGTGGCGTGTGGTCTTCTGCTCTTTCTGCTGCCTTCTACCTTTCCCAGCATTATTGTCTTTTCCAATGAATCATGCTTTCTCATGAAGTGGCAAAAGTATGACAGGCTCAATTTGATCATCTTGGCTTCTAGGGATATTTCTGGTTTTATCTGCTCAAGGACTCATTTCTTTGTCCTCTTGGCTATCCGTGATAACCTCAACACTCTTCTCTAGCATCACATCTCAAATGTGTTTTCCTCTTATCTACCCTCTTCACTGTCCAGCTCTTGCATCCGTACATAGTGTAATGGGGAATACAATGGCTTGGACGATTTTTATTTTGGTGTCCAGTTGTATATTTTTGCTGTATTATCATGTCTAGTTCCTTCATAGCTGCCTTTCCCATTCCTAGTCTTCTGAAGAAGAAGGTGTTTTAATTTGTAATTCATCCCCAATAGGTGGCCCATCATCTATGACTGGGCAATGGACCGCATATGAGCTTTTCATTCTGCATCTGGAGCTGCTTCCATTCAACAGAATGGAGGGCCAGCCAGGAGTAACCAAGGGAAAAGGAGGCCAGTCTTTCGCAACTCTTAATAGTTGGTTAGAAGAGAGAATTTCAGCAGGTCTAGTTTGCATGACAACATATCTCTCTTGAAATGTCCTTCTCTGTGCAAGTTCTGTGGATATCCTAAACCTAGCATGTACAAGCTCATTACAGTCCATGCAAGACGCAAGATCAGGAGTGCTTGGGAAATTAAAAACCCACTAAGCACTTGTTCTATAGAACTGGCACCTGCACCACCTGCACTTGGTTCTATAGAACATGTGCTCTAGCTGTAACTTTTCCAGGATAAAATCTTATTGGTGTTTTGCACATTATTTGTAAAAGAAAAAAGAGGAAGAATGAACTATTCAGGCCATGTAGCATTTTTTAATGTTTCCAGGTTTCATGACGAGTCCATTCTCTCCACACATCAATAGTGCTTGTACATCTTCCACGTCTCTCCTTCTGTGCAAAACCCCCTTCAGTATACCAAAGATTCCCAGGAGATCAGGAGATATAATCCCTCCAGAAGCTTTCCTACTGAAGATCAACTGAAGTGAACAGACCCTAACTGGGATTCATTTCAAATGCTTTTCCTTTATAATATCTTTAAGATGCATCTTAATGTCTTTAAGATGCTTTAGCATCACAAAAGCCAATGGATGTAATAAAAGACAACAACATGGCCTTGTGTGTAAATCAAAAGTACAATGAAGCTATACTCTTTTAATTTACAACTGAAACATCAGGAAAGATGGGCAGGATGTTCTACAATCTAGGTGACCACAACTGTTTCTCTTCCAACCATCCAGTAAATAGCACCCTTGATGGTGATAAGTATAGGGTTGGATACAATGTCTTTGTCCTCTTCCTAAAAGGGACATAAGTTCATGGGTGAAATTCTACTTACGGAAGAAGCAGGAGCAAAAATATCTTTCTGTGAATGGAACAAAAATACTGTTTTTTGTAAATTGCACCATTGCTGCTACTTGCCAGATTTTTACTAAGATTGCCACAAACATTCAGCATAGTGATTAAATTCCAACTGGTTGCATACAGCCAATTCATTGTGAATTCTAAATTATAGCTCTTATTCTTCCATTAGATTATATTAAAGAATTGTCCTATAATTTAGTTGTCCAAGATCTCTTTGCCTATCATTTAATTAATCTGTGAGAGAATTCCATCAGAGTATAGCATTCTTCTTGAGCATAAGACGAACCTCATCAAATTACCAGGTGATTTTCTTGAAAGGGGTTTTGTTGTAGGCAGTGTATATCAAATATCAAAAAATATATGTAACAGAATTAATAAGGTAATGCTAAGGGGGGAAATCTGTCATGATTTAATATTAATAATTGTTTTAGTTGTGAGATTGCAAACTTCTCCAATTATTCCTGCAAAAATGCTTTGAAGATTTTAGACTGCATGTGACATTGTGCTTGTAACACTGGGCATCTTTATGAAAACGTTTTTATATTACTTACATTGTTAGGCCACCCAGAAATATTCCCGCTGGTCCTTACTGAAAAAACACAGGAAATATTTAATTGCCGTGCTGATGTAGACGTCACAGCTGAAAATCCTCATAAACTTGTGAAAAAAGAGGACATCATTAATGATATGAAGACAAGAGCTGCAATTTCTGACTTCCATCCGATCAAGAAAATTATCTTAGTGAGTTACCCTTTCAGAGCATGCTGTACTTTGCCCTCCCTCCCCCAGAACTCAATAGCCTATTGCTTACTTAAATTCATTTAACTTGAGGTATATAATGTAACTCCTTTGACTGAGGGCCCTTTGAAAACTGATAACCCAAAAATGCTGATAAAGAGGAGGTATAAACTTTTATGTAATGCAGAAGAGAAAAATACATTTTATTACTGTGTGGAAAATGGAGTTTCTTGTATGATTATTACAAATCCGTAGGAAAATATGACCAGTTTTAAGTACTTGAGAGTGCTTGGCGTAGATCGCAGATATAATGAGTGTCATTATGGTTGGTAAGACTTCAAGATGGAAGAAAATTAGCTTCTCTCTGTAAAGTGGAAGTTATTGATTATGAAAGGATATTACACTAATCATGTTTAAGCAGCGATTCTTGCATTTTAACATGTTCATACAGTCACCACAATACTTCATTCAAACATTTCCCATAAACTCAGTTCTATGCATACTTGTACTTATTTGATATTTGCAATTTAACCTATGTATCCACAAAACTGTAACAATCCATGAGGTTTGGCTTGATTTTGTATGTATTAATTGCATTCTGATATTTAACTGTGGCTTTCTATCTTTAGTTGGCTGTATAATTCTATTCCTCCTTTCCCACACCTTTAAAAAATTGACCAATAAATATCACCAAATCTTTCTCCGTTAGAATTTCTCAAAGTAGGGCACCAGATGAAGGTGATACACGCTGGGGGATCAGTAGGTTTTTTTAAAAAATCCAGATAAAAATTCAATTGTCTGGCCTTTTTGAAGACTCCCAAATCTACATTAATAATATTCTACATGGGATGAGTGACAATGACCTAAAAAGAGGCAAAACTGGGTGAAAATAATTCTTTTTGTATTACCTCTCTCAGAATCCCCCATCTAGGATGACTATGCTGGTTGTGGGTTCTGAGCACTGTAGTCCAAAATATAAGACTTCTCAGCTCTGGAAAGAGGTCAGCTGTGCCTAACTGCTTGAGGGAGGCTGCATTTCTGAAGCAGTCAGTGCTAGACAAAGAATAACGGCTGCCAAGTCCTTAGATCCATCAACGTTAAAATGAATTTTGCCTTGATACAAAAGTCAGTTCCACTTGAAATCTCTCAATTGTTTGTATTTACACAGGATTATCCTGGAGAAGAACTTCTGGTTGTATTTGACAGAGAACTAAAATATGGGCAGATCTTTTATCTTATTGCAACGGAAGAGGCCAAGGAGAGTATTTTGAATGTAAGAGCTTTTGAAACTATTAACATTTTATTTCACATGTGCCAGATATCAATCTCATGAAAAGAAATTGCTGAGACTGATATGCAGCAAAACCAATTGAATATTGGGTTTGCTTTTATTTATGAAATATCTTGTTCGTCTTCACTTTTGCAAATATTTCTCCTGACAGCCTCCAGAGGAAGAGGAAGAGGAAGGAGAAATTAAAGAAGGGATCCAAGAAGAATATATTTACAAACCTCCTGTGCGCAAACCTTGGGTTTCACTGGGAAGTGAGAAGGAAATTGAAGAAGAATCGGTTAAGGAATCAAGAAGTAGGGTCAGAACTCTTAGCTATATTACTCAATTCTACTATGTCTTCCATCTTTTTGAACAGTTACAAACATGTAAGCTAGACTTCATAATTGGTATTCATGTTTATTATTTTGGTACTATTGCCACAGTTGGAAATGGCCCTCCAACTTACCTTAAAGGTCAGTATCTGCACTGAGCAATAGAAGTTTGTTCTGCTGGCTATGGAGGTGCATCAGGATGACTCCAGCCCCCTCCTCCAGTGAGCAGTGGTGCAACATCAGAAGCAGGATCCCTGGCACACTTCCTTGTTGCACCACACCTCAACCTGCAGTGCCTCAATCACCATCAGAACAGCTCTCCAATACTTGGTGCCCCTGTTGCCTTTTCAGGTAGGTTTGAGGAGACAGGTCAGAGGATGACACAGTATGTAGTTATGCATTCATTACTACAGCTGCATCTATACTGCAAAAATAATGCAGTTTGATGCCACTTTAACTGCCCTGACTCAATGCTATAGAATTTTGGGATTTGTAGCCTTGTGGGATATTTAGCTTTCTTTCTAGTACTGCAACTACAAATTCCAAGATTTCATGGGTTGGAGCTAGAACAATTAAAGCAGTGTCGAACTGCATTAATTTTGCTCAGTGGCAGCAGCCTATGTCTGTGATGCAGGGCCTTTGCTATTGTCTTTTATGTCTACTTTAAATAAGATATTGTAGGCATTAATTCAGGATATCATAAAAATTAGGATTCTGGGCACATTTCTTTTGATTACTCCACACAAATCTATACCGGTACCTAAAATTTTTCCATATCTTGATGAGCATGAACAGGAGGGTGCACTTACAGTCTGCCTGTAGGTTTCCCACAAATTGTATGTTTTTTTAATATTGTAAGCTGCCCTGAGTCCCAGTTTTTGGGAAAGGGTGGGATATAAACAAACAAACAAACAATACAGACCATTGGTTAGCCTACTTGCAAATGGAGTGCTCAACTAGCAGACCTTAGTCTGACCCATCCGTGCTCTTACGTTCTTAAGGTCCCTTCAAATTTCATGAACTATGTAGGAAATTGAACTATAGGGCATCACAAAAAGTGAGCATCAGTTCAGAGAAAATATTTTTTTACTCTTAGCCCAACAGTGAATTTTATCCAGAGGAAACTGAAGTGGTAACCCGTGTAAGGTTTCATTGAACAGATACTCCAGATATATTTGATCAGAATACTTGAAAACCCAACAGGTTCTATAACAAATCAACCCCAAGATAACCAAAATAACCTACAATACATGCCCACTACATACGCTCTTGGCTCTCCCCATTTCCTTCTGTCTATATGCCTATTGATAACTGTAAAACTACCTGGATTTTGCAAGTCATACTTCATGCCATGATGGGATAGATTTTTTACAGCATACAATCCTCCATGTCGAGCAGGTTCTGTTGAATCCAGGGAGAAGTAAATAAACATGCTCTGTTAACTAAGCAAGTCTACATCATGGTAGTGGGCAATGCAACAATTAATATCCACCTCTTTTATAGTTTGATTTTACACTTGTTAGGGTATAAATGCCTTAAAGATCTCTGTTCATCTTAAATTCATTTACTGAATAATCTACATACATCTTCCATCCATCCTAGTTGTGGACCTTTTAGATATATTCCAACGTATGGCAACCCCTATCTTAGGGTTTTCTTGGCAAGATTGGTTCAGAGGAGGTTTGCCATTGCCTTCTTCTGACTTGCTCAAGATCACCCAGTGGGTTTCCATGGCTGAGCTGGGAATCAAGCCCTGGTCTTCAGAGTCGTAGTCCAACACTCAAACCACTATGTCATGCTGGCTCTCCACAATTTATTTCCTTATTCCTTCATGCATGATCTGAGAGTCTTCTTAATATGTAAAATGCATTGGGAAATGATAAGTCCAGTGGGCTCTCCACATTCGCTGGTGTTAGAGGCTCAGGACTCCTGGGAAAGTGGAAAAACTGCAAATAAGAAACCACCTCTCTAGTAGGAATCTCTGGTGCAGATCTGCAGTCAAGATCTGTGCTAATTTGACTATAGAATCATGCTGTAGGACCTACAAATGTCTAGAGAAGTGTTCTCTCTGGGAATGTCTAGGTCTTCCAGCATGACTCTATGGTCAAATTCAAGAAGTGTCAGACTGGAGACCTAGAGATTCCTAAGGAGAACAAAATAATGAAATCTATGAATAATCAAATCCTCAAAAGTCGAAGCTGCAAATGTGGAGGACCAACGTATTTTATATATTAATCTACGAAACCAGTTTAGATACAAGCGTTTTATGAGATCTTAAAGATACTTTTTTAACACTTTCTGAGTTGACCTTGTACCATAAGCGCAAGACATTGCACACTCAAAAATAGATAATTAAACAGATTATTTAAAAATAAACTAAAAACAAGGCAAAAAACCCCCATACAATGCTGTGATCAACCCATAATGAACAGAACAGACGCTTCTCCAAGGAAATTTTCCATTAAAAATATTTCCACTGAAATTGTAGATAAAGTTCATGATATCTCGTCCACACAAAGAATTTGGGGTTCGGATTAAATTCCATAAGAGAAATGCATCCACTGATAAACAAAGCTATGTGGACTGTACATCTTATCAAGACAAGAACTTCACTATTCGACAACTTGAGAAACACACAGCTATACAGGTAGTCCCAGAAGAAAAAGTGACAGGAACGCAAACAAAATGGTAAGTATAAGATGTATAAAATCCCTGTTTTAAATAATGTGAGGAAATAGTGTATCTCTTAATTTAGGGCCAAATATTTATTTCAAATTCAATTCATTTCTTTCACGATCTGTATTGGAGAAGGGATCCTCCAGTTTGGAGACCAAGGTTCAAAACACTGCAGAACAATCCAGTTTGAGACACTTTATCTTCCCTGGCTCAGTGCTAGGGAATCCTGGGAATTGTAGTTTATTATGGCACACAGCTCTCTGACAGAGAAGGTTAAATGTTTCACAAAACTACAGATCCCAGTACTCCCTAGCATTGAGCCAGAGCAGATAAAGTGGTCTCAAACTGGATTATTTCTGCAGTGTGTTCTGGACCCTAATTTGAAAGGTGCAATATCCACATCTCACCCTTTGGAGGTGGGACAGATCCCTGTCTACCACTTGTGCTGTGTCTCCTATGTCTGGAAAGGGATGTCCCAGTTGGAAAATAGTGGGAATCTCCTTGTTCAATCTCAGTTAGTACTACTAGAAGTTTTACCTCTGATGTCCTCTGGCTGGCAAGGGACTGTAGGGGATTCTCCCCTCACACACACATACATATCTATTCCAGAATCGAGATGGGGAACAACAGATTAATACACAGCCTACAACAGCAGTTAAAACACACACCATCAGTTAAAAACATCAATTTAAAAGAACAAATGAGACAAATACAAGTTGAAACAATCAATCCATATTTAAAAATTCATAATTTAAAATTCACAATTTAAAATCATCTGGATAGGCCTGCCAGAAGAGACTAGTTTTTAATGGTGTTTTAAATTCAGACAGCATATTCCAATTCAAAACTTTTCTGGCATGTTTTTCCACAATCTACAGGCAGCTGAAAAAAAATCCTCTGGATGACAGCTGCCAACCTAGTCCCAGCTGTCTGGAGTAAATGTCTGACAAAGAACTGGAGTGTATGGGGTGAATTATATGGGAGGAGGCGATTCATAGGTAGCCTGGACCCAAACCATGTAGGGCTTTAAAGTTAATAGCCAGTTCTTTGCACCTTGTCTGGAAAATATTTTTGTATCTGGTATAGCCTCTCAGGGGTCTCAAGAGAGATGGACCCCCCCCCCCCAATCCTCTAAAGTTGTCCACTACTTCTCTACTGCAGTCAGACTTACTTTTATATTTTCATATCCCCATCAGCAGCAACCAGTGCTATCTAGTGAGAGTGTGAAAGTGAGACATATAAACTTCACTATTACAGGGAGAGGAATCACATAAAACAGGAATGGGGCCTTCCCTGAACATCTGGAGGGCAGGTATTGGCTTGCAACTGCCCCCTTGCCAGCCTCGTAGTGAAGAATGCTGGAAGAGGCATAGAAATTACACTACTAATGTACAGTATCATAACTGTTTCTGCCCTTGCTGTTGCAAATTTCCTTTCTACCTGCCAATTACTTCTCAAGTGCATTTCATTTCTTTTAGGACCTATCCCAAAAATGCAACCACACAGTACCATCCTAGAGAATTTTCAGATGAGGAAAAGGAGAAATATTTATCATCAGAAGAGCTGAAAAACTTTCTTCTTTCTGTGGCTCTCAGGTTAGTATCACATTCCAGTTACATACTGGCAAGATTTAATACAATGTCACAAAATGAACTGAATGGGCATAGATTGATTAATTCTAACTAGAGCAGACCCATTCAATCAGTAATTGAATGGTTGAGTCAAGACAGAGGCAAATCCAGTTGATTCAGTGGGTCTACTTTAGTCAAAAATAACACAATATTTGGACTTTTTAGCTCTAATGATTCATTGTGTCATGCATCTGATGAACTGGACTCTAGTCTATAAGAGCTAGTGCCTAAATACCATGCTACCAAGCCGCCAGAAAGCTGGCTTTTTTTGCCAGTCTGTTCCAACTCCCAGGCTCCGTCTTCTTTAGGGTCAGAGTCCTCTAACTCAATGTTTTCTACCCTGACTGGCAACAACGCTCAAAGGATTTAGGCAGGAGTATTTTCTAGCCCTGCCTGCAGTTTTGAGAATTTGAACTTGGATGTTATATATACATATTGAGCCATGTTCCTTAAGAATTCTCTCCAAAGGTACAGAGGATAGAGCTAAATGGAATTGTTAGTCCCAGTTAAAGTAAATCCATTGGATATATGAGACTTGTTAAATCAACACACATGTAAATTCAGTTGATTCAATGATCTTACTATAATAGGGTAGCCAGCATGATGTAGTGGTTAGAGCATGGGATTATGGTTTTAGATTGGCTTGTAAATTCTTGACAAACACTATGCAAGCTTAGTTTTTTGTGGGTTTTTCGGGCTATATGGCCATGTTCTAGCTGAGTTTCTTTCTGACGTTTCGTCAGCATCTGTGGCTGGCATATTCAGAGAATGCTTTGCCTGGAAAAATTGGGTGTATATATACTGTGTGAGCCTGGGAATGCAGGAGTGATTTGCATGTGTATTGTTCTGTGTTGATGGCTGGCCTCAGCCTGGGAAGCTAATGCAAACAAGGATTAATGTCTGCTAATTGGTGACCAATTGTCTGCTGGGAAAGTCCCTGACTCTGAATGGTTTCCCATTTGCATTTGCTGAGTCCTTATTTTGCTACTCCTCAGGACTGGTAGCCAAATTTGTTCACTTTAAGGGTTTCTTCTTTCCAGTTGAAATTGTCCAGGTGTTTGTGGATTTCAATGGCTTCCCTGTGCATCCTGACATGGTAGTGGTTGGCATGGTCCAGAACTTCAGTGTTTTCAAACAGTATTTTATACCCAGCATGGTTAGTGGCATGTTCTGCTACTGCTGATTTATCTGGCTGACCCAGTCTGCAGTGTCTCTTGTGTTCCTTGATTCTTGTTTGCACACTGCGTTTGGTGGTCCCTATGTAGATTTTTCCGCAGCTGCATGGTATGCAGTAAACTCCTGCGGCTGTGAGAGGGTTTCTCTGGTCCTTGGCTGAGCGAAGCATTTGCTGGATTTTCTTTGTTAGTTTGTAAACCATTTGAAGGTTGTGCTTGTCTTCACTTCTCTGGGTATTCCTGGGCCTGGCAGCCCTTCTGATGTCTGAGCTGGAATAACCATTAGCCTGTAGAGCCCGGTCCAAATGCTTCAGTTCATCTTCCAAGAAGTGGGGTTCACAGATGCGTTTTGCTCGGTCTACCAGTGTTTTGATTGTGCTTCTTTTTTGTCCTGGGTGATGGTTGGAGTTCTTGTGCAGGTATTGGTCTGTAAGTGTGGGTTTTCTGTATACTGTGTGACCCAAACATAGGTTAGGTTTGCGGATGACAAGGACATCCAAAAATGGTTGTGTTCCTTCCTTTTCTTTTTCCGTAGTGAATTGGATGTTGGGGTGGATGTTGTTCAGTTGGTCCAGGAATACAACCAGGTCTTCTTCTCCATGGCTCCAAATGGTGAAAGTGTCATCCACGTATCGGAACCAAGTTGTGGGCTTTTTTGGTGCTGTTTCCAGGGCTTGCTTTTCAGAGTGTACCGTGTAAAAGTTTGCTATCAACGGGCTTAGAGGGCTTCCCATTGCTACTCCATCTCTCTGTTCGTAGAATCGATTGTCCCACTGGAAATAGCTTGTGGTGAGGCGATGTTTGAACAGGGCTGTGATGTCTTCTGGAAAAGTCTGTTGGATGAGTGTCATGGTGTCCATTATGGGGACTTTGGTGGACTGGGAGACCACATCAAAGCTGATTAAAATGTCTCCAGGTTTTAGTTCCAGGTTCTTGATTTTTCCTATGAAGTGAGCTGAGTCCTTGATGTAGTGGGGGGTCTGCCCTATATGGGTTTGTAATTTGTGGGCAGAAACTTGGCCAAATCATATGTGGGGGATCCAATGGCATTCACTATGGGTCGGAGTGGAATGGAATCCTTGTGGATCTTGGGAAGTCCATAGAGTCTTGGTGGGCGAGCCTCAGATTTGCACAAACTTTGTCTTGTGGTTGGCTGAATTGAGGAGTTTTTGATCAAGGTGTTTATTTTTCTGGTGATTTTGCTGGTTGGGTCTTATTTCAGCTTTTTGTATGTTGTAGGATCCAGGAGTTCCTTGATTTTTTGTTTGTATTCTTCTGTATCCATGATTACTGTGGCATTGCCTTTGTCCACTGGCAGAATGATGATTTCTGACAGAATAGGCAAAGTGGTGAGGAAGCACAACCTTCAAATGGTTTACAAACTGACGAAGAAAATCCAGCAAATGCTTTGCTCAGCCAAGGACCAGAGAGACCCTCTCACAGTCGCAGGAGTTTACCGCATACCATGCAGCTGCGGAAAAATCTACATAGGGACCACCAAACGCAGTGTGCAAACAAGAATCAAGGAACACAAGAGACACTGCAGACTGGGTCAGCCAGATAAATCAGCAGTAGCAGAATATGCCATAAACCATCCTGGGCATAAAATACTGTTTGAAAACACTGAAATTCTGGACCATGCCAACCACTACCATGTCAGGATGCACAGGGAAGCCATTGAAATCCACAAACACCTGGACAATTTCAACTGGAAAGAAGAAACCCTTAAAGTGAACATAATTTGGCTATCAGTCCTGAGGAATAGCAAAATAAGGACTCAGCAAATGCAAATGGGAAACCATTCAGAGTCAGGGACTTTCCCAGCAGACAATTGATCACCAATTAGCAGACATTAATCTTTGTTTGCATTAGCCTCCCAAGCTGAGGCCAGCCATCAACACAGAACAATACACATGCAAATCACTCCTGCATTCCCAGGCTCACACAGTATATATACACCCAATTTTTCCAGGCAAAACATTCTCTGAATATGCCAGCCACAGATTCTGGCGAAATGTCAGAAAGAAACTCAGCTAGAACATGGCCACATAGCCCGAAAAACCCACAAAAAACTATGGATGCCAGCCATGAAAGCCTTCAACTTTACTATGCAAGCTTCTATCTGACCATAAATGGCAGAATTACCATATAGACTCGACTATAAATCGACCTCATGTATCAGTAAAGGGCAAGTTTAGGGGCCAAAATTATGATTTTTATTTGACCCGTGGAGAAGTTGAGAGTAAAATTTAGGAGCAAAAGATCTAAAGAATGAAGAAAGGAAAATAATGCCAAAGAACTTATAACATTCCAGCAGGTATAACTGTGCTCACACTAAACGCTAGATGAATGAGAGAGTAGAGGTGGGTCAGTGCTTCCAGGACAGATCACATTCTTGCCTTGCATCAGAGGATGGCTCCTTTTTTTAATAAGAGTTAAAATGTAGAACTTACATTGACCTCTGGATAAGTCGATTCAGGTTTTTTAAGTCAATTTTTTTTTACTAAAATTTCTGGATTTATATGTGAGTATATACAGCAGTCACATTGAATCCTATTTTTCTGCACTTTTTCCTGGAAAATTCAGATTTTCGATCTTTCACTTTTGTAGTGAGTCCCTTCTACTTGGAGTCATTTCCATTTGAAGGGTTTTCCTCTTATTTTTAAAATGGTGGCTTGTAATGTGGCAAAGGAGGAGTGGAGGAATGTCTGTATAGCAACCTACCTCCATATCTCTCCATCTGTGATGCTCTCTCAACAACCCCGCCACCACATGATTATGTGAACTCTTTTTGGAGAACACATGTGCTCTGATGAATCAAAGGAATGGAAAGAATATTAAAAAGTATTTGAAAAAATGTTTTTAAAAACATGTTATTTTGCATGCAGAAAATCCTGCACAGAACCACATGCAAATTTTGAACAGAATAAGTCTCAAATTGTAAATAGGCTTTGAAGGCAGTGCTGTTTTCAAACATTTTCTTCCAGTAGGAAGAAAATTGCTAAAATGGCTTCTTGCTTCCTTCCAGAAGAAAATTAATTAAGAATTACATACCAAGCAGCAGGTGTGCTGTGATCTGGTGGATTAAAAGGTAGTGTGATACATCAGGTTTAACTGTTCCACATATGCTCACGAGTGCAAATTTGATAGCTATATAATGCATTTTGGGGGCTTTTAACTCCGATATAGATTTAGCCTAGGTAGTGCTTAGGAAAGAATTCTGCCTACAACCCTGGAAAACCAGCATTAGTCAAAGTCGACAGTAATGGGCTAAATGGACTAATGCTCTGACTCATCATGAAGCAACTTTCTATGTTCCTTTGAGAAGTGGCACCTGATGTTTATTTGTTCATTTATTCCCCCATGCCACAGAGTTGAGGTAGCACTGCAACAAAATGAAATAATGAATGCCTTTTTTGATGACTGGAAGGCTCTTGCAGAAGATGAAACTGGCTTTGTGGGCAAGTCAGATGTCTTCCTGAAGGAATACCAGTCCTTTACAGATCTGCATTATCTCAAGGACAGAACTATTAGCTGCATTTGTTGGCATCCAACCATTTATGGTAACGTTTACATAATGTTCAGTTTATGGTGAGAACCATAGTGAGGTGCATTCCGAAATCTTTAAGGATTGACAACTGTACTCATTTATTGGCTTGTCAAATTACTTTATCTTGAAATAGGAAAGATTTGAGCAAAAGTGCTATAATATATTTGAGCAAAAGTGCTATAATATATTTGAACAAAAGCAGATAATATTTAATAACATTTCTAACTAGGCTGTAGTAGCAGAGATGTATGAAATGCAAATGAAATGCAATTCTTGCATCTATGGCTTTTGCTTCTGTTCTATCATCTCTTAAGAGGCAAAAAACATGCTGCTTTGCATGTTACACTTCAGTTGTGTGTCAAAGGGCTCTGACAACTCCTTTATCCCACTTTTCCTGGTGCTTTGTGTGTGTGTGTGCTTTTTGCAGGGGGACTGTTTAATGAGAGCATGATGAAGGGGCAGATACACTCTTGGACTGCTTCTTTAAACTCTGGAGGGCTGCAGTGTCATTTTGGGTGACTAGAAGCAATGTTTCATCATTATGCATCACTGAAGAGGGCATTTTGAGCCTTTTTGCTGCATTGAGATGTTTCTCTTCAGCTATGTTATGAGTACAATCTTTGCCCAGGCAGTGGTTTTTTCCCCTAACTTTTTAAAGCCAAAATGGGAGTTCCCTAGAGTTGGGTGGGGTGGGGTCACTGGGGTGTGTTGGCACAATGGGCATCCCATAGCCTGTGGGTTGTATGGTTCCCATCCCTAGATTTTGAAACCAGTATTTCTTATCATTGCAAACTCATCTAGTGAATGTCAGTCCTTCTGGATTGCAGCTGAAATTGATCCATGCAGAAATACATGAGAAGTATGAGCAGGCTTAGCATTCTGATGCCAACTAGGGCTGCCCAAAAATCAAATAGCATTTGTTTTGCATGCCTAAATATGCAGAAGTATGTGAATTTGTAAGTGAAGAGCAAAAGCACATTTTAAAACACAAAGCCCTAGCCTGACAAGAATATGTGAACGTGGGGACACAAGGAATGTTGCAGTGTTAGGATGGGAAGATAGAGAAATGAGGCCATTTAACAATTTATAATTAGATATCTTGGGGAAGGTTGAAAGGGGATAGGAAGAATACTTAGGGTGAAAACCTCCTCTAAGCTACAGGATGAATGAAAAGAACAGCATAGATGTCTCTTTTCTCTCTCTGCCAGCACACACTGCATCAGGTTGGCTTGACCCATAAACAGGAGCACTTCTCTTAGGGTATAACAATTGTAAAAATGTGTTGCGTTAAATACTGAATTTATTAAATAAAACTGTTCTAATTTGAACAATGCTATTTCCTCATAAAATGTTAAACTACGACTATCCATGAATGTGAGAATGCATACTAAACAAACAAAATCTTTTTATTGATATACTATGTCCAGTTAGGGGGAGCACAGTGTCTGCATGTGGATGTAAAAGGGAGTCCCAAGATTAAAAGGTTTGAGAATCACTTCCATAATGTATCACTCAGTGACAGAATTCACCACTAAGAAGTATTGATGATTGTTAGCTTTGGATTTGCAACTCTTCTAAAATATGCTTGGCCAATTGTTTTTGTGTCTTCTATCTCTACCCCACTGGGATTTGAGTCTGTATATGACTTAAAAAAAAACACTAAACTATAACACACACACACACACATCATTGCCATTGCAACAAGTAGAATTTTATTTGCCTTTGACTAGGGATCATTGTTGTGGCAGTAACAGAGCGCCTTTCTTATGAAGACCGAGTGCAACAGTCTGGGAAATTACTCTTGTGGAAAGCACCAATTCTGTTTTGGAGTTTTGCAGACCCTATTCACCCTCAGGTATTTAAAAGAGCACTTTCATGTTTCTGAGGTGTTTGAACAACAAAGCAGCAATCACTGCAACATAAAGCTGTGCTCAGATCTGATACATTTCCCCCCCACCCCTGTTTCTGATAAATATATTTTCTAGCTAATGTTGGAGTGCCCTGAAGATATCTACTGTTTTCAGTTTTCACCAAGTGATCCCAACATCATTGCAGGAGGATGTATGAATGGACAGGTATGGTAACTATTCTTCCCTTCCCCCCATCCTCTTTAGTCAATGTTCAGCCTTATGTTTCCATTTATTACATATTGTTTCTACATCTAATAGTAGAAGAAAACAATTTAGGAATTCTAAAAAAGTGGGGTAAGGCTTTGGAGTACAGTCGGCCCTCCATATCCATGGATTCTTTATCCATGGACTCAAGTATCCACAGCTTTAAAATATTTAAGAATATATACATTCCAAAAAGCAAACCTTGATTTTGCCATTTTATATAAGGGTCACCATTTTACTGTCCATTGTATTTAATAAGACTTGAACATCCATGGATTTTGGTCTCCATGAAGGGTCCTGGAACTAAACCCCAGCAGATACGAAGGGCCCACTGTATATTAAACTAGAGGGCCTGCCCATTCTATAGTACAGCCAGCCAGCAAAAGAATCGTTGATATGGCCTATGTGAATTTCTAAAGCCCAGTGGCCCACCAGGTCACTGCAGCAAACTTGTTGAATCATACATAGGACTACTCACCCATCACACTCCAAAGTGGCTAGAAAAGCATCTATAGCAACAGTTGTATCTCATGCAACTTAAGCAGGCATTGCACAATTAGCATTAAGCCTAACTTGTATTAAAAACCTTAACTTTTTTACAACTCTTTTCTCTTACTCCAAAACTACCAAATACATTTCTATTTGTAACCTCAAGAAGCTCACTTTGTACAAGTGCATTTTGTAGGAGAAGACACATTCTAGTCTTCTTTAATGTGGCTGACGTGTCACTTAAGCAGAATAATTTATCGCCTTATATATTGTCCTCTCCCTCTCCCCTTCCTAGATTGTACTGTGGGATATTTCAGAATATCAAGAAAGGTTACAAAACGCAAAGTCAGGTGGAAGCAAGAACACCACAATTAATATGGTTAGTACCCGATTCTATTAATCATTCATGTAATGAATTTCCTAATAACTGTTTGCCATCTTAGAATGATTCAGTCAAGGCACAAATGAATGAAGTCCCCAATTAATCACCAGATTCATTCTGTTAAACCCAGATAGGAGAAAACAAATAGAGTTATGGTCAGTATCAATTCTCTCTTTTATGGCAGGTGGAAAAGTAATTGTTTCGGTCATAACTTAACAGTACTATTTTATATGTGTCTATTCGGAACTAAGCCCCACTGAGTTCAGTTGGGGAGGAACTGTGCATTGTTGAAACTTGCTGAGAACTACTTTTACAACCTGAATGAATAAGACTGAAGACAAAGAGGAAAAATGGGGCTGCATCTACACAGCAGAATTAATACAGTTTGACATAGCTTTAACTTCCATGGCTCAGTGCTATAGAACTCTGGGATTTGTAGTTTTGTAAGAAATTTAGTCTTTGCTGTTAAAAAGCTGTTGTGCCACAACAAACTACAAGTCCCAGGATTCTATAGCACTGAGCCATAACAGTGGTGTCAGACTGCATTAATTCTGCAGTGTGGCAGCAGCCCAAGAACAAGCCAGGAAACCATGGTGTGATGCTGGCTTATTCTAGCAAAATAATTTTTAAACAAGCCACAGTTCCAAATAATAAAACAAAGCAAAACCTTGATTTTTCTAACTATAAAAGATTTTAATCTCATAGCTGCTCAAGAAATGAGAAGGGGGCAGCATGAAGGGTTAGACACTTATTTAAGCTTGTTTTCCTTGTTTCTGTAGCAAAAAGTCATGATTTTTTTTATTACATCTGAACTTGCTCAACTTTTTCCAGCTACTGACCCCTTTCCCCTTGGGTGACGACCATAACATGTGACAATACTCCTCCCCCAGCATATTTCTTGTTATTAGGTCTAGTCTTCTACTGCAAATTCAAAACCAAATTTTGGTCACTGCTCCCTTTGCACCTGGGCACCCTGGGAGCAGCAACCAAACAGCTGGCTGACCAGCATCCAAGAAGGCTCTTATGCATGCCACCTCTCCAGCAAAGGCCAGTGTGGGCAAGAGGCCTCTTGGTCACTGCTCAGCCAGCTGCTTGGTTGTTGCTCCCAAGGTGACCAGGTGCAAAAGGAGAAGCTTCTCCCTGGTGAGGAAGAACCCTCAATTGTTCTTTGTTGGGTGGGGGAGATGTGTGTCTTTTGGGTTTGCAGAGGCCACATGCTCTGGAGACTGGCTAAACTTTTTGGCATGGACGGGGAAAGGTTTTAACTACAGGTGCCACTCCAAAGTGAAGGACTCTTTCCAATAATTGACCACACATACACCTCCCTTTCCTTCACCAGAGACATGCCTTCCTCACACAGCTTCAAATGTCTCCCCCCCCCCCCCCGACACACACAGAGACATTGTTTCTTCTGTTACATCTTCTCTCAGCCTATCCAATGAAAGAAAGCAGGAACAGCAGCACAGCTCCAGTCTGCCAGTCAAGTCCTGGCAAAGCTCACAAAGCTCAAGCAGCATCCCAAATTTGAAAGCAGGAACCCTTCCACCATTGCTTCTCCCCCACTACCACATGCTCCAATTCCTTGCTTCAGTCAGACAATCTGTCCCAAAATGGTGCCACTCTGAGCCCTCACAAGAGTTTCCGAACCACCACCACCAGTGAAAGATACAGCTAAGGGAGCGAGCTTGTGTGGACAGGCGAAGCATGGGAGACACCACCGCATGAAATGATCAATGAGGCTGCATTGTGGTTTTAATGGACCTTGAAAAGAAGTTTCATGCAACCCTCTTCCCATTCATGGTCCTAAAGACTGGTGGGTCCACATGTCTGTTTTGCACACCAATACTTTGACTGAAGCCCCCTGTACCTCCCCCCTTTTCCCTCATCAACTCCCTGCTGCTCCCTTACTGCCCCCCCTGGATATTTCCACCACCCCTATCAGGTTTCTTGGGGGGATGTTAATTTGGTGCCCTACTCAAACTTACCTACTTCAAACTCATCTTTCTTTTTTACTGTACATGGTTTGTATACCTGAATTGATTGGTCTTGCGAGCTTCAGAGAAGGGCTTTAGATTTCTACAAATATTAATTAAGTCATATAGTACTGATTCTAGATTTATACAAAGATTGAGTCATATTGTACTGATTCTTTTGAAATGACCACGCTAGCTACTTTCTAAGAGTTGTGTTCAATTGTAGCCAAGTTTCATGATGGAGCAACAAGTTGCAAAGGAGCCACAGGCAGTGAGATATTGTGCAGTCTCGTCTATAGAATACGGCCATAAAGCAGTAATAACAGATATACACTGGCTGCCAGAATTGTTTGAGGTAAGATACAACTATAAATAATATCATACTTGTGTGAGTAATGGGGAAAAATGAGCTGTGTAATACTACCTGAAAGACAAACCAACTGTATGGGTTGGGATTAGGCTCTTCTGCTGACAGACCCTTCTTCTCCTGGCTGACCTCAAAAGATATTGTGACAGTGCAACTTACCAGCAGAACTGCTTTATGGTGGTACATACCTTGGTTACATCCCGTTTAGACTACTGTAATGGGCTCTACATGGGACTGCCTTTGAAAAGTGTTTGGAAAATTCAACTGGTTTAAAGAGCTGCTGCCAGGCTGTTAACAGAGGCAGATTACAGAGACCATACAACGCCCCTGTTGAAACAGCTTCATTGGCTTCTAGTTTGTTTCTGGGCACAATTCAAGGTGCTGGTTATTACCTACAAAGCCCTACATGGCTCAGGTCCACGCTATTTGGCAGACCGTTTCTCCTGGTATGAACCGGCCCGGACTCTGAGATCCTCTGGAGAAGCCCTTCTCTCTGTCCCAACACCATCACAAACACGGTTGGTGGGGACACAAGAGAGGACTCTGGAACTCCCTGCCCAGGGAGATCAGAATGGCTCCCTCCTTGATGGCGTTCCGCCGGCAGGTGAAGACCTACCTGTTCACACAGGCATTCAAGGAATTGTTATAAGGACAGGCTGGGATGTTGGACCAGTTTAAAAATTATTTTTAATGTACGTTGTTTTTTTTAAATGTTTTTAATTGTACTGTTTTTTAATGCTGTGAATCTGCTCCGCGTCCCAGTCCTGGGAAAAGAGCGGAATATAAATAAATATAAATCTACCTGCAAAGAAGTTTAATGTTCTTAGAAAGGGGCGGAGCAAGAGGTAGGTTCAGTTACAACAAATGCAAACCTCTTCTTGCCCTGGGACACAAGCATGATGCCAGCACAAAGTTATGCTAGGATGAGGGTGATGTTAAGAATAGTTTGGGTTAATGACACCTTCCCCTTAGCTTCGCTAGTCTCAGTTTAGCTGATCCTTCACCATCTGTGCTGGTTAAGATTGTGCTTTAAGAACACTATGCTGTGCTAGATACAAAAACTCAGTCAATAGCTCTTGAAAGTTACTGAGGACTACCTTACCCACTCAATCATGAAACCTACTGGGTGACCTTGGGCAAGTCTCACTCCCTCAGCCTCAGAGAAAGGCAATGGCAAACCTCATTTGAACCCATCTTGCCTTAGGGAGCCATAAGTCAGAAATGACTTGAAGGCACACAACAACAAACATTCACTATGACTTAACTTTGTGCTGCCACTATGGCTGTCTCCCTGATTTGAAAGAGATTTGGATCTTGTATGACTTGCCTCTTTTTGTGGGGTGGGCCTTTTTTCTGGAATGAGACAGGTGCAAGCTAGACCAAGCAGTGGTCCATTCCACTTTGTAATGCTAAATGCTTTTTTTGTTTTTTGTTCTTTCTTAGCTCAACAGAATGGGCTCTGCATTTGAAAACAGAGCTGGAGTTAGTGTACAGCTTGTCACCTGCTCACCTGATTGGTACTATATGTATATCTATCTATCTATCTATCTATATATATATATATACTGTATATATTTAGGGTTTATTACACAGTTCTGATTACATGGCAATAAACCACAATCTCTGCAATATTCACTTTGTAATGAACTGTGTGCTCACATATTCTCTCACCCATCCCCTTTGTAGTTTGTCTTGGCTAAAATATTTATTTATCATATCTCAGGACTCCCAAAGTGTTATATGTCCTGCCATCATGCATCTCCATTTCAATGAAAATATTCTTGTTTCCAATCACAGTTTTTTTCTCATTAAAGCATAGGAAAAGTCCCTCTAAAACCAGAGTATGACACCCATATCATAGTTTACTGAACAAAGATTGTGTCATCAGAACTGTGCCACTGAGATAACTCTGTCATCCCAGCCCCCTTTTTACACTCTCTTTTACTTCCCATTGCTTCACGCAGTAACTCCTTGTTCAAACACAGAGTAAAATATGATTATCTTTATGTCCTGAGCTTCCAACCTGTTCAAATAATAATAAATAATAATAATGTACCCCTCTTTTCTGTAATACAGTGGACCCTTGTTATACACTGGGTTTGGTTCCAAGATCCCCCGTGGATAACAAAATCCGTGTATACTCAAGTCCCATTAACTATAATGACATAGCAAAATGGTGTCCCTTATAAAAAATGGAAAATCAAGGTTTGATATTTGAAATGTATACTTTTTTTGAATATTTTCAAACCATGGATGCTTGAATCCGTGCATAAAAAATCCGTGTACAGTATAAGAAAGTCCGACTGTAGAACAATCAAAGCAGCTAACATAGTTAAAAACATCCAACATCCAGTATAAAATTACAATATCCCCCCCTTAAAAAAGAATTAAACACATTACAGTTAAAATTAATTTTAAAATAAGCTATTAATAACAACATAGACAGTGGGCAGAATGGTAGCATGATACATTGTTTAAGGGAGTAATCAATTCTGTGGTCGAGTGCTTTTATTCAGAAAAGGCCTGCCAGAAGAGATCTGTCTTGACAGCTTTTTTGAAGTTGTCTATGCTTGTAATTTGACGGATCTCATCCGGCTGGCCATTCCTGAGTCTGGGAGTGGTTGCCGAAAAGGTCCTCTGGGAAGTTGCAGTTAGTCTGGTCTTTAAAGGCTGCAATAAATTCTTCCTAGAGGACCTGAGTGTGTGGGCAGATTATGTGGAAGTAAGCGATCCCTTAAATAGGTTGGACTCAAACCATGTAGGGCTTTAAAGGTGATAATCAATATCTTGAACTGGAGGTTCAGTTGGGCAGCACTATACAGTTGGTCCATGGCTGTCTGTTGGCAACTTTGAAAGAGAGTTTATCAAGCACTTAACGTTCCCTGTTTTCTTTGGTAAATCCTAAATTGTCCAGCTCTGAGACAGATAAAGGAATTTTTCCCCTTGCAGTACATTGGGCTTTCACAGTTATCACACTATGATTCCACTTTAACTGCTAGGACAATAGCTGTTGGAATTCTGAGATTTGCAGTTTGGGGAAGGGCATTTAGAATTGACCCTGAAAAAAGATAAGCTCTGCACATGGTACTTCTTGCAGAAAAAAGCAACAACAGTTTCTTTCACAGTACGCAAGGATATCAGTTTGATACCACTTCAGCTGCCTTGGCTGTGTCCTATGGAATCTGGAGCTTTTTAATTTCATGCGGTATTTAGAATTGCTTACCAGAGACATCTAGTGGTCCCCAAACTATATATCCCTAAGTTCCATAGGATTCAGCCATGGCAGTTAAAGCAGACATATAATGCAATAATTGTGTAGTGTAAAAGGGCCCATTGTCTGGCAAATTCTGGGGTTTAGGGAATTCTCCCTTCTTTTCCTTATGAAGGATATATACTAGCATTCATTTCTGTGAGCCATTTTATTGTTTTATGAAGGATACGTCCAAGATGACCCACATTTATTTCTGTTCTGATGATGGTCTAATTCAATTTCCTCTATTTGTGGAACTTTGTAATCCAAATGATAATAGCAAAGAACAAAGAGGTTTTATTTTTCTGCTCTATATGTTCATCTGGTACATATTATTTGGATACTGTGGAATCTAGCTGACTTTCTGGCTAGCCATGCAGTCCTTGTGTGTGTATTAACTACCTTCAAGTCAGCCTTCTCTTGTGGTGACCCTGTGAATGACCGTCCCATAATTGACTATTCCTCTCCAGCACAATCTATTTTTGGGATCTTAGAGCCCAGAGGGCTACTCTCCAACCTTCGATTGAGAAGAAAAAGGAGGAGAAGATTGTTGCAGCTCTACCTGATATGCCTACTACCTTTAAACATCTAGATCTCTCCTGGAGGCCTCTAATTAAGGTATGGGACTGTCAAGAATTTGGGGAAATAGTCAAGATATATTGATGTTGTAAGTCTAAAGCAGTGGTTCTCAGCTTTTCATATCTTGTGCCCCACCAGTCACAGTATCACAGATGCATAGTTCTACCATGATAGAAGTGAAAGCTTGATTTTTGTGAGAAGGATTCTTATAGCCCTCCAGGCATTCTGTTATTGTGTTTATCGTTTTTGCTACATTAGTGGGCAAGGCAAGGAACTGATTAGAAGATATACAGTGTCTCAATGGAGATAATCTATGTCTTTGGCAAGTAGAGTTGATAGAAGATGGCATGTCACACTTGTAGAATGAGATAGTAGGGCCGAGGAAGGGTGAATTCTTAGTAGTTGTTATGAAATATATTGAATAGACTTCTTGCTGTGTACCTTCAAATGATTTCTGACCCTAAGGCGAATCTGTCATGGGATTTTCTTGGCAAGATTTGTTCAGAGGAAGTTTGTCATTGCCTTACCTTGAGGCTAAGAGAGTGTGATGTGCCCAAGGTCAGCCAGTGGGTTTCATGGCTAAGTGGGGAATCAGACCTTGGTCTCCAGAATCATAGTCCAATGCTCAAACCACTATGCCATGCTGCCTGTCATTACCCCTAAACTACTGGTACACATATCATTGTTGACTGCTACTGGTCTAAAACATTGCTTGTTGGCTTTCCATCTCTCCATTGTTCCTTTTTTTCTTCTCACACCTGGCAGATGTCTCTCAGAATTCCATTTTAGAAAACAATAATTTAAAATGAGATTATACACACCAAGGAAAATAGAAGCCGAGCCAAAAGCTCCTTCAAGGTATGACAGTACTGCTGTCAACTCTGATGGCACTGATCAATTGACAAGAAGCCTGAGGAAGGTACTATCCCTGTAGAAGCCAGACTTGCATCCTCTGAATATGTCCTCTCCATCAGCATAATTGACGATTGGTGCTGTCAGAACCAACAGTGTTGACTATCTGTCAGATATAGAGCCTGGAAAAGTGACCTTTTTCATACTACAACTGCCAGAATGTTCTAAATAGCATGGCCAAGGACCTTGCTGTTTAGAGATTCTGAGTGATGTCATCCAAAAAGATAATGTTTCCAAGTTCTGTCTCTGACAGTAGGAATTCTGCTCAGTGGCACTGTGGGTGAAACTATTGGATGAAAGCATACTCACCCTTGTACAGGAGCCATTTGCCCATGATGGGAGACTGATCTGAAAGCAGAAGACTTTTTCAAGTAGATCCAAGTGCTATAAGCTATATTTCAAAGGAAAGAACTGGCAAACTACCTCTGTATTAATTCAGCAAATGCCAAGTAATATAAAGTAGGTCAGTAAGACACTATACATATTCAGATTTTACTTGTAACACTGGCATTCCTTCCATTGTCCAATAAACTCAAGATAATTTGTTTGAGATGATCTAATTTTTAATCCTCAACAATCATGTGTGGAAGATGAGAGCTCTGATGCTGAATTATCCATTGACCAAAGGCATTTACAACTCCTTCTCAGACAGGAGACAAAAAAAATAATATATCTCATGTACTCATAAATCATATATAAATTATTTTTTCTTATTTATCCAAAGACTTTAAATCAATGTGGCTAGAACATTAAGGCAAAGCAATGTAATTCAGTATGTGATAACTTATTCATGATATATAATTCAAAATTATGTTGGGTAAAAGTAGAGCAGATCAGAATGAATTCAGAGTAAATGGCCTAATAAAAATCAAACAATCTTTAGTTAAAATGTCAAATAAGTTTATATATCAATATGTTTTAGAACCAATGTTTCATAACTTTCACGTTTCTCCCAGCATATTCATTACTTCTCAGATTTCTTGAAGTTTTGTACCAAAAATAAGCTTCTATAAAGTTTTAGAGACTGCAGTCTTACAATGTGTACTTGAGAGTAATCCTCATTGAAAAGAAGGTAACTTCTGAGTAGAAGAATGTAGGAGTTCACTATAAGAAACTGGCCTGAGGATGAGTAGCATGTCTCCTAAATAAAATTAACTGAACTAAATAGAAATGGTAGGTTCTTCAACACATTGTAGATCTTTAGTGATTGGTGTATGGCATATACAATTTTGTTACTGATGCAGTTTCTTTTCAACCTACAATGAATAAAAATTCCATCCACTGAAATCAGTGGGACCTAAAGGCAATTAATGGGCCTTTGTTTTTTTAAGATAAAACATTAAAGATATAATCCAAAAGTGTTGACATTAATAAATACACAAGGTAATACTATCCATGTTTATTCAGAAGTAAGTCCAGGTATGTTTGTTTTGGCTCATCTTGTTATGAACTAATCTTTAAATGAACTAATTTGAACAGCTGGAATAGCTTTCTGATTTTCAAACTTAGCAGTTGTACAATTCCAATTCTATTCTTAATGCAATAAAACAATAAGTTTCTCTGTTACTATTATTTTCTGCTTGCCATGGTCAGCCTCACAAGTGCTTTAGTGTACAAATCATAGAGTTACTGGCCAGAAGAATAGGATCAGCAGCATGTCTTCTATCCCAGAATTCTTCCCCCATGATTTGTACTGATAAGATCATTATCAGTCTATTTTCCTGAGCTGAAGATACTGGAGAAATAGGAATTTGCCTTTCTGCTAAGTATATTTTGGTCAAGGCTGCCAATGTTTAGGACAAGAATCATAGAATCATAGAGTTGGAGGAGACCGCAAGGGCCATCCAGTCCAACCCCCTGCCATGCAGGAAATCCATATCAAAGCATCCCCGACAGATGGCCATCTAGCCTCTGCTTAAAGACCTCCAAGGAAGGAGACTCCACCACTTCCTGAGGGAGTGCATTCCACTGTCGAACAGCCCTTACTGTCAGGAAGTTCTTCCTAATGTTGAGGTGGAATCTCTTTTCCTGTAGCTTGCATCCATTGTTCATGGTCCTGTTCTCTGAAGCAGCAGAAAACAAGCTTGCAGAAAAGATAAAGATAGGAGTATTAATAATGTTGACAGTTATGACTACTGCAGTAGTCATTTGCAGAACATCTTTAGTTTGTAAAATATCTTAACACTACTAAAGCATTTAGCATTTCATAATTTTTCTCATTCACACTACCAGTGGATCTGAGGCTGCTAGAGAGAGACAAGAATGTAAAAAAAATCCCATTAGACTTCAGTTTCCTAGAGGCATCAAGAAAGGGAAGGCAATATAAGCTTCCTATTACAATCTAATACATTATTAAAAGAACATGTCAACGTATGGCACTAATACCAATTGTGTAGATAATCCTCAGTTTGCATTGGATCCTGACACAGGACCTCAAATTTTTATCTGCATGTTATTGTAATGCATACTCTAACAAATAACAAAATTATGTGTAAGACCTGAAAAACTGAGTCATAAAACCTTTTTAAAAATATAGATGCTGGTTATACAGGCACCTGGCATTCTAAATACAAAAATGACCTCAGACTTGCTCCATTACATAGTTTTTTCAGAAATTGCTTTGATGTTTCTAATGTTTTAATATGTGACTGCACAGTGCTTGAAAAGCACTAAAAGAAATTACACGGGAAAATCAGTGTCTGCACTTAATCAAAACCGAGTAACAGCTAAATTGATTAAAATATCAAATTTGTGAAAGAACTGTGTGTGGAACGACATGTTTATTGTGTCTTTTGAATTCAGCACCCATTAAGTCATTTATGTATTATTATACATCATATATGGACTGTATAAGTACATTTATTAATTGTGGATCAATTGTCCTGTGTTTGTAATTGTATAACCATATTGTGAACTGTTTGTCTTTTTTGTGACACCAACAACAACTAGTTATTTTTGAAGTTTCTATAAATGGTTTTCATTATTGTACAGTCACACATTTAGATATACTTTATAATCAATATATGCATTTACAATACATTCCTTGATCCACTCCAGAGATTATTGTGCTTTGTCTGTCAGAGGGGTGAGTGCTGAGGTTTCCCCTGTGTGTTGAATTGTATTCTGCAATGTAAATACTATATTTTTAGGAGCTCTGTGTTTGCATTAGCAGCACCTTTAGCTTCATTTTCCAATATCAGTCTCTTTCTGGACCTGTGCAAAAATGATGTAACCAGATACATTCATTCTTTTTTTAATGGATTGTTATTGCCATGTACTCTCTATATCCTAAACAGGTAACCCTGCCCAAGACGCATACAGGTGCGGAATATAGTCCAACAAAAATTAGCTTTAAAGAAGAACACTATCACACCAAAATTCAAGGTAATTTGATTTTACATTTCATGTTTGAGAGAAATTTATCTTAATAATTCTTAATGCCCTCTGGAATACCCTTCTACAAGAAGCAAGCCTGGCCCCCTCCTTGCTTGCCTTTTGTTGGCAAGCAAAAATGGCTTTATTCGGGCAGGCTTTTGATGTATAATCACAGGGTGGCTTGGGTGGTTGTTATATAGGGTGGGTATCATGGTTTTAGTGTGGTTTTAATGTCTGTAATTTTATATTGTTTTTAGATGACAATGTAATTGTTTTATTGTAATATGTTTTTAGAATTTTTATTTGTGAGCCACCTTGGTTCCCTTTGGGGAGAAAGGCGAGATAGAAATCAGAGAGAGAGAGAGATCATAACTGTGTGACAGAAGGAATAGAGCACCTCCCCCACACCCAAAGACAGAAGTATTTCCCAAAAGTACCATATAGTTTCAGTGAAGTTTATTCTGCAAGATGGGGGGTTTGATACAAAGCAGGTGTTAAATTAAGACTCTGTGATTCTTTGATCCCTTCACCATCAGCTATGCTGCTATGGCTGATAGGAGTGGCAATCCAACAACATCTGGAAAGTCACAGTTGCTCACTGTGTTAAATGGTAATATTGAGTGAGTAGAGGTATGAAGTCTTTCAGTTTGCACAGAGGTCTTTGTCAGGCAGAAGGAAAAGCCACTTAGCAGCTAGCACAATGCAGTTGAAAATTATTTCTATCACCCCACTTACTAACATATTTACTAACTTACTAACATACTTACTAACAAGTAGAAATGTTTGGTTGTATCACTTTTGTATTATAGTAGTGGTATCCATTTTGCTTTAAAGATAAAACACAACCCCAGTTCAAACCAGAGACAACTACAGAAAAACTGCCCTACAGTGAGATACAAGCCTCAACGATCAAACCTCTTAAGATGTTAGAAAATATTACCAGTAGCTTTTTGGTTGGGACGGAAGTAAGTTTATTTTTGTGTAAATTACTGTTAATGACAGGAGAGATTTGGAGAATGCAGGATAATATATCTCTCTGAACAGATATTTGATAAACTGACAAGTAAATTCTTTGCCTGAATCAAGGAAGTTAGGTACAGGTTTTGTACTTCCACTCTATGTATTCCACTACAGACTTGTAATGTTACTGAATTTGTAAAACTAAACCAATTTAAGTCATTTTTGTGGGTTTTTCAGGCTATGTGGTTGTGATGCAAGCCACAGATACAGGCCAAACATCAGGAATACATTATTCCAGAACATGGCCACATAGCCCAAAAAACCCACAAAAAACTATGGATGCCAACCATGACAGCTTTCAACTTTCCAATTTAAATAATTTAAATCCAAACAGGTATACAGTCAGCCTTCCATATCTATGGGTTTTTTTATCCACAGATTCAAGCATCCATGGGTTGAAAATATTTTAAATACATATAAAGCAAACTTTGATTTTGCCATTTTTTATAAGGGACACCATTTTACTGAGACATTGTATTTAATGGGACTTGAGCATCCACAGATTTTGTTATCCTCAAACGAAACTCCAGTGGATACCAAGGGTCCACTGTATTTATAAGCATACAGAGATAAACCAGCAATACATATAATTTAGTAAATAAATGAAAAGCTAGGAGTTTCTCTAATCTGAGTCTATATGTTGGAAGTCTGCTGAGATGACTCTCAGAAGGTTACTAAGTAGTTTATCAGACAAGGGGAATTGGAAGTATAATCCAATGGCAATCTGAACGCAATCATGGGGTTTAACGTTATTGTGTGATAACCTACTACACACAAATTCGGGCAAAGGGAAGTCAGTCTGAACGCAATCATGTGATTTCACGTTATTGCGTGATAGACTGCCACATGCAAATGCAGGCAATGGCATGCTATTTTTGGGCAATGGGAAGCCAGTTCGAATGCAATGCGCATTCACGTAATTGCGCTAAACTAGCGACTTTAAGTGAATGCGTTCTGGCCCCACTTTCTTTTCATTCGAATTTAAGAGAAATTCCTACCATTTGATAAACTCCTAAGAATCAGCCTCCTGTCACTCACCTTAGTTCACTGTATCAGTTTGATATAGTTATATAGTTTAACTGCTGTGGCTCTATCTTATGGAATCCTGGGATTTGTCATTTGGTGAAGTACTTAAAATTCTCTAGTTCCTTACCTTGAACTACAAAACTAGACCTCTCTGGAAAACAATTGTGAAATTACAGATTTCAAGATTCAATAGGATGGGGACAGGACAGTTAAAGTAGCATCAAATGCTAAAACTGTATGGTATGGAGACACCATATCAGAAGTATGATGCATAGCAATTCACCTTGGTAGATCTCTTTCTTTTTCTCATTAGTAGAGACCCTGGGCAGGGACTTGGTCTGTGACTTTATCAAGCCAGCAGTTTATTTGGGGGCAACGAGGAATAGTGGAAGACTTCAAAAAGTTACTGTGGATTGTAACCTTCAAAATGCCCAGCCAGCATGGCCATTGGCTCTTGGGAATTATATTCTGAGGCACTAAATACAAGATGATTTACCTTTTCATGTTTCCTAGAATCTCATATGTATGTTCTTTTACCCATCAAAAGAAGTCAAAGACAAGTTTCTGCATCTCATAAAAATGTATGTAACTTAACTTGAGGTAGCAGATGCACAAATGCCTCACAGCAAGTTTGCAGCCGTTAAAATCCTTCTATACTGGAGTCCCTTTCTCTAGATTCGAAGCTGGAGAAGGCAACAAATCACAAGTTTTATTAACATGTAACCCATACTTTCCTAGCACATAAGATTAGTACCGTTATATGTATAAATTATTAGATAACTAGATGATAGATAGATAGATAGATAGATAGATAGATAGATAGATAGATAGATAGATAGATGATAGATATTTACACACAACACACAAATAATTCCGCTTCAAAACTCATTTCATCATCTCATGTCATTAATGTTTCTATCTGCCTTTCTCCCAAGAATAGGAGCCAAGACAGGTTACAATTATATACAAAATTACAGTAAATATAAAAAGAGTAAATCCTCTAAAAACCTTTCTCAAAGCTTTTGACTATCTCCTTATCCTCAACGCTTATGAGTCCAGTCTTATTCTACAGAACACAGAGGGATTTACTTAAAATCAAACATACTTAATATTGTGATGTGAATGGAATTAAATCATGAGAAACTACATCTGCTTGCGTTTCAACATTTGGTGGCTGGCAGGCAATTTGGAAGTTTGTAAGACTGTGATAGGAATCATCACAAAGTGGCTATCATGGGAGGCTTTCCACTTCACAAAATGATGGTGGATGTAGTCAGTGACCAGTGAAGCTGAAAGAAAGGTAATGGGCAGTGGCATCTTCACTTCTGGTGTTATCCGATGCTGTGGGAAGGGGCAAAAGCGCCCACTTGCCTCTTTTCCTTTGCCACCGCTGCATGGCCTCCTCCTTAGGCAAAGCCAAGCTGGGCATGCTCACCCCTTGTCATTCACTATGGTTCTGAGGAGACGTCACCACTGCAGTGAAGCTGGGCACACTCACCCTTCTGTTTTACCACAGCAGCCTCTTCCTGGCCACTGTAGTTAAGCTGAGAGGACTGTGCTTGCCCCTTTTCACCCTGTAGTGGGAAGAGGGCCTGACCAGGTGTCTCCTCTCTTCTGGGGTATCACCCAGTGTGGGCTGCACTACCTCTAGTGATGCCACTGGTAATGGGCCCAAATACCTACATAAAAAGCAGAAGGGGGAGCCTAACTCTAGCTACTCCTTTGAAAATAGAATGTACTCCAGTGCACATTCCATTGGAGAACACACTGAAATAAACAAAAAGAAAAAGTATCCCCCCTTCCCATCCACAGGCAAAGTGTATTAATGCCTCAGCCCTTTCCTTCAAGCAAAAACCTATCCACACACCACATAAAAAAGAAGAGAGGCATCATAAAGGCATGCCCCTTAGTCCCCACCATGCCCAGCGTATTTTTTTCGGGGTGGGGGAATGGCCAGAACATGCTTCAAAATGAAGTGCTGGCCTGAAGGTTCATGTTGAGACTATCTCGGGTGAAAAGACCTCTCAATGAATGTAGAGCGCCCTCTCCCAGTTTGCAGAACAAAAGAGCTCCTTATGATTTTATGCCTTATTTTGAATGTGTAGTTTTGCTCAGTATCTTCTCCCAGTTCAAACACACCACACACACACACAGAGAGAGAGAGAGAGAGAGAACAAAGCAAAACAAAGAACTGTAGAAATGGTTTCTTTGCCTAGCTTTATCTCTCAGTCCATAAACACAATTTGTCCATGCCAAAAATTCATTAAAAAAATAAAGATTGCATTATAAAGTACATTTTAAAGTGCCTTAAATTATCTAACAGTTCTACTGCATTATCTAGTTTTCAGTCCAAATATACCTAAAAATGTGGAGGCAAGCAATGCAAGGAACAAGTTTTGATTTGCTAGCAATTTTAAAATTTCAAAAAGAATCAAAGTTTGACTTGTGACCAGTGTTTCATTTAACCTCCTGCTGTCTGTGTTGTGTGCCATTACAGGATGGTGAAATTCTTTGTTCAGACTGGAAGATGGAAAGAGATGGTGATTCAGGAAGACTGCTTAGTATGTGTTATATTTCTCAACATAGCCAAAGATTGCTGGGGAATCGGGGTAGTGATCTTTTCGTAAACCAAGGTTAAGATTTCAGATGCAACAGAGATGCTCATGTTCCTCAAAGGTTGCATACAACAACATTTTGAACCAGTGTTAGAAATAACTTGGCTGAACTCATCAAGGTAGCAAATACAGAGTTAAAAGTATGATAGAAGTGTGGATGCATAGGGCAAAGAAAGAAAAACAGAAAACAACTCTTACAAGTAGGCTGTCCTATAAATTGCTTGAACCTCCTGTTCCCAAAAGTCCCTATCAGCCTGACCAATGATAAGAGATAATGGGACATAATGGTGAGGAATGGTGGATGTTGTTCATCAACATCAGTCGAGAGAAAGGTTCCTAGCTCACAGCATCAACATGGGGCCCATGTAAGTGACTATGTACAGAAAGAATGTTTAAAAAAGCAGTCTTAACAAAGACAAGTCAAGATTTTGCTCTAAGCGTGTGAATGAAATTTGCAATACATCTTTCATAAATAAAGGGTAAGTAAACATTACTATGAATTAGACATATAAAAGACTGCCTTTTTTCCTCTTTCTTTGTGAGGGGGAGCTGAGAGCTCTTCATTTCATGCCAACCTTTTTATATGATGGAACTCCCATCTTGCAACAGATGGATAATATGAGGAGAAGACAAAAATGAAGGGTTGGATAAAATGGTTTACTTCTTCCTTTCTTAAGGCCAGAAGCCAAGCAACGTACATATCATCCATGATGGACTCGTTCACACTGTACAGAGGTCTCCATTTTTCAAAGACATCATTCTCACAGTTGGAGGCTGGAATTTTGCAATCTGGAAAGAAGGTGTTACGGTACGTTCCTTCCAAACTGAAAGTGGAAAAAAAGTCACAAATCTATTCCAAATATGAAAGGAGAATCCAAAGATGTGAAAGAAAAAAAATAAGTTACAGCATGTTTTGAACTGTAAGAACAGCTCTTCATCAGGGGAACATTGACTTATTTAACCATTCCTCTTCAGAATAGGATAGTACTTAAGTGGGATTAGGATCAAATGTGATGATACAGTATGACTTCTGTATCTGCGAGAACAGTACCTGTGGTTTCATTTACCCATGTCTGAAAAAATATGTTCCCTAGACATTTCTTAGGTCCATCAGCACAATTCTGTGGTATGCTTCTAGCAGAAATTGACCATCGAATCATGCTGGAGGACCTACAAATGCCTAGAAAGGTATTCTCTTTAGGAATCTTTATGTCCTCCAGCAAGACCCTATGTTCAGTTTCCTCTAGAAGTCATTCATTTCAAAAGGGTTCACTATTACCTGTGGTTTCATGTTTCCATAGTAAGTCTGAGAACATATTCCCCATGGATATGGAGGTCGTGGTGTATTTAGCCCTTTATGCTGGTGTTTTTTATTTAAAAAGAATACCTTTGCATTGAATAGTTTGTGGAGTATTTACTACACCAATAAGAATTCCAATACATTAAGAATTAGAGTTAGCATTTGTGATTTACACTATACTTCTGTTTTCTTCTTCATGGTCTCTGTCACTCACACAAATGCATTATCTGTTCCTGCGCAGCATGTTTTGGAACCTTCTAGGTCTGTTATGTAAGTGCTTTGGCTGTAGCCTCACCACTCTCCACACATCTAATGGACATGCTTCTCACCTCAATCCTCAGTTCCTTGTCATCTGCCACAGCAGCATCAACTAGGAGCCTTCTCAACATTATTTCATCTTTGACTTGATGTTGCTGACTTGATGACAGCCTATTTTGTAAACTTCCTGATTTTCTACTGCCTTCAACTTTAATTTTGAAAAGATGAGGAAATTGGATTAATTTTGAAAGTAAATTGTTCAATTCTGGGAAACCATCAAACATGCTGATGGAGAATATTAAATTTAAAGTTTTGATATATATTCATGTATCAATTTGATTTTGTGTTTTTAATTAAGAATGGACCACTTCTTGGGTCAAGCTGTGCAGCCAAGAGATATACTGTTGGACACTGGTCCTTATCGAGGCCAGGTGTTTTCTTCATTGGAAGAGAAGATGGAAATATTGACATTTGGGACATATTGGAGAAAACTCATGAACCGTCTCAGACCCAAAATGTTTGTATCGCTATGATTACTTGCATCAAGCCCTGGATTTACTCTTGTACGTCAGTGTTCAGTATTTTGTTTTGGTGCTGCAATTGTAACTTTGCAATGGATTTGGCTTTAGCACATGGAAGCTTGTATCCTGTTAGTCAACCTTAATGCCTGTGAATGTCTTTCTTTTGCCAATGTGGGGTTTGTATTCCCTTCTCTCCATCACATGCTGCAGCCATTCTGTGTCTGGTGTAGAGCATTGGGTGACTGGAGAAGCATCTGGCTCTGTGTCAGTAGCCAGATGTAAAATTATTATGTCATCTACTGAGACCTCCAAAGGACTCCAGTGGACATCAGGGAAGGATATAATCATTTTGTGTGTGGTTATATTCTTAGCCAGGTGCTTCTCCAGTCCTCCAGCACTCTCACCAGGCATGGGATAACCACAGAAGGGAGGGGCTACATCAAATCTATGACAGATCTGGGAATCAGCTGAATGGCCAGCCAGTATAGCAAAGTTTCACATGCAGAACTACTGTGCTATACTGAACCATAAAGAATTGTGGCCAGTAGTGAGTGACAAAGGAGATGCTGGCGTTTAGGAAAACCATGTTTTAAAAAGAGATAAAGGGTTGCATCTGCACTGCAGAAATAATATAGTTTGATGTCACTTTAAGTGTCATGACTCGTTGCTATGGAATTCTGGGTTTTGTAGTTTTGTGAGATATTTAAACTAACAAGCTACAAATACCAAGGTCCCATAGCACTGAGCCATGGCAGTTAAAGCTGTGTCAAGCTGTATTATTTCTGCCATGCACATTCAACCAAAATCAATTCAAATGCTATAAATCTGTGCCAGATTCTTAGATTAGAGATACTGGCCATGTGATCTTCCAGATATTGTTAGACTGCAATTCTCATTAGCCTTAGACAGCACAGGCACTGGTGAGGGATGATAGCAGTCCAATAACATCTGGGTTACTAGACAGTGCTCCTCCTTGAGGCAGATGGTGATGTTAAAAGGTTCAGGATGGAAAAATATCTGGCAAGAGAGCAGCCTAATTTGACATAAAAATAGATTTGTAAAATAGCTCCATGTCTTCAGCAGCTAGTAATACAACAAAATAGACCAAGGGCTACATGGCACTACAAACAAATGCAGGCAACAGAGTCCTAATTGCACTTTTTGCAGAAATTAAAGCTGCTTGCCATTAGAAGGAGGAGTTTGCACTATGTGTTTGCACTATGAGGAGAAGGCAGAATCCCTGTGGGAGAGTAGTTGGGGGCAGAGAAGGAGCAGGCAGAGGTTAAGCATCTGCTTCATACCCCACCTACACTCTTTATCAGCACTAAATTTCATTCTGCCCATACATTAAAAAAACAACAGTGCTCTGTCTCAGATACATTGGCTGGGTTTCAGTTACATTCTGTGCAATGGCCGGCACCTAATGTCACAGTCATGGTTAAAAGTAAATCCTGTTGATATTTTTAGACACCTGAAAATGATGAATTTGGCAGGACATTCACTGCTGATATTCATATAGAGTATATAGGCATGAGAAAAAGATAACTTCTAGCTTAAGGAAGAACTAGTCAACCCACAACAGATACCTATCGGTAGGAGCATAACTACACTGTCAGGAGGTTGCAGATGCAGCAGCCACCAGGGAAGTAAGGCATTGCAGGCTGCTTGAACCCAGCAGACTCCTGAGTGCCTTCCTTTGCCAGTGCTGTGAGACTCTAGAAAATGGAGATTTATGCAACCGTTTGCAGAATTCCAGTCAATGAGTCTTGTGGCACTTTGGAGACCTCCAAAGTATGCAATGCTCTGTGGTTTTGCCTCATACCATAAGCTTCCATGAACTACAGCTCACAACAATCATTGTGGTCTGGTGGGGGTGGGTAAATAAGTGAAATCAGAAAGAAATATGTAGAAAGTAGTGGCAATGACATCATTACAAGTAAGCATTCACAAAATTGTTGCGTATAAATTAGCACAGTTAGCCTCCCCTGGACAAATCCACAGATAAGAATCCACAATCACAGCTAAGAATGCAATTGCCATTTTGCTGATTTTTTTAGGTGCCACAGGAGTCCATGTTGTTTCTGCTGTCACAAACTAATGCAGCTCTTTATTTGAAAATCATAGCTATGAGTATTAGCATTCCAGTTCAATGGACTTTCATGAATGGCAAAGCAAGATTGGCTTAAAGACAACAACTGGGGGGGGGGGGGGCATTTCTTGTCAGCCACTTGACAATTAAATGTTATAGGCTTTAGTGAAGAAAGTTAAGAAGAAAGTCCAAGAACTGATTTTCAGAGAAAGATGATGAGTTGTTATCATTTATGATGCATTCGTTGACTATCAGATCTACTGTGCACAAATATGCAGCAGCATTGCTGTTTTTTATCACTTAGTACTGTTATCTTCCATTTTCTCTTACAGCAAAGCAACACTTCTTAGCCATATCAGATGACTTTGGTACACTACACGTTTTAGAAATTTCATGGACACTAAGCCACCCTTCCAGCAATGAGGTCTGTAACTTGTTCCACAAGTCTTGGTGCTGCTGGTGTTGGGGAGCATGGGAGGGATATTGCATGGGGTTTTCAGGGCACTGCAAGTTGTAGTTAGCATTGCCATCTTGTGGCAGCCTGTTGAATAGCCAACAAAGATGTGGCACATGTTTAGACCAGGCAGCAGATATGTAGGTTGCCACCTTCATCAGCAGAACAGAGCAGCTGAGGTAGGAACAAATGCAGGGCTGTTTTAGAGTAGAGACTGTTGTACCAGTTAGCTGTTGCTTGGGAAGGGTGCCCACTAAGCCCTGTCTCCCTCCTGAACAAACTCCCAGCAGCTGCATTTGTGGGACAATGGCACACAAGGTCCTTCCAGAGAATTGTCTTGTGTAACATGGAATTTTATAGAGGGCCCAGACTGCAACACTGACCATTTTTAACCACCTTCTGTTTTCTTACTACCTCCCCCACCTTTTTGCCTTTCCACAGAAAGTCTGTTCAGGAGATAGAAATTGAATATCAGCATAATACCCTTTGGATGGTAGTAGTAGGAAATGTTCACCAGGAAGCGCTCAAAGTCTTTCCTCTAGCAAGAAATGCATGCTTCTAATTACATTTAATCAGGGCCCCCACAACTGTTTTTTCAGGGAGTGGTGGAAGGGATTCCATATCGGCAAGCAGGCAGTTAACAGTTTTGACTATTCCTGTCTTCTGCTATAATTTGAAATTCCCAGTCATACCATCCATCACAACAGCTATCATAATGCTGAGGGCACAGTCACAGGAAGAGCAAGTTATTTCCCCCATGTATTACCATTCAATTATTCTTTTAGTCCTACAAGCACAATGTGTAGTTATAAACATCCCTCATCTACACAATATTGCTTGCATCTACACTATAGAAAAAATGCATTTTGACACCGCTTTGTGTGCTGAAGCGCTTTCCTATGGCATACTTATCAAATTTGCAGATGACACCAAATTAGGAGGAGTAGCTAATACCCCAGATGACAGGATCAAAATTCAAAATGACCCTAATAGATTGGAAAGCTGGGCCAAAGCTAACAACATGAATTTCAACACGGAGAAATGTAAGGTACTGCACTTAGGGTGGGAAAATGAAATGCACAGATATAGGATGGAGGACACCTGGCTGAATGAAACTACGTGTGAAAGGGATCTAGGAGTCCTAGTAGATCACAAGTTGAACATGAGTCAACAGTGTAATGCGGCAACTAACAAGGCCAATGTGATTTTAGGCTGCATCAATAGAAGTATAGTGTCTAGATCAAGGGAAGTAATAGTGCCACTCTATTCTGCTTTGGTCAGGCCCCACCTGGAATATTGTGTCCAGTTCTGGGCACCAAAATTTAAAAAGGATGTTGAGAAACTGGAGCATGTCCAAAGGAGGGTGACTAAAATGGTGAAGGGTCTGGAAACCATGTCCTATGAGGAACGCCTTAGGGAGCTGGGGATATTTAGCCTGGAGCAGAGAAGGTTAAGAGGTGATATGATAGTCCTGTTTAAATATTTGAAGGGATGTCATATTGAGGAGGGAGCAAACTTGTTTTCTGCTGCTCAAGAGAACAGGACACAGAAAAATGGATGCAAGTTACAGGAAAAGAGATTCCACCTCAACATTAGGAGGAACTTCCTCACAGTAAGGGGTGTTGGACAGGGGAACACACTCCCTCAGAGTGTAGTGGAGTCTCCCTTCTTGGAGGTCTTTAAGCAGAGTCTGGATGGCCATCTGTCGGGGATGCTTTGATTGAGATTTCCTTCATGGCAGGAGGTTGGACTGGATGGCCCTTGTGGTCTCTTCCAACTCTATGATTCTATGATTCTATCCTAGGATTCTATAGGATGGAGCCATGGCAGTTAAAGTGGTGTTAAACTGCATTATTGCTTTAGTATAGATACTCCCTAAGTGTGCAGCTGAGCAACTGTGTTGCACAAGAAGGTGTTGGATCGCTCTGTGTGCAGTATCCCAGCAAAAGGTCCTTGCAGGGGCGTAACTGGTGGTTATGTAATTCACCAACAAGATTCTGACTATAAGGCTCCTAGAATAGATGGATTACATGGCAGGGGATATATTCTTGTTACTAGATGTTTAATATGGCTGTCATAATGAAAGCCACACTGGGAACCTCAGCGTTCCAGTGTTCTTTATTACTTTGAGCGAGAAGTCAAGCACCTGGAGTTTGTTGAGCAGCGGAAAGAATTCCGAGAGCAAGAAAGAGTGGCCTTGGAGCATGAAAAGATGATGACGAAAATGGTAAGATCTTTTCAAGAGACCAAAAACTTTTTTTAAAAAGTTAGCACTCTTAAGATGTTGAATACTATTGGTCAAGTGTTGGAATGTACCAGTCCTTGAATTTGCAAACAGTAGAGGAACAGAATATCTTTGGGCTACAAGTTTGTTTCAGTGGGACTTTCTCTCAACCAAGGATATGTGCATTAGGTCTGCAGTGAAAGTGAATTAGTTGTGCTTTTATTCAGCACATGCTAGTCTATAATATTAAGATATATTTTCATGGACCCTCTTCTGTTATGATTTTTATCCTGCCTCGAGCTTTGAGGAGAAGTGGTAAAGAAATAAAATTTAATATTAGTGTTAATGTTAACATTTTCCAAAATGTAATGTCTGCTCCACTTCTTGCAACAAGGAAAGCTCAGGAATCACTAATTTTATGGGGAAAGTAGGGACATTTAGAATTTTGAGGGATGTCATGGATGATGCTCTCAAATGTGTCTCACAATATGGCTGCCATAGGGGTCTGTGACTGTTTTCAAGAAGGTGAAGTGGTGAGGCAAAAAGAACAGTAACATGCCCAAGAACCTAATACATTGTAAAAGTGGAGTCTCAGTTCAAAACAAGAAAGCACTCCTTAGAATCCACAGTTTTCTGTTCTGTTTCATAGAAGGCAAACTGAAGTGGCTCAAAAACTAGAGCAAGAAAGATGGCTATAAGCCTCAGATGTCAAATCATATTTGCTCCCTCAAAGCACTGTAAACACCCATTTCACAGATTACAAACTGGTGATGCGGAGAAACTTATTTCATGGTTTAAAAAAACCACCGACACTTACAGGAAAAACAGAAGAAAAACTGCTAGAGATATATACATGCACAGAGACAAAACAGATACTACTACACCCAAACCAACTAGCTAACACATATACCACATTTTCAAATACTGCCCTTATACAGTTGGCCCTCTGTATCCATGGACTCTTTATCCACATATGCAACCATCCCCGGTTTGAATATATATATATATATATATATATATATATATATATATTCCACAAAGCAAACCTTGATTTTGCCATTTTAAATAAGGGGCACTATTTTACTTTGCCATTGTAATGAATGGGACTTGAACAACCATGGATGTTGGGTATCCACAGAGGGTCCTGGAACCAAACCCCAGTGGATACCGAGTGCCCACTGTTCATGGCCATCTGTTCTGTTCATACGGGATATTTCCTCCAGTCCTTCAGCATGGTCCTTACTATACTGGGCACTACACCCTTAATATAAGCACGAAATATTAACAAGACCATCAACTATAGTGAGATTTAGGTCTCCACCTGTAAGGCTGCATCTAGAGCAAATTTAGCCATTTGGCCCCAGTATCTGGAAGGGTAGTTCCCTTATTCCAGTTACAACTACAAATTGCTATTAAGATACTGGCAGCAAAGTAGGAAAATGAGAAGAGGTGGATGAAACAGCGTTGTTTTGAAAGCAGTTGAAAAATGGTATGACACGGGATTAATTGGGATTGTCTCTACCAAATTGGGACAGCTGGAGGGTATGTTATCCCATATCTGAAATAGCAAATTCAGTGAAGGGTAAATCTGCTTTACTACTAAAATGTTGTTGGATATTTAGAAGCACAGTTCTCTCAAGGCACATAAGATACTGCCGTCAATGCTCTTGCAAATTATCTTTTGTCTACAACTCAGAATATTTTTTTCCTCCCTTGCAGAAATCAACTGGTGGTCAACGATCAAGAGAATTAATGGAAGAAAAGATCAATCAAGATAATTCAGAATTTTTGGAATTAGAGAAGAGTCTTCTTATTCGGCTTGGACTAGTGAAAGCACCAGATAAATTTAGCCAATCCAGAACTGGTTAACTATGTGGCCAACTGTTGTTGTCATATTCACTCTTGAACAACATAGTTAACATTACTGTAATTCAAAAACGTATCAGGGGACCCCATGTGAAGCATCGTTTTGGAATCTACTGGGCAGTAGCACCCACTGTTCAGAAGGCATCACCTCTTCCCATTTCTTAGTGCTTTAGCTTATTTTGAATTGAGAACTACCCAAAATGTTAAATAAAAGAGGGAGCTGTACAGGTGTAAAAAATACACACACAGGCAACATTTTGTTTGTGTTATTCAGTTATGTATTCACAATAAAAGCAACTCAGTTTGCATTATGTTTAATTGATATGAAGTAGTCATTAATACAGATAAGTACATAGACCCATCTCTGTACAGTCATATTAACTGCATAAGCAATCAAAACACAGAAAGGTCAAGGGGTTTATTTCACATTATCTTTTTAGGCATCCAGCACTGAAACTAGGCATCAGGTTTTTTCCAGACCCAAAGTCCTGGCTAGCAAAATAGTTATTAGTTATTAGAAAAGTAATCTTTCTAGTTACAGTACTTACTAAAATGGCTATGTTGCAGTTTAAGGCATTTTTAGATAAATTTGTTTTCAGGTTTTATACCATTTTTAAAATTAATCTTAGGGCATTTTTTAAAAATGTAACTATGAAAAGTAACACAAGAGCATTCTTAGATAGTCTGAACTGAAGCAGCAATTACTACCCATGGTTTATCCCTGCTGGAAGGCCCTTTCTAAACATTACAATGAGCATATCATAATGAAACCCCTCATTTCTTTAATAATGTGGAATGGGAACAAATTAGTTTTTTTTAAAAAAGTAACTTCCAAATTCTAGGAAAACATTGAATAAGGCACCAGGCAAGAAAAGCTGGTCTAGAGATTGTTCAGATACTAGTTAGGAAAGCAAGGTCTCATCAATTAGCTTTAAAGGGTGTTTCTTCTTTCTTTGTTTCTCTTTCCAGTTTAATATGTGATCTAAGAGATTACTACATGCAGCTTTTAAACCGCAACCGCTATACAGCCGGCCCTTCTTATACACTGATTTTTTTATACATGGATTCAAGCATCCACAGTTTGAAAATGTTCAAAAAATGTATAAATTTCAAATATCAAACCTTGATTTCCCATTTTTTATAAGGGACACCATTTTGCTATGTCATATTTAATGGGACTTGAGCATCCAGGGATTTTGTTATCCATGGGGGGGGGTCTTAGAACCAAACCCCAGCATATAACAAGGGTCCACTGTATTTGTCAGCGCAACTGCTGGGGTCCAACAACCACTGTCAGCAACTCAAATGAATCCTGGGGTTAAATCAGACCCTTGTAGCTAGGCTTGCCATATCCTGCCTGTGGGCGGGACTTTCCCGGTTTTGGGCGGGTCCGCACGGTCCCGCCCCGTGTTGGCCCCGCCCCAGGATTTCCCCCACCCCCGGGCTTTGTTGCAAAGTGTGCAACAGTGGTGGCGGGGGAAACCTTTGGCGGGGGGCTTCCCTCCCCTCTTTGGCTCCGCTGGAGCCGAGGGAGGGAAAGAAGCCTCGCCTGCCGAGGCCAGACTTCTTTCCCCGCCTTTGCTCTGCCGGCAAAAATGGAGCCCAGGCGGGGGGGGGGGGGGAAGCCTCCCTGAGGGGAGGATTCCTTCTCCGCCTGGGCTCCATCTTTGGTGAGAATGGAGCCCAAGCGGAGAAGGAATCCTCCCCTCAGCGAGGATTCTTTTCCCCCTGGGCTCCGTTGGCAAAAACAGAGCCCAAGAGGAAAAGAAAGCCTCCCTGGGGGCGGATTCCTTCTCCGCTTGGGCTCCGTCCTTGCTGAGAACGGAGCCCAAACAGAGAAGGAATCCTCCCCTCAGCAAGGATTCTTTTTCAAATGTAGGACCAAAAAAAAAAAAGGTCCTACATTTGAAAATTTTGTCCTACATTTGTCCCGGTTTGGAGGTCCGGACTAATGGCAACCCTACTTGTAGCAGAGCTGGCAATTTCCAGAAGCCGAAGCGTGGCTCCAAAGTCCAATTGGGATGACAGCAACTGGATGTCTTCCAAGAACTGCAGCAATGCAGGAACCTCTGGGGACACACAGCAAACCGATGCTATAGCTTCTTCTGATAAACCACCAGAGAAACAAAGCCTCCCAAAGTGCTCTTTATTCACAGTGCTATAATACAAAACCAGATCTCTAAAACTCCAAAACATACCAATCCAACTCCTACTTCAAACCCACAAGCTATCCCTTTCAACCCCTGGGTTTATATAGTCTCCAGACCATGTGGTCTCCCAAACCCAGTGAGTTCAGGTGTGTAACCATGTCATGTGTCTCCTGTGCAATCCAGACACATGGTTTCATCATCCATGGCTACGTGCACTTGGACACTGGAGTGTCCTTGAGCCAATGAGCTTCAGCTGTGCTGATCAACCTTACCACTCTGCTGAATGCTCATGGCCAAACAGACACACATCAAGCATTTCCCTGTGTGCTGTGTTTTAACCCTTCAAATCCCTGACAGTATTTATCACACAGTGGTTCTGACCCATCGCTGCTATGTCGCAAGTGTGGTTGGGGCATCACTTTTCACTGGTGGAGGAAACTCATCAATGACCTTCCAGTCATGTTAGTCCTCAGGTGCAAAATGTCACTGCTGAGGCATTTGCAATATTGGCGGTCTTGTGGTGTCACAGTCTCTTCCTCTCACTATTCTCAAGCAGCCTGACTGCATTTTTTTGTTTTTCTATTTATTTTCTCTAGTTTGAAAAACTTAAATTGCAGCAGCAGAGCTCTGGAACTACATTAAAAAGTTAAAATATACTGAACCTGAAAGGGTTATTCAGGGAAACTTCCAAAGTACAGATGCATCTGGAGATGAAAGAAAGGTGTACTTTGCTTGTAGCTTTTACCAGGAATTGTCTTCTAGGAGGCCCTTCATGGTCCAGCCAAGACATACATTCAGGTTGACTCAGGGAACGAATGAAAAACCTGCTAAGCTACACATGCTAGACTCAAGATGAACTATATAAAGGCAGATATAGAAGCAAAAGACTGCAGGACTGTTGTAGATGGATGATGGGAAACTGCTAAACAGACATTTGATACATCTCAAGCTCTATTCTGATTAGATTTTCATTCCATCTTGCTCAGTACTGTCAATGCTCTCCAGGATTTCAGCCAGATATTGAACCTGAGACTGTTTCAAATGCACAGTGCATGCCCAGGTGCTGAGTAATGGCTCTTTTACTTAGGTACTGGCTATAGCCCCATTTTGAGAGAGTCCTGGAGAGAGAAATTGTGACCTTTGAAAAATCCTGACTGCCCTTTCTGTAGCTCTAGGCTTTGGGGAGCTTAACCTTTAAATATAATGCACAGGGTTTTCTCTGTGAAGTAAGGTCCTGGGAATAATCAAAGAAATACTCTCCTCATTAATTGGAGATGAAACTTTGACAAACTGGGTTGTTACAGAGCCATTTCAAGATTTTTGTTGAATTGTCTCTTACATCTGAAAATAGTTTAACTCAATTCCCAGCAAAATTGGGAATATTGAGCAGATTTGACAACTGGATTGTTTTAACCTTTTAAATTCATGACACTCTGCACACAATGTACTTAAACATATCTTTATTTTTAAAATGTCATCTTCATTTAATCAAAAAAGTATAACCTAGCCTGTAGGAGGGGAAAGAAACTGCAAATGAATAGATCTTTCCAAAATTGCATTGCAAATGTAGCTTATTAATTTTTGCAGAGCTTGATGAAGTTACTTTTTTGGACTCCAGCTGCCAAAATTCCTGGACCAGCTATGCTGCTGCATTTCTGTATGCAAAATGGCCTGAAGCACAGCATAAACAACTTCTCCTCCTCCTCCTCCTCCTCCATATATAAATCACTGTACTTTTAGCTTTTTCTCTTCCTTTGCCTTGCAAGCCACCAACCTACAGCCAAGTGTGGAAAATTTCAGACTTTTGTCCTCTGGTTTATCTAGGGTCAGCACCATCATTTTTTTAAAAAGGCCGAACTATAAAATATTTCAGCAGCCAAATACATTCTAAATATATAAACACTAGGATATATATTCCAGCCAGGCAAGCAGCATGTACTGGAAGCGGGGAGTTCTCATTCCCTTGGAACATAAAAGTGGATGCTAGCTGTTTGCATTGCAGCAGGAGAGCAATTATCCTAGAGGCCAGTTCTCACACAGATTTAATATTTAGCTGTGTAAATGAACAGCAGCTCATCAATATTAATGCTGGTCTCTTATCAGTTGGGGGAGGTGCCTCTCGTAATGCAGTGTTTTGCTTGTTGCTATGTTTCTAGAGGTAGGTCAGATCCAGTACAGTCAAGCAGAGCCCATCAAGTGGAAATTAAAAGTTAGCAGAGAAGGAGGGCAGGTTAAGCTTCATGCTGAATCCCCAATTTCCATGATTCAATGGCACTGGGCTTCTGTCAGATATGTCCATATGGTGATGAGGACTGAGAGCAGATAACAAAACAAATATTTTAAAAAAGCACACGCAAACCTACACATGAGGACACTCGGGGCTGGCCTTAGGCGTGTGCAAGATAGCCCAAGCCAAAGGAAGGCAATGGACTGGTCCTAGTGTCTTGGAAATGGGCAAATGTTTTTGGCAGTGAGTTAGGACCAAAAAAATCTATTGTCGTTAACATACCTCCTACCCTCAGTCACTAACAATAAAAATGAACTTCCAGCATTGAACTCTGAAGTTCCGTTCCACTTCCAGTTTCCAGTAACATGCTATTGGCTCTAGATAAAAATCAGCAGAATAGACTTTCCTTTCAGGCAATATTGCCAAGCATATTGTGAATACTATAAATTATACAATGAAGCTGTAACCTTAAAGGGCAAGAAGGTTTCTTCTTTTCCTAAACCCAGCCCTAGGATGTTGCAAAGTCTGTGCTATGTACAGTACTACACTTCTGCCTTGCTCTGATGAAAGCCAACACTTGTGGAAATCCAGTGGTTCAAAGATGTCCTTGACGAAAGGAAATTAAGGAGGGGAGAAGAAATGAATGCAAGTACTAAAAACAACACAGACTGACCAAAACTATTTTAATTTACCTTTTTACTCCCCTACCTCATGTAAATGAGGATCTTCTCTTGGTAGTCAACTCTTTGATGTAAGTATAGTCCCACAAATATCTGCGCACACCTGATCAAGAATGGAGGGCATAACAGAGAATGGTGAGATTGATTGCCTGGGATGTCACAGATGATTCAAGAAGAGGCACTGGGATCTTAGGACATACACAGCCATTTGGAAAAGACAGACAAGCAACCCTCTAAATTCACTTTTCACTTATCACAGTCGTAGCACTTTGGCACCACTTTGGCCCTGTCTGCATGGGTCAAATAAAATATTATTCCCATCCTCTCGGCAGGAAGATAGGACTATGCAGGGTCTAGTCCCTAGAAGCTCCACAGCCCTTCTTTGTGATTCTGGATGGCTGTTCATATGCGCATCCCACTGTGTTCCCTGGTACAGCTGCTGCAGCAAGGGGTCACTCACTCAGAGGTCAGAACAAGGCACCCAGCCTTGTGATTGACCCTGGGCACCTCATTCACACTTTGGAGCAGGCTACTCACCACAGTGGCAGCTGTGTGCGAATAGCCATCTGAGGTTGCAATGGAGGGCCCTGAGTAACAAGGATGTCAGAGCAGTCTTGGGGCCAGGACACTCTGGGCTGCTCCCGGGGTATTCTGGCTTGTGTAGATTTCACCTTTAACTGCCATGGCTTCGTTCTGTGGAATCATGGAGTTTGTAGTTTGGTGAAAAGTTTGAGTCTTTAGTCTGAGTGTTTTTCATTGCTCATTTCATTCCCTTCTGTCAATACCTATGAACAGTCTTGCTTGCCTATTCTAGCTCTACAGTGAGCCCTGGATCCTCTGTGGATACCAAAAACCATGGATGGTCAAATCTCATTAAATACAATGGCATAGTAAAGTGGTGTCCCTTATAAAAATGGCTAATTCAAGGTTTGCATTTTGGAATTTATATTTTAAAAAATATATTTCAAGCTGTGGATGATTAAATCCGTGGATAAAGCATCAGTGGATAAGAAGGGTCAACTATTTTTGTTATACTTTCAACACTGAGCATGAAAACATAGGGTGGGTCATAACTTAGTTTGCAAGAACAGTTGCTTAAAATCATATTTCCATTTGAAGGAAATAATGTCTAATTCAGCAAGCCACTAGACTTGTCATACTTCATGAAACTACAAATCCCAAGATTCCATAGTACATAGCCATGTAAAGTGTACAGAATGATATCAACTTAAGACCGTGTTTACTGTCTTCCTGTATAAATAGTGAGGAAGATTAAAAAGCAACAAAAATTGGATTTTCCTGACCCTGTTCTCCACTCCACATTTTTAATTCACCCCAATGGCTGAAGTTTTAGTTTAACAGCCACGCTTCCCATTAAGAAAACAATAATTTCCATCCTCACTATTGCTAAGAACTGTGTGTGTCCATTTGTCCTTGTGCCTCAGGCGGGCCCCTTAACTCTGAAGGTTTGTGGCCTGGCAATTGAGCTACCAGATGTGTCTCAAGCTTATCAGATTTAGAGATTTATGCTATAAAAATCCTGAGAATCTACTCTGGCATTGGAAGTTTCACGCTATTTTTAGAATACCCATGCAGCTCAATTTTTCTTCTTTTTAAAGCAAGCTAGAGCATAAACGTTCCCCTTGCAACCTTTGCAACAATGGACTACCAAAGCATCCAAAGAATTAATCAAAATGTTCAACCCAGATTAATAAATATATGGAGATTCCTGTGGATTTGAGGTAGGTTATAGCAATAAGTCAGTACTTCACAGTGCTGCACGTCAGCATGCGTATAGGAAAGGTGGGTACAGAGACAGAGATAGTGGACACGATTCAGCTATTTTTATCACATTCTCCAGTCACATCTTCTGCTTTACCAGTTGCTAAATAATCAAGTGATGAGTTACACACACATCCTTACTTCTGAACGAGGGACCTCTGGTGCAGCAACAAATTACACTTCCCAGAATTCCATAGCATTGAGCCATAGCAGTTGAAGTAGTGTCAAACTGGAGTATTTCTGCTGTGCAGATGCAGCCATGGTTTAGCCAAGAATAGAATAGAATATACTTTATTACGGTTGAAGACCAACATAAAAGAAACAAAAAACATTAAAACAGTAAGGCTAAAAATAATGCATTTCCAACAAAATGGAAATTATTAGAAAAGTGGAGGCTAGTAAAAGGGGAAAAAATAATTTCTTGATGTATTTTGGGAGAAGTGGTCTCTACAAAATTCTAAAATGTTTTTCCTTACCCATAGAGTGCTTACCTGACCTGGTTGTTTTCGTTTGGCATCATTAGTTTTGAATAAAAATGTCTGTGGAAAATGTTCAAACTGCTGTTCTTTTTTTGTTGGTGTAGAAACCTATTGTTATTCTTTCCATGCTATTTATGCCTCTGATGCCAAAGTATCTGTGCAATGCTTAGGAATACACCTACTTTGTTAACTGAGGTTATACCTGTACATGGTCTATGCTTGAAGTTGAATAATATCCTCTTGCTGCCAAAAACCTCTATAAAGAAGCTCTTTTACTTTTGGTTGGTCTTCATAAAACTACTGAAATCACATTTTCAGCCTCCCATCAAGTATAGCAAGTGTAGTATCTGCAGAACTGTCACATACACACTTTTTCATTTAGATTTGCAAAAGGCAAAGGATTTTGTGTCTCATGCCTCATCACTGCTGAACATGAGCTGCTTTACACTTGCAATGTACCAACTTGGGGACAGAACTGGGACAGTGCCATGCATCCCATCAGCCACACATTGGGGCCTAATAACAAAGGGCTGGATAGAAGTAGGGATCTTCCTTGCAATAAGATATCTTGATTGGCTCAAATCAATTATGACAAAGAGTCCTATACACGTAAGACCCTCTTACTGATGCTGTGCATGATGCCATCAGCTCTTCATGCTCAGAGAAAACCTGAAGCCAGATGCCCTGCTTTTTCTGCCTTGATAGTGGCTCCCCAAGATTGAAGGAGCACCTGTACAAGGACTGGACTTGGAGCTTACGAATTGGGTGCAAAGTATGTGTAACAAGAATATTATTTTAATTAAAATAATCACAACAACAACACTTACAACCTGCCTGCCCACACAACATTTCCAAACTCCCTCCACCCACTTTGGTCTTGGGCAACTTCTTCCGGACTGCCTCTGCCCCTCAACCATCAATAAAGCTGAACCTGTCACCATATCACCATACCCACAAGTTTTGGATTTCTATGGCTATTCATACAGTCTTATTATATCTTTCCTTGACATCACTTCAATTCATGCATCTGAGGAAGCAGACCAAGGCTTCTTTCGTACGGTTAGTCTCAAAGGTGCTACAAGATCCCTTTGAATATTGATATTCCAGACTAACCTGGCTGTGTGTCTCTCAGTACTTACAACACATAGCAACTGGAATGGCAGATAAGACAAGCCATTGTTACTAATCGTGATGGCTATTTATTACCTCTGCTACTGAAAGTAATACACATCTGAATACCACTTCCTGGAGAACATGAGCAGAAGGGTCCTGATGTACTCATGATCTAGATTGTTTCCATAATCATTGGGTTGTTCACTGTGGAAAGAGAATGCTAGACTGAACAGATAGGCCTTTGGTCTTACCCAGAAAGGGTCTTCTAATATTGCTAGACACATGTGGTCCTTTCCTTTAAATTGTAATTGCTGCTTTTGCCACTCATCACCAACCTCACTAAGCTCTGATTAACAGGGAATGAAGTCACCACATAAATGTGTGCATAAGAAAGGTCCTCTGTTCTTCTCCCAGGTTTATGGCATATTACTGCATTAGTAGTCATGAAAATATGAACGTTTTGTGTTTTTTAAATATCTCCTTTGAAGCAGCAACATGTATACCTTCAAATAATGACAACATTTTGCAAAATACAATCCATTTTTATTCTTATTTCACGTTTTATTCAGAATTAACATTTATATTTCAAAAAATAATCCACTTCCTGTACACATACTTAAAAAAAATACATCAGCTTATCAATAATTGCTTCAGGTTAAATTTTATGTTTTAAAACAGTACCATCGTTATTGTATTGCAATGCATGTATTTGTGTATTGCCACACTAATAATAATAAATTAATAAAAGGAGATTGGACAATATCATGAAATATTTCTTTAGGGCATACATGAGAAAAAAAACTGTGCACCAAATTCAGTCATCCTATGGTAAATAAATAACTAAAAATAACAATTATCAGACAATACACAGGAACAAGTTATGTAGCACTTTAACAAGGGCCATAGGAAATCAAAGGGGCTGATAATGTCATAACAAAAAACAAAATTAAATCCTACAGTGTTGAGTAGGTTAGATTTCAAAATGTTCTTTAAAAGATGACTAGGTCCATGGCTAACTGATATTTTTAAAAGACTGCTATTTAAAACACCCACCTACATTACCAAATCCATCTTTATCTTTTATGAGGCAACTAGTTGTATAATTTTTATTGCTTGAGTCTTATTGCTGAACAAAGGTTTAGTTTTCATTTAGACTTGCATAAGATTTGAGTTTGCTTTGGTTAACGACTAAGATATCAAACATTTGCAAACAAATTTAATAAAGGTTTATCACACTGACCCTTCCAAGGGCAAGGCTAAGAAGGTGCCAATACTTACTTTTGACATCTGGCAAGATAAATAGTAGATGGGTAATTTTTATATCTAATACTTTTAATATTTCTGAAATTAAAAGGCACTCTTTCTATTTGTCAACCTTTAAAAGGTGGATAAAGTTTTGCCTCCTCTTCCATCCCACTACGATGGCATGATTATCTACTCAGCTTTTGAAACAATGAAAAATCCCACAGACCAGTACATTTCCCCTACAAACCCTCAAGGCTCATATAGCTCTGATATGAAAAGAACTATGCTATGTAGTATAGGCAAGAAACAGAGACAATGTTGCTGATGGATACTGCATGGCCTCTTTCCAAATCATTGCCAAATTGGCACCTAGAATTTACACACAACACATCATGGGAATATGGCATTTGTATATATGGATATATATGGATATAGTCACACTTACGTACACAAAGTGCATTTTAATTGGACATACAGCTGCACATATCCATCTAACCCATAAAATCATTACATTTCTTTCTGAGGGGTATAGAATGTGTGGTTAGGCACTGAACAAGCAAGAGATCATTCCTAAAACCCATGCCATGGGCTTATGAAGGTAGAGGCACATGACCATCTGAATACTTGCTCTCACATTCTGTGCCTTCTGTGTACCACGCTACTCTCTGAATCAGCCCTATGACTACTATACACACACATATACACACACACATATTTTATTTGTGTTTAGCCAGAGAATGGACAAGTTACTTGGAAGGGCTAACAGTTCCCAGAATCCCACAGTCAATATGGCCACTCACTATAGTGGCTGAGGGATTTCTGTAAACTATAGTCCAAAAAAGTAACTTTTCCAACTGTGGAAAATCAGCAGCAAGTCTGAACATATATGAAGGTCACCCTAAATTAGTCATAACACTAAAGAGTACCAGCCTAGAGCTACTTTTCTATCAAGACGTAGGCAGCATTGAACTGAGTAAAATGTGATTCTGATTAACTATGCTTGGGAACATGGTTGCAAATAAGCGAAGGCATACAGCTGCAAATAAATTGGAATCCTCTCTAGAGTTGTGTAATAATCTACTTTATTTTTCTTTTCTAAGACAACGGAGATTTGGGTTAACTGCTCAATGACAAAGCCATAGCCTCCCTCAAGCTCGTGTGCAGCTCAGTCCACAAGGGCATGTTCCCACTGAGAGGGAAATGCTGAACTGTACCAGTCAGATTGGTTAGCACAAGATGAGGCAAAACAACAATTTGGTGCTGGGGCACATATATCCATATTCCTGAATTCTGTTCACTGCTTGAAGTTCAAACAGAAAACAAGTTGTGATTTCAAACCCACCTGGTCTTAAATTCCACTTTTAAAAAATGTACATCTAATGTTTTTGGATATTTGTGCAGTAATAAAGCCACTGATAGTTGCTTATAACTGCATGTATTATTGTTTAGTCCACTGTCAGAATGCATCAGATCTCTGAACACATTGCAAATATACTTGCTTTTAAGTAACATGCATTTTTACATGATGTGTACCTTTGTGTCATATATACCACTTTAGTATAAAACTATGGACTTCTGGAAACAGCCAATCTCGTTTTCTCCAAAGCATCTTTAGGAACTCCTATGACAGGGAAATGTACCAATGGCAAAATGATTTGGAAAAATATTCTGTAATAGCTGGATTTGGAGTTTTGGACACCTTAAACAGGGATAGGCATCCTGAGGTTTTCAGATGTTGCAGGATAGCAATTCCCAGTATTCTTGCAATGCTGATTATGGCAGATGGGGACTTGCAATACAGCAACATCTGGAGGGGTATCTTGATTCCCATCCCTGCCTTAAAGAAATCACTCCTTAAAGTTCACTCCTAAAAGGTATCCATCAGCTTCCATCTGGTGCAACATATCCCACGATTAATTACTGGGTGCTTACTGTGGCAATCCAATGAACACACCTCTTTTAGAAGTTGTGTTCTTATTCAAATCTAATATGTTCTTTCCCCAAATATCTATGTACAAAGGACATGACCCATCCAGGGATGCAGGCACAGTATCCTTGTACTGAGAGCTCCTCATTAGGGCATAACAGAAGCCTTTGCCCATCCTTATAAAGATTCTTCAGTCTCTTGACTGAGATGGGACTAAGTGGACGGGTTACGGGAATGGTCCTCAGACCACCTATTATCTCTAATGGCTTGCACCCATGCATGTGCTCTGTGGCAGGAGATGTTAGTCCAAAACACACTGCAGAAATAATCCAGTTTGAGACAGCTTTAACTGCCCTGGCTAGGAAATCCTGAGAACTGTGGTTTATTGTGGCACCAGAGCTCTCTGACAGAGAAGCCTAAATATCTCACAAAGCTACAGTTCCCAGAATTCCTTCGCATTCAGCCAGGGCACTTAAAGCAGTCTCAAACTGGATTATTTCTGCAGTGTATTTTGGACCGTTATCCCCTATACCCTGTTATGCCCTATGGTTACTCCTCCATGTACTGCCATATCAGAAGCAGCCCAGACAAATCTCAATTTTTTAATATATAAATATGTACACAACAAAAGTTAGAAAAATATTTAATTTTTGCAGTTTTAAATAATTGCTGGAAAGTGTTAATACAGGAATACATTAATATTTGTACAATTAAACTTTTTCATATATATATATATATATATATATATAGAGAGAGAGAGAGAGAGAGAGAGAGAGAGCATTTTCTTTTCATAGCAGCGTTCGCATTCCAAGTGAAAAAAGGTGTCAAAATATGGTAGAATATGATCTACCTACAGTTTGTGCTGCATGTTATCACGTAAGCAGCAACATTAATCCTCCCTTCCGGGAGAATATCCGTACCAGGGCTAAAGTTTCAGGAACAAGGAGCGCTGTTCCTATGTAATGTAGACAGAGATGATGCCTTGCATATCTTGAATAAACTGTCCAAATTTCTTAAGTGCATAGTACTGTGAAGGGGAAGAAGAAATTCTAGAATTGTTTGGCAAGTAATAACATACTGTTTTAAACCCAGAGGGTCAAGCTGATACCTTCTTCAAAACAGAAGGAGGGAAGAGAGAAAGACATAGCAACGGATGTGTAAGTGAATGCATTAACCCTACAGCAGATCAAAGCCACTGCACAATGCAATTATTATACCAGCACTCAACTCATGGTTGCATGATTCCACCCCCTTTTGAGGAGAAAGAAACAGGGAAAGAACGTACCAAGAAGGAGGTGGTGTAGAAGGAGGCTATTAATAACGGATGTTGAACTTGTTTTTATTGAGTTCCCGTTCCAGGTTTCCTATCAGGGTATCAATGCTTTCTTGCAAGTCTTTGAGGTTTACTCGGTGGTTCACAGCCGAGTCCATTGTCTGCATTGTCAAATAAGCCTGAAATGTCTGTTCTTTGGGCGTGCAATTGGGTCGTTCGATCAACTTCTCTGAACCATCCACTTTGTTGCCATCATCCCCACTTTCTGCATCCTCTGAAGGGACATCATCATAATCTGCTTCGCTCGGAGCTTCCTTGGGGTTTATGAAATAGGTCTCTCCACAACCACTCCAGTCTCCAGCATAGCGGTTACTTGAAGGGCTATCTAGCCTGGCTGGCCTGGACCTCAGGATCCCTGACATCTCAGTACTGCTTAAATTCAACATTTGAGGCCGTTGTTTCTTAGGTCTCAAGTAGTTCACCGAGGACTGCTGCTCAGTCAGTGCAGATTCTTTGGCAGCTGAGTATTGCACTAAGACAAAGAACAATTGTAATACATTAGAGCTGAACTGTAAAGAAATCAGCAGTACAACATTTGCCATGATTTCTCTCCACTATTCTCTCCACTACACCGTTTGGAACATGCATTTTGTACGTGCATACCTGACAGCCAATACAATCCACTATTTTGGTTTCACTGCTAGTCAATAGTCTTAAATATTAGGAGAGGAAAAAAGCCTTATAGAAAAAAGTTCTATTTTGAAACTACCATGCCTTAAACTATCTGCAGTTGCAACAGTCCATTAAATGCCAAAGTGCCTTGATTAACTCTGCAAGTTAATCACAATCCCTAACAACAATACAAGAAAAGAGCTGAAGAGCTTAAACAGAAAGCAGGCATGTTAAACTGTTTGTAAATGTAGTTACTATTCTAGAAAGCTGCCTTTTGGGGATCCAAATGTGTGCAAAGCCAGCTGAAACTTTTCAATGTTTCTTTCTAAGCAGCCATTAACTCCAGGTCGGAGAGAGGAAAAATACACTTCAACACACATTTGGTATTTTTATTACCTGAATGCATGGTTTTACAGCACATGAAACTAAGAGTCTCTTCTTGTTACCGGCTTCCTACAGTAAACAGTACAAATATTTATTGACCAAAGAGTGCTGCATAGTTCAACAGTAAAATGTCTTTGTCCTGTTGATAACTATTATTACAACTATTTGTACAACCATGCCATTTTTGTTTAATTTCAGCAACATGCCAGCTGTTTTATACAATATGAAAGAATTACCATTGCTACCCAGAAGGCTTAATCTATTTACAGATTTTGTTCAGGGCCAAAAGGAAGGGTCTTCTACAAGATGGCCACACAGAAGGCAATCATAGTCCATGAGAAGCTGGAGAACCTGATCTCAGTCCTCAGATCACAGTGAAGGCATGGGATCTTCCTAAATTTTGTGACAGCATCTGCGGTGACTGTTTTTAGATGGCTATGAGTGGGTGTGCTACAGTCTGGCTACAAATAATTAAAATTCAGGGTAGACACTGTGTATTTCATTAAGGCTCCTGTCCACAACTATCCCTATAATTTTAGAACTGGGTAAGGTGGGTTGGTCCAAGCATGGGAAACAGTATCTTACAAGTCACAAAGTTTTAAGATAACGGGGTTAAGAAGCAGAGAAGAACAGGTTGCTCACCTGTAACTGTGTTTCTTCGAGTGGTCATCTGCAAATTCACACAAATGGGTTTATTCTGCGCATGCGCAGCAATCCTCGGAAACCTCCAGAATCTCCAGGCAGAAAGCGATGTATCTTTCTGCAACTTTTTGGCGGTAGCCCCGCCCACCCATATATAAGGCCCCTGGTGGCCCGCTCCTCTTCAGTTCCAAATGAGCCGCGAACAGCGCGGCAACAAGCGTTGTCAAATGAGCAGACACTGAGGGGATGGATGGATCTGGCACTCAGAGTCCGTGGTCGTATTAGGAGCCAAAGTCAGCAAAACAATGTCCTGGTTGATGTGGAAAGCAGACACCACCTTGGGCAAAAAAGTAATGTCTGTACGGAGCACCACCTTGTCCTTGTGAAAACGAAGGAAGGGTTGGTCCACCCTCAGGGCAAACAGTTCACCAGCCCAGAGGGCTGACGTGATAGCTACCAGGAAAGCCGTTTTCCAGGTCAGGAGTCTCAGGTCCGTGGTAGCTAAGGGCTCAAATGGCTTAGACACCAGCTGTGCGAGGACGGTGTCTAGACTCCACTGCGGTGAAGTGTCTGCGACAGGTGGATGCAGGTTGTTAAATCCCTTAAGGAACCTCTTTATGAGAGGATCCCCAAACAGAGAAAGTTTGTTTTGAAACAAGTAGTGCGACGAAATGGCAGACAGGTAGCACTTGATAGAACTCAAGGAGAGACCTGCTTCTGTCAACGTCATAAGGAAGTCCAGGACCACAGGGATGGAAACACGGGATGGTGGAATGTCCTTTGTCTGCAGAAAGGCAAGGAACCTGTCCCACTTGTAGGCATAGGACCTCTGTGTAGATGGTCTCTGTGCTGCCTTGATGATATCCTGTACACCAGATGGAAGCGTGCTCAGGATCGAATCCTCCATGCCACCAATGGGAAAGACTGCATCTCGGGATGGTGGACTCGACCTCCGTGAAGTGACAGCAGGTCGGGCCGGTGTTCTAAGCGGAGATGCTCCTGTGCTCGTTGTAGGAGCGGGGCGAACCAAGGCTGCCTGGGCCACCACGGAGTTATCAGGATTGCGTCCGTGTGGTCGGCCAACATCTTTGAGAACACCCGTGTGATCAGAGGAAATGGGGGAAAGTCATACAGGAGACCTTGAGTCCATTTGAGTTGGAATGCGTCCCCTTCCAATCCTGGTTCTCTGTACCGGAAGCAGAATCCTGGGGTGTGAGCGTTCAGTCGAGAGGCGAATAAGTCCAGTAGAGGGGTCCCCCATCGATTGAAAAGTTGGGTCACCACGTCTGGATGCAGCCTCCACTCGTGGCAAGTGGAGGATGACCTGCTGAGCTGGTCTGCAAGGTCGTTCTGATCGCCAGGCAGATGGATGCACTGCAGTAAGATCTTGTGCTGTATACACCATTCCCAGATGCGGATGGTGACTGCCAACAGAGTCCTCGACTTTGTACCTCCCTGCTTGTTCAGGTAGTACATGACGGTGGTGTTGTCGGTGAGAAGAAGCACCACCTTGTCCGTGAGGACTGACTGAAAGGCTCTGAGTGCCTTTTCCACGGCTAGCATCTCCAAGACGTTGACGTGGAGAGTAGCTTCTGCCGGTGACCACTTGTCCTTTATTGTAAGGTCCAGAGTGTGGGCGCCCCATCCTTGCAGGGAGGCATCCGTGGTCAGAGAGAGGTCTGGCTGCGGGGGCAGGAATGGCATCCCCACGCAGACATTGTCTGGCTGGAGCCACCATCGTAGGGACTTCTGCACGGTCCTCGGGATGGTGAGCAGCTTGGTAGGCATGTCTCGGACGGGGTCGAACACGGAGAGGAACCAAGATTGAAGGGGCCTGAGGCGCAATCTGGCCCACGGTATAACGAAGGTGGTGGAGGCCAGGTGACCCATGGCGACTTGCACCACACGGGCCTGAAGACGCCTTTGGCGAAGGCAGGGCTGTAGGGATGTGCAGAGGGTTTGAAACCCTGTCTCTGGAAGGTATGCCCTCATCGTTACAGAGTCCAGCGTGGTTCCTATGAAGTCGATTCGCTTGGTAGGAGTCAGGTTGGACTTGTCAAAGTTGACCAGCAGACCCAATACTTGAAGCAGAGACAGGGCAAATTCGAGTTGCTTTAGCAAAATGTCTTTGGAGGACGCTGCGAGGAGCCAGTCGTCTAGGTATGGGAAGACTGTGATTCCTCTTTGACGCAGGTATGCCACCACGGGAGCCATGCACTTGGTGAAGACCTTTGGAGTTGTGGAAAGGCCGGACCTTGTACTGGTAGGCCTGGTGGCCGACAGCGAAAGCGAGGAACTTCCGGTGGTCCTCCAGGATCGCAATGTGAAAATAGGCATCCTTTAAGTCCAGTGTCACGAACCAGGAGCCTTCCGTGCTTTCTGGCTGCGGTCTTCATCCTGTAGCGGAAGCTGAGCTTCTCGTCCGTGTCCCGGTGGAACAAGCCCGAGTTGTCAAAGGGCATGTCCTCTATAGCTGCCTTCGCTTGCGGGGTGAGATCCGAGGACCGAAGCCACGCGTAGCGGCGGAGAGCTATGGATCCGCAGAGGACCTTCGATGCACAGTCTGTCGAATGCCTGGCGGAGATGATCTGCTGTCCGCCTATCAGGTGAATTTCGTTCCTGAGCGCGGACATCATGCGTCTCCTGTCGTCTGGCAGGTCCGCAATGGTGGGGTCCATCTTTTCTACGAGATACTGCACGTAGGCTCCCATGCAGGCCGCGTAGTTGGCCACCTTCAAGTCCAGGGCCGCTGAAGCGTAGAACTTCTTGGCCAATCCGTCCAGCTTTTTGCTGTCCTTGTCGACCGGGGAAGACAAGGACTTTGGAGCGAAGGTGGACTGGGCTCCTTCCACGATGGCCGAGTCTGGCTTTGGGTGGTTGGAGAGCCAAGATGGAGCGGATGGAGTGACCCGATAGAGGTTCTCGATCCTACGGGACGTCGACGGGATGGTGGCCGGTGCGTCCCATGAGCGCTTAGCGATCTTCTCTAGAGATGGTAGATACGCTAAGGCTGGTGGAGCTGGGGCAGAGCTGTGGATCCTCCTCTCCACCGGGTCAAGGGCATCGTCCTCTGGATGGGCCACTTCCAATTTCAGGGCATCAGCCATCCGGATAACCCTGTCGGCGAAGGACCTGACATCGTCCGTGGGCGACGGGACTGCTGGGCCCTCTGGGACGAACGGAGCCTCGTCGTCGTCGGAGAGGGGCGATGCAGTACGAGGGGACCTCGATCTGGACCTCGAAGGAGATCTACTGCGCCTTCTGGGCGAAAGGTCAGTCGTGCCCAAATCATCCAGCCCGTAGGAGGTGCCAACCTGGTGACGGTCCCGTGAGTAGGCTCGGATGTTACACCGTAGACGGGACGGGTCCACAGGGATAAGGTACTGTCCCGTGCGGTGGTCGTATACCAGGTCCGGGAAGGCCTCAAATAGGTCTTGGTCGCGCTCCGCGGAGTCTGGACGCTCTGTTTCCAGGGCTCCATCCGCTTCAGCCCCCAGTGCGGACCGATCCTTCCTTGGGGGGGAGTGGGGGCGCTCTCTGTCCCGTGCCGTCGGTCGTGGCCCTCTCTCTGGAGAAGGAGAACGGGACCTGGATCTGCGTCTCTGCAGAGACAAGGGGACATGAGAGTCGTGGAGTTCCCCTTCAGACTCAGAGTCTATGTCCACAATCTGCAAGGCGTCCGCCGGTGCAGACAGATGGGTGGTGAGAAGGACTCTGGGCTCGAGAGGCACCATCCGGGAGGCAGCCGGTACAGGAGTCGGGGTCTTCACTGGCTCGGTGACCGGGGATGTAGATGGTACTCACCTCGACTCAGGCGGAGGCACTGAGACCGTACTTAGAGGGCCCTTCCGACAGCTCTTGGCGGGTGGCAATGACGAGCGAGCCCGCTTATCGCGGTCGGGGCGCTTGTCCCCTTTCCTCTTGGGGGCTTTGGGAGCATCCGCATCCCCAGAGGCTCCCGAACCGCCAGACTGGCTCAAGACCTTTTCATAGAGTGTAGCCTTAAGTGTCTGGTCCCTATTCTTGAGGGCCTGGGCAGACATCGCCTTGCAGTGGGGGCAGTTGCCCGGAACGTGGGACTCCCCCAGGCAAAGGACACATCTGTCGTGGCCGTCGGCCTTGGGGATTTTCACCCCGCACTTAGTGCACTGCTTGAAGGAGGCCATGGTAAGAGAGATCTGTTACCAGTCCGTACGTCAAGCCAAAGGTCAGCAGAATGGTCAAGCCGATTAGGGAAAGTCCGAAAGAATGGCTCAAGTGAAAGTCCGAAGGTCAAAGCAGAGATTCCAATACACAAGAGCAAGCGAAATGCTAGCAAAGTTCCTCGAGCTGCTTAGCGCGGCAGAATGAAGGAACTGAAGAGGAGCGGGCCACCAGGTGCCTTATATATGGGTGGGCGGGGCTACCGCCAAAAAGTTGCAGAAAGATACATCGCTTTCTGCCTGGAGATTCTAGAGGCTTCCGAGGATTGCTGCGCAGGCGCAGAATAAACCCATTTGTGTGATTCGCAGAGACCACGAAGAAGAAGGAAAGGATCTTGTATGACAATGGAGTCCCTAAGAAGAGGGAAACAAAGTCAGGTACCAGTTACGGGCAGAGAAGGACGGGCCTGGTATTTTATGCTTTTTGAGCCTCATACGTCGTTAGCTTGTGACATTTCAAAGTTGTTAACATGTAAAACAATTAATAAGCCAACATGGTTAACCATAAGCCTTCAGTACACATATCTGAGCACACATTTCTTTTAAAGACACAGTTGTGTTAGTCTGCAAAATCAACACTTTCTTATAAGAACTTTAGCCACCTAAATGAAATCTTCCTTCAGTCTCCAAGTTTCTAGCATAACAGTACCTTAAAACTTCAGTTGAACATTTAGAAATACAGTTTAGGCAGGAACACAGCAAAGATGAGACTTCTAGGTAGGAATTATTTTTAATGTCTTGCTCTCTGAAATACTAGAAATCTGGGGACTGAAAAAAAATTCATTTGTAGGGCAGAAGTCCTACTGGATGGGCAATGTGCCCATCCTCCCTTCCCCACAGCTACACACCTCTCTAAACCAATGTGAGAATTCTAACCATTATGAACTGCATGGTATGATTTCACATTTTAAATAAAGTGAGCAAAATGTTATAGAAAAGTCTTGAAAAAACCCCACCAACATTCGTAGTAGTTTGCCAAGAAATCGAATCCTACACATAACTAAGATGCCACAAGCTGGGACCAAACATATGCAAGCGTTTACTTTGGCTACCACTTTCTGATATGATCATGTGAATAAGCTCTCCTTTGAGCTGAAAGGTCTTCCTGCAAAAGCAAGGCTTACTGGAGTGGGAGAGAAAGTTTCTTATTAGTCCTGAGCAATTCTGCTTTTTTTTAATGAGGTGGGAGGGAACCTGCATATCAACAAAAGTTCTTCTGTTTAGGCTTTGCTCTCTTAAGGCAAACGGGTCATGTGTTAAACCTTAAGTGCCAGCTTTGTTATGCTTTTTGACTGAACAAGGGCCATGTGTTTTCCATTTACAAAATAAATAAAAACCAAGGGAGCTGAACTAGAGCACAAGTATGGTTATCAAGTTTTCCAAATCCATAGGAGGATTAATGTTTGAAAGCCCAGGCTCTGACTCCTTCAGAAGAACAGAGATCTCTCCACAATGTTCAATTAAATTTAATTAACTTCAATTTAATTAAAATGTTGAATCTTTAATTAAAGCAGACTGCATGGTACCGTGTGTCCACAGGAGAGTTTGACAATCTCTTCTTTATAAGATTTTGTGGGTTTTCTAGACGGTGTGTATGTTTTTATTTGTGCTTACAGTTAAATAGAAGATTCCTTTCTAGAGAAAACCATTTTCTGGAATATTTGATTATTTATTTATATTTCCATTTGGGATTGAAGCATTTTTAATTTACAGATACATAAATCATATAATAAATATATTCCAGAATCAGACTGGTGTGCTATTTGGTCATCTTCTGTTTGAAGTCAAGATCAGCTTTAACCGGAGAGAATTTTTGGTATCTGACCCCTGTGAGGAAATCACAGATGATAAAATCTATATCACCTCTGTGTTGGAGAGGTTGTCCAGTCTTAGGGACTTATATTCATATGTGGCCACACTGTTCCAAAATTACCCACTTCTGGCATGATGTGATTAGGTCCGTAAGTACTACCTGTCTGTCAAGATCAAGTGGGAAATTGTCTATTTTCTTTGTATACTGCTCTTTTACCTGGCCACAACTGGAGAAGGTAATGTAGAACTTCTATGTGTTTTTTGAAATCCAAGGCACTGGCGAGTTCTTCTGAATCCGTGAAAACTCTGTTGTTATGATTAGTTGTTTCCTGCCGCTGGCTCAGTAACACAGGCCCAAAACAAACTGCTAAGTTCTGGCATGTCATTCTGTTCACTTCATGGTATGAAGCCACGAGTTTCAAATGGTCCAACAGCATTTTTAGAGTGGCCTTGAATAAACAAACAAACAAACGTTACCTACCGAAAGAGAGAAGAAGGTTTTATGTTCATAAAGGACTTGTCCTTTCCACATAGCCACAATAGCCACAATATTGCCACTGATGCATTCTGATATTACCCATTTCTGAGTATTAAGCAAAAGGATATAATGGTGTGATGTTTTGGCACTTCCTTTCAGCTTTGTAATCCCTGTTCCAGAAGCACTAAACTGCAATGCTATGCACACTTACCTGGAATTAAGGCCCCCTCCCCAAACAGAGAGAAGTTTACTGGAAAGTAGATAGGCACAGCTGGTGGACATATTGGGTATGTGGCAGACAGCCATGGGGCCATATTAGGTACAGTATGCACCAAATAAATGCTACTATTCCAGTCACTAAAAGAAAGTTGAAATAACATCTATGGTCTAATCTGCAATGCAGTAATCATGAATTCTGACACAACTTTTATTGTCACGGCTTCAATGAAATCCTGGTATTTGTAGTTTGTTGTGGCACAAGAGCTCTCAGACAGAGAAGGTTAAATATCTCACAAATCTACAAATCCCAGAATTCCATAGCACAGAGCTATGGCAGTTTCAGTGGTGTCAAACTGCATTATTTCTGCATTGCACATTAGACCTATGTCAATTTCTATGGCCAGCATGATCATTATAAAATACACAAGCCTCTATCTATTAACACAAGTCCATAGTGGCTTTTAAAATACTTTATTAATCTGTATATACACACACATATACAACTCATCCATGCACACCCATTTCATATTATACCGGGGAATATTAAAGTTGCTTTTTGGATTACAGCTCCCAGGATTCCCCCAGTCACCTTGGCCACTTTAATTTGATCAGCAACTGCAGCAAAAAAAAAAAAAAAAAATAACCAGAAGCCACTATGTTACAGTTTATGTACAGACTGTGTTTCTTTTACCAAAATGCTTGGGACCAGAAGTATCCTGCATTTCATTCCCCCCCCTTTTTTTTTTTTGGATTTTGGAATACCTGTATTTGTATTTACATACATAATGAAATATTTTGGAGATGGGATGCACGTGAAGACACAGAATTAATTTATGTTACATATACAGCTTATACAGATAGGCTGAAGCTAATTTTATACAATATTTTAAAATAATTTTGTGTATGAAAGAAGGTTTGTATACACTGAGCCATCAGAAAGCAAAGGTGTCACTATCTCAGCCACCCATGAAAAATGTTTTGGTTTTTGGTATATTTTATATTTTGGAACTCTTGCTAAGGGAGACTCAACACGTATATTATAATATTTAACCTTAATAATCCATTCCTTAGCAGGAGAGGCTCTGATAGCAATGTATAGGAACTTTAGGGGCATAGAAAACTTCCTTGTACCAATGTAAGACCAGTATTGAATCTACAATGACTAGCAATGGCTCTCCAGTGTTTCCAAGCAGGAGTTTTCCCCAATCCTACCAGGGCTTGACACAGAGACTGAACCTGTGACTTCTTGCATGCAAAGCATAGTCTGTACTAACTAAGGTATGGCAGACCTGCAAGATCTCCAAATAAATAAAATATAACACCTTCTCTTTAAGATGCCATCCTAGACTTAAAATCTACAGTTCAACCCCATCCCAAAGGCAACAAGGAAAACAATGTGGTGTTGGTTAAACCCAATCTGTTTTGAATCTAATACTTGCTAGTGTCAAGTAGTAATGATTTATTAACAATCCAATCGTAACCATGTTTACTCAGAACAACTTCCATCTATTTCAGTGGAATTTGCTGTCAAAGAAGTATATTCAGGACTAACGCCAAAGCAGAGGGATGAGGGGAGCGTGGGATGCTGAGGGGCTCATAAGTCTCTGGAGTCAAATAACTTCACTGAGAAAAAAGTCGCCTCTGTCTAGCTGTCTGTCTATAAAGTGGGACAGCTAGTTCATTTTACTGGAGCCCTTCCTGACAGGAGGTTAGAATTTCACATTGCAATAAAGCACGTGCTGACTGTATGTAAAATTAATTAAGCAACAGCTTGCAGTTAGAGGTGCTTGAAAATTATAGTTGGGCTCAGGAAAAAAGTCACCATATGGCAGCTTATCAAGTCAATAAAATTATTTTTCCCTGAGATATTCAGGACAAGCACATGACTGTTGACTGATGGTTAAATAATCAGTGTGTTCTATTTTGCTCAAAATCAATTTGTGTTTCCACTAGCAAAGCTGAATTAAATCCTTTTATTTTTAGACATTCACATTTTATAGACACTGCACATCTCATTCGATTTCAAGAAAATGTGAGCATTTATTGCTTGCTGTATGAAAGTGATTACACACTACTAACCAAAGTTTTGCTGCTTGACAGGGATCTAAAAAGGAGCATGCATATCTAAGGGAAAATTGGTGCTGCTTTGCTTGTGGTATGTTTTTAACCCACTGAAGAACTAAAGTCACTGTTCTACTAAGAGCTCTACTCTTTAACAGAGGGGACTGTACAGCAAAACAAGAAACGTTTTAAAGCAAAACTCCAGCTGTGTGATGATTTTTGTTTTCGTGTTTACAACACATATACACAGAACTCCTTAACAGACTGGCTGAATGAGAGGATGGCTAGCCTGAACAGTTCCCCAAAACATTTAGCTACCTGCCACTTATTGTGACTTAATATGCAAGATATATGAATGGGTTCAGTCTGGTTAGTACTGGGATGGGAGACTTCCAGAGTATCCCAGCTGCTGTAGGCTATATTTCAGAAGAAGGCAATGCAAACTACCCCTGAGTATTTCTTGCCTAAGAAAAATCCCATAAAATTAATGAGGTCATCGTAAATCAACAGATGACATACACATGACTGGCTGCTTCTGGAGGCAGAGTATAATTCAAAGCAAATTCTTATAATTGCACTTTTGGGAGAAGAGCAGAAAAGAAATGTGGTTGACTCTATTCACTAACACTATTTAGTATTAAGAGAAACTCACCTATAAAGAGAAAAAAACAGCCTACCTTAATGAGTAAAGATGGAGTAACCAGACTGATTTACCTACCGTATGTCCTGCAGCAATGTTTGCAATCATCCTACTGTAAGATTCACATAGCTCAATCAATGAGTTCACATGACTCAATTACATAAATGCAAGAGGAAGATCTGGAATTTTGTAAGACTGTGGCGGGTTACACACCACCATTAAAGTAAGCGCAGAGCGCGTACTAGGGTTAGGGAGGTGCGGTGCTTCCGCACCTCCCTAACCCTAATACGCGCTCTGCGCGTAAAAAAATGACGGCAGCCGTTCCAGACGGCCGCCGCCATTTTTACGTAGTGGACACTGTGCTTCCACACGTGTCGCGGCGGCTATGACGCCGCGAGTGCGCCAGTGGCACTTCGCGGCGTCATAGCCGCGCCACGAGAAGGAGCTCCATTTTGGAGCTCCTTTTTTGCTCCGCGAGGGAGTCGCGCAGTTTGGCTGCTGCGACTCCCTCGCGGAGCAAACAGCAGCGCTGGAAGACCGCCGCAAAGCGGCGGTTTGTAACCCACCATCAACAATACACCAATAATACTTACCTTCTCAACATCTGGCAGGCAATCCAAGAGAGCCACTGTGTGCTCAGAATCGCTAGGGTCATTCTCACACCCATTAGTTGTCATTTTCAAGGGCTTTTTCACCATAGCCTCCAAAACTGCTTCATAGAGTTGTTTGGTTATCAAGGGAGAAGGCAACTCTCTTAAATAATCCTTGAGGACACCTTTACAAGAAATGAAAACAAGGTACAATGAATATATTTCATAGTCAAGCACCACCATAGGTAGAAAGCATAAGGCCAAGCTCAGAAAAGATATTCAGGATGGTATGACGATTCCACCTTCCCAGCCAGCATATAGTCCAAAAAAGTAACTTTTTCAGGCTCTGGCATGAGGGTAGTACTTTATGTGCACCCAGAAGCACCACAAGATCTTAAACCAAGGACATGACCAGATTTATTTTTTGCTTAATATCAGATCCTACAAAAACAAATAAAAAAACAAATTCCCAAATCTGAGAACACTTTTTAACTCCAATTTTGCCTCTCTTTCCTTGAAATTCTGTGTTCACTGTGTGTTCACTGATGGAACACCATCGATATAATATCTGTTATCAGTTAAGACAAATAGGTTTCATAACACAAAGGCACTTTAAGTTTTAAGAGCTATGTTTTATAAGTTGGAATGTGACAGCCAACGTGGTGGTGGAGGGTAAATCTCTATCAGCTAGTCAATGGCCAAGGGGTAGGGACTCCCAGGTACCATCCAGCTGCATTTGCACAACTGGGGGGAAAGAGTGGTCATCACCATCTTGGACCTCCTGGCCATGGGAGTGTGTGTGTCCAATCATCAAGCTGAGTTTGTAGCATAGGGGGTGGTTGAGAAAGAAAGTACTGAACACCTCCTTCTACAAGTGAAAAGGTATGAAATGGTGGTATAATGGGAGGTTACGCCAGCATGTGTCACTATTAGGATTCTGGCCTTAACAGCTCACTGAATTAGTTATCACTATTGACAAATATAACTTTTTATTAAAAATTCTCATATCAGACCTCTCTGCCACAGCTATTCTACCGAATCTGACCACTACATTATACTATATAATATTGCAACAGAACTCTAATAAACACAAACTCCAACATTCAGGGCAGAAGCATAATGTCCCCTTCCTTTTTGTGCATCCTTTTCTTCTGCTTCAGTTTTCTTTGCCTATGCCAGCCTTCTGCAACTTTGGATCCTGAGAGACCTTTCTAGACTACAGCACACATCTTCTCTCTTACTATGGCCTGTTACAGACTGCCAAAATAAAGCTGCTTCGGGTCTCTTTGGAGGTATGCTATTTAAATGATGCATGGGTCCTAAGAGTCCGGTGGTCGCGCCAAAGCCACACTCCATTCCTAAGCACTGGAGTGCAGCTTTGGTGCAGCTTCCGGATTCTTCGGATGCATGCATCATTTAAACAGCATACCTCCAAAGAGACCCGAAGCAGCTTTATTTTGGCAGTCTGTAACAGGCCTATGTTAGATGGGGATTATCTAACGGACCAAATGCTGATACATGTTTTTGATAGTACAAACAGACTATGCCCTTGTGCCAAGAATGCCATTTGCCATTTTAACAGCTCTGGTAGTACTGGCTCCTGAAAGCTTCCCGACCTTTTCCAGATATAAACGTTTTGTTTGTTTGTTTAAGAACAGCTGAAGAAGCTGCAACTTAACATTGGCCTCAGACTTGAGCAGTATACTGTTTTTGTGCAAATGCTTATTTTAAGACAAGGACTCACACAAAAGCAAGTTTCATAGGATGGATGGATGATAAAGTATTCATGTACCTATAGTAAGAACATTTTATACCTCATACACTTTGCATATACTGCATCGCTGAATACAGAATCCCATTTAATTCAAACAGAAATTCTCTGCCAGTGAACTCTAGTGCTGTAGTTCATGGGAGTAGACTAAAGAATTCTAAATAACTTTGTTGTTGTTTGTTCTGTGCCTTCAAGTCATTCCCAACTTACAGCAACCCTAAGGGGAAGGCAATGGCAAACCTCCTCTGAACAAAATCTTACCACGAAAACCCCATGATAGAACAAGATTTGTTCAGAGGAGGTTTGCCACTGCCTTCCCCTGAGGCTGAGAGCATGTAACTTGCTCAAGACCACCCAGTGGGTTTCATGGCCGAGCTGGGAATTGAGCCCTGGTACGAAACTACAAATCACAAGATTTTGTGAGATGGAAGCATAGCAATTAAAGGGGCATTAAACTACTGTACTGGTGCAGTGCATATACACTCTTACTTTAAGAAATGTGTGTTTAGCTAAGATGAAGACAAATTGAGACAAACTCTACATCCCAAGAACTTTGAGCCACTCCATCTTTTTTTTTTTTTAACATTAAAAATACATTGCTTTTCTAGCCAAGGTAGATTTTGTACTACCAAATATTTTTTTAAAACCTATTATTAAAATCTTGGCTCATTTTTAATTTTAAAAAATATCCAACTTTGCTATACTCCATACAACTAGGCAAGCGCAACCTGCACTTTAGTAAATAGCATCATTTAATGCAGAATGAAAGCAAAGAGAGCTGAAAGTAGGGAGTCAAGATACCAATTTTAAGTATCTGCCAAATAAAGGACCTGTTAATCCCCAAACCATGACAGAAATACCACTGCTGAGTGTTCTTTAACAAAGCAAGACTTGTTGTGAGCCTCAATGCGCCTACCACAAATCCTGCCCTATGACCCAACTGTAATGTGAACTGTGTTAATTGAAGACGTTTGTTAAGAGCAAAATCCTTAACAGTAAAGCAAGGGATTCCACCTTCATTCTTTACTTAAGGAGGTGGTGGCGGTTCAAAATACCCTAGATTGTGCAATTTCAATGTCAATGGATATTGGTACCAGTCAGAATGTAGAGGCTAATTGTATAATCGTAACATGACAGTAAGCAGCTCTGCATGAATTCCAAAACTAATAAGAAGCAAAGGACACTTAGATCTGACACTTCAGTCTGGTAATACAACTGGTAAGTGATGTGTGAGTTCAGCAGTTATTTGCAGGCCGAAGGGCTACGTTTTACCTACCTATTTCAAGTCAAGGTAGTCCACAAATTAACAATTAAATTGTCTAGGTAGGACAAACATGTTGCAATATTTGCTGCTGCAGTTTGTTGAATTTGTTTCCCTAAAAAAATATCCAAATGTCATTTCTGATGTCTTCAACTATTTTCAGGCAATTTCCAGCACGAGCTGCCACATTTTATTCTCAAGCATTGCAGTGTGTGTGTGTATGTATATATATATATATATATATATATATATATATATATATATATAATTTAGTTCATTTGTATGCCCATAGGGACCCAAGACGGCTCACAGTATAGCACCTTGTTTTACTGGATTTTGCCAGTTGTCGTTTCCTTCATCCACTTCTTCCATTCTTTTGGAGGGCTGCTTATAGTAATTTCTTGAATCTACACTAGGGCTATTCCAAAGAGCTTTAAAAAAAACTTTTTTTAATCAGAACATGGTTTGCTTAGGTGATCATGTGGTCTTAGGGCAAATTTGGTCGTCTCTGATTCCCCCCCCCCCCCCATTTTTCATAGTATTATAATTTGATAGTTAACACTCTGACGTACTGTAACTCTTTAAAAAAAATTCTAAGGAGACAAACAAGGACAAGGTGACACTTTTTGGTTCTTATATATGTCATAATTAAAAAGAAATTCACTTGAGGGTGGTACAGTCAGCCCTTGGTATCTGTGGGGAATCCGTTCTGGATTCATTTTAGAAAAGCGGTATACAAATAAATCTTCTTCTTCTTCTTCTTCTTCTTATTATTATTATTATTATTATTATTATTATTATACCAAAATCTGCAGATGCTCAAGTCTCATTGTCCTTAATGGTGGCACAGCCACAGGGTCTCATCACCATTGGGACAATGAGATTTTGTTGTTCTGCCCCTTAAAGTCTGCCTCATGGCTGACTCCTCCTCTCCCCCCGCTGCCACCACCACCCTGTGGCTGCCACCTCTTCCTTCTTCCTCCTCCTACCTTCTCATCTTCCTTCCTCCTCCTTCTCTCCTGCCCCTCACAATACCAATCCCACCCTGGAGGTGGTGGCATTTCCTCTGACACAGAAGCAAAACAACCTGGGTGCTGGGAGTCTGGAAGTGTGTGACTAAGAATGGAATGAGTGGATGTAGAGGTAGCAACAACTAGCAAAATTTAAGGGGCTATACTGTAAAAACACACACTTTTAAAATTCAGTTGTGAAGTGCCTTAAACCAACAAAAACTATCTGGTAAACTGTGGATTTTGGGCATGTGACAAAGGTGATTAAGGTACCTCAAGAAAAGTCCTGCTATCTTTCTGATGAAAATAAAAACTTGTTCTGCAAACAATGTTGGCAATAATTATAGGAAGGAAAATAATCTGTCCTATATTTTTGAAGCATTCAGTACTGAGGCACCATTTGAGACGTTTATTAATAGCATCAACATGGAGCTATGCAACAGAGTCACCTGGTATTTCCTTCTCAAAACACTTTCTCTTGCTTAATTCCTGAAGAAAATAATTTGTGAGTCCTCTGACCTATCCCTCACCCCCAAATCCTTTTACTAACTGAGCCCTGTATATTTTTATGGACTTACTTCTCCTGACAGCTGAGTTTTTCTTGGTACAACCATTGTCTGCACAGAACTAATTTAGGCAGCAAGCTGAAAACACATACCTCCCCCAATCCATCTCATTAATTTCTCATTTTTCTGACCCGTTGAACTGTTAACTGTATGACATGCTCTTCTCCAAGAAGAGAGTTCACATGGCTGGAAACAGACACGATGCAGCAATATCAGAAACCCGTTAACCTCCAAATCTGGCAGAGCGCATTATTCTGAATCACATGTGCAGTTAATTGCGTGTAAGCCAGTGCCAGCCAAAAGAGCATTTCTCAGTCAAGGTTTAATAATTAAATGTGCATTCCTTGACCAACTGGGGAGTTTTTGAAACAAAGAATGCCTGTAGAGTCTGGCTGGGGGCAGAGAGATGCCACGTAAAAACTAAAAATTTAAAAAGAAAACACTACTAAACAAGAAGCAAGGTTATACTGTTAAATCCATTTAACAAGAAACGTGTGTGTTCACATATTCATATATGTTCAGCTTCAGCACTATAAATATTAAGAGCTAAGCCTGTGCCTATCCACAGAGTGCAATTCCATTCATTGTGTTCACAAAGAACAGTTTCTTTCCCCCACTCTTTGCTTCCACAAATCAGCATCTTCTAAAAGAATGTAATATTTGGTGTTAAAGGAGGCACCCAAAGAGCCATTTATTTTGACAATATCCTTGTCTTCATAGTAGTTGCTCTTGTTGTTCTGTGTTTTCAAGTCATTTCCGACTTATGGTGACCCAAAGGTGAACCTATCCTGGGGTTTTCTCGGCAGTGTTTGTTCCAAGGAGGTTTGCCACTGCCTTTCCCTGAGGCTGAGAGTATGTGACCTGCCCAAGTTATCCCAGTGGGTTTCATGACCAAGTGGGGAATCAAACTCCAGTCTCTGGAGTCAACATATAAATGTCTAGGAATAGTGTTCACAGTTCTAAAGGGTCTTTAGGATGTGTTTTAATAAAACACAGGAATCCTTGTTCCATTTTGATGGCTACCTAGACCTTACCTTGGCTTCAACCCCTACTACCCTCACAGCACAGTTAATATGTTTCTAATTTTCCATGTCCTCTCATACCTATTCTCCTTGAAGAATTGGGGGCAGCCCTTCCCCTGCCAAACAATTCTCAGCTTTCCCCCCAAGTTTGGAGCTGGGGAGTTTGTGGGAACGGCCAAGATGGTCCCAGTCCATCTCAGTGCAGGGAGGAAATTTGATTACTCATCATCTTCCCTGGAAGGCAGTGCCATACTCACTGGGATGAGCAAATTCTTTGAAATCTGCTTTATCAACTTGGCCCTTGTAAAATACATGTACACATTAATACACACAGGCCAAGTCACTCTTATCCAGAACACTTTGGGATCAGAGATGTTTTGGTTTTCAGATTTAATTATTTATTTTTGAACTCCTGTATTTGCATAAACAATAAGCCCTTGGTATCTGCTGGAGTTTGGTTCCAGGACTCGATGTGGATACCAAAATGTTTAGATGCTCAATTTTATACAGTGGAGTAGTAAAACTACGTGTCCCTTATATAAAATGAAAAATCAAGCTTTGTTTTTTGGAATTTATATATTTTAAAATATTTTCAAGCTGTGGATGGTTGAATCCAAGGATAAATGATCCAGGGATATGGAGGGACAACTGTACATACCTAATGAGTTATCTTGGAGATAGGACCCAAATCAAAGCAGAAAATTAATTTGTGTCTCATATATGTCTTATACACATAGCCTGAAGATAATTTCAACATCATAATAATTTTGTGCATGAAACAAAGTTTGTGTACAATGAACCATCAGAAAGCAGAAGTTTTCAGCCACGTATGAAAAAAGTTTCAGTTTTTGGAATATTTCGGATTTCAGGATTCCAGATATGGGAGATTCAACCTGTATTCCTAAAAACCTCATTGCTGGAAGCACAACCCTCAGCATCATTTATTCCAAAAAATACTCTGAAAATATACATTTTTATTTTCTCTACAGGCTTCCAGACTGGATTTCTGTTGCAGAGTATAAACTGTTATTACTGCTCATTTATTGCAACAGCACAGACATTATCTGAAGTCCTGAAGTTAAATACAGGCCAACATGGAGGGTTGTGCATCCCGTGAAACCAGTGATCTGTCTAGCAGCTATGCAACTAGTGAGCCAATGTCCAAGATCCTCTGAATCAGGGACTCCTCAAACGGTTACCCAGAGAAGATGGGGAGACAGAAACAAATCAATACCAGCACCTAAGCCAACAAGGGCTGACACTGACACTGCTCACTGGAGCATCATCCTCCTCTTTTTATTTTTACAAATATGTTATAATTAGGGGCAAATGGGGAAAGAGCTGAAGTTAATTGGTTATAAAATGTATAAAATTTGTAAAATTAATATAAAATATTTATATATGTCTATATGTTGTTTTAAAAAACCTCAAATAAATCAAATATTATAGTCAAATAAACAGAACAATTCATAAAGTATACAATAAAAAGAACCAAAGTCCTGTGGGGAGACCTCCAGTTTCTAGAAATGCACTAGTCTTTTTGAAGGCCAAAGATGAATTCAGTCTCAAATGGTATAAGGGACAAGCCAACAAGTAATGTAAATGACTGCAGATTTAAAAAGCAACAACCACAAAACCTATTATCCCTCGTCAGAATCCTATATGAACTATTACATTGTGTAACTTTATGTATACCTACCTATATAGCAGAATTTACTAAATTGCAAAGGTGTGTAATGGGACATTGGAAAGAGCACCAAATGCATATTGGTGCTCAATGTCCATCTTTTTGCAATGCACATCAAGTACTTTACTAGCTCTGCTACATAGTACCCACAAAAGTAGCCCTCTACTGTATACAGATGTTACACAACTGCAGAATTCTAATTCCCATGAACAGTAAGTCCACTTATGAAGATGTAAGGACCCAAGACGATTCTGGTGTTTCTACACCACAATTGGTACAGTTATGTAAACTCCATCTTACATCTGTAGTCATGATCATGCCATCATAGAAATGAGCTTGAAATGCACATGCCCAAAGTCTTTATTTCTTTAGGTCTTTTTTTTTTTTAAATCAGGGGTTGGCAAAATATGCTTTGTTGCTATTTTGCTCTAACACATAAGGAATGCAGAAGTAATTGTAAATCATAGAATGCAGAAGGGAGGAATAAAAATGTTAAATGTGAGCGGGTGGGAGATATAATCCTGGCATGTCTCCAGTACAAACTCCCCCTGCCCCCATTTTGTTTGATTTGTTTGTTTTGACTGTAACTTCCATTGGTTTTATTTATTCCTCCTTCTCCTTCTCTTTCCCTCCCTCCCTACACACACACATTTCTAAACAACCCTGAGGGCATTTGTATATAAATTATACTTGCATATAAATTGTATATTTGTATATAAAATATATAAATTTATATAAAAAGGCAGGCAGGATGAATGAATGAATCTGGCATGATTATTATACGCTAATTCTAAAATTATATAATTCCACCAAGGCTGCCTAATCCAGTGCTGCAGGAGTGAGCCAATGTGGCCCTCCAGATGTTTATCCTACAACATGCAGACCTCACTGGCACAGTTGAAAAATTATGGTTTCTGTAGGTCAAAAATACTTGCAGGGTCACAGCTGTCTCTCCCAGCTGCTCTAATTTCCAGGAACCACTTTCTCCAGTCCTAATATCTGGAATCCTTTTAACTGGAGATGCCAGGAAATGAACCTGTGACCTTAAGCATGTTTAGCATGTACTCTGGTAGTGAGTTCCAGCATCCTTTACTGCCTAAACAACTCCCTTCCCATTTCTGAGCCTTCAACGGAGACTGTTTAGGAACTAATAGTATTTATTAATTAAAATATTTATATCCCATGAGATATCAGGGCAGCATACCAATAAAATAAATATAAACAGTTTAAAATATTATAGGATTTAAAATAAACATAGTTTTAACAGAGTAAAAGCATGTCAAGCAATTCAGCAGCAATGATGACTACAGATGTGTTCATTTAAAATACAAAGCTGAGATTCTAAGGATGACAAAGTGTGAACTCAAAACCAGTTTCTATTCCCACATGACAGACTAGTTTGCCCCTCTCTGCTTTTTTTCCACTGGCAGCTGAGACCTTTCTAGTTAGGCAGAAATTTGATTTTTAATCATATGGCAGTAGGAAAATGGTTGCCTGTTTTATTTTGTATCTTTTCAATTTTGTTTTATATGTATTTTAAACTATATTTAGCCATGTATTTAGCCATTGTTATTTAACTGGGTTTTTAAAAAACTTTCATAGAATAAAATTTTAGCTAAACTTTTAAAATATTGTAAGCTGCTTTGGGTCCTATGATTAGAGAAAGGGAAGGTATAAACTGAATATATAAATAAATAAAAACTCAAAATCCTGTTTATGTCTCCAGAATAAATCACAAGAAACAGGCACCTCATTGCCATGCTGGCTGGGGGATTCTGGGAATTGTCTTCCAAAAAGTAATTTTTCCAAACATAGGTGCATGCTGTTGAAATGACCTCTCCACTATTTTCACCCACTACAAAAACATAGGCCTGTTACAGACAGCCAAAATAAAGCTGCTTCGAGTCACAGTGGAGGTATAGTGTTTCAATGATGCATGCGTCCTAAGAGTCTAGAAGCCACACCAAAGCCACGCTCCAGTCCTTAGGGCTGGAGCATGGCTTTGGTGCAACTTCTGGACTCTTAGGACGCATGCATCATTGAAACACCATACCTCCACTGTGACTCGAAGCAGCTTTATTTTGGCTGTCTGTAACAGGCCATAGTTTCATGCAGTATATAGATTAATTTATGGACATTAGGCTAGACAGCTAATTAGAATTAGACACATCCACGAGGGATTTCTGAATACCAAATCTGGGGGACACACAATTGAGGAAGGCCTGTTCCTTTCATGCTCTACCTCAGGCATGGGAATTGTGTGCCTCCCTCAAGTGTTACTGGGTTGCAACTCCCAGCATTCTTTACTGTTGACTATGCTGGCTAGGGCTGCTGAGGCATGCAAGTCCGACATGATTCACAACCCCTGCCCAACGTATAAGCTTAGGTTCCCTACAAACTGCCCCTGGCTGGCCCTGGCTGAAACAAGGCATAGGACATAGTGGACCCTTGGTTTTTTATCCAGCAAGGTTCTTCTTATGCTATCACTACTGCAGACACTATAAACAGAGGGAACGTCTGCACACATAAATAAAAATAGCTGCCCTGGCTCAAATTAAAAGAGGCAAGATTACAGGACACATTCTCCTTTCAAAACAGCTGTAACTCAAATGGTGTTGCTTGAAAGAGTTCATCCCACAGGAAATTCCACTCTTGAGATTTGCTGTCATCCAAAACGAACAAGCAGAGCAAACAGACATTTTCCATTTTAAAAAAAAAGGAAACTAGGATCACTTTTATCCAATGGTATGAAAACTTGAATCAAAATAAAATGATATTGGACAAGACAAAAGATTCCAAAGAAGGTTTTCTAATTCCACTATACCAGATAAAATATAGAATGCTCCACACAGGATTCTGCAACAATTCCAGTCTATGACCATATACTTAGTGATATGCTCAGTCCTTTACCCTATCAGAGTTTTGCTTTTTCCCTTTTAAAAATGGCACCGTTTAAGCATGGAGTAACTGTTGAAGCATAACACCCCAAATTCCATGAGGCTGTGGGAGGCCATTCCCTCAGGCAGAAGATACTGGGGTGGGGGGTGGGGGGGAGACAGTAGTTTTGACACATAAGACATAACTCCTGTTGTTCATATCTGCCAAACAACTTCTCCTGGCCTCCTTAAACCATTTGAGCTTTTGTGTGTATTAGAGGACACTTCCTCATTGCCAGTGTTGAAATGAGAATGTAATGGCATTTCATTTGAATTTGGTACATGGAATAAGCAGGGAAGAGGCCATCTTGTTCTTTGGCAAAATCTCTTGGGTTGAACCTCAGCTGGAAAACACAAAAATAATCCAACATACAAAATTTCCATGTCCATCTTTGCTATCTATTATTTTCTTGCATAGGATCTCTCTCCCTAACCCTTCCCATGGACCAAGATATGAAACAAAATGGCAGCTCTCATGCACATGGAATATCTATGGCAGTTTGGGAGACTAGAAAAGACATGGTTATAATGTGATACTCGAACAAGAATTCCACTGTAGTATGCACCCTATTTTTACCTTCAACCACAGATGCCACTGGAAGTTATGAATATGTCTTTACAAAGTCAAGTAGTAGTAAACAAACAAGAACATCAATAATAATAATAATAATGCACAGTCTACAGTAGAAACAAGGCTACTAATTCCAATGATAACAGAGGCTGGGGCCATACTGCTCAAATAAAGCAGTTTGACACCACTTTAACATCATGAGTCAGTGCTATGGAATTTGGGGATTTGTAGTTTGGTAGGGGCCTAGAGCGCTCTGACAGGGAAGGGTCAATATCTCACAAAACTACAAATCCCAGTGGTGTCAAACTGCTATATTTCTTCAGTGTGGATACACCCACAGTTACCAAACCAGCATTAGGTCACTGCTTTCAGGATTTGCTTATACAGTATTGTACTTACGGCTCCACTTTGTACCATCAAAAAAAAAAAAAAAAAAAAAATTAAAAGTATTTTTAAAGGGATGTTTTGGACACTTTAAACATATATTCACTTCACTCTTAAAATGCAAGCCCATTTACCTGTTATCACATTTATATCTGGGTACTGGTTTTCACAGAGAGTCACCGCTTTGCTGTCCTTTTCAAATGCTTCTCGGAGCTCTTTCTTGACTGCTGCTGAGCCACACAAACGGTACAGGCCTACAACCTAAAAACAAAATCATAACTTTATCAATGGCCCCAGTTTGCTGCCTAGGGAATGCTAAGAAATGTACATCAAATATCAAGCAAAAATACTGTTTAAAACATAGCTAGCAGAAGCACCAAGATGTGCACATAAAAAGCTAGAAAACAAACAAACCACATCATTAGCAACTTTCAACAGAAAAAGAAAGTGTAGTGATAATGTCTGCATGAAGTAAAACAAGGTAAACTAAAAGAAGATGATGAAGGTTGTTGACATTCAGTATTATAAAAAATGTCAGTTTGTTTCTGTGGTCATAATTATTTGCATATACCGTATATACTCGACTATAAGTCAAAATATTTATGCCCCAAAATGGAATCCAGAATCATGGGTAGACTTATAGATGAGGCAATGAGTTTATGCTTATAAATTTCTTGAAATAATAAGTGCCCACCTTCCTCTGTAGCCTTGTTAACGGCTCCCTGTTTGAAGCCCCGGCGTGTGCTCTCCTCTTCTCTCCCTCTGTGCGTGTGTGTGTATGTCTTTGTTTTCCCTCTCAGCCTTCCTGTGCAGCCAGAGCTAACAAGCTGCTGCTGAGCCAAAGGACACACAAACACACTGTATGCTCTGGCTTGTCCCCCGTTTTGCCTGGAAATCCTGGGGTTGAAAAGCAAAGAGAGAGAAAGGTCTGTCCTCCTTTTTTGCAAGCCCTGATCCTTGGAGGTCCTTGGGGTAGAGAGTAGAGAAAGAGTGGGGTCTGTCCTCCTTTTTTGCAAGCCCCGATCCTTGGGAATCCTTGGGGTGGAGAGCAGAGAAAGAGCGGGGTCTGTCCTCCTTTTTCGCAAGCCCCGATCCTTGGGAGTCCTTGGGGTGGAGAGCAGAGAAAGAGTGGGGTCTATCCTTTTTTTTGCAAGCCCTGATCCTTGGGGGTCCTTGGGATGGAGAGCAATGGGGTCTGTCCTCCTTTTTTGCAAGCCCTGATCCTTGGGAGTCCTTGGGATGGAAAGCAGAGAAAGAGTGGGCTCTGTCCTCCTTTTTTGCAAGCTATGAGCCTTGGGAGTCCTGGGATGAAAGGCAGAGAAAGAGTGGGCTCTGTCCTCCTTTTTTGTAAGGGGAAGAGTGTGTGTGCGTGCCGAGGTTTGTTCCCCCTTTTCTATGCCAAGACTGATGCTTGGGAGATGTCCAGAGAGGGAGATATAGGGAGGAAAGTGGTGCTTTGTTCCCCCCCTTTAGATCTTTTGTAATACCCTCCAGTGTTTGACCCTCGACTTATCCATGGGTCATATCAAAATCCATGATTTTGGATCCAAAAACTGCCCTTGACTTATACATACATGTCAACTTATACATGAGTATATACGGTACATATAGACCTCACCAGCCCACATGATAACACAGGGATATCAGATTGAGACTATTTACAACCAAACTGCTTCAAAAAGGCTGAAAAGGAAAACCACACAATTTAACACATAATATATAGAGAACAGGTGTTTACAGTTCATTCCAGGTCAAGACCTATTTTTAAAATTAATAAATTTCTAGATCACATAATGCCAGAGTATAATGTTTTTAGTTTTATAGCTACAGTATCATTTGATTTCCAAGGCCTTTTCAGACAACGATTTGTTCTAAAAGTACATGCTCTTGTGCCAATGGGGAACTGAAGAAGAGATACAGCAAAGGAGATGTATTTGCTGTGGGCAACTATATAAAATAAATAACAAGATCTTGTGTGGGGTTTCTAAACAGCATTTCCTCTCCCCACATTGTTTGCTATTTGTACAAGTTGACCTCCATTAATGAAGTGGATTCGTTCCTGGGCATTACCGTATATACTCGACTATAAGTCAACCTCATGTATAAGTCGAGGGCAGATTTTGGGGCCAAAATTATGGATTTTGCTATGACTCCTGGATAAGTCGAGGGTAAAATTTAGGGGCATGTAACCAAGGATGTAAAGGATGATGCAAGGAAAATGATGCCAAAGAAAGTAGAAAATTCTGGCAGGCATAACTGTTTGTGCTCATCCTAAAGGCTGGATGGATGAGAGAGTAGAGGGGATCCATGCTTCTTTTCTGGTGTTCCCAGGATGGACTATGCTCTTAACTTTTATTCAGAGAAAGGGGATAGGGATGGCTCTTTTTATATTTATATAGAATTAAAGTACAGTACTTCCATTGACCTGTAGATAAGTCAACCCAGGTTTTTTGGGTCAATTTTTGATTAAAATTTCTAGACTTATACATGAGCATATACAGCACTTCATTAACAGAAAATTTGGTTCAGGTTTATGGATCTATTTTTGATTTTAAGAGAATGCCTTAACAGCCAGACTCAGACACAATATGGTGGCTTAGGGGGCAGAATCTACCATACTCTGTACTGCATGAGCCATACACTGGGATACATAGCAAAGAGCAAGGATTGTAATACAATTTTAATACTGAAGGAAATCCTAGTCAAAGCAGCCAACTAGTATGTCTATTTTACATAGGAAAAACATGGAGACTGAAAAAACAGCAGTTAGCACAAGCCAGTTATTGGAGAGATTTTCTTCTCTGGCCTTCATACTGGGAATTGGGGTGGGAGTAACCATAGAAATCTACTCCAAATTACCAATCCTACTATCTACCTGTTCCTGCGTCTAGATGAGCAAAAGCCCAGTATTTTTCAAACATCATTGTCTTATGCTAGCTTTCAAAGTCTCAGAAGCCAAAATAATTTTTGTCCTCCTATAAAGCGCCAATTCCTTTCATCCCTCCTCCATTTTATACCATAAGGACACATCATGCTCTGAGAGAGAAAAGCGGAATAGCTTAGGCCCTGTCTATATAGGCCTGGATACTCTGGGGGAGGTCCAGAATATCCTGGCCCCACAGCTGCTCCTGTTAGCTGGCCCTCCATTCTCATGTCACCATGATTGTCTGCACAAGGGTGCCACCGAGCCACCTGGCACATCCACCGCCATCCTGGGTCTTTTCTGAGGTCAGAACAAGGTGCCCAGCAATGATCATATGCAGGGTGCCTTGTTCTGACTTCAGAAAGAGCGACCTGCAGCAGCAGTGGGTGTACTATGTGATTTAGCAAGATGCCCATGCAGCTCCAGTATGGTAACAAAGAGCTCTGCATCTTCCAGGAAAATCTGAAGCAACAGGTACATTTTTAAAATGCATGTTAAGGTCCTGGTGCTGACCGTTGTCTGGACTGCTTGCACCAGAACGGGGGTTTGGGATCTGTGTCATCCAAACAGGATAATGCCAGAATGGTGGATGTCTATGTATATATATATATATATACTCAGCAAAGATATCACATTATTTGTAGCATATATATGATACTTTTCTAATTGCCATACATGAAACACAGAGATAATAATATAGGCATTATTTTAAAAGCCCTCTCTACCTGGCAGCCTCTTTTTTCAATCTCCATAATGCATTTCTTCATCAGAAGGGGCACCATCAAGCCTAAGTTTTCCTTCTCAACCACTTTCCGAGCTTCTATCCCAAACATTACCGGTTCTCGCTCTCCATCTAGTCCATTGAGAGAGTTCTCCCACTGTTCCAGAAGGGTCAGCTTGACATAAATAAGCCCCCTAGGTTCCAACTTGACTGCCAACTGATGATTCTTTGTCACTCGAAAAAGAGCAGGAAGAACCACCGTACCATGACAACAAACCCGGTTTTTCCTTGGCATGGGCTCCCAACTGAAGACCACTAATTTCAAATGCTGGGCATTTTCTATTTCTATGTTGAAAGTGTGATCCATGTCCAAAAAGGTTGTCCTGCATGTCAGTAAGGCAGTCCGCGCTTTATTAACTGAATCTACTTGGATTGCACAGAAGACATCTTTGGAGTCCATCCGAGGCGGTTTCAAATCCTCCGCACCGTAGAAATGAATGCTCATGAGACCAGATATATACTGGGAACATTTGGGCTGGTCAGAAAAACTGTAGTGCCTAAAAGCATCAATGTCTATTTCTGTCTTAGTACCATTGTTGCTTGGGAATCCTTCCTTTCCTTTCCCAGCTCTGCCTTCAGCAGTGTGTTTCCCTGATTTAGCTATAAGCTCAGGAGAGTCTCCATCGCTGAGGTAGCCCCCTTTGCTGGAGGATTTGGAACTCCTGTTGCTTTTCTTTTTGTAGCTGTGTTGTGAGGATACACTGCTATCAAGATGATAGCGGCTTATAACATTCCTGCTAGCAGCAGCAGCCACCATGTTCCCAGAAGAGGATAACGCTGCATGGCCCATGTCCTGGCAATTATGTTTAAGCAACGAAGAACTGTCTGAGCTATTATGGCTTGAATTTCCTTTGACACTCAGCTTCCTGCTGAGCTCAGGCAACTTTTTCATTTTCATAGAAAGTTTCCTCACCGTTCTTGGGGATTTTATTTTATCAGGGAAAGACCAGTTTATTGAACCACCTTTTTTCAAAGGGTTAGGACTTGGAGGTGAACATTCAACTGTTCCTGTGTCAGGCTTGCTTGAAGACATACCTCCGGGTCCTTTGAAGAAAATAAGAAATGAACATATTTTAAGAATATCACATTGAAAATTGCATTACTGGAAAAATATATGTACCATTCAGTAAGATGCTAAGCATCCAACTTCATTCACCCAGCTCTTTGCCTGCAAACCCTAACTAGCAGAAAAAGCAGGCAAAGAGAAAAACACCACTTTCCATTTCCTTAAGAAACTGTGCAAGAAACAAAACAAAACAAAAACCCAGATAAAATCCAGGACAATTAACCCATCCCTGACACTCATGTACTACTTTATTTTGTCTTCTCACACATACAATTGAATGCAACTGCTTTGTCTGAGAAAGTCTTTTGAACACAGAATTATATGCGTTGTCTGCAGAACTCTGAAAAATAACAGAAAAATGTACAAGACCAGTTTTGCTAGCACCTGTATCTTTCAATAGTTGTGCCATTCACCATCCTCTCAAAAAGGCCCAGAATGTTATTTCACAGTAATTTGCTCCCTTCCATTGCTTCTTGGCAGATAACTATGTACCCTTACCTTTATTTATAGCAGGGTAGGGGTGAAAGGCATTTGGAATTAATTCCTCCCAAGAGTTCTGACATGCCTTGTCTTTTCAAGCCCCCAAGTGCTTCCTTCCTGCCTTCCACAATACCCCTTTGTGTTTTCCATGGAAGCTTGCCTGCTCCCAGGTGACAGCCACTTGGGAACTAACAAAGTGTCCACTGGAACCAATGAAGTATAACCAACTTGTTTACTTATCCAGGATAATTAAAAAAACCCAAAAGCCTCAATAACAGGAGTGGAAACAAAATTCAAAGATATAAATTAAAACATCTGCATACTCAGGTTGTGTTCACACTTCACAATGCACTTTGCTTTATCCTTGGAAGAATGACTTATGCCTAGACTTCCACCTGTCTCTCTTTTTCTGATTTGCCCATTAGATCAGATGCTTTCACTTCACTTTTTCATTAACTGTAGTTCAGTATTACATCTGAACCCTGAAATTTGTATTCCATCTTAACAACCATTTGTTCAAACAAGCCAGTTCCATACCCCATGGTATGAATCTGGCTTGTTTCAAACAAATCACAGGTGCTTCCTACAGTGTTTCACATCTGGACACTACAATAAACTTAAACAGAAATATAGGTGGCAGCCTCTGATCTCCTCCTAACATCAAGAAAGTAGAAATGAGATGTAAATGCACAGGCCTGAGACTTGTCTATGTTTATTCCCATCATCATGGTTCATCATGATTCCTGAATACACTGAAAGATTCAATCAAATCAAAATTCACTTCTGTATGCCAAAACAAATAATATATATCTCAGAAGCTCAATCAAGGCAGCACTTTAAACTAGCATTTAGTGTGACATATGAGTTGACAAAACATGAGCTGAGTTTAGCTAGCAAACTAGAACCAGAAACCATGGAACAGGCTTAAGACAACATCTGAACTAAACAACCATAACTACAGCTGTTATTCAGTCTCAAGTGTCAAATGTACCACAGAAATCACAGTGCTGACAAGATGGAAAATTAAAGCAAATACCCATCTCCATTTATTTTATTTATTAAAAATATGTATATCCTGTCGTATATCCAAAGATATCAAGGTGGCTTCCAATAAAATCAACTTAAAACAACAGATAACTATTTTTTTAAGATTAAAAATATATTAAATAGGTTAACTATTTAAAAACAGGCCAGTTAAAACCAGTTACAACAATCCCCATACCACGATTAGTCTGTTCACTGAGAAACTAAACCAAGATTTGGGTTATAGATTGTGGTTAGTAAAACCATAACCTTGCAGGTGGGACAGAAATGCTACTTCTGAGTTTGGCATAGGTATACCAGAGAGATGGAAATACCAAAAATAAGTTCCATAATTCCACAGCAACTGGTCAAGAGATACTCTAGGTATCATTACCAATAATTTTTGACAATTTCTCTTTAGGAGCAGATGCCATCATCTGCTTTCTACTTTTTCATACCAATCATCTTCTTAGAAAATTTCTTAGCAGCTCATGGAAACAAGAAGTGAGAGTGTAGATGGTATTAAACAAAGATGTTTCTGTCCTACCGCAGTGTTTCCATCCAACAGTTCCACACCACTCAAACATATGCACTCTCAAACCAAGAAAATCACTTTACCAACTTATATTTCTTCTTTTCACAGAACAACACACCATATTCTGAACACAACAGACATAAAAGATACGGAAACATTAGCACCACCCAACAACCCACTCTCGTGTAAATATTTTTATTTTATTACTTCTATAGTAGTATAACATCCTGTCATTCTTCCAATGAGCTAAAGACAGTGTGCACAATTCTCCTCTCCTTTTTTATTCTCAAAACAACCCTGGTAAAAAAATTACTAGCCAAAGGTGCCTCAGTGCATTTCACACCTCTGTGGGGACTACAGAAGTTGGATCTCCCAAGTACCAATCCAACACTCTAACCACTATACAACATTGCCCTGTAACAGAAAACAGGCACATAATTTTTTTTTTTATTATCTTTCCTCCTCCTAAGAAATATACTGCTCAGTCCAAATCACATAACAAGGGATAAGAGCACCTAGAAAATACAGAAAGGGAACAGTGCATGGGACAGATGGAAAGCCTTCAGAGGCCAGACTGAATGTCAACACCATCACTTGCCCAGTTCTTTTCTAAGCACAGACACACACACATGCACATACACAATATTCCTGTCTAGTATCGGTAATAAAACGTCAAGTCAAATCTCTTCCTCCCCACAAATTTTGTTTCCTCAGATAACAGAAATGAAACAAAGAAAAAAGTGGAATGTTTAAGCATCATTAAAAAACAACAACCCAAATACTCTCCTGGTAATGATGCACATTTTTAGGTTACTCTGGTTGGGAATCTCAATCCACTTGCCTACTCACAGGACCAAAGAAACATGATTCTACAACATCCTCCAGTTAGTTCAATATTCTTGCTACTTTTAAAATCAAAACTTAAAGCTCAAAGAATCCTCAGCATTCTGTAGGACCCAGTTATTGGTCCTTTCATTAACTGCAGTAGCTGAGTAACTTTCCTTCCAGATACAAATTCACCAGGAGGCTTTGTTCCCTGCCCCCGGCCCGTTTGAGAAAACAATACTGCCCAAAGTCTGTTTTCCAGAAGTGTCAATGAATTTTCTTGTTTCTCCCAGTTGCTGTGTTTCTATTGAAGTTGTTTCCTTACATGGAATAGACTATTTCTAGCACGCCTGCTGTGCTTTTCTGGCAAGCAGCTCATAAGAAATGTGGTATTTGATAAAACTGGACAAAGGCTCCCCTTGTACTGCAAATCACAGCACAGTTCCATTGGTGGGCTGCTCTGAATCATTCTATAGTAACGAGTGCCATGTTTTAGCCTGCTAACATTAATCTTCTTTTTCTGTCAGAAGACTCTGGCAAAGACTTAGAAAAGTGAGCCAAGATATTAAAAAACTTTCTCTAGTCTTCATTAGCTATGGAGGAGTCAATCTAGCATTCTTGACATTTTGCATCTAACATCCGGTGGTTTCAGCACTTCTTTTTAACTTGAGTGCTAGAATGGCAAATTATGCTGGCGGGGGGGGGGGGGCATACTGGAATCCTTCATGGCAATGTGGCACCCATTTATTAAATATGTGTGGATGGGAGAGTCATTCCTGTTGCTAAACCACTGAAGTCAATGATCATTTTTCCATATGCTCTTGCGTGGAGGCTCATGTCTCAGACTTGGATGCTGGTACAGTGTCATCTTTTTTAACGTTTTCTGTTTCAAGAATGGAAGATTATTGCTATTTTACAACCCACTCAGAGTCATACATGCTTGGTATTTTTTTTCTTCTATTAATGTTTACTTTCAATTTTATTTGCTGTTTGTATGTGATGTTTTGTCTCCCTGAACTATAGTTTTTGTGGGGTTTTCGGGCTATGTGGCTATGTTCTAGCAGAGTTTCTTCCTGATGTTTCGCCAGCATCTGTGGCTGGCATCTTCAGAGAATGTTTGCCTGGAAAGGACTTGGGTATATATATTGTGTGACCTGGAAAGGCAGGAGTGATTTGCATGTATATTGTTTTGTTGCTAACAGCAGGCCTCAGGACCTCCTGCCTTTCCATCATGAAAGCCTTCGACTCTCTGAACTATATTTTTCTCATTTGTCTTTCTTCCATCATTGTGCTTTGTTGTGCAAAATTTTGTTTGACAGAATGTGTGCATGGCCCGGAGGCAGAATAATGATAAATGCTATGTGAATAGTAGTATGTTTTAAAGCACAGTCTCAGGATAAACACAGGAAGGTATTTTCCTCTATGATACTTTAGCTATATGGTTCTTCTGAGTCAAACTGCAAAATCTTATTGCAGTGCAAACACAATAATATAATATATTGAACACATAACAAATGCACAAACTACAATTTTGATATAGGCATCCATAACACTAATTGAATAGAAAACGAATTCATTTCAAAAGGAGTATATGCATCCTATACTCTTTTTAAAAGCCAAACATGCTTTGTACTGCAATTATTTTTATATTGGCCGATCTTAAAAATCCTCCTTAAGGAAGACTATGTTAAGTGCAGACTGGAACCTAGGCCTCCCCAGCGCTGGTCCAGTACTGTAACCATTACGTCATGTTGACTTCACTCACACACACACACACTTTGTAACTCAAAGATATGGGAATCACTGTACATCATAAATTCAGATGGGCTTTCCTCCAAACAAACCTCATCTACTGAACTGAAGTGCATTTAATTCTGAAAGCCAACCCTAATTAAATTAGCATGTATGCAATGCTGCAGGGAGACATCAATAGAACAACTTAAATTAACCACAGAAGTCAATACTCAGAGTCCTCAACAACCCTTTTCTCATGATACTAGATCAATATATCTATTGACTTATACTGAGTGCTTTAATTTGACCAATGTTAAATGGGATATGAAAGATTGCAGTCAATAAGCTCAGCATGTTTTTATATTTTTAAGGAATACTGTCAGGTTACCAGTGGGGAACTAACTTCCAAGCTTTACGGCCTCTCCATTTGGCCAGTGTAGGCCTCTTCTTCTCACTGAACTCCCATTCTTTGGCCTTGCCACAAGGAACCACTGTCAACACATATGGAGTCATTGCTCTGGAAAGTTCCCCTCATTTATACCAACTCCATTAGAGGCCACCAACTCAAGGCACCTGAAGTATACATGAATGTTGTATGTATATGTGACTACAATAAAGCACATGTCTGAAAAACAGTGAAGTTGCCTACCTGCTTTGGGTTCTGAACCTGCCCGAAGGAAGTACACAGCCCCTGACAGGTTTCCAATATGGCACTCAAGCCAACAAGGGTTCCTACTCTTTCTATAGGCTTAATTTTCCCTTCAAAACTCAGAGGTTTCCCTTAGAAACTCATCCTTAAATTAAATGATGAATATGTTAGGGTTAAAAAGAAAGAAAGCAGTTTATCCCAATATGTATGTCAGGAAAAGGTAAAAAGAAAAAGAAAAAGAAAAAAATAAGAATGCTCTTTTCAGTTCCTCCCACGCTAGAAGTACTACTTTCCTGGATTTCTTTCTTTCTTTCTTTCTTTCTTTCTTTCTTTCTTTCTTTCTTTCTTCTTTTTTAGGAAGTCTTAAAGAGACTAGGTATAATTTTGTAAACATTATCTCAAAATGTGAACATTCAGAAGTGAACACTATAGTTAAGATTGAAATAGCAATACCAATAAAGAAACAGCCTTATTTTATTTTGAGGAGGTTTGCAATTGTCTAAAAAAAAGCTTTACTTGCAGATGAGACTGTTATGTTTCTTGTCATAAGAAAAACCAGATGCTTAACTCTGGCATGTCTTTTTAAAAAATAGCATGGCAACACAGCAGAGATCTGCAGTAAGAAAACAAAACAGTAAGATTTAAGTGACTTAGAAGCAAGAAGACCATTAAACAGCTTGACACCTACTGAGAATGCAACTTTATGTATGCTCTCTGTGGTCACACAGTTCAAGACCCTCTTTTCAATAGCCCTTTACGAGAGTAAGGGTTACATCTGCCAAGTTTGGAAACACATGCCGAGTTGGAAGAGAAAATCGATTTCTATATAGAAATAAGTCAGTATGTTATTTACCTCCCATAGATTTTTAAGAGTCAGGGGTCTAATCTGCACTGCAAAAATAATGCAATTTGACACTACTTTAAATGCAATGCTATGAATCCTTGTAGTTTTGTGAGATATTTGCCCTTCTCTGTCAGAGAGCACTGGTACTACAACAAACTACAAATCCCAGAATTCCATAGCACTAAGTCATAGCAGTTAAAGTGTTATCAAATTGCATTTATTTAAGCAGTACAGATTAGACCAGGAAAAAGGAAGTCGAGCAGACAGATATAATGTTTTAAAGTGAAGAACAATATACAGCTTCCCTGTGTCCAGCGGATGGACACATCATCATATTAAGCATCCCACTATTTGACCAGCAGCTGTCAACAAAGGGGAGCAGGCACAAGAAAACAGACATGATAAAATTAGGAAATGAGGAGGTTTCCCCAGCAATGTTGTACAGGCCATAGTGACTTTCATTTCGGTGGGACAGTCAATCTGCTCCGGAATTTACTCTAAAATTTAAAGGTGCTATCCAAGGTGCTAAAGCCTGTCCCAAAGCAAATTCAGCACCTTGAATAGTGCCAAAGTGGATTCACTGACCCAACCACCTAGAAGCTACCAGCTGCTAAGGTGTTCAGGGAAGAACTTGACAAGGCTCCCTCACTTGTGAATCTCATTTGAGGGAAACCAGTGGCAAAGAGCATGCATAGAGTGAGTCAGTATCCAAAGATTCATCTGCACTGCAGAAATAATCTAGTTTGATACCACTTTAACTGCCATGGCTCAATGCTATGGAATTCTGGGAAGTGTGGTTTGTTGTGGTACCAGAGCTTTCTAACAGAGAAGGCTAAATGCCCCACAAAATTCCAATTCTCAGAATTCCATAGCATTCAACCATGGTAGTTAAAGTGATGTCAAATTGCATTACTTCTGCAGTGCAGAAACAGCACCAAAAAAAGAGATAAAATATGAAATCCTAAGCATATTTCTCCTAGCTCATTTTAACTATGGTTCAAAGCTTGACTTCAGCTAAATTTGCAAAAGAGGGCACTATTACAACTGTGCCTGCTGCCACCATGAGGAAACTATACAGGGGAGAAAATCATTTCATATTCATAAGTCACCAAGCATACAGTTTTTACACACACAGGCATCTACATTTCTCCCAGATCAGAATGATATTCCATTTTGGTAAGTGTTCAGAAGATCACTAGACAGAGGACATTAGGTACAATGTCAATCTATGAAAAGATTTATACTCTGCTTCATAATAGTTCCATGCGCCATGCAGTACCACATGATCATACAAACAGAACTTACTTGCCCTGATGCCCTTTATGTGGTAATTCTGTCTGGATGAGCTATCATTTCAGCTTGGACTAAAATTAACTGTAGACACCTTAACAGGATTAAAAGAATCTCTTAAGTACTCTTTAGCAATAAAGCCAATTACTTAGCAGCAGGAACTCTTCAACAATTAAAGCATTCAGTGTGATTGCTATTCAACATGTATCATGCACTCAGAGGCAAAGCTGTATTTAAAACAGCTTCATTAACTCAATACTTAAACAGTATCGGATAAATTCACAATTAATTTCACCAGGGTGTAAGCACAATCAAGGGGCAATTTCAGTTTAGTTAAGCAACACATTTTCTTCTGTGACATAAAAGCATCTAACTGAATTTTCCTTGGTATTAGAAGGAATTCAGCATAACTTAAGATTTCTGTTAATAATTGCTCTATGAAACATGATACAGAATGCATGCAACATTCCTTCAGAGATCATACCTTATACACCATCCCAGCTGGAAATAAAATCCATTACTAGAAGCTCAGTGGAAGCCAAAATATTGATTAGCATTCCGCAAGAAAACCATGACAATGCCGTTAAAGAAAATTTCTCAAGACTGCTGCACAAAAGACCTGTATGTACAATGGGTTTATTTCCTGCATCATAAATAAATAAATATTAAAATCCCTTGGACTGCAATCCTGTGTAAGCACATACTAGGGAAGAAGCCCCACTAAAATGAATGGGATTTTCCTCTGAACAAGAATGTCTAGAGGGATGCCCAAACACAATCTTGTTTCACATATTGTGTAAAGTAAATTTAAAGCTTGACAAGAAAATAAAATATTGGCTATGTTAACTAAACACATAACAGCGGGGGACCTCATACTGCAAGCCATATGCAAGTCCCAAGCAGGTTGCTCCAACAAAACCAGTTAGAAGAACTAGTGTAATTTAGTATACTGTTCTTGGACTCGATCTTCAGCAAGTCACTACTGTTCAACATAGCTCATCTGACAGTGGGGATAACATGCAGAAACGTGACACAGGTTGCTGTGAAATCCTTAACTGGAATGGAAGTGTGTATTTTACTCAAATATATTAGGATAACATTAGGATTAAAAATACCCAAAGTTCAAGCCTTATGGTCATACACAAAATCAACAGATTTGTCATTCCCAGATGATATTCCCTCTTAATTTTTTAGGAACTTGTATCCACTTTTTCTGCTGAAGAAGTATTTCAAGGCTATAGAAAGTGGTTTATCTCTAAAACCATAATAGTCAAATCTGTATTATGAGTAAAAAATAAGCATCTTTAGCAAAGTTAATTGCTAAAGTGGAAATAAAAAACTAAATTTATGATTTAATTTTCATCTTGCTAGTAGTTCCCTTCATATCAATTATAATAATAATCATTCGGTATGCTTACAATCCACAGCCAATGTTTAAATATTATAGCCCAATTTGATCCTGTTCATGGCTTGAATACAAATCCCATTATCCACAGCCATTTCAAGGACACCAAATTAATAATAATAATAATAATAATAATAATGGTTTTTATTTATATCTTCCCGCCTCTCCCAATGGATCGAGGCGGGATCACAACAGAATTAAAACAGTTACACTATTCCAACATTAGTTACCGCGCAATTAAAACCACCGCTAAAAATATGAAACATCATGCCTTATCAATCAACCACAGGGTCGTTCCGTTCCGATGGTCTTCATAGGAGGTCAGGAGGGTATGTGCGGCAAAAGAGCTCTGTCTTTACCGCCTTCTTGAAAATTTCCAAGGATGTAACAAGGCAAATCTCCTCTGGGAGTCTGTTCCACAGTCTAGGGGCAGCTATACTGAATGCTTTTCGGGAAGTTGAAACTTGTCTGGATGCTGGTATCTCTAACAAGTTCTTCCCACTTGTTCTAAGAGTGTGGGGCGGATTGTATAGGGAGATGCGTTCTCGTAAGTAACCCAGGCCCAAGCCATGTAGGTAATAACTAACACCTTGTACTGTGCCCGGAAGCCCCCACTTACATGAGAACAAACCCCACTCAACTCACTGGGACTTCTTTTTGCTTAGGTTTAGGATTACACTGTTACAAAACTGAAACCCTCTGAAGCTACTAGAAAATAACAGCAGAAATAAAAACAGATTTTAAAATGCAGTACTACATGAGGCTCAAAGCCTTTCCAGTCCAGCCTTTGTTGACACATGGGAACCAGATACTAAAAGGCTAAAGTGTGATGTTAGAATAATAGCACCTTTTGGGTCATGTCTTGCAACCAGTATTGAGAGGCACACTCACTCCGATAACAGGAGGCAATAAGTTGTCATCGTAATTAGTAGGCAGTTTTATTCTCCATATTTTTGTCTATAATCTTTTTTTTAAAATGATCATATTACTGACCATCTTTATGTCTTGTGACAGTGAATTCTGCAGTTTAGCTATGTGCTGTGTAACAAAATACTTTTATTTGACACTAATCTCTCACCTTTTTGTTATCTAGGCCAACCTCAGGCTCCATCATAGGAGAAGAAGAAAAACTTCACAGTTTCCTGTACACAATACATAATTTTATACAACTCTATCACATTATCACAACTCTGTCCCCTTATCCACATTTTTTCTACAATAAACTACCCTAAACATATAATTATTCCTCACAAAGCAGTAACTCCAGCCCCTTGGTCATTATGCTTGCCATTATGTAGGGTAATTTTAGCGTGTGTACATTTGCCAATTCTCCAGTTTCTGGACTATGCCAGGAAAAAAAAGGAAATGCATCTGAACCCACGCCTGATTCCACTTTCCCCAAAGACTGGAACAGAATCGTTTTAGGCAGTTAGACAATAAAGAGCAGCGTAATGTTTTTAGCATACTGCTATCAATTTAGAAGCACATTAATTGAGTGAAATTTAAACATAACTTTTCCTCTCTAAATTATGCTCTACAAAAAAAAAAATTATGTAACTTTGCAGGAGAAGCTGACTTTGTTGTCGTTTTATGTGCTTTCAAGTTGAGTCCAACCTATGAGGACCTTATCATGATCATGATATCTCCCCTGCCAGGTAAATATGAGTGAGGACCTTATCATGGGGTCTTCTTGTCAAGATTTGTTCAAAGGAGGTTTGCCACTGCTTTAATGTAAGACTGAGGGAATGCGACTTGTTGAAGGTCACCCAGTGGGGTTCCAAGGCTGAGCAGAAATTTGACCATTGGGCTTCCAAAGTCTTAGCCCAGCTTTGGTCCGTGGGGAAGCCGCAGCCTCCAGACTGTGGGACTTCCCCGTGGACCAAAAAGAACCTGCAAAAAGTGGGTTCTTCTTGTGGCGCCATTATGACGCCACAGTGTACCAATGGCGCACTCATGACGTCACAATGGAGCCGCGACGTGCAGATGCTAGGCGTCCGTCACGTAATGATGGCGGTGCCTATCTATACAGGGCACCGCCATTTTGATGCCCTCGTCACGTGTGAGGGCGTCTAGAAGCGCCACCCCTTGCACATGACAAGGGCGCCCTATCGCGCCCATCTGGACCAGACCATTCAAACCACTATAGCATACTGGCTCTCTAGAAACTGACTTTACCTTGCTAACTGGTTGGTTTCCTGTAATATCACCAAGAAAACTCCCTTTCTATATTCATAGCAGGCTTTAAAAACTATGTTTTAATAATTTCTTATCTCGGTAGGTGAATGGATAAATTTGTACTTCCCAATGCAATACACACATCAAAAAATCAGACAAGCAACCAACCTGAAGCAGGGAACTGATTACAATTCACAGATGAATGATGTCTCATTTGCTAAACATTCAACTCATAGTCCTCTGTTCCCCCAGTTCTGATTATTGTTCTCTTACAATGCAATCATATAACTGTCAACTTGGAAGTAAGCTTTATTGAGCTTAATGTGGTTTAGTCCTAAGTAAGTGGATACAGCGTTGTAGCTTCATGCAATAACATCATTTCCAATTTTCAGGCTGTAAGCACCTTTGCTTATAGAGCATGAGCCAATTCATATGTTATAGATAACTGCATATGTGAATATGCTGCTGCCACGTATAACCAATCACACGTAATGGCATGGAAACTGACCTTAAGAGGAACCTGAACATGTAGGAAAACTACGAACACTAAGAACAAAGCTAGTACCCCCCCAGGCAGGAAGGAACAATGTAACATATATAAATATTACTGTAAGTCATACATTTAAACTCCTCTTACCTCCCAAAGTAACTTTTAATGTAGGGCAATCATCTGTGACAAACCCAGTCAGAATACTGCATGTGGGCTTTGGCTTGTGTACTTGCAAATATTCCATGGAATGCACACAATCTACTTGACTAACATCCCTCCCAGCAGAGGATGAGAAATGTGGAAGGTGTTCATTATGTCCTGCAACTTTAACCAGACAGTTCCCAGAGGACAGCTTGTAATGAACTGCTTGAGAGTCTGAACGATCAACATTTCCACCTAGGAAACAAGCAAAATCAGGCTCATCATCTTCAGGGATAGGGTTGTACCATATTTCTCCTTCATCATCTGCATCATTATCTTCGCTGGAATCCAAAGCAGGGTTTTGCAATGTCAAAGGGCTCGTCCCATTCTCAGCAGCACAAAGAGAACTGACACTTCTCTTAGGGCTTTCATGCCCTAGCAGTTTCTTGGAAAAAGTCTGAGACATCTTCGGCTCAAGCAAAGGACTTGGAAATTTCAATGCATGGGGACTTTCTCCTGACATTTTCTTATAAGCATTTCCTTTTTCCAAATTAGATACCCTTGGAGAACTTTGACGTAACCAGTTCCGCTTCTTGGACACAGTGATGCTAGCAAACCGGGGCCTGCATTCAGTGCCTTCAGTGGCTTTAAAGGTCTTAAGTTCTCTTCTGCTCACAGAAGGTATGTAAACATTTTCTATCAAATCTGTTAAGGGAGAAGGGATTGAGAGCATTAGAGTATTATTCCAGATTTCAAGTATGCCATCACCACAATCTACTTTACACACAGTTCCCTACAAAACCCGTTAGACTTTAACTTTCAAGATCTATGTGAAACTGAGAGAAAAACTTCCTCTGCAAATATAGTATAATAATATATAACCCCCTGCCAAGAAAATTCTGTGATAGGGTTGTCATAAATTAAAAATGACTTGGAGGTACACAACAACAATAAAAACTAAATGTGACACATTTGCTGAGCAATCATAACAGACAAGTGAAAATAAATTTTGAAAAAAATTCAGACAAACTTAGGCTCATTTGCTTGGACCATTGGGTTTATGCTTTTTTTAAAAAATTGGGTAAGTATGCAGCAGATATTTTTCAGTTCTTGTGACACATCAGAGTTAATTTGAAGAAACCTTAATGTGTGGTATACCAAGCAGGTGTGTGCACAGTCTGCATCTCAAACCCTACTACTGTGGTCAGAACCTGGAAAAGTTACGCTTTGGGACTCCAAATCCCAGAGCTGCTTGTAGCTTATGCTGGCTATGGGACTCTGAGAGTTGATATCATAGCTATCTATATATCCATCCATCTATCTTTTCCAAGGTTTGGTTGTGGGACATCACCTGCAGCCCACCAAAACAATGGCATCCTGCAAAGGTACAGCCCACAGTTAGATTCCACTTAGATTTCCTTTCTTGCAGTTCCACAAAGGTCTGGTATTACATCTCTCATGATAGGCCATCACACATGGCTAGTGGGTTGGATTCTGCTTCTTTGCTCACAAATGCTGTATACAAGATAAATGAGTTTTAGCCAATTTGCAGATTCATATTTTCCTCCTTTTCCTCTCATTTCCCAAAGGATGAACTGAACATAATAAGTTGGATCCAGACTCAGTCATGATTTAACTTCTGTCCTATTGATTTCAAATAGTCTATTTAGTATGGTTATTCCCAATCTACCCCTACAGCTGAGATCTGGTCTAGCAGATGAGTAGCATAAGATTTTAGAGGTGTAGCTATGCCATAATAATACTGCATCATACAGTTACACAACCCAATCATACAACACATGGCAATGCCTTAACTTTGTCCCACTGTGCAGTGATGCTGATACCAGTTAGTCAGAGCTAAACAACTTCCTTGAAAATGCAATTGCTTGCATAATGGCATTTACACTAGTAAAAATCACCAATAGTATTCCAGACAATAATTGTAAGGATTGGTAAAGCTATTTGACAGACACATGGCTCTTGTAGAATCAGATAATACAGCACAAGTCATGTTTTTTTAAAGACAGTATATAAGTTGTGTTAATAATTAAAGAATTGTAGAAAGTGTTTATGAAGGCTGTACTTTTATTAAGCCAATATACCTAAACACAATATCCATGGAAATGTTTTTAAAGCTGCAATTCTAATCATATTTAGAAATAGGGAGGGGAGTTCAAACTGGCCTTCAAATGGAACTCACTGGAATTTACTCCCAAGTAAACAGTGACAGGATCAAGCTGCAGATATCTCCTCCCAATACTGTACTACACATGTTTACTCAGAGGTCCAACTGACTGCAGTGGAACATATGCCAAGTGTGCATAGCCCAATACCAAGGCTGTTTACTTAGAAGAAAGTTTCACTGAGTCTAATAGAGCTTACAAGGAGTATTACCATAAGGCTGCAGCCTGAGTTTCACAGAAGGCCAATTCAGATCAGATTTGAAGACCCCTAACTAAAGAAAAGCAAAGAAGAAGACACATCAGAAGCCCATAAGACCTGAACCAACACTTCATGACTTCACACTGTGTTTCAAACACGTTTATGGAATGTACTGAGTTACCACTGAAGTATCTGTGTACACAGTACAGTTTAGCAGAGTATTTAAGTGTGCTTTTGTGCCACTTCAAGCTTTCAAGTTGTTGCAACTGAACATGCAGAGTGGAGGTTTTTTTTAAAGGTGTGTGTGTGTGAGCGAGAGAGAGAGAGAGAGAACGAACTGAAAGGATCTACTGTTTCATACACACACAAGGTAAAGTCTTGATCAAAACAGCACTCAAGACAAAAGTCAAGAGTTGTATGATTTTGACTACATACAACATATGTGGAGGCTGTATTATGCAGCAGTATGTGTGTGGACAGATTGTTAAAAAGCAAACCAAAACCACTTCTCCCAATTTGTCCTGGACCCCAGACAGATGCAACTGATCACTAAAAATGTATATGTTTTTATTGAAACAAATAACTAACAGAACTGAAAAATGTAAGAAGAGCAAATGTTATTTTTGATCGTATTAACCTGTGTGTGTGTGTGTGTGTGTGTGTGTGTTATCTAGTTCAGCATACAGGCATTTCATGGATGCAGTTTCACCAGGACAGACCCCAGGGAAATGGGTGAAGGTAAAAGGCTGAATATTTTGACAGCTAAATCCTCAAATCTGACCTGATGCACTGACAGCAGCAAAATCTTGACATAATTACAAACGATACGTTTGAACTTGTACTACATTCCAAGTACACAGACACTGCAAAAAAGGAATCTGTCCCCTCCCGAAGAAACCACACTTTGCTGACATTTCTTGATAAATGTGCATTTATGATACAGTGGTAGTTATCATCACCAACCAAGAGACAAGATTCTTGACTGGTATAGCTTTCATCCTTCTCTATGCAAAACTTGTTAAGGACAAAGAACTTACATTTTTGGACAATAACACCCAGAATTACCCATCCAGCAGCCCCATGCTGACCTGGGAATTCTGGGAGGTGCAGTCCAAAAATGTCTCCCCTTCTAGTTCTGTTCTTATTTACTAATCTGCCAAGTCTAATAAGCTGACAACTTCTAGGCAAAGCTGTTAAAATTTTACAGTGACTAAAGCTAGCAGTGAATCCTGTCCAGCCCATTAGATTTAATCCATCCTTATGCTTTTGATTTGTTTTTAATTTGTACTGCTTTCATTTATTTTTTATTTTTATTTTATTTTATTTTTTGCTGCCATAAGTCTCTATATTGGAAGAAAGCCAAGATATATATATATGTAAGTGTGGACTGAAAGGTTGCCACTTAACTTGTTTTAAACCATATGCAATTATTCCTCATGTATACCTACATCTCTGGGTGTGATTATATCAGTAGTCTCTCAATAAGTAAAAAACGTATCAGGTCGGACAATACACAAGTTATACAGTATATATTTTAAAAAACTACAAATCTCTTTCCTTCAAAAAGAACAAAGAATATGTCTCATTTTTCTTGTGGTAAATTGTCGGCAGTTATTATGAGGTGCACAGGAGCAACCTTGCCTAATATACATGTCTTGCAATTTAAAGTATATCCAATAGCAGAACTCTAGTTCTTCCCTAGCTGCGCTTTCAAATCCTAGTCTTCTCATTCTGATTAAAGACTGAGTCAAGGTATGGAAAATCTTTTTCAATGTCTTCATCATCTACTTTAAAATTAGGTAAATCACCTGTAGTCATTATTTTTGTTTTCTTAATGTACAACTGTAAACCTACTTTCGCACTTTCTTCTTTGACTTTCTTCAGTAATCGTTCCAAGTCTTTGCTATTTTCTGCTAGCAGTATGGTGTCGGCTGCTTATCTAAGTTGATGTTCCTTCCTCCAACTTTCACACCTCCTTCTTTAGAGTCCAATTCTGATTTACGTATGATATATTCAGTACACAAGTTAAACAGTGTTATGGCTCCTGATTTTACCTGTTTATCTTAGGATTCTGCTTCTGCCAAACCTTCTTGAACACATGCAAGGCTCAGAACAAGTGTTAAAAACCATCCTTAACCAAAACCTCCACAAGCACCCTTTATTACCTAAGCTTCAGTTTTAAGCTACTAAAACTAAGGATCTGCAGTACACTAAAGAAATATTCATTGGGAAATTAGCTGTTTTAATTTCAATTGACGAATGAAGAGCACTTGAGAAAAATGTCATTATACTATTGTCTCTCTAAGGAACAAATCAGCAGAACAGTTGTGACCAGCCAATCAAATTTAGGTTCAGGATCGACAGGAATTTTTGTAATGGAGTATGTGTTCCCTTTTGGTTAGCTTAATAAACATATATCCCTAATAGGGATAACAGAAGTTACATCCAGTCTGTTTAACCTTATTTAAGCCTCCACACCATACTAATAAAGTCAGTGGCCTTGCTCCCCAATGGAATATGATTACGATTATTATTTTTAAAGCAAGCATGTATATTCAGTGTTTTAAATAAAAAAATTGTTCATTGTATTTTATATTTCACATACTCTCTGTATATCAAACCACACTTTGGAAACCAGTCTATTTCTTTTACTGTAACTGCTCAAGCCTGTACAATTAACACATACTTTATAATTATATGCATTTTAACTTTCGTATGCCTGTAAAACAATACACAGACTGTATAAAACAATACACAAAACCAATACTTAGAATGTTTTTGCTAATTATATTTTTCTGAAGGAGTGTTATGCAATAAACCTGGGGAGATTTAGAGCAATGAAACTTTAAACCAGGCATAATCCTAAAACAGGACTTAAAACAAAATGGGGAGGAGAAAGCCACCCTTGAAGAGCATTATCCACTGCAGCTATTTTAGCATGCATTTAGACAGAAAAGTTAAAACATGAAAGAAAAACTAGCAGAAAGTAACTGCTTCTTATGGTTAATAGGAGACCACACACTGTTAAGAGGACAAGAAAAGGAGTATTTGAATTTCCTTAACTTTGAGGTGGTTCATAAATTATTAAAAGCACAAACACCTGCTATGCAAGCTGGATTTTTGCATGAACAGTGTAATACTTGAAGAATGCAGAATCACACGGCAACTTTGTTTAAGTACTGGATTTTCAAGCAAAATCTAGGAGGGATATTGATATTGCTGTAACTATTGTTGTTGTGTATGTTCAAGTCACTGAGTTTGCCTTTGCCTTTGCCTTCCTCTGAGGCTGAGAGAATGTGGTTTGCCGAAGGTCACCCTGTGGGTTTTCATGGCTGAGCAGGGATTCAAACCTTGGTCTCCAGAGTCATGGTCCAATACACTAAAAAGGGGGAATTCTAACAGGTACATCTGTTGAAATGCCCCATGCACAGGCAAACATGGTTGCCTTCTTTCACATCTGGACATGTTAGAAAAATCCAAAAACATTCACAGCTTCACCTAGTGCTGTCAGTGGAACAACATAATGGAAACAACTCTAAACACATGCATTTGTGGGACATTATTTTCAAGTTAGTTTACAGTACAATCTTATATTTCCTATTTCAGAAGAAATTCTTGCTACCCCAATGCTACTTACTTCCATTTAGGTAGGTACAGATTGTTGCTTTAGTTAAGAAGGTATGGTGCCAAGAGAAACATATTTGTGCTTACAGGATAGAGTAGGAATAACAGCTAACAGCAGCTACTCACAAATCTTCCTACAGGAAACAGAAAATGTTTCTTCTTGCATTTTAGAAACTTGTCCCTGATGAAGTTAGCAAAACTTTCAGTCCTTTGGAAAGCAGATTTCAAACACATATTTAATTTGCAAAACTACTTGCATATATAGAAAACAGACCCACGGCTATGTCTACTTCTTTGAAAAAACAACAACACAAAAGCACAAAAGCAACTTGATGAAGCCAAAGCACTACCACAATCCTGTGGGTTTATATGAACTATTCCAGACAAAAGCTGCTTGAGAAAATGAAAAAGCCTAAGACGCCATGATATAAACACGCTCAAAGTTCACCATTATCTTTTTAATTGCATAATCATATGCATGCTTAACTGGAAGCCCCAGTGAACATACCACAAGGCAAACATGAATAGGATTTCACATATGGATGGCTCTAGGTTCACTCTCCCTTTCTGAATAGCCAGACATGAGGATAGTGATCTCTAAGGCATCTCAAGATTGATCCACAAAGAACTTCAAACTTCACATTTTGCTCCTTCAAGAGGATCTTCCATCCAATTCTACTCTAATGAGTAAACCTATCTTCACAATCCAGCCAAAGTTAAGTCCTGCTGATTGCAGGGCATTGATAAATACATGCTGAAATGTCCATAAAAATGTTTACCTTAGGCTGCCTTTTGCCCCTTAATCTCTACAAAGCAGAAGGCAGTGACTGGAATATCAAGCAGGAACTGTGACTATATCCAGGCTTGTTTATTTTTGATGGATAGGTCTGAACTTTTTAATTACAGTACTAGCATCTTTTATTACCTCTTCACGCCATTTTTTCTGGGGGACTACATAACGTAAGATTTTATTCTGCTCTGTGTCAGACCCTTTGGATACATACTGTGGGCTTTTCCAGTAAAAGAGCCATTTGGACAGAAAACAAGTACACATATCCTGCTTGCTTTTTTTTACGTTCAGTTTATACCTACATCTTTCTGCACATAACACATGACATTTTGCAGCAATTTTGGGCTGCAAAGAGAAACAAATACAGAGACTGTGGGACTGGGAAGGTGATTTCACATGTGGGTTCTTGAATAAGTGAGTTATTAACTCTATCTAGCAGCACACAGAAAATTAATATATAAAGGGAAGTATTTTCTGGAAGTAAGTGACTATGTTGATTGGGCAACCTTACTTGGAATAGCTCACGCTTTATGGCTCAGAAACCAGGTACATGAATTGCTTGACCAGGTACATGAATACTCCCAGCCCACACATATTTTCTTTTTGAGGAGCCCCGCTGAATTTGTACTCTGCATAAACCAGAGAGAGGCTGTTTCCATGGTCACTTCCAGTCTTCAAACTACCCTTTTATTCCCATGCTGTTATCATTCAGTTACAATTATCATTCTACACAGATTCTAATGGACAAATGATTCAAACAATCAGTGTATTTCAAAATGGAGACAAATGGGGAGGAAATGGTTCAAAATTAAGGACAACTCCTGGTATGAGGTGAGGGCTGGATGGATCTACTCATCTGAAGCAGACCCACTGCAGTGAGTGAAGCCTGTCATAACAATAAAGCCCCATTGACTGCAATGGGTATGCTCTAAGAATGACAAAGTCTGGATCAAACTGTATATTTGCAACATAGAAAGTGCTGCTGAACACCAGTGTTCATTATTTGGAAGAGGGTGAGGAGTACAGAAATTTGTGGGAGGCATATTACTTAAATATGGCCAGTTTGTACCATGGAGAGGGAGATATCCCAATAGTAATTTGACTGATACTCTTGGTAACCCAATACAGCCTTGCTTAATTCTAGCATGAGGATCATTCATGTTTTTCTTCCCTCCTGAAAATCTGGCACAGCACTTGCAAGTTAGGATTTGGCATGGAAACTACAAACTCCCTGTTCTCTTACTCACTCACTTTCATATACCTTTTATGTTAAACTTACTGGTTTTATACAGCACTAATATTCAACTGGATTTAGGTGTCACTGTCACAAATAATGTTGCTCCAACTTAGAAAGTGAGGTTGGCTTGTCCTGCGCACCAAGGGTGGGCAGACACTGTAGAAATGGTGCAGTTTGACACTGCTTTAACTGCCACGGCTCCATCTTACAGAATCCTGGGATCTATAGTTTTGAGCGGCACCAGCACTCTTTGGCAGAAAAGGCTAAAGACCTTGTGAAACTGCAAATCCCGGGATGGAGCTACAGCACTTTGTCAGATTGCATTATTTCTACAGTGTAAATGCACCCCTACTGAAGAGGAAACGTATCCAAGGGTAGCCGTGTTTACCATATAGCAAAGTACAATAACAGCCAAAGTCTGCAGTGATACCTTCATTGGGCCAAACAAAACGCATAAAATATATGTCACCATAAAACCTTTAAAGCTAAAAACAAACTGATGATGTTTGTCCCAGGAGTTTGTGGCCTCAGAAAGGACTGAGACATCCTGGCTCTCATAGGAAGGACCTTTTTGTTTTGCTAATGGAATTTAAATCTGATGGGCTTTAAAATAGTTTCCTAGTAAACATGGCCAGAAGAAGGAGCAGCCGCCTGCCTGCACAGGTATCCCTCCATAGTCAGAGCATCCCCAGCAGCATCTTCACAAAGTTCAGGCCTAGGACTAACATCACTAACGCCTTTTCTCTCCTGTCTGACTTGTAGCACCTTTGCCTGATGGAGAAGGAGCCACTTCAAGGAGCTTTCCAACTATGGAGAGTTTGTGACGTATACAAAGTTATCGCCGTTGCGTGGATTTTGGGTGTTATTGCGTCCTACAGAAGGGTCCATCCATGAAAGGAGAGTAAGCAGCAACTGGAAAGACAGCAATCGAGGAAAGCCAGGGGCAAGAAAGTTGAGAGGCAGCCTGGCACAGTGGTCTGTGCGCTGGACTGGGACACTGGCAGACCAGGGTTGGAATCCTGGCCCAGTAGGTGACCTAGGAGAAAGCACATACTCTCAGCCTCAGAGGGCGGAGAAAGCATAAACCCTCTGAAGCAGATTGCTAAAACAACCATGAAAGGTTTGCCTTCAGGTAGCTCTGGATGGGAGCTGACTTGAAGGCACACAACAATAAGCAATCCTAGTGTTGTTATGGGGACTCTGGATGTGATGTTGTTGTCTTACTGAAGGGTCCATCCACGGTGCAGAGGGATGGAAAGTTAAGGACTGTGTGGGGCAAAAAGGCTAATCATCATCATCATCATCATTAACCCTCCTTACCTGTCAGCAAGATTCTTTGGTCTTTGTGTGCCTTGTGGCCCTGTCCTGTGGCGGAGGGGGCCGCAGGGGAAGGGGGCCCTTCTTGGGAGCCCAGAGGGGTGCCAGGGCCCTTCCAGAGGGGTCCCTTCGGAGGAGGAGGAGGGGGCGGCGGAGAGGGCGGCGGAGGGGGCGCGGGGGCCCGGGCGCGTCCCTTGAGGGCCAGGGAGAGGAGCCCTCCTTTGTACATCCACTTCTGCAGCTTCCTGACCGTCAGGGCGGCGGGGGGCTTGAGGGCCTCCTTGGGGAGCAGCGACGGAGGGGGCGGCGGAGGCGGCGGCGATGGCGCAGGGTCTGAGGGCAGAGGGGCGCCCTCCCTGCTCCCGACACTCGCCTGCTCCCTGGCCGCCGTCGGGGGAGGCAGCCTGGCCCCGAGGCTCCCGCAGCGCCTCCTGCTGGCCCTCGGGGGCTGGGGTGCTGGCGAGGAGGCCCCGGGGAGGCTTCCCAGGCTGCGGCTGAGGCCCTTCCTGCGGGGGCGAGGGGAGGGAGGGTCCCCGGGGGCGATGCCGAGGGGGGCTCTCTTCTCCCCAGGCGGGGCGCTGGCGGGGGGCAGGTCGTGCATGGCGCGGAGCAGCAGCCAGTAGGCCTCTTGCAGCTGGCTCCGGAGCCGCGCTTGGTCGACGGCGCTGCTGCTGCTGCTGCTGGAGCTGATGCCGCCGCTGCTGCTGCTTCCGACGGCGGCGGTGGCGGCGGCCCTCTGCCTGGCTCCGCAGCCCCATCCTCCTCCGCCGAGGAGCAGGCGCTGGTTGTCGTAGTAGTCCCCGTCCTCCTCCTCTTCCTCGTCCTGCTGCTGCTGTCTGCCCGGGGAGAAAGGGGGCGCCCTCTCCGTGGAGGAAGGCTTGCGGGGCCCCTCTTGCCCGCTCTTGCCCGCCGTGGCCCCGTGGCTGCCTGGGGCCTTCCCCCGGCGGAGCAGGCGCCCGTCCCCTTCCGCCCCTCGCCGCCCGCGCAGCCTGGAGAGGGTCCTGCGCAGGGGGTCGGCCATGGGGCGGCTAGGGCCTCCCTCCCGAGGAAGAAGGGCCCACCGTCCGCATCCGCATCCTGCTCCTTTCAGGAGGAGGCTCCTCCGCCGCCTCTAGCCAGGGCTCCCCCGCCGACCCTCTCCTCCTCCTCCTCCTCCTCCTCCTGGAGGCATACTTGGCATAGCTGCTCAGCGGCGGCGGCGGAGGGGGAGAGGGAGAGGGAGGGAGGGAGGGCGGCCTCCACTGCGCATGCGCCGCCCGCAGCAGACGCTGGGCCTCGGTCGGCCGGGGAAGCAAAGCCCAGCAGCAGCAGCAGCAGCAGCAGCAGCCCTGGCCGCCTCAGGGCCACAAGGGACTGGCAGCCAAGGAGAGGCCACGACGACGGCGCCTCCCTCGGCAGCCTTAACCCCTGCTTCCTCCCCGTCGTCGTCGTCGTCATCCGCCTTCCTTTTGGACCCCAGCCAGAGCCAGGCTGAGAGAGTGTGACTTCGGGAGCCCGGATTCGAAGCCCGGCCTCTCCCAGAGCCACCCCCGTCCTCCTCCTCCTCCTCCAGGGAGACTGCTGAATAGCATCATCAGGGCATAGAGAGAGACCGTGCAGCACCTTGAGGCTCACTGAAAGGAAGACGTTGTCAGCAGGAGCTTTTGGAGACTCTGAGGAAGCAGACTTAAGCCTACGACGAAAACTCATGCTGCCAGTTTCCTTCAGCGAGCCTCAAAGGACCTACGGATTCTACAGACTAACAGGGCAAGACCTTTGAATTCTAACATATGTATGTATATATGGCCCAATATGGCCACCCTCTGCCTGTTTATATATATCAACAGGCAGAGGGTGGCCATATTGGGAAACCCCCCTCTGAAGAATTCAATGCATCTCAGGAAGTGGACTTCAGTCTACAAAAGTGGCTGCTGCTGCCGACTTCTTTCTTTCGTTGGTCTCAAAGGTGATGCAGGACCACTCCCCCAGAAGGAACCCTATAATAGGGTCGCCATAAGTGAAGTCACAAAATGACTTGGAGGCACTCAGCAACAACCTTAGGCTGCAATGTAGCCAGCATGGCATAGTGGTTTAAGCACTGGGCTATGACTGGAGACCAGGGTTCAATTCTCCACTCAGCCATGAAACCCATTGGGTGACCTTGGGCAAGTCACATCCTCTCAGCCTCAGAGGACAGCACTGGCAAACCTCTGAGCAAGTCTTGCCAAGAAAACCCCATGATAGGTTCGCCTTAGGGTCACCATAAGTTGGAAATGGCTTGAAGGCGCACAACAACAACAACAAGGCTGCAGTGGGCTAACCCTGGGTACCAAGTTAGAGGATTCAGCTCTAAGTTTGCAAACTGTCCCAGGCTACTGCCATACTGCAGTCTGACACGACTTTAACTGTTATGGCCTTATCCTATAGAATCCTGGGATTTGTAGTTTCTTGTGGCACTACATGATTTGCCAGTCTTGCCAGGAAAAGATGGCAAACCTCCATGTTTCTCTGCAGGATGACGAGATGTCTCCCTTTTGCAGGAAATGTCCTACATTTCAGCCTTCTGTTCAGGAGGAATTCCAAAATGTTCTCTATTTTGAGCACAGCTGAGAAGCATGAATTTTTTATTATTGTTTTCTGCTTTTATATTGTCATGCCCTACATTTTTCTTGAATGTCCTACATTTTGCAGTGTCCTGTCCTTCTTTGTGATGATGCCATTCGGTCACCTTGTGTGTTTGTATGTATCCCATCTTCACCGTGAAGGAAAATCTTTAAGCGCCTCGGTTCCTGCATCTGTGCAATGGAGTTAAAAAGGTCTTCATACAGAGCTGTTACTAGAATAAACAGGGTCAAAAATCAAGCCATTTGCAAACTTTCTAGTCTTTTAGAGAAGGTCAGTCTAGTGTTTGATGATATGACAGTGTTTTACACTGATACTGTATGTAGTTCTGCCATATTTTCTATCCCCAAAAGTACCCATTGGTGCAATATGTTTTTAAACTCATTAGAGACATAATATATCTGCAAGTGCACTTATGAAATGAGTTGTTGTTTGTGTTTTGGACCCACCTTCTTATTCCAGGCAGACCTGCAATGCTTGTTTGGAGCAACACTGGAAAGGGCATCCATATCTTCAAACTTCCACAGCCTTGCGCAAGCTATTGGGAAATTTAGTACAAAAGGTACTGTACTTCTCTTTAGTACAATCTTGGAAAAGTCGCCATAGTGGCTCAGGGATTCTGGCAACTGCTGTTTGGAAAAGTAACTTTTTCTAGTCTGTTGGTACAATCCAGCAAAAAGGCTAGATGCCTTCCTATCACAGATCATGGGGAACATGGGAGTCATACCCTGACATAGAAGCCACTCCACCTTTCTAGTTAAAATATAGCCATCCTGTTCTTAAGGACTACTGCACTGCTGTTGTGATATTCCACACAGGGCACTTGTAGACACCCGGAGAGCCAGTGTGCTGTAGTGGTTTGAGCGTTGGGCTACGACTCAGGAAATAAGGGTTCAATTCCCCACTCAAGAATAAAACCCACTGGGTGACCTAAGACAACTCACCTTCACTCAGCCTTAGAGGATGGCAATGGCATAGAATCACAGAGTTGGAAGAGACCACAAGGGCATCCAGTCCAATCCCCTGCCATGCAGGAAATCACAATCGAAGCACCCCCAACAGAAAGCCATCCAGCCTCTGTTTAAAGCCCTCCAAAGAAGGAGACTTTATCAAATTCCAAGGGAGTGTATCCACTGTTGAACAGCTCTTACTGTCAGGAAGTTCCTCCTAATATTTAGGTGGAATCTAAATTTTCCTGTAGCTTGCATCCATTGTTCAGGGTTCTGTTTTCTGAAGCAGCAGAAAACACGTTTGCTCCATCCTTCAAATACTTAAACAGGGCTATCATATGATCTCTTAACTGTCTCTTCTCCAGGCTAAACATATCCAGCTTCCCAAGTCTTTCCCCATAAGGCATGGTTTTCAGACCTTCACCATTTTGATGGCCCTCCTTTGGACATGCTGTCACTTGTCAAATCCTTTTTGAATTGTGTTTCCCAGGTGAAGCCTGACCAAAGCAGAATAGAGTGGCACTTACTTCCCTTGCTCTAGACACTATACTCCCCCCTCTGAAGAAATGTGCCAAGAAAACCCTGATAGGTTCACCTTAGGGTTGCCATAAGTCAAAACAACTTGAAGGCACACAACAACAAAACTTTAGATACCCACTTTCTTCTAAGGATAGGGTGTTCTCGCATTTCAAAATGGCAAAGAGAAAGCAGAGGCCCTGGGAGCTGGCCAACACAGGCACCTGGTGGTGGTGCTAGTAGTAGCTGCCATGATCACTTCCACAAGTTTCCCTTTGGGACTGGTTTACCATCTGGAAGACAGGAAGAGCTTTCTGGGCCAGCTGCTGTCTCCTGGCCATGACAAGTTTAAATAAGGACACTGCACTGTCACACTGTGTCACAGGGCACTGGGATCCTCTAGCCAAGTGGAAATTGCAAGATAAGGTCAGAGACAGCTCTGCAGTTTACCTATGAACTGGAAAAGTCAATGAATTACAGTTTTCTGCTCAGCCTCCAAAGTTGTGAAACTCCTACAGTGAAGCAGCTGTTCTTATCGCCATAGCAGTTATGAAATAAGAGATGTTTGTATGGGGTCCCCCCATTTCTTATTTGTGAAGGAGTTACAAAGTTGACAGCATTTGATAAAATTAGAAGGACTATTTGCAAGAAGGAATTTTTATGATTATTGATTATAATTGATTGTTGATATAACTGAGTTTATAACAGTTTGGAGGTTAGCTCCATAACAAAGTAAGAAAATAATTGTATTTTTTAAAAAATGATTCCTTCCTTCCTTCTTTCTTCTGTTGCATACATTCCCTAAATCCATAAAGCGTGAAAGATAAATAAAAATGCTGTTAAATACATAGCTTAAAAACTAATTAAAGCTGATTAAAAGAAAATATTTTGTAATGTATTGTCAGTGTTTCATAAGGTTATTGTCTGTCTCTGATAACATATATTTCAACCAACTTTTCTGAAAAACAAAAGTATCTGGGGATGGGGAAGTTGCAAAGAATCCCCCCTTTCTTCTTCCTCTTATTTGCTTTTGTGTGAGGATATGAAGGGAGAAGGCAAACAAGGGGACAGCTGGCCTCATATAACAGCAAATGTAGCATGGAATTGGTCACAAAGTGGTTTTTGAGGAAGAGCCTTTTGAGTAAGCTTCACAAGTTGATCTTAAAAACTCTGGCACTAACACACAGCTTCATCTTGGGAGCTCACTTGATTGAGGACAACTTTGAAATGGGGATGCCAGATGTCCCTTGTTTAAAATGGGTTGCTTTTATCTAAGCCCTCCACAGAACCCCTTGCAGCAGGATGATTTATCATCAGCTGGTGGAAACTTTTAATGTAATCCAGTGTCAGCAACATGGTGAATGATGCCAGAAGACCACCTTGTGTCACCATGGGTCAGTCATTCACTCAGTATTCATTTTCAAGGCTGACGAACAACCATGGCTATCACATCTTAGCCCTCAATATTTTTTATGGCAAAATGACAGCTTGAATGTGTACCCAAGGATAAAATTACAGAATTAGAATAACCTCTGGGTTTGGTTTGTTAGTATTCCGCATTTTCCTCAGATGTGGTCATTTGCTACTCTGCTCCAAAAGAGAGCACATTTTCAAAGGCCCGTGTTATTAAGTGAATATGAAATTTAACAAACAGTCCAGAAAATACTTTCCTTCATTAGGACTGAGTTTTCGTCTTAGTTCTTACATTCAGCAATTGAAGAAATAAGCCTGTGTCTGTGTTATATCATTGCATGAAAGTTTAGATGAGGGTTTCCACAGGTGAATGTTTCTTCATAACACTTACCGTAACTTAATCCTTGGAGAGGGAATACCATTTTATCTGAAAGGAGGATCTTATATTGGCATGATAGTTTTCTGTCTATAGCAGGAATGGGAACTGTATGGTCCTCCAGATGTTGCTGGACTTAGGGCAAATGTAATGGGCTTTCCTTTGCAAGATTGTTCAGAGGGAGTAGGCCATTGCCTTCCTCTGAGGCTGAGAGAGTGATTTTTCTAAGGTCACCTCCATGGCTAGGTGGGGATTTGAACCCTGCTCTCTCACAGTCATAGTCCAACACTGAAGCCACTACACCACACTGGCTCTACAACTCATCATCCCTAGCTGTGATGGGAGTTGCAGTTCAACAGGAGCATCCCGCTGCTGTCTATAAACCTCCACCTGCATTCTGAAGTGGTACAGTCAAGATACATGTTTGTCACAGGCTTGTAACCTTGCCCATGCCCCTTGGTCACTAGCCACCACCATCGCAAATTTCTGCATGTTGGCAGAGACAGGACGAAGAGCTGAATTTCTGTCCTCCGGCAGCCTTCTTAGTTTCTGTGCTGGACAGAAAAGAGAGAGAGAGCATTCCTTCCCTCCTTCATTACTGGTCTCATGTAGCTAGTGGACTAGTACTTAAATACAAGACTCATATACTCTCTTGTTAGTTATTCATACGAACTAGATTTAACACTCAGACCTCAACAGAAACATTCAACAGGCTGTGGATATTCCTCAAAATAAATATCAGGAGAATTTGACTCAGTCTGACGCTTTTATTGCAATTAACATTTCTTTCATAAATCCCCAAGCTTATTTTTTATAGCCAGAAAGGCTGTTGATCTTTCTCTGAGAAGCAAGTAATATTTTTGGCCTATCTCTCCCACAATATCCCTTGGCATTTGAAGGAAAACATTGCTACAGGTTTTTGTTTTCTTTCACTACAGGGAGGGCCAAAGGGGAAGAAATAGGCTTGTATTTACCTAATGTGCGCCATTGAAACTAGGCTCAGGAGTAGAAATGTGATGTGGTGGCATGTGTCAAAGGACTCATTATCACCTACTAACAAGGGACTATTAACATACCTTGTTTTAGTGTAGTAGCCCACAAACAGCAGACACCCACAAGTTTGTTACTACTTGCTTTCAGGACAAAAAGCAGACATACTCCAAGCCATTCACAACCAACATTTAACACTTAAAAAAAAAGATTCTGAGTTAATACAATGCCAGCAGTGTACATAGCCTTTTATGAAGTAACAACCTACACACACGTATGAATGATCTATATACATGTAGGCACCTACACTGAAATAGTTATGGGGAAAAATTCAATACCTTGTTGAATCATTCATTAGAATGGGGACTGTAGTCAAGAAATCCCCAAAAGACTAGGACTTGGGAGGGCATCTATGAAGGAACTCCAGTGTGAAGATATATTATTAATACTAAAGTCAGGATTATCTATGCCACTGTATTTCTGGTTTTTACATATGGTTGTGAAAGCTGGACAGTGAAGAAAGCTGACAGGGGCGGGATACAAACCGCCGCTTTGCGGCGCTTCCCCGTCGCCGCCGTTTGCTCCGCGCGGGAGCTGCAGCAGTCAAACCGCGCGGCTCCCGCGCGGAGCAAAAAAGAAGCTCCATTTCGGAGCTTCTTCTTGCGGCGCCTCTATGACGTCGCGAGGCGCCTGGCGCGGACTCGCGACGTCATAGGCGCCGTGACACGTCTGGACGCTATGCGTCCAGTACGTAAAGATGGTGGCGCCCATGTAGAAGGGGCGCCGCCATCTTGTACGTATAGGATACGTACTAGGGTTAGGGGGGTGCGGAAGCACCGCCCCTTCCTAACCCTAGTACGTATCCTATACGTACTATATGGCGGTTTGTATCCCGCCAGGAAGAAAATCAACTTACTTGAAATGTTCTACACACACCATGGATTGCTTAAAAGATTAATACAGTTGACTCTCCTTATCCATGCATTCTACATCCATAGATTCATCCATCCATGGCTTGAAAATATTTTTTTAAAATCCAAAAGGCAAGCCTTGGTTTCACCATTTTATATAAGGGACACCATTTTACCATGCCATTGTATATAATGGAACATGAGCAGCCATGAGTTTTGGTATCCATATGGGGTCCTGTAACTAAACCCCAGTAGATGCCAAGGAGCCACTGTAAATGAATCTGAAAGCAACTCCAGCCTGAACTCTCTTTAGAAGCCAAGATGACTAAGATGAAATGGTCATGGACATATCATGAGACGATATGAGTCACTAGAAAAGACAATGACGTTTGATAGGGTAGAAGGAAGTAAGGAAAGAGGAAGACCATATTACAGGTGGATAGACTGGATCAAGAGAGCCAGTGTGGTGTTGTGATTTGAGCATTGGGCTACAGCTCTGGAGACCAGGGTTCAAATCCCTGCTCAGCTGTGGAAACCCACTTGGTGACCTTAAATAAGTCACACTCTCCCAGCCTCAGAGGAAGGCAAAGCAAACCATCCTCTGAACAAATCTTGCCAAGAAAGTCCCATGGTAGGTTTGCCTTAGGATCACCATAAGTCAAAAACAACTTGAAGGTACAAAACAGCAACAACAAAGACTCACTCAAGGAAGCCATGGTCCTGAGTCTGCAAGACCTGAGCAGAGCCGTTGATAATGTTGTGTGGCATGTGACGTAAGAGTTCTAAAATAGTGCAACTATGCAAGAATGATGTGCATTTAAACATTACAAAAATCATTATTTCTGTATGAGCCAGAAGTCAGCCTTAGAAGCTGTGAAGCAAAAGAAAGAAGAAACTGACATAGTATGATTCTGGGATCGTTCAACTCATTTCTGAGTTATGGCAACCCTATTGAAAGTGTATCATGGGGTTTCCTTGGAAAGATTTGTTCAGAGGTTTGCCATTGTCTTCCCCTGAGGCTGAGAGCATGTGACTTGCTCAAGGTCATCCAGTGGATTTCATGGCAAAGTTGGGAATCAAACCCTGGTCTCTGGGGGTGTTTTTATAAGCAGACTATTTTGCATGGTCCTTCATGTATCTGCAAGTAGGGACTGTACATTGAAGGGCCAATGAAATGTCATCATTTTTACATCATAAACTTCTGATGACTTTATTAAGACTACTTTATTATTACATTCCGATTTCTGAAAGCCTTGCTCAGTAGCTAGGGTTATGTAGTAAGTAATTATTTAGTAGTAATTAATTACTAGTAATATATGTTGATAACTTAGCATCATTATCATCAAATGACTCTTGAACTTCCCACTTAGCTCACCTAGTTCAGGGTTTCAGTGGAGAAGATGGGAGTTTTACAATAAAACAGGACAAGGAAACAGCCTCTTTAAATAGTGACATGTCAAGTATGTGGCAAATAATTTGGAACCTTATCCTTATTGTGGCAATCCTATGTGTATCTGCTCAGAAGTAATTCTTATTTAGTTCAGCAAGATTTATATCCAAACACATGGTGTAGGAATGCCGCCTAAATCAATGTTTTCTGAAAGTTTCTGCAGAACAGAATTATGGTGGGCAACAGCATTTGGGGGAGAAGTCTGCCTAAGTTTTGAAACTCCCCTCCGGACTTTGTGTTTTGATTAATTCATTCATTAAAACAGCAGCGCTAACTATACATATTCAATCACATATTTCTCTAATAAGATACAGATGGAGCCTTGCCATTTTCAGATTTTCTTATACAGTCTCTGCTTGCATTTTCAGGTGCTTCAGCTATCAGATATGGCACCAATGAAGAGAGAATACTAATGAGTGCCATAGGCATGAAATTCAAGACATGTGCAGTGTTAAAATTCTTTGCTTAAACAAAATTTACAGTGATACTGGAACACCAAAAGTGGAAGCAGTTTTTCTCTGTCATCCTCATCCCATTGGGTTAGGAATAGTTTCATTCCCATCTATGAGGTTTCTCTCAAATACGTGGTTTTAAGGTTTTAAGTTGTATGTTGTATGTGAGACAGGAATAGAAATTCAGTGGATGGCTTTTAGAAAAGGTGAGGCAGCAAAATCAAGGTCACCTGCATCAGCAGCCCTTCAACTGACGCATGGAAGAATTTCGGTTCCTTGTTTAAAAAGATAGGCAAACAGCTCAGGGTGACCTTGCTTCTGTTTGCACGGTCCGTTTTGTTCCAACATATCACTTTATGCAGACTGAATCTTTTTGAGACACCTTGATGCTCTTGCATCAACAGCATTTCAATGACACCTTTTGTATTTTTAAATCGATCTTGCTTTATTATGCTTTATTTTGCTATCTGCAGCCCGTTAGATTTTTAAAAAACCTGCATGGTATTTTTTTTAAGTGCCTGTGTTTGCCAGCCAGATTATAGTCAATATTTAATGGCATTGAGGCAATGTGAGTCATCACTGAAGGTTGATACTTTATTAACTTATCCCATCATGTGTAACTAGCTACTGACCCACCCCCCACCCCGCACCAAAGTTTGTTTTCTAAGGTTTTAACAGCTACTCAACTCAGAATGGGAATTTAGGAAACTGCCTAAATCTGCCTAATTAATCCTGACTTCATCAGGTATAAGCAGACTTCAGGATTGTGAAGTATCAGTGGCGCGTTACAGACCGCCGGATTGCGGCGGTCTGCTGCCGCCACCGGTTGCTGCATCCTGGAACCGCAGCAGCCAAATGGCGTGGTTCCTGGACGCAGCAAAGAAGGAGCGTGAAAATCGCGCTCCTTCTTGCAGCCCAGAGGAGACCTGTAGATATTGGCCCATGGCCTCCCTAATTGGGTCTAGCATCTGATGTGCGATCTTCCTTTCTTTCTACTGCCCTTCACCTTTCCTAGCATCAAGGTCTTTTCAAATGAGTCATGCCTTCTCATGATGTGGCCAAGGTATGACAGCCTCAGTTTCATCATCTTGGTCTCCATGAGGAGTTCTGGTTTGATCTGTTTAAGGAGCCATCTGTCTTTGGATGTTCACAGTATCCTTATCACTTTTCTCCAGCACCACATCTCAAATGAGTTGATTTTTCACTGTCTAATTCTCACATCCATAGATGGTGATGAGGAATACTATGGCTCGGACAATTCTGAGTTTAGTGCTCAGTTGTATGTGTTTAGGATTTTATCTAGTTCTTTCAGAGTTGAGACTAGTTCCCTATTGCTCTCCATTATAGAATCATGTACTGAGATGATTTGAATATAAGTACATTGCCAAAAAAAACCAGTGTAGTTGTAGGCTACATTAACAGGAGTTTAGTGTTTTGAACAAGGGAAATAGTAGTGCCACTCTATTCTGCTTTAGTCAGACACATCTGCAGTGCTTTGTCCAGTTCTGGGCACCACAGTTCAAGAAGAATACCGACAAGCAGAAATGTGTCTGGAGGGCAACCAAGAAGATCAAAAGTCTAGAAACAAAGACTTAAAAGGAAGAAATTAGAGAAGATTGGAAAAGAGAAGACTGAGGACCTTATCACACATGGGGGGGTTTGCAGCTCAGATCCGCGGTCACTCCTGTTCTAGCAACGCAAAGCATGATGATTTTTCACACCAGATCCAGAGTCACTCCTGACTAGCAATGCGAATTAAGGTTAAAATGTGATGTTTTACCACACCTGGTTGCCTTTCTGTTGCCCTTCCGAATTGAAGGGGAAGAGAAGTCAGTTCTATTCCAAGCAAGTCATGTGATGCGGATTCAAGCAAAACGGAGTGAGTGCACATTGTATTACCACACTGAAGGGTTCAACGATTCGAATCGGCAGCCAAGCACATGCTCAGTGGGGCTCTGGACGCTGTCCTCCTTCCCTGCCCCCTCGCTGGGGCCAGGATTGGGATGCAGGAGAAGGCAGCGGATGATGGGGATGATGGGATGGGTGGCAGAGGAGGGGAATGACGGTGCAGGATGCAGGGGGTCAAGGGGGGGGGCGACATCGGAGTGGTTTTCCACACCAGCCCAATTCGAAGTGAAATCGAAGTGAGCTTGAATGCGAATTCTGTGAATTCCCTTTTTTTCTGAATAGATCAAAATGAGGGGTTACTTTGGATTCATTGCGGAAGCGCCACGGAAGGAGCTCCCATAGAAAGGAATCATATCTGATAACACATTCATGTTATGACGTGAATGCACATTGTTGGAAGCGCAGTCACGTCGGAACTGACCTGCAAAAGCTCTAAAAATCTCCATGTGATCTCTTTAAATATCTCAAATAATATAATGTAGAAGATGAAGCAAACTTGTTTTCTGCTGCTTCAAAGACTAGAGAATAAATCAATGGATTAAAATTACAAGAAAATAGATTCCATCTGAATTTGAAGAATTTATTCTTCAGTGGATCCTATTCAACAGTGGAATAGATTGCCTTGGAGGGTGATGGGCTCTCCTTCTATGGAGGTCTTTAAACAAAGGTTGGATGACCATCTTTCAGGGGTCTTTTCATTGTGTATTCCTGCATGGTAGAGATGCCCCCTGCAGTCCCTTCTACCCTGTGATTCTATAGTTTTACAGGGATCTTAACATAATCAATTAGGAATAGGTTTCTTTTCTTGTTGTTGCTGTTCTTAAAAAGGCAGAGCCAGAAATTCTTAATGATCTAGTGATCAACTAGTAGATGCTGTTCTGTCATATGCCCATTTTTGCTGGCACTAGGTTTTTGGACAAGAATTTTACCCAGATCTTTGAGATGCTAGGGAATGAAGCTGAAGCCTTGCTCATGCAAAGTATGTGCTCTAATACCCAGCTAGTAGCCCAGTGATAACAACATTGAACTTTGAAAGAATAGCAAAAGAAATTATTCTGAGATACAATAATCAGACTAACATAAGAATAAGAAAACCGAGTTGCAGTGTACAGTTTCAGGCAAAAGACTTTATTTCATCACCTGCTACTAGGCTGGTTTTCTTACAAGGTGGCTAAGCATCACTAGTGTGAGCACTGCGGGACACACTCCTGTGGGGCTTCAGAAGTCCCATGTGGTTTCCAGGCTCTGAGAAGGGGCAATGCTCCAACTAATTAGGAAATTGGTCCATTTTCAATTCCTGTTGGATCAGAGCATAGCTGTTCTCGGAACCTGACAAGAGACTTCAGGAGCCAGTACAAAAACTCTGAAGACCACTCTCAATGCAATGCTATCTTTCTATTGGAAAGTAATATCTTATTTAGGCAAACCTTTGTTCCTCTGGCTTTGTGTTGTATTTTAATTTTTGCATGTCTATGTTTGTAGCAGTAGCAAGATTAGAAATAAATCTGAACTGCCTGCTGGCCAAGGAAGGCTGTCTTCTAAATCAATGCAGAGGCCAGTTCTGACAGCCGGATTCTCCATAGGGGTATTCTCAACCTGCATTATCAGACTACTCTGGATATACAACTGTGTACGTTAAAATTAATAAATATAGGAATTTGTTGGGAAGGACCATCACCTGCCATACTTTGTGGATACCCTTGCCTAGAACAAAGGCTATCTTATATATTACAGGTACATGGAAGGCAGAGCCTCCATTCATTAAGATCCCTTTAGTAGCCCTTAAATGATCATTCTAAGCTAAAGCTAAGATTACTGACAAAAAGTATTCAGTGGAGAATATGTGGGAAATGTCTGAACTAGAGGTATAGCCACCTAGGGATATGGAAAATTTGGAATGCCCATTGGTGTCTTTTTTTTAGGGGATATCTTTTTCTTGTAGCGTATCTATCTATCTATCTATCTATCTATCTATCTATCTATACATCTATCTATCCATTCATCCATCCATCCATCCATCCTGTTCATGCATTACTCTCTCATTTGACAAATGTCACTATAACAGCTTGGAATGGAGGGATGCTTGCAGGAGGTTAAATCCTTCAAGCTTTCAGTGTGTTGTTTCTGTTTCTGCACTTCATCATTTTACTAATTAGAGAACATTTTTGGCTAGGAGCACATAGGTGGGCAGTTTCAGCAAAGCACAAACACACACGCACACACTGGGATTGTAAACAAGGAGGAGAGCCAGAGAAGTAAAAAGCCTACTAGTGAAGTCCAAAGCTCATACTCAGACTGCCTGGAGGCATGTGGAATTCTACGTCTGTTTATGCTGCCATGCAATTAAACAAATGAAATATTTCACATGTGAGTCATAGCTATGTTAGACATATGCATAACTTTTTTTGAAAGCTATTTCTTTACCAAAGCCAGGAGGAGGAAAATCCCATTGCATAGATGTTTATGAGCTTACAATTTAATTCTTGGAATTTGAACCTTATTTCTTCCCAGCGATAGCAAAATGCTACAAAAGCATTCTGGGTATGGGCATGTAAATGATTGTATAGAATGTCTTTTGCATGTTCAACAGTGCAGCTTTCAGATGCAACTAGGATAAGGGTTAGTGGAAAGAATCTCAGTCATGTGCAGAGGCCAATATTTGATAGACGTTTTAGTGACTTCCATTGTATGAACATGGTCTCCACAACATGTCGGGGGTGGGATGGGGTGGGGTGAAAACCCCTCTATTTTTTCAGAGCACATTAGGGGGGAATGGAAAAAAAGTTCTCTTGTGGGCACACTGATGGGTACTAGGGAGTTTTGGACTTGTTTGTTGTGTCCATTCAAGTTGTTTCTGACTTATGACGACCCTATCATGGAGTTTTCTTGGCAAATTTCTTCTGAGGGGCTTTGCCCAAACTCACCCAGCTACAATTTGACCCCTGGTCTCCAGAGTCATAGTCTAACATTCAAACCATTACACCATGCTGCCTCTCAAGCAGACTTAAGCAAACCTTTTTCAGGAGCTCAAAATATTTCAAATGCATTCAAAGGAATTCTGTTTCACCTTTTACTTAACTTTATGTACAGTATACTTATCTAAGTAGCATAGATGCTAAGAAACCCTGTTAGTAAATTGCGAAGATGTATATCAGAATAACAGCAATAGTGGCTGATATGCATTGGTGCGCAATGCACACTGGTCCCATTGTGTAACTCTCACTTTGCCAGCTGTGCTATGTAATAATGTAACAGCAGCCCATTGCTGGATAGAGACATTAAAAAATTACCTTATTCTAATGTTGGCATTCATAAATCCACTTACAAAAACATTACTTCCATACAGGATTCTGGCAATTACCTCTCAGTACTTGTTCCAACAGCCCTGTAAGTAGTCCACTATTGACATTTATATAGTACAGATGAGAAGCTATGGCTTTATTTATTTATTACATTTGTATCTTGCTTTTCCTCATGCACTCAAGGTAGTGCACAATTTTGGGTGGTAGCACAGGTTACGAGAGAACAGTTGGCCCAAAATCACCCTATAGGTTTCATGGCTCAAAGAAGACCCTAACCAGACCGGGCTCTATATCTAAACAAACGCATCAACACTCTGGCTCACTTTCTGAACTGATGGGGAAAAGTGGCATCAGAAAGTGAGGAATAAAGTGGTACAAAGAACTGTAGCTTGGGTGTTAACAGGGCTGGTTACAGGGTTCAAACCACTTCCCTGTTCACACAGCAATGCTGGTTGCTAGCCTTTTCCCAAAAATGATACAAAGTGATGGTTAGGACCTATAAAGCCCCATATGGCTTAGGTCCAGGGCAGGCTTTCTGACTAACCATATCTTTCTGCATAAGCATACCTGGCCCTGAGCTGGGATGATCTGCCATGCCCACCCTCCTTGCCCTGGCTAGGCTGGCCATGTATCCCCAAGGATGACACCTGGTGAGTAGTGGCACCCCAGCAAGCCAAGAATGGGAGAGTGAGAAGATTGCAGAGGGGCTTCTCTGAGGCCCAGCATGTACTCTTGTGTGTGGAGAAGTTGTCATTGGTAAGGGGTTGTGTGGCATTACACATGAGTGTGGTCTCCCCAGTTCCCATGATGGCTGCCCCCATATTGTCTGGCTGGTGAGGGATGCAGTCATGGGGTAACAACATGAGCCACACTGAGGTGACACGAACCCTCTGGTGCTACTTGTTCCCATCTAGCAGTCATTCATTTCAACATGGCATAGTGCCCCAGGGTACTTAATATGAGAAATGCGGAGGAGGACAATTACATGAGACATAAAGCATTTTGCCAATTAAAAGAGTCAAATGGCTGTTACACAGGGAAAACAAAAGACTCCACCCAATCAAAAGGTGGCATAGAATGAGCTGAATTACTCCAATAATGAGCAAGATCTCTACACAGCCAATAATGTTGGAAACTAAAGAGTTGCTACTTTTCTGGAAAAATGATCATGGATATTCTTTTCTATACTCCAGTTCTATACTCCTCTGATCTGCCAGATGTTTTGGCTTCTAATTCCCCTCAGCCACACCTAGCATAGCCAACAGTGGGAGTTATCTGGCAAGCGAAAGATTGCCCACCTTTGCATTCAGACACAATAAAATCTTGATAAACTGAGAGCCAATTCATCTTTGTTTAGTATCGTTCATGTTTTCACAGTCAACAAGGCCATTGTACTGTAGTTTCTATGCTCAGATCTATAACTGTTCTTATTGTTATTCTGTTTTGTTAGGGAGAAAAATCATCCTGGGAGAAAGTAAGCCTGCGAAGAGCATGGACGAGCCCTTTTGGGTTTCCAGGTTAGGCAACAAAACATATTCAGCTTCTTATCTATCATGTCTTCTGTACTTCCCTACCTGCACCCTGAGATTCTCATAGTAACCCTGCTCTTCAAATTATGATGGCTGTTGACGTTTTAAAGGTCAAAGATATTCAAAATATTTGCATTCCTCCTCTGGATAAAAGTGCCGTCTTATTCTAATCTCCTCTCTAATAGTTTGATCTCCCAACTGTGTCTCTCAGCACAATCTTTCTTATTAATTCCCACAGAAACTCCAGTAATTTGGTATAATGTTTTGAAAGGTGAAAATACCATGTAACTGGTGATACACAGTTGGCTTGTATACTAACGTGCCATTTGAAGGATTATGGCTGAAGTCCAGAAACCACTAACTCGCAAATAGTGCAGCTGGGCTTGCTGGTGAATAGCTTGTCTCATGCCAGAGACACATGAAATATTTTTAAGAACTCCCTATTAAACCTAATAATTGAAGCCTGTTGCATAAGGCATTCAAAGGTGTTTATGAATGAGGTGAGAAATGCTGTCAGTTCTTGAATACCTATAGCACATAGTAAGAGGACTGCAGTCTTCAAAGGCAGCTAAGATGGGCATTATTTAAATAAATATTCTTGCTTTCATCATTTCTACCTTTCAGCAGGCACAGTGTATAGCTCTGTTTCCAGTTTCAGGGAGGAAGGACCACTCCTTAAAACTAACATGAGCCCTAAATTACCATTAAACCCCAGAAAGAGGACTAGAACATACTGTATTTACAAATTGATTTCTGTGGAAGCAAGGTGAAAGGGTCAGAGCCAGCTCTGACAAAAGACAAAGGGAGAAAATAATTTCAGGTAACCAAGCAAGGGGACAAGAAATGGTAGGTGCTGAAGGAGAAGGGTGTGGGTGCCACCTGTCTTGCCCAGCATCCCCTCAGCTAGCAGGCACAAGGTAAGGTACTGGCCCATTGGCATATTACTTCTTTTGAACTACAACTCCCACAACCCCACAGCCAGGATAGGCAGTGCTGTCTGAGAGATTCTGAGAACTATCGTCCAAAGAAATATGGACTGGCCTCCTGTATTGCAGATATGGATTCGTGACCTACAGTCAGGGATCCATAATTGCTCCCTATTTACTAATACTGTTTATTGATGATCTCAAATTTGCCCCCAAACCAGCCTTATGAGCCAGCACCTCAACTGAGCCATGGAGATGTTGAGCACTCAGTGCAACTGCCAGCTGTTAAGGTAAGTTTGGAGACTGGGCCAGGAGGCATTACTTAGTGAAGTGTTTGTAACTAAGTAGGCCAGTGTTTCCAACTGCTGGTATTCAATTACTAGTCTGGTGAAGTGTCTGTACATGCAATGAGAAGGAGCACCATCTTACCCTTTGCTTCAGGCTCTTGGACTCTGACCTCTGCTCCTAGTCAGAAGAAGGGTCAGTAGGAGATTGTAGTGCTCCATTTTTCTCTCTCCCAAGAAAGAGATCACTGTAAGAAGAAAGCCTGCTGCTTCCATTATCCAGCGATAAGGAACTTTAGAGTTACTAGGATCTTCTCACTAGGAAGATCTCTGTGCCAACTGTTTTCCTCCTGGGACCCCGTAAAAGAAGGGAAATATACTCTGGTCTCAGACAGAAGAAAAGGAGGCCATGTATAAATTCTGCATTGTTGTCATTCCATCTTGATTCTGTAATATGTTCTAAGATGTCTTGGTGACCGGTTGTGACTGAAAAATAAAGTATAGTTTGGCTGTGGTGTCCAATTTTCTGGAAAGTATTGTTCACACCAAACTGTACAGATATGAAACACAATGACCAAGTAAGACTTCTCATTGTACACATATACATACCACCAGACATGATCATTTACATAGGGTTAGGCTGTAGCTCCCAGCAGCCCTAGCCAGTGTAGCCAATGTCAGCAAATCCTGGGAGCTGCAATCCAACATCTGGAGGGCCACACTTTACCCACCCTGATCTACATGCACATTTTTTGGGATTTCATGAATTGGGAAATCAGCAATTTGTAATATGTCACAGATACATTAGAAGGTTTTTTAAAAACCTTATTACTTAACATATTTTAACACAACAATAAATTACTGTTTCTCTCTCCTAAACCAAAAGTTCAACAAACTATTTCCACTATTTCAATACATTCTTCTACATAGTCAACCAAATTTTCCTGGCTATCTTGGAACAGAACTTTTAATGGATGCAAACTGCTCTACTTGTCTTGTCTGGAATATAAGACTATTTATTTGAATCTTATTTAAGCCATTTTGTGGCTTGCCTGTGAAATCCTTTGTGTGTGTGTCTACTACATTATTCAGTATATCTTGGGTATATGTATGTAAGAGGGCAAAAAACAGTCCTGCTTCCAAGCTTGTCTTCTAAACCTGTTGACCACATGAGCTTGTGGGGCAAAGGAATGGAGAAGCTGATTTTAATAATGCAACCAAGGAGGGAGTGGTCCAGAAAGAAATCCTAGATGAATGTACCTGTAAGGAGTGGTAATGTTTTCTTTGGAGTTGAAGCCACAAAATATATCCTCAGGAAAAGGAATGTTCCATGGGGTGTTGTCATACTAGGATTGGTCTCTAGGAGATTCCTTAAGGAAAAGGATAGAGAATAAAGCTCATTTGAAAGGTGATACTGAAGAAGAGTTCTACAGATACCAAGGTTTGCCAAAATAATAATAATAATAATAATAATAATAATAATAATAATAATAATAAATGGGTCTGAGAGCAAATCAAGCCTGAACTCTCCCTAGAACCCAAGATGACTAAGCTGAGAATGTTATACTTTGGATATGTCATGAGAAAACAGGATTCATGAGAAAAGACAATGATGCTTGGTAAAGTGGAAGGTGAGAGCCTGCATGGAGTAATACTTTGAGCATTGGACTATGACTCTGGAGACCAGGGTTCAAATCTCCTTGCTTGGCCATGCAAAGCCACTGGGTGAGCTTGGGCAAGTCACATTCTCTCAGCCTCACAGGGAGACAAAAGCAAACCTTCTCTGAACAAAAACCCTATAATCAGTTTGTGTTAGGGTCACCATAAGTTGGAAGTAACTTGAAGGCACACAACAGCAAGATAGAAGGCAGCTGGAAAAGAGGAAGATGGCATTACAGGTGGATGGAATCAAGCAAGCAAGCTGCAGTTTTGAGATTATAAGACCTGAGCTGGGCTGTTGATAACAGGGTGACTTGTTAGTTTCTCATTCACAGGGTTGCCATAAGTTGAAATTGACTTGATGGCAATTCAGAACAACAACAAAGGGAATGGGCAGCCATGGAAATCTTGATAGACAAGGTATTTTGTTCCCTAAGGCAAATGAAAAAATGCTGCCTTCCAGTTCCATTACAAAAGCCAACTGGACTGGCCATTGAATCTTAGTTCAGCAGTTGTAATAGGACAACATCCTCCACAACACCTAAGAGGAGCAAGCTTCCTTAAGGAGCACAGAACAGGCTGTGTGGCACACATCTCATCATCTCATCACTCTTGCCTACTGCCCAGCAACTGCTACCTAAGCAACTTCCTCATTCTGCCTGAAGGTAGGGATGAACCTGTTGGGACTCCAGTTCCCGCCAGCCCTAGGCAGCATGGCCAGTGGTGAGAGATGATGGGAACTACAGTCTGAACAAAATCTGGAGGGTTGCCCATCCTTACATTTAGGCAGTAGTTTTCACTCTTTGGTCCTCCAGATGTTTTGGACTTCAGCTCCCCAAATTCCTGACTGTTATCCAAGGAGGTGGAGACTTTGTAGAGCTGAAGTCCAAGTTACCTGAAGGACCAATGTCTGAGAACCACTGATATGGAGGACACTTAATATATTAAGTTGGGAGAGGAATGGTGAACACAAAGGTGTGACACTGGAGAAAACAGCTGCCTACTTTTTCTTCTTTCTTTCGTTTAACAGATTTTCCTTTTCATGGCACCATTGAGATGGCTAGTATGTTTCCAGTTCTGTTCCATTAACGCAGAACTGCAATACATAGTTCTTACTTACTTTACACTTTAACGTTGCAACATGATTAAAGACATCTTCCCCACCCAAATTAGAATTCAGGCTCAAGTATCAAAATAAACACATCATACATCTACAATAGAGATTAAATCTCTTAATGCCTGAAAGACAGGGGCTATCTACTTCTCTAGGAACAATGAACTCTTTCAGGACATGTGTGTGAGAGAAAGAAATGGCTGTGGGTATATAAGCATCTCCATGTTCTGTGCCTGGGCTGACTTCAGCACATGGCATATGTGCCTGCATGCCCACAAGCCACAACCAACTTTGCTAAAGGGTGAAGCTGATGAAGGCTGGCACATTCTTTTCCTGTGGCTTCCATGTGTCTGGATCCTTACTGGAAGTCTCTGAGCAAAGGCTGGGAAGCCATTTATTTGGGGAGTTATTCTAATTCTGCACTGCACTGAGCAAAGAGGAACACAAGATGACCTACGAGACCCAATTCCAGTTCTCCCATTCTGGAACAGTCCTGTAGTTTAGTTCTGAGTACTGCTAGCAGAAACAACAGTAGAAGGTAAAGAATCAGAATATATCCCAAATGTGTGTGGACAATGCACTCTTCTAAGTAAGGTGGCAGGACTTCATCTGTTTTGGTAGGATGTGAAGGGCTTTTAGGTACCTGTGGAAGTACTGTATATTCTCATGTATAAGTCTAGAAATTTAGGTCAAAAATCTGACCCAAGAAACCTGAGTCAACTTATCCACAGGCCAATGTAAGTACTGTATCTTAACTCTTATTTAAAAGAAGGAACCATCCCCTGGTGAAAAGCAAGATCATAATCTGTCCTGGAAGCAGCGAACCCTCTACTCTCTCATCCATCCAGCCTTAGGAGTGAGGACAGAGCTATGTCTGCTGGAGTTCTGTAAATTCTTTGACATTGTTTTGCTTTGCTTCATCCTTTAGATCCTTTGCTATATGCCCCTAGGTTTTACCAACAACTTTCCCATTAGGTCATAATTTTGGCCCCAAAACTTGCCCTCAACTTATACATGAGGTTGACTTATCTACCCTATATAGTCGACTATCTAGGACAGTGAGGGCCTGAACAGACTAAGGACTGGAGCATGGCTTTGGTGCTGGAAGCATGCATCATTTAAACAGCATACCTCCAAAGTGACCTGAGACAGTTTTATTTTGACCCTGAGTTCTGTAAGAAAGATACAGAACATATTCTCTCCTGCCAACCAGTTTTCATTCCACTTGGCTTTCACACCTCTAATCCCCCTATTCCAGTTAGACTCCAGTCATAGGCCTAACTCAATGATAAGAAGTAATCACTACAGTACAGTCTTTCTGACTCGATACGGCTGCATACCTGTATGACAGATGGGTCCCTGTTTGGGCACTTATTAGCAGGTCAAAGCCTGCAGGCCGTGAAAGAAGGAATCTTGGAGGGGAGAGAGGGTGTCTTAGGCAGCTGTAACTGACTCAACCTGTTCTGTAGCTTGCCTCCTACTAACTGTTGAAGCAGGCAGGTAAGGCTCCAAGGGAAAAGCCAGAACACCTATGTCAACAAAAACATTGAAATAGTAAGTGTGGCTTTTGAAAACACTGAACCGCTTGGTCTTTTTTCTTTTCTTTTTTAAAAGAAAAAGGATACATGTTTGTGATAAATCCCTGAAATGGTTAGAGAGGAAGTAATGTTGATAAACCATAGGAGACAGATCGTTTGCTTTTCAGCTAAAGAACAGTCAGAGACCATAATTTTCAACACATGTGCTCTGTTTCTCAGAAATGGAACGGCTCCTGCACACGAGACCCATGTTAGTACAAATGTATTCTGGACTAAGAACCTAAGATCTGCTGAACATAAAATGGTACAAATAACATTCAGGCCTATCAGAAAATCCACACATGACATGCTAGGATTCTGGCATTTTATGGGGTCCCACAAAGCACAACGTGTGAAGACATGCTTATTGGCAACAGCTAACTACTCTTCCTAAGGTGTGATCCAGCCAACAAATATCTACTATAAAACTCTATAATAAACCATGCATACACAAAGATTAAAGTTTGAGCATTAAAGCCACCAAACTAGCAGACCAATGGCAAAGGCTAACAATACACCCATCAAAAATAGGTGCTTCAATGACAGATAATCCAGACTGCACAAATTAGTGACCCAGTCTTAAGTAATGAAAGGAGGTAAAAGGTTTTGTGGGGTGCTTCCCAATCTATCAGGGGAAAAGTTCTTTTAAGAACGTTTGAGAAGGTGGTGCATTTCATCATGTGAAGCAAAATTCTTCTGCTCCATAGAGAAGCTCAGAGCGACCAAATGTTCTGAGGTGTCAAGTGCTCTCCAATATCTCATCTCTAGCTGTGTCAGTTTCTTCTTTGAAATTCCAGAGTTAAGAGAGAAAATACCCCCCCTAATGCACTGAAGGCAAGGCTCCTACTGGAGCCACATGAGATGTCATGGAGGCATTTATTTAAAATAAAATAGCTTTCATAATTAATTTGAACTAGTGTGGTGTCATGGTTTGAGCACTGGACTATGAAGACCAGGGTTTGAATCCCTGCTCAGCCATAGAAAACCATGAATTCTCTCACCCTCAGAGGAAGGCAAACTCCCTCTGAACAAATCTTGCCAAGAACACCCCATGATATGGTCGCCGTAAGTCAGAAATGACTTGAAGGCATACAAAACAAAGTTTATTTGACTCTGCCTTGAAGGTAGCATGCTCATTTGCTTCTATGCTTGTTTTGGAAAATCTGTTGTAAAACACAACCACTAATATTTAGGAATCTCTTCTGTTCTCCAGTCTAAGCTTATGGACTGGTAAATTGAAAGACACCTTTGGATGGACCTACAGTCTTCATTAATATACATTGTTCTCCCCATTCCCCCATGCTCTTACTTTTAAGAGAAGTAATCGTGGTCTCTGTCTCTTTTTCTGAGAAAATCCAATGGTTCCAATGTGATTAATTTCTTTCAAGCATTGCTCTTCATGTTTTACACCATATGTTTTGCCTAGACAGAGAGCATCCAGAGCACATAACAGGCTCTGAAAAGAGAATTCTTACATAAAAAACAAGAGCTTGCTCCAAATATGATTGATTTATTTTAAGCCTTGCCCTCCATGTGCCAGACCATAGTTTTCAAACAGTCCAAAAGCACATGGCAGGCTCTGAAAAGACAAGTGTGTTACATAGAGCATAGACTTTCTTTAAAAAATGTAAAAAAAGAAAAGAAATGTAGTGACACACTCAAACCATCTTTAACACATCAGTGGTAACATGTTGCTCTGTCAAGATTTTCTCACTATCTAGGTCCAATGCATCATCTCACCACTCTTCAGTTGTGGATGGCTTCCTCCTTCTTCTTAAAAATAACTCCGCAAGCTCTGAATTAATGCTTTTTTAGATAACCTTTTTTATATCCATGTACATGTGTGTGAGTCGCTGAAAGTGTCCATATATGTGCTTCTAGTAGAAACATCCCCATTTGGCTAAATGAAAAAATGGTGTGTGGTGTTGTGTACCTTTGTTCAAGACTTATGGTGACCCTAAAGTGAACCTGTCATGGGGTTTTCTTGGCAAGCATCTTCAGAAGCTGTTTGCCATTGCCTTCCTCTGAGGCTGAGAGAGTGTGACTTGCCCAAGATCACCCACTGGGTGGCCAAGTGGGGATTCAAACCCTGGTCTCCAGAGTCATAGTCCAGCTCTCAAACTACTACACCACACTGGCTCACAAAAACAGAAACATAAAGTTAGAAACGTTAAGCTTTCCAAGTGTTAACTTAATACAAGTATCTCTTAATCTGGGAGATTTAAATTGTATGTGTGTATGGACAAGGAAGTATGACAGATTTATATTGGGTCCAACTCACAAAGTAATAATTTTGACTTTTGCTGTAAGAGTTTAATGGCTTTATTTTTAGCTGCAGGACAAACAGTTATGGGCCTCATTAATAAATTTGGTCTTTACTATCCTTTAGTTGGAAAAAATGCTTCTGAATGTGCATATTGTTCATTAAATGAGTTAGTTACTTGTTGACATGTAACAGCCGAATGCTAATCCCCAACTCCATGGTTCAAGGACAGAATACATTTCATGCAGTGTGGAAGGGGGAGAACCCAAGGTTTGGGGTATTTCTCGATGCAGAATGTTCTGAGCAAGTCAGAGCAAGTATCTCAAGTACAACGCTGTTCTTGCTTGCATTGAGGGGACATCCCAATCCCAATAGGGCATATCGTCTCTACAGAAATATCTGTAATTCTTCATGCTGCCTGAGCATGTTCTTCAAGGTCTCTCTCTGCTTCAACTTTCCCCTTCAACTGGCAAGAATTGTTTCTGAGCATTCTCCAATCCTGCTGCTCTTAGACAAACCCTAATCTTATCCTCCATTATTTCTTCTCATTCACAGAAGTGGTTCAAGAAATGTATGTTTTAGCTAGGATCAGCATGGCTGCAGCCATGTCCTCAGCATAGGTATGGCATGGGCCATTTGTGGGTCTCCAAATGATTTTGAGTTGCAGCTCACATCAACCCTAGTCAATCCAGGCAGAGCTGAGGGATCATGAGTAGCAGTCCCTCAAAAGTGAAGGTCCATAAGATGTCAATGCTGCCCTCTTTCAGACTCTGGTCTGTAGAATACCTCGCTCAGTCTGACAACTACTGCTGTAAATATGGGTGAGTAATTCTAGTGGATTCGCTGGAAGGCTGGTAACAGAAACCTTTGTGGATCCAACTACATAAGTCTGGCATGTTTTCAGACTAAGTGGTGGGAAATGCCTATATTTCATAGCATGGGATAGTCCTCACTTGCATGTTTTGCATTTATTGTTTTGGAACTGACCATTGGAAAGGAACGTGTGCTTCGTCTGCAAGTCTGAACTCTGTTGTAAGAGAGAAAACTGTCTTACCACAGGGAATATATATAGTATTCCACTTAATTTCTAGTCTGAACTACTGTTTCCTTCTGTGTTCTTCATAAACATATTGCTTAGAATACACAAAGAGCAGGGAGAAAAGGACTGTGATGAGAAAGCTCTTACATACTATATCAGTGATGTGCTGTATGATATGTTCCAGGTGTTTTAAAAGACAGTTCTCATTATCACCACATTTGATACTGCTGGCTGGGACTAGTGAGAGATGTAGTCCAAAACATCCACTGAAATTATACATGTCATATAACTTGATTTTTTTCAAGTTGAATTATTTTAGTTTCATTCCTGCTGCTTGGATCTGGAATATTAGTCAAGCAGTGTAGTGGTTTTAGTGTTGGACTACGCCTCTGGAGACTAGGCTTCAAACCCTGCTCAGTCATGGAAACCCACTGGGTCACCTTGGACAAGCCTCACTCTCTCAGCCACAGAACAAGGCAAAGGCAAATGCCCTCTGAGAAGTTTGCTTTAGAGTTACCATAAGTTGGAAATGACTTGAAGGCACACAACAACAATAACAGGAGTAGGCGCTGTCCCCTCCCATCATGTTCCACTTCTATCATTTTTGGTCTTTCTCCCAAATTCCTTTCCCACAGACCTCCTACCAGAGAAGATGGCTGAATTAATTTCTGCTATGTTTACCTTATTCCAAGACCACTCGAGAAGCCAAACAGTGAATTTTTTTTCCAGGAACTGCAGAAACAAAAAGAAAAAAATTAGAGACGGTAGCTATTTGTTCATACATTCACCCCCAGAACAGCCACAAAATGGTTATACATGGCAATAATCACAGTGAAGTTTGGGTTGTTGAATAATGTGAACATCATGGCACATGCCCTCCAATTACTCTGATTTGTCAGGGACAGTCTGATTAATCTCTGTCATCTCAAATTTCCAGCTGCTATTAAAATGTCCCAGTTTCTCTCTCTTCTGCTTGCTTTTTCCCTTTGTCCTCAGCTTACTTCAATTGATGCAAACTGAGTTCAAAATGCAAAAATAGTTCATACTCAGTGAGAAGAGGGGAAGGGTGAGGAAGGGCTGAAAACAAGCCCTTCCCAATAGGCACAGGCAAAAGCATACTGCTGCAGCCCCTTTTAGCTTGTATGCATTTCCTGACTAATAACTTTTACCAACTTGACCACACTATGATGCTGCATGGCCACAAATGTCCCAGTTTTTACCTGGGAAGCAACGGAAGCTTTAGTGCTGGAATCTGATGCAGCACATTTTTGGTTCACAAACCAATTGGGCCATTTGAACACTTAAAAACCCTTGAGGGATTTTTTTTGAGCATTGGAAAGGAATGTTTGAAAAGAGCAATTACTGCCAGCCTCCCACGGCCTGCTGCCTCTTTTGCCACTGGCAAAACTACATACCTCATGATTTCTCAGCAGAAGTATGATAGTGCTTTAGTTGCCCGCTCTCTCATCTTTGGCCGCCGTCTCTGGGTTGTATTTGTGAGACATCTAATAACACCCACAACTGTACAACTCCTTGCCTCCAGGCTTCCAGAGAAAATGGAAAGGCAGGTCAAATGGGAAGAGAATCCCATTTTTAGTTTTAAGGGCTGCAGCTGGCTAGGTCTACCACCAGCTCCTTAGCAAGTTGGATTTAAAGCATGTTGAATTTTGATTTGCTGTTACTGGGTGGGTTGCACCTGGAAATGTTCAGGCAATGTACCATTTGACTAGAAATGAAATCAATTTGACTTGAAATGAAATGAAATAAATAATACAACTTTTAAAAGTGTGTCTGTATCACACTGGCGTATTGTGATGTACCACGGCTAAAGTAAAAGTAAACGTAAACTCCAGGATATGATTTTTCAGTGCCATGACATTAATGTTTTTTTAAAACAGAGTTTGCAAAGTTACTTTAAAAAAAAGTTCATTGCCATTGAGTAATTCATTGTTGTAACTAATTCCAGTGTTTTCTTTTATCGTTTTGTTATTTTTTTTCTAAAATAATAAAAAGAAGATAGGATGGATAAGAATAGCATAAAACTCTGAACGGCTTCTGTCAAAACAACTCTAAAAATGGCCTTAAGGAATAATTTTTAAAAAGTAAATGGAAAACATTGTTCATAACAACAATCAAGTGACTTCATTCCTATTATGGAACTATTATGTTACATTTGTTATGCTCTTGTAACAAAACAATATGGTGGTGGTGGTGGTAACTACAGTTGTTATACCCCCTTTGGGTTACATCTGTTATAACTTGTTGTTTTTCCTGGGTTTGTTTGTTTGTTTTAATTGCCTAAGGTGAAGAGAGTCTCTGCTTCAAGGGAGGGCAAGCTGCACTCAAGTGTTAAACCCTTTCCCTTCTAAAAGAAAAGGGTGGAAAGACTGTCCTACAGTTGAGGGAAAGGAGGGGAACTTCCTAGGCTAACCTTTCTTTGTTGTTGTTGTAGCCAAGTAGTTTCCAACTTATGGCGACCCTAAAGTCAACCTATCATGGAGCTTTCTTAGCATGTTTCTTCAGAGAGGTGTTGCACTGCCATCTTCTGAAGCTGAGAGAGTGTGACTTGCCCAGGGTGACTCATGGGTTTCTAAAGCCAAGCTGGAATTTGAACCCTGGCCTCCAGACTCCTAGTTCAATGCTCAAACCACTACACCATTAATCCTAGTATATAAACCAAGCACACTGGCAGATTTCTAGGAAATGCTCAACTGTGGCTCCTTTGCATAAATCCTGCTGTCCTTCTCTTCAATATAGAGGTGCTTTAGCTTTGGTAAGCTAAACCAGCCTTCCCTAACCTGGTTCCCTCCAAGCGTATTGTTCTACAAGCCCCATCACTTCCAGGTCAACGAATACAGAGAAGAGCCTGATCATTAGCTTTATCGCACTGTGTTCCTTCCTTTCCTTCCGTTCCGTTCTGAGCACGGAACGGGAGGAGTAGGGACGAGTGCGGGACGAGCGGGGGACAGATTTTACTGCACGCACCCGTCCCTCATTCGTTCTGTTCCCCCTCTCTTCCATTCTTAATCCGTTCCAGAGGGGGAAATTTTTGAGAACTGTTCTGAACAGTTCTCAAAAAGCGTTCCCTCTGGAACGGAATGGGCAGGGAAGAGAGGGGGAACGGAACAAGTGAGGGACGGGTGTGTGCGGTAAAATCCGTCCCCCACTCGTTTCCATTTCCTGCCGGGCTGGGCCGAGAACCTGGTGCGATAAAGTTCAGGTGCACCGACTTGAGGAAAGATCCTTCCAGAGCATCTGCATACACACCAGGGATTGAGGGAGATGTTGTGAAGTTGCACCTAGAATGCCTGGTCTGGAAACAGACAACTCCAACTGAATTATTGCTTAACCATGAAGCTTGTTTTGGCACCTCAGGGAAACTTTCTTGTTGCTGTGTGCCTTCAAGTAGTTTCCGACTCATGGCAACCCTAAGGCAGTGGTTCTCAACCTGTGGATCGCGGCCCCTTTGGGGGTCGGACAACCCTTTCACAGGGGTCACCTAAGACCATCGGAAAACACATATTTCCAATAGTGTTAGGAACCAAGATGAAAATAATTATATGGTTGGTGGTCACCACAACATGAGGAACTGTATTAAAGGGTCCCAGCATTAAGAAGGTTGAGAACCACTGCCATAAGGTGACCGTATCATGGGATTTTCTTGGCAAGATTTGCTCAGAGGAGGATTGCTATTGCCTTCCCCTGAGGCTGAGACTTGCCCAAAGTCACCCAGCGGATTTCATGGCTAAGCTGGGAATCGAACCCTGGTCTCGAGAGTTGGAGCCCAACCCTCAAACCACTATGCTGGTGTAACATATCTCCTCATCCTACATGATATCTGCCCATAACTGGGTCTCACAGAGCCGTCCCTGTCCTTGATGGCTCCAACACTGCAGCACAACATGGGTGTTGTAATGACTCAGTGTGGTCTTCTCTAATCTAGTGCCTTTGAATGTTCTGGACTGCATCATTCATGACCATTAGACCTGGTGGTTGGGTTCTTGGGAATTGTTGCTGTGGCTGTTTCTTCTCCTTCTCGTCCTTTCTTTTTCTTCCATCTTCTCTTCTTCCTCCTCCTACCATCACATCTTGCCTTTTTCCTTAGACCCAGGGTTCAAGGTGGCTGATACCATAAAAGCAAATGCAGTATAGATGAAAAATAAGAGAGCCAGTGCAGTGTAGTGGTCTGAGTGATGGGCTAGGACTCTGAGAGACCAAAGCTCATCCATGGAAACCCCTGGGCAAGTCATAGTCTCTCCACCTTACAGGGAGGCAGTGGCAAACCCCCTCTGAGCAAAACTTGCCAAGAAAACCCTGTGATAAGGTCACCATAAACCAGAAATGATTTGTGCACACACAGCAACAACAATAGATGAAAATGTATGTGTTCATGTGTGCCTCCAACTTACATGTCAAATTATGGCGACTCCATGGATTTCATAGAGTTTTCTTAGGCAAGGAATACTCAGAGGTGGTTTTGCCAGTTCCTTCCTCTGAAATATAGCCTAAAATACCTGGTATTCCTTGGAGGTCTCCCATCCAAATACTAACCAGGGCTGATCCTGCTTAGCTTCAAAGATCAGAAGGGGATATCCTTTATGATATTTAGGCAACATACACAAGATATTAAAATTAAAATGCATTAAACAACCCATAATGTTAAAAAAACAATTTAAAACGCCTGGGTGGGGAGTGAAGAGAAAAGCAAATTAAAAAGCAGTATGGGAGACTAGGTTGGTCCCCGCTCTCTTCTTTTCTCAGCAGGCAATGACCTTTTTATTCAGGCAAGACCTTTACCATCTGAGTTGGTTTGGAGTTATAAGTGGCCCTTGTTACTTTGTATTTTTTAAAATGTTTCAATTATATTTTTAATACCTGAATTTTACTGTTGTTAGCTGTCCTGAGTTCAATTTTGTGGCAGGATGGTAGGATATATTGTAAATGTTCAAAAATGAATAATCTACAGGCAATCAGACATGGGAGACAAATCTTTTAATTCAGTCAAACTTTTAAACTTTAATTTTTAAGAAGTAGTATTAGGACTCAAAGTATGATTCACCATCTGCATCAATTTATATGCTACTATTCCTGGCACTTTAATTCTGTTTTCTCATAACTTCTTCCAATTTTAATTGTGTTTCTTAGCAGGTTTAAACAGTGAAACAACAAGGTATGTCAAAATATTAAGTAAATTCCTTTCATTTTGTCCTGATTATAGTACAGTACTTGCAATTGAATCCAGAAAAACTCAGTATGTCGAACAACCTGACATATTTAACTGTCTCGGTTTTGTTGGGTTTCAGTGTCCCCTGACTGGTTTAAATCTGAATCTGGTTCCCAGTTCAAGGAAAGAATGCTTCATCCAGCATTTCACAGTTGCTGCCTGGAACATCTGCTGAGACATTTACATTTGTCCTAGGGGGCATATGTAGTGCTTTTGTTAGCCTCTGGCCTTTAAGTCACACAACAAAGGCAATTTGTGCCCCACATACACATTTCATCACACCGAACAACACAATTTTAACTCCAAGCTTCCCTGGGGCCCAATCTGCACAGCACTAAAATGTAGTTTAGTCCCAGTTCTAACCTTTGCATGTTTGCTCCTTCCTGGAGTGCTCTCAGTTGTTTTGTTGCTTGAGGATTATAACTCCAAATAAAATTAACACAGGGGTTGTATACACTGATGGAAAAAAATCACCTTTACCTCACAATTTCCTGGTCCGCAGTGATCCTGCAGTGGAGTAGGACTAGGGAGGTGATCATAGAAGCATCTGTCAATGTACTTGGGCAGATCTCAGTAGATGGTGTCATTGATTTGCATCTGGCTATGGAGACATAGCCAGGTGCTTCTTTCATCCTCCCAGGCCAGCCCCATTCACTGAATGTCCATGCAGAACGTGCTGCAGAAATGGTGAGTTCTGGGGATAGACCCAGATGCTTCTTTGATCCCGCATCTTACTATCACCTACTGAATGGCCATTGGTATGTGTGCTACAGCAGGTAAATGGTGAGTTCAGGGACGTAGCCAAGGGGGGGGGTCCTTGGGGTCCGGACCCCCCTTCCATTAGATAAAATGAATGGTGTGTGCCGCTGTGCCACTGCACCCAAGCCACATTATAATGGTGGCACTTAGTCTGGACCCTCCCCCCCTTCCAAAAATCCTGGTGAGTTCAGGGTGGCATTGTGTGGAGCGATGTAGTGTAATTCCACATGTGGAAACTATTGCACTATGCTGTGCTATGCAACATCTTGGCCACTGAGTGTAATTTTCCCTGAAGGATGAGCTAGGATGCAGTAATTCCCAAACTTTGTTCCTCCTGGAGTTTTGGACTTCAAGTCCCAGAAGCCCCAGACAGCTTGGCCAAGAGTCAGGAATTTGGGGAGCTGAAGTTCAAAACCAAAGTTTGGGAACTACTGAATGTCGGTTCCCAGACTGATATAGAGTAATAAAAGCTCATGTACCCAAAGAGGTCCAAAAACAGTAGATTAAGGAGAGGAGAATGAGAGATGTGTGCTGAATGAATGGAATCCAAAGCTATTTACAAAGCAAATTTACAAAGCAAATAGAATGTACACTGAAGTATTTGCTTCAGTTTGGATTTTGGGTGCTCAGTCCAGGATAATACATTTGACAACAATCTGCAATACCTGCTCTTTGTGAGGAATTCTTCCTTTCTCCAATCTCTGGTGAAGACCAAAACTCCCAAATAGTAAACCACCTATACCTGAATAAATCCACTTAGGCTTGTACTACAGATGACCTGCTCAAGTACTTTCCTTCAGGTCCATCAGCCTGGTAAGCATGAGAAAAAGGGCCTTTACTGTGGTGGCCCCATTACATACAACCTTTCCTACTAAAGGCTCCTCTAGGTTCATTCTTGACAACTTTAAATCAAACCTACTAGGATGGGCAATTTGCAGCCCTCCAGATACTGTTGGACTGTAATTCCAGCAATCCCAGCAGGATAGCCAATGGTGAAAGATGTTGGGAGATGTGCATCAACAACCTGAGGGCAACAAATGGTTAATTCTTGATACCTCAGCCATTTTTTAGCTGAATCTTGATACCAATTGGCATTTTATAAGCAACACTTTTAACTGCTGATTATATTTTTCTGTGTTTGGAGTTGAAATGAAAGATTTATGGTGCTTTAGGTAACTGTATTTATACTTTTATGGTGAGCATTTTCTGCTTTCTGCACTGCTTTGAAAGGTGGCATTAAAGTATTTTAAGGAAGAATAAATAAAATAAAAGATACCTGCACCTTGACACGAAAAACAAAATACAGATTAAAAAAATAATAAGACTTCAACAGGTCTGAAATTCCAAACACCCTTTTGACCTCTCCAAATAATTAGAACTGACTTGACTCTCTCTACACATATTTCTTGGGTAAAGAAATGCAAACACAGCCCTCTGAGACACAAAAGCAGTTCAAACAAACTGATTAGAACAAACAAAACAGAACTTGCAAAGACTGTTGAGCAGAAACAAAAGCTCTCCCTCAGACTCAGCAAGTTTTCAAGACAGCAAGGAGGTCAGTGGAAGGTGTTTTTTCCTTGTCCCTCAGCAAGACAAAACTATGTGCCCTGTTAGAAGTTCAGTTAATACATTAATTTGGCACCCTCTACTGGTAGTTTGAGCATTGGACTACAATTCAGTCTGGAGATGAGGGTTGGATTCTCTGCTTGACCATGGAAACCCACTGGGTGACTTTGAGTCACATACTCTCTGCTGCCCCACAAAATCCCACAATAGGTTCACCTTCAGATAACTGCAAGTCAGAAATGACTTGAAGGCACACAACAACGACAACATGGAATTTGAAAAAGGGGGGAAATATAGAACAAAACAAATCTTCCCTATATATCATATATAACAACTCACCTCAGTCTTTCTTTTGCCATTTATTGTATTGTAAGGTAGTTATTTCCAATGGCATAGGCATCATCATAAAAACTGACATATATGCAAGCTGCAACGCAGGAAAGCAAAACTTCAGCATCTGCTTTTTGTTCAGTCGGAATGTTGGTCTATCAAGTCCAAAGTAGCTCTCCAGGGCTTCCGTTCATTTCTCATTTTTGTTGTTGTTAACTGCTATCAAGTCAACTTTGACTTCTGGTGAATCTATGAATAAGAGGCCTCCAAGTCACACTGTCATCAACAGCCCCGCTCAGGTCTTGCAGACTCAGGACTGTGGCTTCCTTTATGGAGTCTATCCATCTGGAATGTGGTCTTCCTCTTTTCCTACTGCCCTCTACCTTAACATGCATTATTTTGTTTTCTAGGGAGCTGTGTCTTCTGATGGCATGTCCAAAGTCCAACAGTCTCAGTTTAGTCCTCTTGGCTTCTAGGGAGAGTTCAGGCTTGATTTGCTCTTGAACCAACTTATTTGCCTTTTGGCTATAATCCACAGCATCTGTAGAACTCTTCTGCAGCTCCACATATCAAATGGGTTGATTTTCTTCCTATCAACTTTTTTCACTGTCCAGCTTTCACAACAATACATAGAAAATGGAAATAGTGCAGTTATATGAAATTCAAGGCATGGACAATCCTAACTTTGGTATTGAATGATATACCTTTACACTTCTGAACCTTGTCTAGTCCCTTCATAGCTTCCCTTCCTAGCTCCATCTAACACTATTTATATGATGTGAAGGTATGCCAGATCCCTGAACCAAAAAGGTCTATGCAAGACAGGGAAATAATGGGAGAGGTGTGACAAATAAAAGCAGAGATAAGCTTAGTAAGATATGAGTATTTAAATTATGCAGGCTTTGCCAGAAGTGAATGAGTTCCTGGGGATGGCATGGGGCCTGACATTGGCTCTTCCTAAACGGAAGGGGTTCAGACTGTGCCATGACTGCCAAAATTTGCAAGATAAAAAGGAGACATGATTCAAGATCCTTAAAAGATTATTCTTCATTAAACTTTCAGCTAACAAAAGATGATCTTTCAGTCATCTTGAGATATGTCTCCTTTTTCTCTTGTGCATTTTTTTTGGATGTTCTCCAGTTTTTGTTCCCTCTCTCTTTTTTACTGCTAAAATACAGCAACAGAGCAGCAAATAAACTGAAATCACATTTGAAAGCAATGTATGCAGCCAATTCATCAGAAGCAGTTGAGAGGAGAGGGAATGAGGGGGAGAGGGACTACTAAAGACTTGGCAAAAAGAGTGAGCCTTGAGAAGTGATGTAAAGGAAATAAGAGAGTTGCTCACATGGAAATATTTAGATCAGAGTAAAGACTTACAAGAGAGAAAGCCTCACCTCATCTTGAAGCTGAAAGTGTAAAGGCCTCCCCATGAAAACCTAAGCTGGGTTGCACATGAATTGCACATGAACCAGGATGGCATAGTAGTGTGATGTTTACTCTGGAGACCAGGCCTCAAATCCCTGTTTGGCCATGGAAACCCACTGGGTGATTTGGGGCAAATCACACTCTCTCAGCCTCAAAGGTAGGCAAAGGCAAGCCCCCTCTGAACAAATCTTGCGAAGAAAATCCCATGATAGATTCACCTGAGGGCTGCCGCAAGTTGGAAACGTTTTGAAGGAACCCAACAACAACAAGAAGAAGCCTTAAAAGTAAATAAAGAGACCTGTAACTAGTTAGTTTTCTGCATAAGTAGGAAGTAAGGAAGCCACAATTCATGAGCAAAAACAAAATTTCTTATCGGTATCACAAATAACAGCTTCTAGTTAATTTCAAACATTACATTTCACGGCCATTTTAATGTGGATTTTTGAGGGTTTATGCCATTCTGTTATCAGTCATAAGGGTTGTTTTTTCAAAAGGTATTGGAAAGTAATGCAATAAGAACAAATTGCATAATGAATAATATAACTAGTTTTGAGTGTTCATGGCTGCAGTGAGTAAGATCAATCAGCTACCTTTAAAATAGTGTTAACAAATAATGGAAAAGCTGACTTTGAAAAGTCTTTCTCCTACCTGGAGATGCTAGAGAGTGAAAGTGGCCCCCTTTGCATCTCACAAATTACCTCTGTCACTGATCAGTAGCAAGAATATCCAGAATTTATTTTGTGGGGGTGCAAAAAGAAGTCCACTCTCCCAGCCAATTGTAGACCCTCAATGCCTGAAAGAACACAACGATCCAGGTTATTTACTGCATTCATTGTTCTCTGAGAACAGAAACAATGCTCCAGGAGAACATCTGTCACTTACAAACATGCTGAGTGCAAGCAGTTGGCATTTTGGCATAAGCCACAGCTCCCAAGTTAGCTCTTAAAAGTCAGACTACTTTTATCTCCACTCCCTTTTTCAATGGCATATGCTACATGGATGAGCACAGACCCAAAATTAGCATTTCTTCTTAATCTTGTTTATCGACCCCAGATGGAGAAGGGATGGCACACTGGCCCTGGGAGAAAGGCTTTTGCTACAGCAGGCTGGGAATTGTTACTTCAGAGCAGAATTTTAAACTGCTAAAATGTCATAGGTACCAACTTTATGTGCCTGCCATGGAACAATGCCAAAAGCGGTCCCTCCCCAAATTTGCAACTAAGTGGGTTTTTTCCCTCTTTAAAAAGGCAAAATGATGGCCCCAATTTTCTCCACCTTCTCTTCAAACCAATGCTGCAAAGGCCTAAGAAATCAATAGCTTCTTTCTGATGAAAGTTTATTTCCCCACAAAACAGTGATACCTTTATTGTCCAACCAAAATGCAGAAAATACATCATGCGAGCTTTTGAAGCTTCACTGGCTTCTTCATAACGTCAAGATGTTAAAAATCACACAGAAGAAAGGTGACAATGTTAGAGTCACAAACCTACATTTCATCTCAGATGTCACTCTGCTATCAGTTATGATGGCGCTGAGGGATTTCAATGCGGGCAGAGTCCACATGTAACTTCCCTTACCTTATTTGTTCCCAGAAAATACTACATAGCCAGTAAGTCCCTGGTAAGAAGCTGGAGAGGTTATACAATATATTTCATTTTTTGCTGTGAACAGAAGGCAGCTGGTGGACATCAAAAGTTCACAGGACTGTTTTAAATGATGAGCTGATTACATTCAAAGAAATGGTTTCAGCAAGGCAAGACTAGGCCTGCCACTAGGCAGAGGAAGGCAACAGGTGCCAGCAACCAACTGGCCAAAAGCAGAGGCCACTAGAAACATCCATTGAATCTGTTGTAAAAAACACCAGAGGATTTTATGTTCTGCTCAAAATCCAGAGACCAAACTTCCTAGGGATTTTCTTGTGACGCAGCAAGAAAAGAGAAGAATGTGTGGAAAAAAGGAAGTGGTATTGATCTAAAAGTAACCATTGTTGGGTAAAGGAACTTCAAAAGGGGTTTAGAGCAAGAAACCACTGAGTTATAATTTGTTAGGAAGTTTCAGTCTGTCATCAGAGGTTTGAATGAAGAACAACTATATGTGTTAATTGGCTTATGGGGACATTTGTTTTATCAGTAACTTTTCTTGTGGTTGCTCAGTCTTAATAATGTAACAATCAGTATCAGTATCTTTTTGCAATTAAATTTTCTCTGACCTCATTTCTGCAATGCCTCTCCGTTCTACAATGTGTAATGTATAATGTATATTCTTAAAATCCAGGAGAGCAGTTTATGGATCAAAGAAAATGGGTTGTAGTCCACAAAGTTGCTGTCACAATCAGCATGCTAGTCTTTTAAATGCTCTTTGTTTTGTTTTACTTTTTGCCGTACTGGGCTAATACAGTTGACCCTTTGGGTAAGAAAGATGGCAAAATTAGATTACAAGAGACAGCATGCAGGGAAATGATGAGAGATGATTGTACTTAGTTTTTCTCCCTTTAGGTTTCTGACAGCATTCAAAGAGAGACAGACAGAAAAAGAGAACAATGTATAAAAATATGTATGTTCAATTTCCCATGATAGCACTTACTGGATCAATCAGTAAAATTCAGAAGCAGAGAGATCACTGCCATCCATTGAATGTCAGGTTAGACATGATTTCATCTTTGTACAGCAGGTTGCAACACACACTCACACCAAACTATGGTAAGAGGAACTGGTACTGGACATCTTCCACGCAAAGCAAATGTGATATAATAGGCATCACTGAAACCTAGTGGGATAAGTCTCATGATTGGAATGTAGTAATAGAAAAGTATAACCTGTTTCAGAGAAATAGACCAAACAAGAAAGGAGAACAAGTAACATTATATGTCAAGGATGTTTATATCAATGGATAGATCCATAACTTAAATAATAGAATCCAGGTTGAGAGCATCTGGGTAAAAATTAAGAGGGAAAGTAACAACAGAGATATCATTGTGGGGGTCTACTACAGACCCCCGAGCCAGACTGAGGATTTGGATTATGCATTCTTGGAACAGGTGGCCAAACATTCGGGAAGGAGAAATGCAGAAGTAATGGGAGAGTTTGACTATTTGCTAATTGATGGAAGTCAAATTCTGCCATAAGATCCAATAAATTCCTGACTTGCCTTGCAAACAATTTCATTGCCCAGAAGGTGGAAGAGGCAACAAAGGGATCAGTTATTTTAGATTTGATCCTAACCAACAGTGATGACCTGGTTAATGGGGTGAGGTGGTGGGATCCTGAGGTGGGAATTTACCATGGTCTCCTGGAATTTGTTACATAGAGTAAAGGGAAGCCAAGTATACACAGACATAGGAGATTATCAGATGGGTGAGGAGAGAAAAAGGCATAATCCTGGCTAAATCACGCAACTGCGCAGAACATTTTCAGATGATGCTCATCTAGGACTTATCCTGGGAAGAACCAGGAATGCTCCAACAACAAACCATTCATGGGGAAATCCCATGAATGGCTTCTCAATAGCATGGGTGAAGCTCAAATGCCAGGGTGCAAAAGCTAATTGTGTTTCATTCACACTATTGGGGAAGCAACCCAGGACCTTTAAAGTTTAAAGAGTCTGCATTTCAGCACAGGCAATTCGTTCCATTGCCAGGATTTGATTTGCAGTGGATTTCAGTCTTGTTGGAGGTGGAGAGCATGATTTTGTTTACACTGGATTAAAATACTATGGTGATATAACAAATGTTATTTTATTGTTTTTTACTCTGTGCAGGGCAGGAAAGCATTTGTGCTGTTCTCTGGGTTTTCTGTCACGTTATCTTGCGATTGCACAAATGTGCAAAAATACTGAGCACTATAGCATACTGTTGCTTTTTGTTTTCACTACAATTATTGTTGAATTGGCCTTAGAGTGATAATGTCCATACATTCTAGATTAAGAAAATTGATTTCAGTAAATTTAGGGAAATACTGGATGTTATCCTGTAGTCAGGAATAATAAAAGGGAAGGGATTTCATGATGGGTTGGAGTTTCTTAAATGTGAAATCCTGAAGACACATTTTCAAACAATTCCAGTGAGGAAAAGTGGGAAGTGTCTAAAGAAATCAGGATGGATATCTAAAGAACTTTCAGCAAGAGCTAAGATTTAAAAGGGACATGTATATGAAATAGAAAAAGAGACAAATCACCAAAGAAGAATTCAAATAGCCAGCTCATATAGAGAGAAAGTCAGGAAGGATAAATGCAGAATGAGCTCAGGCTTGCTAAATGTTAAAAACAGTTTAAAGGGCTTTTTTTTGTTGGTTGTGTCTGTAGCAAAAGGAAAAATAAGGAAATAATACGGCCATTATATGGAGAAGATGGTGAAATGCTGGCAAAACATAGAAAAGGCAGAAGTATGCAACAGCTTCTTTGTCTTGGTTGTCCCCGAAAAGGAGACCAGTGCTCAAGCTGGGAAAAATGGAACAGATAATGCAGTAGGAAAAATGCAACATAGAATAAGTGAAGAGGTAGGATAGGAATACTTGGCTACTCTAAATGAAGTCAAATCTCCAGGGCCAGATGAACTTCATTCAGCGATATTAAAAGAACTGACAGGAGGCTGGTTGTGAGATTATGTTCAAGTATTATCTCGCTGCTGTTGCACTGTCAAGAGTACACTCTGCCTTGGACAAGGAGATACACACCTATGGCCATTCAGTGGCTGGGAGGGGAAAGGAGCCACAGCTAGAGGCCATTCAGCTGCCACTGCACAGCTAGGACAGAGGTATTGCAGATTCATGAGGCGGCACTTGATATCATCTTGCACAACATCCAAAAAAGGTTATCATAACCATTGCTCATTCTAGTATAAGTCACCAACAGGATTCTGCCCAGGTATTCATTTTAAACTGGAATCTATAATGGTGTGGGTGTGTTCCAAAACACATAAGGCAAAACCTATCTTTTAAAATCTTTCTTATCAACTTGCTCTTATTGCAGGTACTAAAGGAAAAGTATTGGGATGAATTATTTTTGTTGTTATGTGCTTCCAAGTCAGCTCCAATTTATGGTCACTGTATCATGGACTTTTCTTAGAAAGATTTCCTTATAGCTGACAGCATATAACTTACCCAAGGCTTTTCATGGCTGAGCAAGGATCTGAAAACTAGTCTCCTGGAGCTGTGGTTGGACCCTTCATACTCTACAACACTGGCTCAATGAATTATACAGGTATGGGGGGGTGGGGTCCCCAAAGAGTTAACCTAGGGAACATAAATTTTACTCCAGACACACACAGTAGTGGTATAGAAATGAATCAAGACAAAAACACTGATGTTATTGTGCAAAGCAAAAAAAACAAACCCTAACTCTATACTCAACAACAATTGCCAGAATGTCTTTCCTGAGTCTGGGTTTTCTTGTTGTGAAGGAATATGAAGCACATGCCACTGGAAGCAATCCTTACAACCTTCCTGAATCATGGGCCATTCACACAAATTTCCCAGTCTGGATGCAATACAAAAAACAAACATAATAAAAACACTATTTTCATAAAAACTGGCAGAAAGAACAATTTAAAAAAAATCTGAGGTGATATACAATAAATTACACCAATACAAGAAGCAGTATAAAACTGGCAGCGGAGCAAGGTATAAAGAAACTCCAGCATATAACATAAAACCTCTGCCAAAAAGGCAAAGGATCCCTTGGGAGCATTTAGCTACATTATTTGTTATACCAGTAATTTAACACACTTGTGTAGGGAGTCTGAGCATCAACTGTGACTGGAAGAAAGGACTGCTGGCTTCTTGGCCACTTTCCCTGAAAATTTGTTATGGGGGGCATGGAGAGGCCCAGGGAACCAAGGAACTATTTGATGGCTTGCTTGGGCAATTGCCCATCCTGGTGATTGCCCAAGTCAGAGCTCCTAGTTTCTTGTCTCTGTGAGCGCATGCTTATAGAAGCCAGACATTTACAAGACAAGTGCTACAAAGCTAGCAGCTGTCTCCTCCAGTTGTCACTGCTATTTCCTTTTTCTTCTTAGCCTTATCACTGCTGGTTCTCCTAGTGGTGTAATTCCCTCCTCACTCACTAAGGGCACATTCTTGTAACCACTTACAGACTACTTATCAAGATGAACCTCCTGCAATTACTTACCAGATGAAGACAAATGCATCCAGCAACCACTGATCTATTGCCTACCTAAATCCTCATCCACTTACCAGCAATTCCACAGAGCCACACTTAACTCTTCATTAAGCTATCTACCTTTTGTCTCTCTAGACATCAAATAAAAACCTGGTCCTGAGTTTAAGAGGGCATGCAAGCTGTCACTGCTATTTCCTTTTTCTTCTTAGCCTTATCTGTACCTGGTCCTGAGTTTAAGAGGGCTTGCAAGCTGTAGGGGCTGATGCACTTCTCCCTATGGAGGCTATGATCTTTATGAAAGATATGTTAGCCAGATAATTTAAGCCTTACTAATCTAAATAGGAACCAACTTCAGTTAATTTAGTCTAGACCCACTGATTATGGGCAGTACAGACATACGTGACAGGGAAGTATGGATCTTTTTCCAAATGTATGTAAAACTTCCAAACACTCATCTAAACATATAATTTTATTTTAGTTACTTATTTACATACTTTACACACATTTCATAATAATATCACTGGTACCACAATACATTGTCAAAAACTCCCCATCATATATTGATTTAAAAAATCATTCTGCCACAATAAAAATTTTGTAAACAAATCTCATAATTATCAGTTTCATAAGTCTCATATTTATCAGCTTCATAGATGAACTGTGAAGTCTGTATCAACACAAATATTTATCACAATATTCTAGAAGTTGTGCCTTAAAATAAAAGGTTTCTCAGTGAAACAACTTGAGCAAATACCTATGACATCTATAACAATACCAATCGCTCCAGAATTTCCAGTATGATAAAATATATCACACAAGTTACAGAATCCTTAAATGTGTTGTACTGTGCAACACTGTGGAGTTTTCCCTCTCTTGCTCCAGTAGGGAAATCAAGGTCCAGCAGAAATCCATGTCCGATAATCAAGTTTTCAAAACTCTATGATTCACCGCTGCTTCTTTTTCTTAGTTTGCTCTTCAGTATCTAGCTTGCGTTTCTTACATGAAGACAGTTCTTCCTTTTCATCATCTTGAAAAAAAAGACAATATATGTAAATGCAAAACCATGTGTAGGCTAATGATTTCAAAAGCCACATGGACATAAAACTGGCTTCAACTGATTAGAAAGATAAACACTTGGCAACACATTTAAAGAACTTCAGGGCTCTGTCAATCATAAGCAGAGGATGGATCAGCAGTGTGACTCAGCTGCAAAAAAGTAAATGCAATTTGTGTGTGTGTTCAAGTCATTTGTTTCCTCAGAACCATTAAAACAAATACAGTACAACTGAAAATGTATATTAATGTACCTTACGTGACCTGTCACCACCTTATGGTGACTCCATGAATTCCATGGGTTTTCTTAGGCAAAGAACATTCAGAGATGGTTTTTCATTTCCTTCATCTGAAATACAGCCTAGAGCACCCGGTATCTGTTGATGGTCTCCCATCCAAGAACTAACCAAGCCTGGCCCTGTTTAGCTTCCCAGATCAGATGTATCTTGTGCCTTTAGGATATTTAGGCAGAGGTCATGTCACTATAAATATCATTTATATTTCCAATTCCACAATTGATTCTTGATTAATAAAACCTTTTCTCTTAGGCAGAGAAATTGCTCAGTTTCAGTCTATTTTTGGACACATATCAGAAACAATTTTTATCATCTTCTTCTTAAATGTTTGGTTTAGAAAGCACTGAGCTGATATATGTCTGTCACCTGTATGACTTAGTTATTCTTGTTGCTAACTTCTCTATTAAAACTTCCCAAGAGATTTATGGAGGAAAATGCTTATAGATGAGGATGAACTCACCATAACTATCTAGAAGCCCTAATAACAATATGTACCCATCCCAAGGACTCTACAGAAATGCAGATTAGAAACTACAGATTAAAAATGTAGTCTCAGAAAAGAGGAACTGCAGGAAAACATTTACAAAATCATCTAGCTGTAGAAAGGTAAGACTGCTTTTTAAAAAGTGAAAATCATAATTTATTAGATGTGTTCTAAGACAAACACTTTCCAATATATGCACTAAAGCAAATGTCTGGAAGAACAACTTAAAACACTGACAAATATCAGAAGCATCCTAAATTGTCTTCCAAATCACAAAACTTAAACCTCAGTATAAGAATATTCAGAAAGCATTTTGAAATGTCTAAACTATTGCCCATAGTTCGGCACATAAAAGCAAAAAGCCTCTAACATCAATAAAACAACCAAGCTGGAAGGGCCGAAATGTTAGAGAACTGCCAGGGGCTGTGGTGAATGAATTGTGTTGTGCCTGCCTTGGCTCCCATGGTGGGAGTAAGACGGGATATAAATCCTTGAAATAAAAAAGAAATACAATAAAATTCATCTTCAAGAAATAAAGGGCAATGTTCTGTTCAGGATGATGCAGGGAAGAACAGAGGAAGCAGAGTTGCCTGGTACTTGTGTTGTATGTCTTCAAGTCATTTTGAACTTACGGCAACCCTATCATTGGGTATTCTTGGCAAGATTTGTTTAGAGGAGGTTTCCCACTGCTTTCCCCGAGGCTGAAAGAATGCACTTGCCCAGTGGGTTTCATGGCCAAGCTGGGAATCAAACCCTGGTTTCCAGAGCTTCAGTCCAACACCTAAACCACTATGCCATGCTGGCTGTCACTCACTTACTACCTGGCACTATTTTCTTATATTCCATCAGAAATTAAAGGTGTTTCAACATACCTTTATTTTAAGGAGCTGAATGAGACACTGCTGGCTAATTTTATGACTGGAATCAAACTGTACTACTACAACAACTCAAGATCCCCAAATTGATAGAAATCTCAAGACCCTAAAGGGAAGAATTATCTATTTAAGGTATTTCTCTACTACCTCCCTGCCCACTATGGCTCCAAAGGCAATGAAGTAATCAACACAATTCAGACAGTAGACACATAGAACATTTTAAAAATACATAAAAATATTCTTTAAAGACTTTTAAAAAATGTCTAAAAACAAACCTAAAATTCAATGTTTAAAACAGAACGATTTCATGTGGAACAGAATGGTTTCATCTGCCCACTGGAAGCTCAAGAGATGGAAGCAGTCTAACTTCTTTGGGTAGGGAGTTCCCCAGTTGGGGTGCTGCTACAGAGAATGCCCTGTTAACTGTTAGTTACTGTACTTATATATGAAGGTAAACCAAAATATCACTTTATCTGTCTAACAACGGCCCCATTAAGTTAAGTGACGCTACCTGATTTGACCTGATCTTGCTCTTCATCTTCTGGTACGAAGTTAACCTTGCTGGCATGTTTTGGAGCATCGTCACCATTATCTTCATATATATTAGACCATTTGATTGCCATATCAAGCTCCGGAGGAGGAGGAGGCTTTGTTTCTTTGACACTGTAACTCTCTGGGGGTGGCACAGCATTGGTAGTCCATGCCTTGAATTCTTTAGGAGGCTGTTGAGGTAAACACATCAGGTTAAAACATGGCATTGCCAGGAAATGAAAAGCAAGGAATACATTTTACATTTTATGCAAAGCACAGATGCAATCATAGATATGTAATGCTCCTATACATAGTTTGGGTCTATGTTACTTATGCGACCATGTCCTCCCATATAACCTGGCCCATACACTCAGATCCCCTGGGCAACATTTACTGGTGGTCACTCAAGCTAATCCTAACCAGGGCTGACCCTGCCTAGCTTCCAAGATCAGGGGGGAATCTGGTGCCTTTATGCCAGGTGTGGCTTTTCCTGCCACTGAAGATGGTGGTGGGGTGGGAGTTGGCACCCTGAAGAAATGTGGTTTTCTGTGCTGGGGACTCAGGCAAGAATCCTCTAATCTGCTCAACAGGAACAGCCCAGCCTCCTGGACACCAGCAGAAGAGAGGGATTCCCTACAATCATGCCTCAGCTAGGCCATGGAAACCTACTGAGTGACTCTGGGCATGTCACACTCTCACAGCCTAAGAGGATAGTCATGGCAAACCTCCCCTGGAGAAACCTGGCAAGAAAACCCTGTGACAGGTTCACCTTAGGGTCACCATAAACTGGAAAATGTTTGAAGACACACACAATAAGAGGAAGCCTCTGTAGAGAGCCATTGTGGTTTAATACTTTGAGTGTTGGACTGTGACTCTGGAGGCCAGGGTTCCAGTTCTGTCTGGGACATGTGAGCCCAGTGAGGTGACTTTGGGCGAGTCACACTCTCTCAGCCTCAGAGGGAGGCCATGGCAAAACCCACCCCTGGAGAGATCTTTCCAAGAAAGCCCCAGGGCAGGTTTGCCTTGGAGTCACCCTGCACTGGGAATTACTTGGAGCACACAACAACAACAACAACAACAACAACAACAACAACAACAACAACAGCAATATAGCTGTAACTTGGGCAGATCACACTCTCTCAGCCTCAGGGGGAAGGCAATGGCAAAAGCCTCCTCTGGACAACAAATCTTGCCAAGAAAACCCCAGGATAAGTCAGAAACCACTTGTAGGCACACAACAACAACAACAACATCAACAACAACAAGAAGAGGCAGATTCTATAGAGAGCCATTGTGGTGCAGTATTTTAAGTGCTGGACTCCGGAGACCTGGGTTCAAACCCTGGCTCTGCCATATAAAGCACTGGGGGCCTTGGGGGGTCACACTCTCTCAGCCTCGGAGGGGGCTGGGGCAAAGCCTCCTCTGAAGAAATCATGGCAAGCAAGAGAACCCCAGGACAGGGAAAGCCTTGGAAGAAGACACACAAGAAGAGCGGTTCCCTGCGGGGAGCCCTTCCTTCCTGCCTGACCTCCTCGGGGGCCCTGAGGACGCGGCTCTCCCAGTCGATCTTCTTGTGGAGCGGGTTGTAGAGGAAGGCCGGCCGGTGGACGCTGCGGAAGAGCTCCTCGGGGCCCGGGAGCCGGGGACGGGCCTCTGGGACTCCTTCGGGCGGCCTCCCCTCCCGCTTGGGCCCGGGCCCCGCCTCGCCTTCCGCCCCGGAGCCACTGCTGCTGCTGCCGCTGCTACTCTCCTCGTCGTCGCTGCCGCCGCCTCCTCCGTAAGAGGCGAAGAAGCCCAGCGGGTCCTCCTTGCCCTCCATGGCGGGGGCCGTGCAGCGGGGACACGCCTCCGCCGGAAACCAGGCCCCGCCAGGAAGGTTCCGGGCCTCTGAGGAGGCCTGACTTTCAGGGGCCTTTTGGACTTCAGCTCCCAGAAGCCTCAGCCATGTTGACCAATAGAGTGGGATTCTGGGAGCTGAAGTCCAAACACCCCTTAAAGGGCACACTTTGGGAACCATTGATGTAGGGCTATGTATTGGGCACCCCTGCCCTACAGCCACAAGTTACCCATTCTGCCTCAAACTGATGCTTATGCCAAAGGATAATGTAGTGCCTTTGAGACTAAATGAGAGAGTGAAGTTGGTAGCACAAGTTTATGTAGACACACACACACACCCCATTGGTCCTCCAATGGTTCCTGAGCAGAGAACATAGCCCTACACCAGTGGTTCCCAAACTGTGCCCTTTAAGGGGTTCTGGACTTCAGCTCCCAGAATCCCACTCTATTGGCCAACATGGCTGAGGCTCCTGGGAGCTGAAGTCCAAAATTCTCTTAAAAGGCGCCATTTGGGGATCACTGCTTTATACCTGAAGGCTAATTTATTGTTGTGGGAATTCAAGTCTTTCCCAGCTTATGGCCAACCTCCCTATATTCGTGGGGTGTTCTTTGTTCAGAGGGTTGTGAGAGTGTGACTTGATACAACGTCTGCCCCAATGCCTGTATTTTAGGCAGAAGAGTTGTGGCCTTTCCCTGTATCTCTTTCAAACGCTTTAAGAGTGAAGTGGGCCTCAGGGGGAGAAGACAGGAGCCCCCCCCCCCAAAAAAAAAACTTTTAAAATTAAAGTTTCAAAATTTTGATTTTTTAAAAAAATATAATTAAAATTTTAAATTTTTTGAATTAAAATTAAATTTTCATTTTGAAAAAAATAATAATTAAAACTTTGATTTTTAAATATATATATATATTATTGAATTTTCTTTAGAAACACTGCATTTTAACTAAATCTTCACTATACGACAAACATTCAGTACAAGCAAAAATCCATCAGTGATACTTTTACTGGGAAATGGAAATGCACAACAAGTGTATTGTGCATTTCGATTGGCCAAATAAAGATATCACTGATGGATTTAAATCACTATGTATATGTAAGTCCTTCCTGAATCTTCGTTGGCGAAGCAAAGCCAGACAGAGAGAGAGATGTAAATACAGTACGTTTCCCAGACTAGCATCTCAGTTGCCCCATTTTATCCGTTATAATAACTTTAATTGTATTGTTTTATTGTTATTGTTTACAATTATGATTTATTGGTTACGGTGGGTGGGTGGGTTTCTGGGACAATGTATTTTATTGTGTTTTAATGTTGTTAGCCGCCTCAATCTTAATGGAGAGGCAGGGTATAATTAATTAAATAAATAATATTAAGTTATGTGTATGATATTGTAATTTGAAGGTATAATTTTAATTCTGCTAGGTGTTTATGTCACAACTATTAGCATTACATTCGGCAGGCTGTGGGAATTATGTTTTACAAGTAACATTAGTGCAAAAAAATTGCTAAGGATTTTTTATGGTGTGAAACCAGAGGAGGATGTCAATGAGGGGGGTGACACCAACCGTAGGGACACCACTGTTTCCCCTGAGGCTGAGAGAGTGTGACTTGCCCAAAGTGACCCAGGTGTCCTCACCGCAAAAGAGGACAAAGGGCTGTAAAATGTAGGGCCTTTAAAGAAGAAAAAAAGATAGATAGATAGATAGATAGAGAGAGAGAGAGAGAGAGAGAGATAGAGAGAGAGAGCATGGCCAAATCAAAGCTATAAACCCTGACAGAAAGGTAAATTCACGCTTCTGAGTCATGATCAAAATGGAGGATGTTTTGAGATTATTCAAAGGTTGAAATGGAGGACATCTGGTCAACCTGCGACAGAAGGTTGGAATGGAAGACATGTGTGGGAAAAGGAGGACCTTTGCTCACCCTGGGACAGAAAGTTGAAATGGAAGGCACATTCTGGAAAAGGAAACGCAATGGTCACGCTGGGACAGAAGGCTGAAATGGAGAACATGCCCAGGAAAAGGAAGACCTCTGGTTACCCTGACCAAGGTGTCACCCAGTGGATCTCCACAGCTGAACTGGGATTTGAACCCTGGTTCCCAGAGTCCTGGTCTAGCACTCAAATCACTGCACCAGGTTGGTTTCCACTGTAGAAATAATGCCGCTTGAGTGCATGTTAAGCACTATAGCGATATCCTAAGGTACCCTGGGATTTGTAGCTTTACCATGTCTTTAGCCTTCTCGGCCAAAGAGCTCTGGTGCCTCACCAAATGACAATCCCCAGGAGTCTGTAGGATGGAGCCATGGCAGTTAATGTGATGTCAAACCGCATTATTTCTACAGTGTAGATGCACCCTGAGCTGAAAACTCACAGGTTGCCCCAATGATTATTTTAAAATAAAAGTTAAAGATAACTACCAGCACCCCACCCAATAGTCTCCAATTCTGTTAATTCAGAGCCTGCATTTATCCTCTGAAAATTTTAATACATTTAAAAATAACATGATCAGCTACATCAGAGACCATTAAAAGTGTCTGGCCCACTTACTATATCTTTAAACTCAAAAGTACAGATGTGTTAAGGTGTAGCCACACTGCAGAATTAAAACAGTTTGACACTGCTTTCACTGCTATGGCTTTATCCTAGATTCCTGGGATTTGTAGATTTGACAGCCCGGTCTATCAAAGAGCTCTGATGCCTTATCAGACTACAAATCCCAGCAATCTGTAGGAAAGAGTTGTGGCAATTAACATGATGTGAAACTGCTTTGGTTATGTAGTGTGGTTCAGAAAATCAGTACACAAAGGGATGTTGTCCAATCTTTGATACTACAGTGGGCCCTTGGTCTCGCCTAAGGTTTGGTTCCAGGACACCTATGGATAACAAAATCCGTGGATGCTCAAGTCCCATTAAATGCAATGGCATAGTAAAATGGTGTCCCTTATTTGACATGGCAAATTCAAGGTTTGCTTTTTGGAATTTATCATTTTAAAAAATATTTTCAAACTGTGGAGGCTTGAATCTGTGCATAAAAAATCAGGTCTCACCTGGAATACTGTGTCTAGTTCTGGGCACTACAATTCAAAAATGATGTTGAGAAGCTGGAGCATGTCCAGAGGAGGGTGATCAAATTGGTGAAGGGTCTTGAAACCATGCCCTATGAGGCACATCTTGTTATATGATCGTCTTGTTTAAGTATTTGAAGGGATGGCATGCTGAAGATGGAGCAAATTTGTTTTCTGCAGCTCCAGAGAATAGGACACTGAACAATGGATGCAAGCTACAGGAAAAGATTCCAGCTCAACATTACGAGGAACTTCCTGACAGTAAGAGCTCTTTCACAATGTCATACACTCTTCAGAGAGTTGTGGAGTCTCCTTCTTTGGAGGTTTTTAAACATCAGCCATCTGGCCACCTGTCAGGGGTGCTTTGACTGCGTTTTCCTGCATGGCAGGGAGTTGGACTGGATGGGCCTTGTAGTCTCTTCCAACTCTATGATTCTACTGTATTATTTGCTTTTACATTGTATATATGCCCTGGGCATATTTGCTTTGTCTGAGCCCAAAAAATTTCCCACCTCCAAAATGGGTGTTTGAGCTCTCTTTCTCTCATTTGGCTTACCTCTGTTGCAAATTATGATACCGCAAGCAGGACTCAAACTCTGTGGAATCCCCATCCCTGGGGAAACTACCTGTTAAGCATCTACAAATATTAAAGGCACTGGTCCCTGTGGAAAGAAAAGGCAGTTAAGAAAAGAGGTTCAGGGAGTACACACAACAATTTGGGTTGAAAGTTATGAATATTTGTAATACATGCAGTTTCAGATTTAACTATCTATAAAGCGACTTTTAAAAATGGAAAATTACTGAGGTAGGGGCTGGTTAGTCCTTTCACTTGCAGACATGATTTGCAGAAAGCGTAAACATTTGTGCAATATGTAAATGCAGCCGCCTGGATTTGGGCATGATATGCCCAACGGCATGGGTGACAGAATTGGGGGCATTGGAGGAGTAGCTAATACCCCAGAGGACAGGACCAAAATTCAAAATGACCTGAATAGACTAGAAAGCTGGGCTCAAAGCTAACAAAATGAAATTCAACATGCGGAAATGCAAGGTACTGAACTTAGGGTGGAAAAATGAAATGCACAGATATAGGATGGGGGACACCTGGCTTAACAAACTACATGTGAAAGAGATCTAGGAGTCCAAGCAGCCCACAAGTTGAACATGAGTCAACAGTGTGATGCGGCAGCTAACAAGGCCAATGCGATTTTAGGCATCAATAGAAGTATAGTATAGTGTCTAAATCAAAGGAAGTAACAGCGCCACTCTATTCTGCTTTGGTCAGGCTCCACCAGGAATACTGTGTCCAGTTCTGGGCACCACAATTCAAAAAGGATTTTGAGAAACTGGAGCATGTCCAAAGGAGGATGATTAAAATTGTGACGTGTCTGGAAACCATGCCCTATGAGGAATGACTTAAGGAGCTGGGGATGTTTAGCCTGGAGAAGAGAAGATGATATGATAATCCTGTTTAAATATTTGAAGGGAGCAAGCATGTTTTCTGCTGCTCCAGAGACTAGGACCCGGAGCAATGGATGCAAGCTCCAGGAAAAGAGATTCCACCTCCACATTAGGAGGAACTTTCTGACAGTAAGGGCTGTTCAACAGTGGAACAAACTACCCCGGAGTGTAATGGAGTCTCCTTCCTTGGAGGTCTTCAAACAGAGGCTGGATGGCCATCTGTCGGCCATGCTTTGATTGTGTATTCCTGAATGGCAGGGCATTGGACTGGATGGCCCTTGTGGTCTCTTCCAACTCTATGATTCTATGAGAGAGAGAAAAATACTACCAAAAAGGGAAGAGGGCTAGTGATAGTGGGGAGGGTTTCTAAATCAAGTGAGACTAGTTATTTTATTTGTGCTACTATAAATGGTGCCTAAATACCCTAAAGCCAGATTCTGACAAATCCTGGAAGCTAAGCAGGGTCAGCTCTGGTTAGGGCTTGGATGGGAGAACACCAATAAATACCAGGTGCTGAGGCCTATATTTCAAAAGAAGGAATTGCCAAAGCCACTTCTGAGTATACCTTGCCTGAGAAAATCCCGTGAGGTTCATGAGGTCATCCTAAGTCAACAGGTGATTTGAAGGAACACACAAACACACAATAAACTTGTTAGTCTTTGAGGTGCTAGACAACTTTGTTCTTCTAAGAACAGACTCACATTGTCTCAAAGGCTGCATCCACACTACAGAAAAAATCCAGTCTGACACCACTTTAACTTCCATGGCTCAATGCTATGCAATTCTAGGAATTGTAATTTGTGCCACCAGAGCTCTCTGAGAAAGAAGGCTAAATGTCTCACAAACCTACAATTCCCAGAATTTGAAAGCACTGAGCATTGGCATTGGTGGTGTTAAGAATTACTTCTGCAGTGCAGATGCTGCCAAATTCGCCATGTTACAGCTGCTGAGAAGGTAAAACGAGCATAGTTTGAGGAATGGCGGAGGAATAGTGGGATAATGAAGAGCATCATTTATTAAAATAGGATGCTATTTAATATTACTGTTTTTCAGACATACAAATTGTATCACCATAGTTGCCAAATCAGAACTTCTAAGAATAACATTTTGCAACACCTCTTAACTCCACCCATGTAATTTCCTCTGTATTGAATGTGTTTTTCTTGTTAAATTTTGCAGTTTCACCACCCAAGCTACCATTTACTCCAACTTTTTCTTCTGCTTTTTTACACAGCCCGTTCCTAGATTTTGCACACCACCGCAAATTTAGGCATATTGGTACTGGGCACATATGTGGCTGTTGAAATGCAGCATTTGGAAGAAAAAAACCAGAACAATTCAAGAACACAGTTATTAAAGGAGGCTTACAGATTCCCATATTAAAATCCTCCCCCCCCCCCCCGCCAATAATCTCATTCTTATTTTTTGGGGCAAATGCAGAAATTGATACTCTGGTCACAAATACGTTTTTGCTTTGACATTCACTCCCACGCTTTCCTCAAAAGCATTAAAAACAGTTACCACTGAACTGAAAGCAAGGTGAGCACATGGAGATTACACTAGCAAACCTTTTTTTAAAATCAATTAGCTCTACCATCAGGATGGCAGCAAAAGGTTGGCGAAGAGAGCTGCACACTACTGCAATCTTCGCTATGCTGCCTAACATACGATAGCCTTCAGGTTCAGTGGAGGTTGCTGTCTTGTTATCAGTATTGACTGGCTGTATGCCATAACAACAAATGATTGATTGATTATCAGTATTGAAGAAAGATTTAACTGGCATGCTGATTTAACAATTAATCTACAGAATGGGAGAATGCTTTCCTCTTTGTGTCAGGCAGCAAAATATCTTAGACTGGCTCCACTAAAATTAATTCTTCTCCTAGGCTCAGAGTTAACCAGAAATATTTGTGATTTACACAAACTGACGATTTTTTTAAAATCTTTTTTTTTTAAATATAAAAATTGTTTTAGGGTCGGAACAGAGAGGCCAAAATAAAGCTGCTTCGGGTCACTTTGGAGGTATGCTGTTTAAATGACACACGCATCTTAAGAGGCCAGAAGCTGCATCAAAGTTGCACTCCAACCCTTAGGACTGGAGCGTGGCTTTGGTGCAGCTTCTGGCCTCTTAGCATACCACCAAAGTGACCTGAAACAGCTTTATTTTGGCCTGTCCGTTTGGGCCCTTAGACTGCATCTAAACTGCAGAATTAATGCAGTCTGATACTGTGTGAGCCACTATGGCTCAATGTTTAGGATTTGTAGTTTAGTGAAGTATTCAGCCTGGTGTGTCAGAAAGCTCTTGTGCCACAACAAACTACAAATCCTAGAATTCCATAGGATTGAGCCATAACATTTAAAGTGGTGTTGAGCTGCATTAATTCTGCAGTGTGGAAGCAGCCTTATTTTATATTTTAACCATTAAAAATACAATCATTCCCAAAGGTTTTCATTTTATACAATAGTTGCGACTATTCTAGAATTTATATTATTCAAAATACAGTAGTCTCTCGATTATCTGACATAAATGGGTGGGCTGATAGTCAAATAGCCGAAAATGTCAGATAATCTGGAGGGGCCAAGAAAAGCCTTGAAATCACTATGAATTACAAATTCGGCCCTGCTCACCGCCGCCGCACTTAGGGCTGTGTTTTGAGGCGAGGCTTCACTTGCCCTTCTCTCCTTGCCCGTTGTGGCCGCCATGTTTGGGAGCGTGTCTGGGGGGCGCAGAAATGCCTACAGTCACACCCCCAAGCAGCTACGACGTCGGATAATCCGGAATGTCAGACGACCGAAGGACGGATAATTGAGACTCTACTGTATGCCTCAGTAGCTGCGTACAGAGTATTCACTCACAAAAGTTTTGACAAATAGATTAAGTATATGGTAAGAGAAAAATCCCTGATGTAATTCCAATATCTAGGGAGTCATGACACACTTTCAGAAGGAATCACCACCCTGCAAGGGAGACTCATTACTTCACAACTATGTAAACATAAATTTGCTTATTATTTACCAACATATACAGCAGGCTATCAAATACATTTTTATCAAATAAAAACATCACCAAGGAACTTTGACCAAGGTAAGTTATGAAACAGGCACACTGTCTCAAAGACTTAACAAAATCAAGATCAACTTGAACTGAAGACAGACTAGTGTGTTCTCAGAGAGTGACTAATCTGTGGTTACATAAAACTTCTTCATTCTCTTATCAAATATTGATAAAATACTGGCCTGAAATCCTATACACACTTATCAGGGAATAAACTGTACTGAACTCAATGGGACTTGCTTCTGAGTAAACATGCACAGGACAGATCGGTTAGTGTAACTAACCTTGGTAATTTAATGCACATTTTATTCCAAATGCTTGTTTAAAAAAATACAAAGATATATTTAGCACGTTTGTTGATATCAGCAGTCTCAAAGAAAGTCAACTTTCTGTTGGCTTGAAACAATCTTAATTTTAAATTACAAGAGGTACTGCTTCCCTGAGGTCCAGAAAGTGGCTATGTAGTATCTATAGCAAAAGAACGGGGAAAAAAGGCAAAAAATGTAAAACTTGTTTGCGACTTGGATAATGCCTGATAATGCTCATTTTTAAATTGTGTATTTTTGAAATTGGACAGACTTCCATATTTTCATTTTAGTAATTTGAGACAAACATATCCTCCTTGTGACTGCATGGTGGAAAGTCTCTTGGGATTTGTTTTACCTTGGAAAAGTGAAGACTTTTTTTTAAAAAGAGATTTTAAAGATTTTTGCTTAAAATTGCAACTGTGCACATACCTATTTGAGATAAGCTCCACCAAGATGACTGGAACATGTTCTCATAGTAAAGTAATTATATTTTAAGCACCATGGTCTGAAATTGCTAAGACTATGAATGTTAAGTACCCAGAATGTTTGTTTTTACTTACTTTAGCCAGTCAAACATTATATTGTTAAGTACACCCTTAAACTCCCCTTGAAGTTTAAGTGAACCAAAGGTTACTCAGAAGATTCCAACAGTATTTACCAAATGAAGAAATGAGGGATTTGTTCAATCAAATGAACATACACCAGAAAAGGGAAACACCCTATGACAGATTACTAAGCAATCTTTTTGCTCTCAACCAGTAACCACCCTGTTGCAATACAAGCAATGCTCTCCCCTCTTTGTTAAGGGCTTCTTTACTTTTTACTAATATTAGTCAAGCAAAGTATAGCAGCCCTCCGTATGAACTTTATACAGATAGTTTTAAACAGAATCTGTAAAATCCTCTTTTAAGAATTGTTTTAACATCTTCCCCTCCACCCTCATATTATTTTTTTTTAAAAAGAAGACTCCCCTTAAGAGCCCTTCAGGCTGTTATCTTGGGACTCACTTCTGAACAATGTATAGGACTGTACAGTGAAATGAACAATTAATGAAAGCAACCTAATAAACAGTCAAAGTAATTACAGAAAGCATTTCATTTTAATTTAAAAAATATTCCCTAAAACACTTAATGGATCCAGTAAGTTCTTTGAAAATGAAGATATTCATTACTTTCTCGAACCATGGCTTTACAAGTTTAGATTTTTTTTTTGTAGAAATACACAAGGCACCCAATATAGTATTACTCAACTACTCAAAAAACGAGTTCACTGAGGAAGAAGTGAGCGGGATCTTAAAGGCAGAAAGGGATTGTCACTTGAGGTTGTACATGTTTCCTCTTGTTCATTCTGCAGTTGTGGTGGAAGAGGTGGAGCTCCAGAATCGCCAGGTCCAGGAAGGGTGGCTGAGAAAACTGAATTTTCCATACTTCCAACTTCTGTTATAGGTAAATTCATTGAACAAAGAGAAGCAGCAGATACGAATGCAGCTGTACTATATTCTCCAGTAGGAACGTAGGTTGTTTCTCTGTCTTTTCGGCTTTCAAACACATTTGAGTCATTTGACTGGGACCTAGAGAGATTGTTGGTTTGCTGACATACTGTAGCCATGCAGTTGCTACAGCCCAGTCCTGTAATAAACACAGATCAGATTATTTGTATAAGGTCGTACTTTTTTTTTTTTTAAAGGCCTACAAGAGACTGTTATATGTTGTCATATCGTCTTGCAAGCCAGTCTTGCTCCAACTTAATATTTGTGAGATAACAAGTTCATAGGGGAATTTTAGCAATAGCAATAGCAGCTTCATTTATATACTGCTTCATACCGCCTAAGCAGTCTCTGAGCGGTTTACTACTGTACGCTAATTGCCCCCAACAAGCTGGGTACTCATTTTAGCGACTTCAGAAGGATGCAAGCCTGAATCAAGCTTGAGGCCCTGGCTGGTACTGAATTCATAACTTTATGGTTTATGACGGAGTGGCTGCAGTTTAGGCATTTAACCACTGTGCTACCAGGGATTCTTTTAAAGGGCTTATGTGCAACCTCAAAGAGGCTGTTAGATGACATGGCCAGTGGCGCAGAGGACACAAGCAGGATACAAGTAGTACCAGCAAATGACTTAAATAAATAGTTTTTTGTGGGTTTTTCAGGCTATGTGTCCATGTTCTAGAAGAGTTTCTTCCTGACATTTCGCCAGCATCTGTGGCGAATAAAGTCTGAGAAACTGATACCTTCCAGGAAATACAGAATGTAAAATACAAATAGATACTTATCCACATGTTATGATAATATTGGTTACTAGGCAAAGGCAGGAAGGTGGATTATTGGTGGGTGCAAGGGACAATTTTTACCCTCGTGGAAGACAACTTTTTGTCACTCTCTGGTTTTGATTCTCAATTGGGGGGCAACCTTTTTGGTTTGGGGTTTTGGCTTGCAGGAGTGGCTGTTTTGAGGTAAACAGTCACTCTGGAGTAGTAACTATTTACTATATGTGGTGTGTTCTTTCCACCAGATTTTTAATGGCCCAAGGGGTGGACTTTTGTAGGATCCAGGGAAGAGGAAGTTGCAGTCCTCTTGGAGTTCTCATAGAGCAGTGGTTCCCAACCTGTGGGTCGGGACCCCTTTGGGGGTCGAATGACCCTTTCACAGGGGTCACTTAAGACCATTGGAAAACACATATTTGCATGTAGCAATGAAAATAATGTTATGGTTGGGGGAATCACCACAACATGAGAAACTGTATTAAAGGGTTGTGGCATTAGGAAGGTTGGGAACCACTGTCATAGAGGGTAGGATGCTCAATGCCCACTACTGAAAACATAGGTTAATAACATTTAATTTGAGAAAACAGTTTTGAAATATATAGATCTTTATTGGCTGGGCAAAGTTAAGTTGTTAGAATTAATAGTGGTTCCTGATTTTCCTGTGGAATGGTCTGCTTTATAGTTCAAAGCCTGATCAGTAGATTAAGTTGTTTGACCAGCTGGCCAAAGACAAATTGCTTGGTGTTAAGAGATATCTGGCATAACTTAGGAGATAAATAACTACCTGAAGCATTTCTTTCTGTGAGCTAGGTTAGGAAAATGCCTTAAAAGAAGTAGCCCTTTCCAACTCTTGAGGACTGATACTAGCCAATCTACTTTTTGATGTGTTGCATAAGAAGGTATTCAGTACAACATCACACAACTGACTGGGTGCATTGGCACACCAGGAAAGCTCCTTTCCATTGCTGACATGTGGCCGTTCCCATCCTCCCTCTCTGGGGCCTGAAACTCTGCATAAGGATACTGCTACATTCTGCCAACTTCATGCAGCATCCCAACCAGTCCCTCCAATGAAATCTTAAGAAACAGAGAGACTACAAGCACTGGCCCCACCTTCCCTGTTCAATATTGCCTACACACTGAGAGATTCCTTATAAAGGGGATTCCTGTTCAACATGAATAGGTTCTCTCTGTGATTGGAAATGCTGATTCTGCAGCCAACATATGGCATGCCTCCTCTCTCTTTATTAGCTCTGGAAACAGCCAAGCTTTTTCAAAGCTAATCACAGAAGGGCCACTGGACCAGAAAGTCAAAGCAATGGGAGTGTCCACATTGCACATGCGTATGAGAGAGAAGGAAGGTTGTATATGTCTGTCTGTGTGTGAAGAAAAAGAAGCTGCATACCTCCTGACTACTGTGGCCCTTGGAAGAAAAATTGTTCAACCATCCCAGATTTATGGGATCATCAAGATTTGATACTCAATATTAATAATTCAGTTATCGAATCTTACCTTTAAGGCTTTTTAGTTTTTCATTTTTTGCTTTCAAAACAGCATCAGTTATCTTTTCCAAGAGGAAGTTCTGTGTTCCTTCACGTCTGATGGATCCTACCAAAGCATCTAGTCCTTTTGGATGTTCTGCTAAGTAATCCAACAACTTCCCAGCCTTCTTCCTGCTTGAAGATTGACAAGAGATTTCTTCAGTGTCCTCTCTACTGAGTATTTTCCTCGAACGTAGATAATCAAAGTGTCTGTCTGCAATTATTTTGTCACACAGATAGTCTCGCAGCCATTCTAAAACCTGGCATAAAGATAAGACCCATGTTAGTGACAGCTGAATTGCTTGTCATCTGAACTAGGGATGTGTGCTACTGTAAAAAGGAAATCCAATACTCAGGAGCAGTGAACTAAAACAATATGCACAACATGAAATATAATTTTAGGCAAAAATGTTAGATACATTGCTTGGTGCACAAGTGATGAGCTAAGTTCTGAGTTCAAATATCAGTTTATGCACAGAGTAATTGAGTAATGTATTTCACAAAGCTGGTTGAAAGAGCTAAGAGTTACTATCTAAAGTGCTCTGAGCATCTAGAAAAAAATTCAAGATGTATGCAGATATACCTCAGTTAACTAAGTAGAAGAGATTCTAAGCATTAGTTTTTAAAAAGAAAATTTGGCACCAGAGGCAGAAATAACATGGAAAAAACAGGAATAAACTCCTATGCCACAAAAAAGAGGAGCAGTTGAAAGTATTTCAGCAAAGTTTTCATTCAAACAATATGGATAGAGATAATGAAACAACCAGGTCAGAGAATCCTTGCAGAAATAAGCAAAAGTCTTGTTGTTGTGTACCTTCAAGTCATTTTTGACGTACGGTGACCCTAAGGTGAGTCTATCGTGGTGATTTCTTGACAAGTTTCTTTAGAGGGGGTTTGCCACTGCCACCCTCCAAGGCTGACAGCATGTAACTTGCTCAAGGTCATTGAATGGGTTTCATGGCTGAGCTGAGAATTGAATCCTGGTCTCCAGCAGTCATAGGGCCAAAGAAGACTGTCAAAAAATCCAGCTTCCCAGGGGCTTGGGGCTATGGCGTAACCACAACACACACCCCAAAGCCTGCAGGAAGATAGCACCACACTGTCTGGTCATTTACACGGCGGCTGCTTTATGGCGCTCTGGTGGCAAGACGTGTAGATGCTGCATGCCGCAGGAGCACTGCAAAGTCTTGGCGGTAGTGGAAAAGCCAGCTTTTGCCAGCTGAAAAAAGAACAGCTTTCTGCCACTTCTTTTTGTGCTGGCAAATAGCCAGATTAGTGCCACGGTATGTGGTTGCCACAGCACACAGCTCCACAGCAGCCCCAATCTGGCGGTTTTGGGTAGTCTGTTTCGTCCCATATTCCAACACTCAAACTACTATGCCACACTGGCTCCAATATCGATAGGTGTAAAAATGAAACAAATCAGGTCAGGTAATCCTTACAGATGTAAGCAAAAACGTTTTGAGCCTGCTAGAGACATGTGAAAGCTTCTTTCAAATGCATGAAGGATGATTTTTAAACTGTCACCAGCCTCTTTACTTATGATTTCCATTTGGTAGCCACATTTACAGTTATGTTTCCTTAATGTAATGGGGGTAGCTAGTGAGGCAGCTTTTCTGCTTTCTCCTTTTCTTTATGTTTTCCTGCTCATGCATGCTTAGTAAGGGATTCTAGAGACAGCTGCTGTCTATTTTGTCTGTTTTTAAGCAGCCACACAAGGCAACAACAGGATTGGCTAGTGTAGAATACTGTGATTTCCTAGCTCATGCATTACATTGTTTACTGTAGACATGCTTTGGGCAAACTGATACAGAAAGTATGTGTTTCTCCTCCAGCTTTTCTTTACCATTCTCCTAGTGCCAATGCCGTTTAAAAAAACAAAAACAAAATCATTCCAGCCAGACGAGGAGGGAAAGCCGAGCCAGAGAGCATAAAAACACTTTGCAAAAAGAAGCTTCTTTGACAGAGGCTTTGTTAACTGATGCATGCCCCTATTAAGCATTAGAACAAACACTTCAAACTAAAAAAAGAAAGGTCATGCCACACATCTGGCAAAGAATACTACAGTGTTTTGCATCATACTCTTCTGCAGCCACAACAGTGATCTCCATCTCACCTACTCACAGCTGAAAGAGGAACAGAAAATGAAGCTATGAGTAATTATGGGGCATAAGTCTGACATTCATTACTAGTATAGAGCAGAAAAATAGTATTCAAATTAATGATCTTGAATTTTTCAGATACAAAAGAATGCAAGTAGATAATTTCTAGTCAGCATCGATAGTAAAAGCTTTTAAAAAAAAAAAGAAACACAATTTTTGTACCACACCATCTTGTGTGCTTGTTTAATTCAGGGTAGGCTGGTTTAAACCATATGATTAAAAAATACACTCCTGTTTTTAAATTAATTATTCATACACAAACACACATGTTTCAAATGTCTGATCGTTACTACTATTTTCCAGCCCTCTTTCTGTAACGAGGACTATGTGAATGTAAACATTTTAACTGCAACAATTTATTGCCAGTTGTTTACTGTTAGATCAGTATGTAGTCTCTGTTGCTTTTTTACGGAGCTCCTTTCACTGCATGTATCGCTGGCGCTGCCTTTACACAGCCACGCCAGCAATACGAAAGAGAAAGGGGTTGAGTGGCCCCTTTCTCTCTTTCCCTGCTGCTGTCAGGGTGTCTTGGGGCATGAAGCCCCAGGACACCCTTTTCCAGGCCATGGGGAAGTGGCTTTTTGCCACTTCCCCGAGGCCTGGAAAAGTGGCGGGTCGGGGCCTCCGGGGCTGCTGCTGCTGTGGCCGCTCAGGCCCTGATCCATCAGGGAAAGGGGCGGGTGCAGGCCACTCGAAAGGGGCGGTCTGTATCCTGCCATACTCCTCAAACTACTACCAAGAACTTATTCAGCAATACATTTCTTAGGAATCATTATTTAAACATGATGCCTTGGTCTAAACATTAAAGTTAGTCTTTTTTTAAAATTAATACTTGTTTTAAATCTCTCTCCCTCTCTCTTTGTAGAGGTGTGTGTGTGTGTGTGTGTGTATAATGACACACACACACTTCTTCTGCAAAGCTTCCATTGATTAGCAGTAAGTCTAATTCTTTCCCCAGAGTCTTTCTTACTTAAACAGACACATCTTCACAGTACTTTGCAGATGTTCAGAGTATTTTGAAATGACAATGAACCATATACACTATTCTAGATTCATACAGTATAAGGTCATAGCATCCCATTCTCATACATTTATTATGTCTCAAAAACTGAAAGAAAATGGTGTGAATACATTTATGGCAGACAAACCAAAATAAATCACTCTACAAAAGCCTTCTGAGGCCCTGTTCAGATGGTGATGAATCTAGGTTGCATCTTTGTTGTTCACATGCATCTCAAACGCACCCAATTAAGATTGGGGGGGGGGGGCTGCCAAACCCCCACTAAAACTGGGATAATTGATACTGGGTCACCCCCCCGACCTTTTTTTAAAAAAGATTCGCATTGTTGGCAATGTGACGCTATTAGACCCAGGATAATTTGGTATTAAACTCTGCATGCCTTGAATGCGTTTTGAATATGTTTGCACTGTCGATGCCATGCTTATTTGAATGCTAGCATGTGTGAGCAACCGAACTCCCTGCAATGCGCATAGATGCAGTTCCATAGTGTGAATAACAAACCTGGAATGCATTAGTGAGATTATTAGCATAGCTGCACGCGCAAAAAAAGATATCTGAATGACCCCTGAAAGTGACTTAGCAAAACATGAAGAGGTCAAATTCTATGAAAGCAAGGCAGGGAGTTACAGAAAAGAAAAGGTGCAATCAATCTTTCAATATATTTCTCCAGAGAATTGCAAGGCAATTCCACATGGACTAGAAGCCTAGCAGGATGATTTTCCTTCTTTCTACAATCAAGGAAGTGACGACAGAGAATACCAGGATGAAAGAGTGAAAATATAACTAGGATGAATAGATGAGGAATGGGAAACAACATTTGGGTGAGTAAAGGGAAAGACAGTATAAAGTTGGCCCTCCACATTTGTGGGTGTGACTTTTGCGGATTTGATTATTTCTGGTTTTGATTAATACGTTCTCTCTAGGAATCTCTAGCTCCTCCAGCACAACTCTGCCAGAAGCTGACCATAGAGGTGTGCTGGAGAACCTAGAGGTTCCTAGAGAAAACACTTCTCTAGGCATTTGTAGGTCCTCCAGCATGATCATTCAGGTAGATGTTAACCATAGAGCTGCTCTGGAGGACCTGGAGTTTCCTAGAGAGATGTTCTCTAAGGTAAAAAGAATAGCTTGTTATTTGTGGTTTTTCCACATTCACGGGGGTCCTTCCCCCCCTAACCCAGCAAATGTGGAGGGAGCACTGGACTTAGCTTGATGGAAAAGAAAGAGCATCAGAGTGGGTGAAGAAAAGGAAGATCCTCAACAAGAAAGGAAGGAAAGAGCAGTGAGGCAAATTAGAGCACTAAGATTTGTAAGCTATGTGAAGCTGTGTGTTTCTGCTAGTTAAAGACTTCATAATTAGCCTGAAATATACACCAAATATACTCATATTGACTTTCAAGTGATGACAAACCCACACCTGTCCATCAATGCCATTAATAGACAGGTAGAAAGGTATGGAGGCTAAAGATCATCAAAGTGTTTAATATAGAAACAAAAAGGCAATTTGCCATAAAGGTGTAACATTAACGTTATTACCCTTCAGCCCACTAGCTTTTATAACAGGAAAAAACAAAACTGGATCAAGTGGAAGAAGAAAAATTACTTCCATTGACTCATATGTGTGTCAAGCTCAACTACAAAAGAGGGGAATTCCTTTAAACTCTCCAGGAGAGCCTCCTACATACAAATCTGCAAACTGGGGCAGAACGCATGCCATTGGGTTGACCTTCCTTCCTCTTTTCATGCTCTTCCAATCACCAACAAGCCACAGACCACAGGTTTTCCTTGATTCTGAATGAAAGACAAGAGGTTTACCTTCCTTCTCTGTTCCTTTTAGAGGCTGTTGCTAAGGGAGTTGATCATGTAGGAAAGCACACCACTGTTAAGACAGCTAAGTATAGGAAGTGATCAAGACCTAGCCCTTTGATTTCACCAGCCACCTGACTTGCCAAACAACAGCTTCATTCTGCAAATGACCAGTTTGCCCTCCAAATCCAGAGATTAGCTAATGCTAATTGCCAAAATGGAAATCCCAAGGTGTTTTGCTGAAAACCCTATCAGTGGAGTGTTCATTGCTCACAGTTCTCTCCATTATATTCATTTCCAACACAGCCTTTATTCAAACCCTCTTTAGTTCCTATTGTCCTAGATTCCAAGGTCCTGGCTCAGTACAAGGGAATCCTGGGAATTGTCGTTTATTGTGGCAACAGAGCTCTCTGACAGAGAAGGCTAAATGTTTCCTGGCCAAACTACAGTTCCCAGAATCACCTTTGCACTGAGCCAGGACAGTTACAGTGGTCTCAAACTGGATTATTTCTGCAGGGTATGTTTTAGATACAGGACAAAGAGCTGATGGGGCTGAGAGAACAAAGTGGGTGAAGAGAACACAGGAATCTCTTGGGAACTCAAGGGGATGGGAGGTTTGAAACAGAAAGGCCAGGCATAGCATAAAGCATCTTCCACTGAATAGTGTGCTTTGAAAGGTTTTGGAAGCAAAAGCCCTGGCAGCCAGTTTCTAGGAATCCCTCTCTTCTGCTGGTGTCCAGGAGGCTGGGCTGGGCCTGTTCTTTCCTACCTGAGTCCCCAACACAAAAAGATACATATTTCTCCTAGGTGCCAATCAATTCCCACCCCAAGCTGTCTTCAATGACATGAAAAGCCACACCTTGCAAAAACAAAACACAAAACCCCACCAGATCCTGGCAGTTAAGCAGGATCAGCTCTGGTTAGGACTTGGACGGGGAGCCGCCAAGGAACACCAGGTGCTGCAGGGGCTATATTTCAGAGGGAGGAACTGCCAAAGCCCACCTCTGAGCATCCCTTGCCTGAGAAGAACCACAACATTTGTGGTGTTTCCGTAAGTCGACAGGCAGCTTGAAGGCACACACACACACACACACATTTTCATCTATACTGTATTTGTTTTAATGGTGTAAAGCACCTTGAAACCCAGCATTTTAATTTTAATGCTCTGTATGTTGCCAAAATGCCCTAAAGGCACCAGATCCCAGCTGATCTTGGAAGCTAAGCAAGACCAGCCCTGGTTAGTACTTGGATGGGAGACTGCCAAGGAGCAAGAGGTGCTGTAATGTATGTTTCAGAGGAAGGAAAAGCCATCCCTGGGTATTCCTTGCCTGTAAAATCCATTGTTGTTGTTAACTGCCCTCCTGGGGAGGAGGCATTTCCAAGCCCCCATGTCCTCCCCCTCTCTGCTGAGGAAGGCCTATAGATTCAGGCCCATGACCATCTGGCCTGCTGCCTTCCTCTCTTTCCTCTATCCCCTGCCTTTCCTAGCACTGTTCTCTTTCCTAATGAGAGAGGTATGTCTTCTTGTGATGTGGCCAAACTATGACAGCCTCAGTGTGATCATTTCAGCTTCCAGGGAGATGCGCTCTCTTCTCCAGCACTGCTTCTCAGATGGGTTGGTTTTCTTTTTACCCACTTTCTTCATTCTCCAGCTCTGACATCCATAGACAGGATGGCCATAAGTCAACTTGAAGGCGCTCACAGGTCCTTCACATACTAGATTACTAGACCACACTCTTATAGCACTGATACTGCACTCCTGCTGCATTCTGGGATTTGTAGTTGAGGGAGGGGCATTTAGAGTTCTCAGCCAGAGAGTTCTTTGGCCTCACTGAACTACAAATCCCAGGATGCAACAGGAGGCAGGAATAGCGGCGCTATGAGAGGGGAGTGCGGAAATGTGGAAAGAAGCTTTAACCCTAGACTTTAGTCTAGGGAAGCTCATGCTGCTAACGTCTTTCTCTCATTGAGTCTCGAAGGGGCTGCGTAACAATAATGAATGAGAGGCAAGAAGGAAGTGCCCTACAAATGCCCCCTCCAGCGAAATCCAACTCCCAGAGTCCCATAGCCTCCAGCCAGCAAGAGACTTAAAGACTTCTCCAGCCCTGTAGCCTCACCTGTAGTCACACTCTCTCAGCCTCAGAGGACAGACCTTGCCAAGGAAGCCCCCAGGCCAGCGCTGCCCTTCCCCGCTCCCTCCCTCGCTGCTCTCCACTTACTTCCTTCTTCACCTCCGCCATTTCGTCGTCGGTGAGGCAGCGCTCCGGAACCATCATCCCAGAGTCCGCCATGGCGGGGGAAGGAAATACCACCGAGCACGCCTTCAGCAGGAGAAGGACGGACAAAGCAGACGGGAAAGGCGGGGACCGGAAGGAGGCGGAACACCAGAGGCCTGGCCGAAGCCGCACGCCAGGACAAGCTGCCCGCACTTCCGGTGGAGAGGAGGACGCCCCGCCCCCACGCGCCCTGCAGGCACAATCGTGCTCATTAAGGTCTTTTGGACTTCAGCTCCCAGAATCCCACGCTATTGGCCAACGGGGCTGAGGCTCCTGGGAGTTGAAGTCCAAAATTCTCTTAAAGGGCACAGTTTGGGGACCACTCTGAAGGAAAGAAGGACCAGAGACTGGAAGTAGGCGGAACACCTAAGGCTTGGCCCAAGCCGGACGCCAAGAGAAGCTGCCCGAATTTCCGGTGCAGAGAAAGAGACCACGCCCACTCCCTGGAGGCACATCTGTCCCCTTTAAGGGATTTTTGGACTTCAGCTCCCAGAATCCCAAGCTATTGACCGACATAGGTGAGGCTTCTGGGAGGTGAAGTCCAAAATTCTCTTAAAGGGTACAGATTGGGGACCACTGTGAAGGGAGGACCAGAGGTGGACCTCCGTTTCCATCTTTCTGTCCGGGAGGAGTTCCATAATGTCCTCCATTTTTGTATGTGTGTGTGTACACACACACACACACACACACATATTATAAATATAATATATATTTAATTAAAAATTTAAAAAATTATATATATATTATATTTAATTAAAATTAAAATTTTTATATATTATATTTAAATATTAAAATTAAAAATTAAAATAAATAAATAAAAATTTTGTATAATAAAATGATAAAAATATAATATGTTTGTATAATATTTTCTATAAGATCCAGTTATGTTTTTGTGCTGGCTGTGTGCCAGAATAAATAAATTAAATTAATTAAATTATGTTTTGTGGATAGATTTTAGAAACCTTTGAAAGAAATGTGTGTTAATATTGTTTTAATATGTTTTAAACATTTTATTTTATTTTATTAAAAAAAATCTGATGATTTTCACATGTATTTTGTTATTATTATTATTATTGCAGTGATTTTAATTCTGTTTTAAATGTATTTTATTTTATTTGTTTGTTGCTAGGATTTATATCCTGCCTTTCTCCTTCACAGTGGCATTCGGTGTGTGTTTTAAAAAGGCAAAGCTAAAACGTTGATTACAAAGTTGAAAAATAAATAAATAAATAAATAAATACCCAAAAATAAAATAACAAATAAACAGTTAAATAAATACCAAACTTAAAACATAGCTTAACAACAACAGTTTAAAAAACAGTGTACTATTTTTGTATGATTTTAATTGTACTGTTGTTGTTTTTTCATGTTGTAAACTATCCAGAGTTTTCATTTGGAAAAAGGACAGATTATAAATAATAATAATAATAATAATAATAATAATTTATAATGTGGTGTGGAAATTGTATATATTGTTGTATTTTTAAAGGTTGTACGCCGCTTTGATTGTGGTAACAAAAAGCAGGATATAAATACAAGTTTTATTTATTATTATTATTATTATTATTATTACTGTTTTTAACTATGCTGTTTTTAATCTATGTTTTAATGTTGGGGCTATTTAGTTATTTTTTTAAATTAATGTTTTAGCTCTGTCTTCTTTAAATATACTTTTGTAAGGCATCTGGAATCTCATTGTGAGAGAAAGGTAGAATATAAATCCTGTAAATAAATAAATAAATAAATAAATAAATATTCTCTCTCTCTCTCTCTCTCTCTCTCTATATATATATATATATATATTGAAAAACAAGATTATTAATAATTAAAAACAATACACAACAAAACACCCGTTGAGATGTTTTAATGTAATATAATAGTGAGCGAAATCGAACTCATGACTAATATTAATGGCAGTGTCAACGCCAACACTAACAGGAAAACAAAAGGAAAAGAAGAAAGAAAAGACAAAAAGGGGGGAAGGGAAAGGAAGAGGAAAAAAGAGAAGTTAAAAATAAAATAGAAATAAAAACAAAGCAGAAATTTCTGAAGCAGAGAATCTCATGCCATTTGCTGGATGAAAAGAAAGATGAACTTAGTCAAAGGTTTTAGGGTTGGATGTGAGATGATGATCTTAATATCTGGACTATCTTAAGTAATACAGTATCTGGAAGAGATCCGCCATATAACATCCTTGGAGGCCTTTAAGAAGGCAATAAAAACGGATCTCTTCTGGCAGGCATTTCCAAATTGACCTCCCCGCAATGTTCACTCTACTATTGTTTTTAATGGCATTTTAAGGTGGGAGGGAGATAGGGAATTGGATTTTATATGTTTTGCTATGTTTTTACTTGTGGTTTGTTGTGTTTTATTTTTATTGTTCTTATGTTTGTTGTTACCCACCTCCATCCAATACAGGGAGAGGAAGGATACATATTATTATTATTATTATTATTATTATTATTATTATTATTATTATTATATTGTCTGCCTGTTCTAGTGAGAGATTGTCAGAAGAAGGCTTCACAGTCATTGAAGATTGCCAGGTTCCAGTCTTACGCTGTGGATTTTGCTGATTTTATGCCACCTTATTTATTATTTATGTTTCTGTCTCCCATATACTCTGTGGTGTTCAGCTGTAGGTGGGGGCATTTGTTGTTGACTGCCCTTGAGTCGATCTCGATCCATAGCAACCCTGTGGATGAGACATCTCCAAGAACCCTTGTCCTCCACTGCTCTGCTCAGGTCCTCTAAACTAATATCCATGATCTCTTTAATAGAGTCCACCATCCAGCATGTGGCCTTCCTCTCTTTCTACTTCCCTCCACCTTTCCTAGCATGAGCATCTGGAAACCATGCCTTATGAGGAAAGACTTAGGGAGCTGGGTATGTTTAGCCTGGAGAAGAGATGGTTCAGAGATGATATAATAAAGTATTTGAAAAGGTGTCATGTTGAAGATGGAGCAAGCTTGTTTTCTGCTGCTCCAGAGGCTAGGGCCTGGAGCAATGGATGCAAGCTACAGGAAAAGAGATTCCACCTCAACATTAGGAGGCACTCCCTGACAGTAAGGGCTGTTCGACAGTGGAATGCACTCCCTCGGAGAGTAGTGGAGTCTCCTTCCTTGGAGGTCTTTAAAGAGAGGCTGGACGGCCATCTGTTGGGGATGCTTTGATTGTGTATTCCTGCATGGCAGAACGGGGTTGGATGGCCCTTGTGGTCTCTTCCAACCCTATGATTCTATTGTTTTTTCTTAGTGAGTCCTCCTTTCTCATGATGTGCCCGAAGTATGACAGCCTCAGTTTGGTCATCTTGGCTTCCAGGGAGATCTCTGGCTTGATCTGTTCTTGGATTCATTTGTTTTGTCTTTTCGGCCATCCACAGGATTCGCAGCACTCTTCTCCAGCACCACATCTCAAATGCATTGATTTTCATCCTATCCCCTTTTTCACTGTCCTGCTCCCACATCCATATAGTTATAGGGAATGTGATGGCTTGTATGATTCTAACTTTTGTGCTGAGTTGTGTATCTTTGCATTTTAGGATCTTTTCTAGTTCGTTCATAGCCACTCTCCCCATTCTTGATCTTCTTCTGAATTCCTGGCTGCAGTCCCCTTTTCTATCAGTATTTCATTTCCCAAAACACTGATTTCTTCCTTGTGAATTTACCTGAACCTTAAGATCTCTGCGGTGAAGATAAACTGTTGGAGTTTATAACTTGGTATGTCTGAATGTTTATTTTGGAATGGCTGAATGTAGATTCCTTGTCCAGACTATTTATGCAGCTCTGTGCTGAATGAAATTGGAAACCAGGAACAAATTTTAGCACCTGAACTATTAGCTAAGTGAGCTGGCAAACTTGGAAATATCCGGACGGAGGGAATGTTGATTGCTGTTTGTGCAATTCTGATTTTTAAAGAGGTAATACCTGGATGACGTTTCTGTTACGCCAAAGCATTCAGTGGCAATTTCCGGCACAAGTGGCAACATTTTATTTCCACCCAGAGGGTGATTAAAAAAAAAACAATCCAGGAAATATCACAGCAAATAATCCCCCAATGGTTCGATACCTATGATTCATATTGGTTTCTTTTGTCATTTTTCTTCCTCCTTCCTGGTTAGGAGAGCGCAGCAGGTCCTTTACAACACTTAAGATGTTCAGATTACTTTTCTTTTGATATCTCTGTGAGTTGTGATGCTCACACACGTCAGCACTGCAAATAGAGATGGAATCAATGATGCAGTTGTATTCAAAACATGCCCCAAAACATGCAGAATTTTATCCCACTTTATCTTGGGTTTATCTGCATCAGTTATTCACACATCTGACAAGGTGAATCTTTTAGGAAAATGAAAAAAAATCAATTATCCCAGCTTTTGTGGGGTTTTTTGGCAGCTCCCTCTGAACATAATTGGATGCATTTGAAATCCATGTGAACAACACAGATGTCTTGCCCAAAATCACCCAGTGGGTTTCTATGGCTGAGTGGGGGATTCGAATCCTGATCTCCAGACTTCAGAGCCATAGTCCAATGCTCAAACCACTACTCACTCATTCCTTGGTAGATCTGCTTTTATTTTTCTGTACCTTTCCCTCCACATTTTTGTTTTGAGGAGCACTAGACTAGGCTTGTTCAGAGTTCTGATCGTCTTTTTGTGTCAAGTTGATGGCTCTTTCCTATAACTTTCTTCCCTCATACTTTCATCTTTGCAAGTAGACTTTGCATTGCTTTTACAATAATTTGATTGCACTAAGACAAGTCACCTTTTAAGTAGGTGGCAGGCTTTTAAGCAAAATCACAGCATGTACACAGACAGGAATGTAGCAATTATAAGCTTTGACTGTTCTTCTAAAGATGTTTTCTCACAATTACAGAAAGAGCTTTCATCTCTGCTTATGGCCTTGTTAATGTCTGGTTTTTCCCACATTAAACTTGATTCTTCATAAAAAAATAAATAAGAATCCCTGTTTTTTATTTCCTCAATGCAAAACCCATCTTCATACAATGGAAGTGATACCAGTATATACTATTCCATCATCATCAGTCAATGATGGGACTGTGGAAAAGTACTTGCCTGTCACCTTATGATCTTCCTCCTTGTGTGCCAGGGTAGCTCTTTCACCCCTTTTCTTTAGAAAGTTATCAGATATAGTATAGACCCTCTGGAAAATGCAACATAAATATAAAACGTATTAGATTAGCACTGGCCTTCCACATTTGCAGGCTTGATTATTCACAGATTCGATTATTCAGGGATTATTTGTTGCTGCCTCTGCTGTTGCCCTATGGCACGTTTAATAGGGATTGCAAGCCTTGTGATACAGAGTCTGTGAATATGTGGCAAGGCTTGTAAGTTCCCATTAAAAATGGCATAGGGCAGCAGTGGAGGTGGTAGCAAGCACCACCAGCTGCTTGCTTCTGCCTTGCAAAGGAACCCATCATCTTGAACGTATCTACAGTGGGTTGACTGCATGGATCGTACTTTTGCGTGTGTTAAATATGTTGTGTGTGTAGGGGGGAGAAGTAGAGTTATTTGCAGTTTTTTCACTTTTGCAGAGGCTCTCCCAACCCCAGCAAATGCGGAGGGCTGACTGTACTGTTAAATGTGCTCAACATGGGGCTGCCTTTGGACAGTGTTCAGAAACTTCCCCTGGTCCAGTATGTAGAGAGATCTTGTAGCATCTTTGAAAGTAACTGAAAGAAATAATTTGGCAACATGAGCTTTTGTAGGTTTCAGTCTACTTTCTTTACAGATACATCTGAGGACGTAGACTTAAGTCTATGAAAGCTCATGCTGCCAACTTTTTTCCTTAGTATCAAAGGTGCTACAAGATCTCTCTACATACTGATTCTACAGACTAACATGGCTATATCTTTGAATTCTTCCCCTGGTCCAGAATATTGTGGCTAGACTGCAGTCTCATTCTCAGGACGTCAGTTACGTGGAGTTTATAATTCCCTTGTTATAATGACACTATTAGCTAGCAATCTATTTCAACAATGTAGAATGGTGGTTATGACCAGTAATGCCCTATATAACTCCAGTCCAAGCTATTTGGGGGGGGGGAAACCAAACATATTTTCCAGCATGAGCTTGTTCAGTGGTTGATATTTACAGGGGAGGCCTTCTCTTGGTCCTGCCACCCTCAGAGGTGTGTTTGAGGAGGACATGGAGGAAGACCTCCCTGGTTGCTGGTCCAAGACCTCTTAACTCCTTTCCAAGTGAAGCTAGATCTCACTCTTGTCTTTGCACTAGTGAGAGCAAAGACCTCTCCATTCAAAGCTTTCAGGCTTTTTGCAATTAGCTGATTGCCAAGGAAAGGACTTTTAGGTAAATGGCGTTATATGTGTGTATATCTGTTTATACACACACACACACACACTCAGCCTTCAACAAACATACTTTAAAATATTATAATTAATTGTGTTTATTGTTGTTTCTGAAGTGTTGAGGCAATGTAGTCTGATTTCAAGGACATTTATACTGTTGGAAGGCAAAGGTATTTTTGATGATGGTTATGATTATGGTTATTATTATATAAAAGAAGATTATGCTTTTGGCTACACACACAGCTGTAGTGGAAGTGTCCAAATACAGTTCTCTCCCTTTCAAATCTTCCCTTCAAATTCCTTTGTTCCAAATGGCTATTTTGGAATCCGTGTGCTCAACGGCATCACTAACAGATCTAATTTTCCTGGAAGTAAAATGGATTGCCCTCACATTTCAGAGAGAATCAACAGCTGAACAGCCTTGGATGTTAGTTTACTGATGCCAGGACATTAATGCTAAACCAGTCCTTTGAAGCTTATGACCTAATTTAACCTCACGGCTCTATCTTAACAGCTATATAACAGTGCATTAATCCCTGACACTTGTACATGGCACTCCCTGATTCATCTGAGGAAATGTAATCCACAAAACTTTGTGCTAAAATAACTGTTAGTTTAAAAAATGCCAGTAGACCCCTCCTCTTATTTTTATGCAACCATATAATATTTAATAAAGAATATTGTCATCCAAAGAGGCCACCTGCCATCACTAGATGGCACTAGTCTACTGTGAGAAATGATTATCCCTTCAAAATACAGGTTCTCTCTCCCTTAGCCAAAATGCTTGGTGCCAGATGGGTTTTGGATTTTGGAATACAGTATTTGCATATATATAATGAGATATCTTGGAGAGCAGACCCAAGTCTAAACATGAAATTCAATTATGTTTTGTATACACTTTATAGACTTAACCTGAAAGTAATTTGATACACAATATTTTAAATAATTTTGTGCAGGAAACAAAACTTTGTGTACACTGAATCCTCAGAAAGCAAAGGTATTACTCGGCCACCCCATGTGGGCAATGTTGGATTTTGGAGTATATTGGATTTTGGCATTCCAGATAAGGGAGACTCAGCCTGTACAGCTTTAGTGTTACTATTTTTCAATTTCAACAAGGATTTGCCATTGTTATTTAAAGTGGTCTTATGCACATTTATTTGGGACTAAGTTCTACTAAACCTTGTGAGAACCATGTGGGCTGCAATGCTAGGATAGCAGGCATTTACTTCTGAGTAAACAAAGGTACCCTAATGTGTAACATCACACAAAACTATACACCTAGAACTGGAAATTTATGAACTCTTGTTCTTTTTTTAGTTTAAAATGCTGCATATTGGGTTAATCTTAAAATGTTTCATTAAACTGCAAACTATCTCAGGAAAACATCTGAGAGGAAGTATAAAATTTGGTGCAGTGGTTTGAGCATTGGACTATGACTCTTAAAATCAAGGTTCAATTACTGCTCGGCCATTGAAAGCCACTCAGTGACCCTGGGGGAGTCACACGCTCTCAGCCCCAGAAAATCCCATGATAGTTTCACTTTAGGATTGTCATAAATCAGAAAAAATCTGATAGCACAACAATAAAAATCCTTAAAACAAAACAAAACAAAAAAACACTGACCTTTAGACAGCTTCTTCCACATCCCAAAATGGCTATTTCACTCTCCATCTTAAGTTCCAGCTGAGCTTAGGGTTGCCATAAGTGAGGACCTCCAAACCGGGACAAATGTAGGACAAATGCAGGACATTTTCAAATGTAGGACACATCTTTTTAAAATGGAGGACACGCAAAAAAATTGAGGCTTTTTTAGAAATGGTAATATAAATCCATGTTTCTTAGGCATGATCAAAATGGCGGACGTTTTGACATTATTTGTAGACAGATCACGGAAATGTACTTCCCTTTCTGGCCACCCCCCTCTCCCCATTCCAAACAGCACATTTGAGCATTGAACATGGCTTTATTTTAACATTGCCTCTTGCATATTTCAGAGGCTTATTCCACAACCAAACCCTTTGGTCAAGGGACTTTGGTTTTTCTTCATTTTGACTTGTTTTGTCCGTATTCCTCCCCACTAAATAAAGGAGACATGAAATGGAGTTAATGGGTACAAGTTGTTAAACAAAAAAGTCTTGTGAGACTCTGTAGGCAAGAGGTGCACCATGTTAAGAACTGCATTAAGCACACTTAGGCTGCTGCCACACTGCTTTCACTCTCATCACTCCATCCTATGGAATCCTGGGATTTGTAGTTTGTTGTGGTGCCAAGGCTGGGCTTTGAAATCTCAGGCATAAGAGAGGCAAAAGGCTTGGGCTACATCTACACTGGAGAAATAATCTGGTTTGAGACCACTTTAACTGTCTTGCCTGAATGCTATGGAATTCTGGGAATGGTGGTTTGTTCCAGCACCACAGCAGAATGGCAGTTAACCCCTGGAAAGCTCTCTGACCAAGGTGACCAATGCCCTCACCCCAAAATGTAGGGCACCCAAGCAAAAAAAATGTAGGACATGGCCAAAAATAAAAGCTAAAAACACCCATGTACTTATAAATCCATGCTTCTTAGCCATGATCCAAATGGAGGACCTTTTGAAATTTGACAGAAGAGGACATGTCCTGGAAAAGGAGGAGGATGCCTGGTCACCTTGTCTCTGGTCCAAAATACACTGCAGAAATAAAACAATGCTGGACTGAAATGCCCAGAGTTCCTCACCAAAGCTGCATCCACACTGAGGAAATAATCCAGTTTGAGAGTGACTTAACTGTCCTGGGTTAGTGCTGGGGAATGCTGGGAATTGTGGTACATTGTGGCCCCAGAGCTATCTCTGACAGGGAGTCCCATAACCCTCCAAACGTAGTTGAACTGCAGTGCCCAGAATTCCTCCCCAGGTGCATCCACACTGAGGAAATGGTCCAGTTTGGGACTGCTCAGTGCTGGGGAATCCTGGGAATTGTAGTCTATTGTGGCCTCAGAGCCATGACTGACAAAGAAGTCTCAATGTCTCCCAAACACCAGCATTCCCAGGATTCCCTAGCACTGAGTTAAAGCAGTCTCAAAGTGGGTTATTATTCCTGCAGTGTGTGTGAGAGATATAAAAGCTAGGGACTGGATTCATTTGGAGGATCTCTGTGTCCAAAACACACTGCTTGGACTGCCAGGGCTCAGTGCTATGGAATCCTGGGAATTGTAGTTTATTGTGGCACCAGAGCTCTCTGACAGAGAAGGCCAAATGCCTCACAGACCCCAGAATTCCAGAGCATTGAGCTTTGGCAGTTAAAGGGGTCTCAAAGTGCAGAGGGGGGGGGGAAGAGAGAAAAGCCAGGGAGTGTGAATGAGCTCTGAGAGGAGGAGGAGGAGGAGGAGGAGGAGGAGGGAGGGAGCCAAGGGAAGTGGCCAGGACCACCAGAGGAGCCCCTGCTTTTCCTCATCATCGCAGCCTTCTCACTGCTGGCAAGAGGCTCTGCCCCCAGCCAGGCAACGCCTCCATTCAGTCTCCTTTTGTCAAAAGAGCTCTGGTGCCACAAGAAACTACAATTCCCAGAATCCCATAGCACTGAGCCATGGATGTTAAAGGGGGAGGGGGTCAAACTATTTCTGCAGCCTTTGCTACCCCAAAGCCTTCTATTATTTACCAGCAACTTGCAAGGCAAAATCTCTTCCTTCCAAGCCCTTGAAAACCAACCCAAGGGGAGGGGGGCTGATTGCTTCTTTCCCATTGGTCAGCTTTGGGAGAAATTTGCATATTACAAGGAAAGGTGTTTAGGGCCTCAAAAACGACCCTGTGATAAAGAATTACAACAATACTGAGTGGTAGACATTTAAAAGATGAGGAGGCATTTAGACTCCCAGGGAAACAGGAACGACTGATGGCCTTTTTTTCTTTGCTCACTGTAACCTGAAAGTAATGCCTTTTGCAGGGTATATATACCAAGTGGGCTGGCAATAGCTCTGAGTGGCAGATGTCTTTAAGACTTGCTCTCTAGGCTAAGCCAGGCAGGGAGGCGGGGAGGGTGGCACACAGCCATGGTTGAGGGGTAGAGCTGCCTCCAGGGCCTTGCTGGGGAGGGGGGAAGTCCTGGGGGAGGGGCCAAACTGGGGCGAGACTGTGTGGCCCTGCCCCAAACCGAGAAAGTCCCGCCCCCAGACAGGATATGGCAAGCCTAGCTGAGCTGAAAAATGATGCTCCAATGACTAATGACAAGGGAAGGGGAAATTTACCTACAAAGAATATTTTTTCTTGGTACATAGGAGAAATGAGGACATAGTATCTTACAGGTAGTTTGGCTGCATCAGAGAAAAAGTGGCAACCCTATTTCTCTTTTGCCTCCCTTTGAGAGTGGCATATGTTTCACAACTATGGCGGGATACAAACCGCCGCTTTGCGGCGGTCTGCCGCCACCGCCGGTTAGTCCGCAGGGGAGCCGGAGCCTCCACACGGCGCGGCTCCCGTGCAGACTGAAAAAGAAGCTCCAAAATGGAGCTTCTTTTAGAGTCGCGTTTGTGACGTAGCGAGGCGCCAGGGGCGCACTCGCTACGTCACAAAGGACGCGACGCGTACGGACGCTCAGCGTCCGATACGCAGATGGCGCTGGCCATGTAGAAGGGCCGGCGCCATCTTGTATGGACGGAGTCCGTATTAGGCCCAGGGGCGTCTAGAAGAGACACCCCTTTTTTAAAATGGGACGTCCTCCGGACGTCCCAAATGCCGGTTTGTAACCGGCCTATGAAACTGAAAGAGGATCCAGATAGTTTTCAGTGGAAATTCTTTAGAGTAGGGTTCTTCATAGAAACATGTCCATTTCACATGGCTTTATCTTCCACTGTTTGTTGTTAACTGGTCTCAAAAGTCATTCTGGCTTTATCTTCTACTGTAGTATTTATGAATCCAAAGACAGCTCCTATGATGCAGAAGACGAATTTATCTGGATTCTTCTGTAAGCAGTCTGAAGAACATTGCCTTAGGCTGCATTCCTGTATGCACTCACCCAGCACTAAGACCCATTGAATAAAGTGGTCTCACATCTGAGTAAATGGAATAGGGTTGAGCTACACATTACCTTTTCCCAGAGCTTTTTTTCTCAGGGAGCCCATCCGCCTGTGCCTATGCCAGCTTGGGGACGGGTGAATTCTAGATGTTGTAAACCAAAAAAGTAATTTCCCAAAGCTCCCTCTGTTACGCTCCTCTAGCATAGAAAGCTCCCACTTTGCATGTGTTGTGCAGCCATTCCTGGTTGCCTCTCCATGCAGCTTGTATTTCAAACACATAAGATACACATTAAATGCATCCATGCATTCAACATACTGTTCCTGAGCTGTTGATCAGAAAGCCCATGGTTTGAAACTCCTCTCTTCATGAAAGTATCATATTTGGCAAGTTCTTACCTCACCTTATTTCCTTTCTCTTCCCTCAGTCTACTTTATAAGCATAAGAACAGTTGTGTATGTTACAGGAAGTCTGTAAGAAACACAGCAAGATAAACTGTGTGAAGAGTCAGAACTGTACAAACAATAAATGTTAGTGATAATGTGTGTTCCTTCTATCAGCTGGATGCAGATGCGGAGAGAAATTCTAAAACTGCTTGGATGACTGAGAGATGAGGTTAGGATGGGATGGCAGTGTCCCTCTGCCAGCGGTCACTATTATTTGTGGGGCAGCCCATCTGCCTTGAATCCCCTGATGCATCTGCAAAGGTTTCATGGGTGTGGGATTACTGCTGGCAGTATTTCTGCCAAGAGTAGACCCACAGACTGTATTTTCTGGGGCTTGTTAGGAACATGGGAACCAGTAATTGATGACCAGGGGGAAAAACACAGGAGTATCATCATTGCATCTGCACTACAGAAATAATGCAGTTTGACATCACTTTAACTGACATGGCTCAAATCAACGCTATGAAATTTTGGGTTTTCTATTCGTTGTGGCACCAGCACTCTGACAGAGAAAGCTAAATATCTCACAAAACTACAAATCCTAGAATTCCATCGCATTGAGCCATGGCCGACAAACTGCATTATTTCTGCAGTGCAGATGCAGCCTAAAAGCAAGACAAAACTGTTCACCTCCTCACAATAAGCTGGCTGTGTTTTGGAAATGACTTTCCTTCCCACCTAGGATTTCTGTCATTTCCAAAACTGTTTGTTAAAAGCATTATGTGGATTAAATCCTATATTTTTCGAATAATCTATAAGATTATATAAAAGTACCAAAAGTTCCAGTAAAAGTAAGAATATAAGCAGACACAGTTCAAAGGTATAATGATACTTTATTCTATAGTGACAGGTGTACATAACAGGACTGAAACTGCAAAAGACAAAACAAAAACCAGAACAACTTTTTTCCAGTGTTAACAGACTATGGAATGCACTTAATGTCTTGGCACACAAAAAAGTGGGCAACAATATACTCTCATTTAATAAGGGTCTCTCAAAGGTAACAGGTTCTAATACTGTGGTGATTTACTAAGTCGTGTTTTGTTCTGCTGAGCAACACAATGCCCATGATCCACATGTGACTTCATACAAGTTACACCATCAGACATCCACTAGGAGTTCAAGTAAGGTCTCTTGATATTTTGTTCACAGTTACTTACAAATGCAGGGGACAGGGAGGAGAGGATGCTTTAAAAAAAACCTCCCAATCGATCCTGGTGGGTGTATACCAGTTCTTATGAACCATATGAGGATTACTCTGATTAATTCTTCTCTGTTTAGATTTAAATTAAATGTAGGTATTTCTGTCAATAAGGGAGCAGATGGGGTAATTTTGACAGTCCTGTACCAAACTGAACATGATGTTCCACATGAGCTTCGATCCCATCTCACAGGGACTGTGCTGTGTTCCATATGTCCTTAAAAATCTGCACTGTACTTCGAAAGCACAGCATTTGCGAAATATTTAACTGAGTGTATACTTTGTGGTGTGGGTGGGAATGGACAGATGCCAAGTGGAGCGATATAAGGTACAACATGTGTACAAACTTTTCATTCACACAAGGAAAGGGGCCTTAGCTGACACTGATCACATTTTGTCCAACAAAGAAACCCACATATTGCATCACTTTACCCAGCCATGAAAAGAATGAAAACAACCCAAACAGCTAAGGCTGGAATAGGACAGCCTAACAAGGTTTTCCAACTTTACAACCAAGTTCTGGGTGTTCAGAAGTTCAGAACAAAAAGTATTAATTTCTGGACGAATCATAGACAATGACAGGGGGAAAGTAGGGGCAGAACCGATTAAAGGATACAGCAGCAGGAGGCTTGCCACTTTTTCATTCAAGACAGGTCAGAATACTTGAACAAGAAACTGCATAGTGTGAAAATCCATTTTAAATGCCACTAGATTTAGGGCTAGTTTATACTACCAGTGAGATCAAGTGGTGATTTTTTTCCCACAGAGTCTTAACTACTTCAGGCTGCAATTCTAAAGGGGATGTTACATTTTGTTAATGTCCTCTACTAAATATATTTCTGCATATTGAAGCATTTTAGACACTGTGCCAGAAGAGAAGACTAGGTGGAACTACCCTCAATTACACTGTAGTCTTCAAAATGCAAGGCTACTGTATTTAATGGGCAGCTCAAACTAATAATGTCTAGGAAAGGCTATGCTGTTTCATTCACCAGTATGGCTGGCTGCCAGCTTCAGTTCCAGGTAGAGGTTTAAGCCAATTATTTGTTGTGGAGGCAGAGATTCAACACATAAAGCAAAAATTATATAGCTGTAGAGCAATTGGAAAAAGCTGTCTCCTGTCCCTAGACCAATTCTTCCCTTCCCCATAGCATAGGGATACTTATTGGGATGATGTTGCACCACAGATTTCTAGATATCACAGAAGAGACTTTGACAGCAGCTTTGCACTGGCAGTAGAATCCAGTCTGAACCTTGGAGAGGGAACTTTTGTACGCTTTAAATTTGAATTGTAAATTGATTCTAAGGAGTGAAGCCCATGCCTTACCTATACTGCGGGAACGCTCAAGACAACAATGAGAAGGGAGATGTACCCATCAGAAAAATATATATAATGTGTTCCTTTTTTCAAAGACTATTTGCATCCTTCAAATTCAGAGAATCCCTGTGTGGTAGAAGGTTCCTGATTCAGAACATGGCAGTTATTTTCTGGACCACCATGATGAAAATCAGAAAAGCTGGCAACCTCCGAAACTGTCATACATTGATATTGAAACCCTTTTTATCTGTAAGCTACCCTGGAAACGGATTTTGAAGAACAGTATAAGAATCCATGAATAAATAACATAATTAATGAAGCTACCTGACTATTGCTGCAATCCTTTACACGTGGACTTGGAAGCAGGATCTATTAAATTCAATGGGACTTACTTCTCAATAGATATGCACTGAACTTGCAATGTAAAAAGCCCTTAACAAGAAATTCAAAGTTCAGTGTATCACAAAAATAATCTAGGTGACTATAACATCCCTGAAAACACACTGATCTTAAAACAGAAAGCATGCCATTTTTTTCCCTCTCTGTCTGGAGGTGCCACAATGATAATACAGTGGGAGACAACAGATACAATCTATAAGACTCCGATTAGAAAGATATGTACATGCTATATTGCAAAAGGAACTGACAGCATAGGTTTGTAGATGGACAGTAGGAAGCATCAAACATGGACTGTTCACAGAAATGTTCGGACTTCAGTTCCATGCCAAAGGGTCAACTTAAACTGATTTAGCAATGATTAAAAAAGCAACAACAAAGCAGAATTCTGCATTTTGGAGTGTGTTTGCATTTCCTGCTTCAGCTGGAGAAAGATGAGGATTTGCTGGATAGTTTAGGAATGTTTACACAAACATCATAATTATTATTCTGAAGGAAAAATAATTACAAAATTGTGGCAAATCTTCCATTGATATTTGCTCTTATAAACTGACTCACCTTTGATGAGATAAAACATGCTCTTTCATACTAAATCCCAAATGTATTGATATTTTCCCTTAAGAAATCTGCCTCTAGTGTGACTACTTCTGTTTTAGCACATTAATTCATATACACTCATCCACCCTTAAGACTTGGTGAAAGACAACATTTGACAGGAAAGACTCCTCTCACCTTCTGAGAAATGTTATTAAATGGGAGAAGAGACAGAAGAGTCATTAATCAGAATGCTTTTAACAATAATTAATAAAAGGCAACCAGATGATATAGATATTTTCCAGCATACATTTTTGAATCTGGTCATGGTTACATGAAATAGTTTCAGCTGTACATTCCTTTCCTATTTACTTGGCCAGTTGAATTTCTTGAAAATTGCACCTCAACTGCCAGCAGTAGTACCAAAAATGGTTGACTTAACTGGGAAACGGATACAATTCTCAAGCCATATGTCAGCTCTTGGAGAATTCATAATGCTACATTAGTTAGACGTCTGCATTCTTTGAAAAGACATTACAAGTTTCATGACATTTCAATTCTTTTCATGTGTATGGTGAAAAACATATGACTAAGGCCTTACGTGTCCTGCAACATTTGCCAGAACAAATATTTCTTTTTCGAATGGAATTAAACATTCAGGCATTTAAAAGTTTTTAAAAAGCACCCAATATATATATTATCATAAGTGCAAGAACCCAAATGCTTAGCTAGAATAGTCATTGCAGCCTTTGGAAGACAACTGTCTCACTTATTAAGAACAAAACACAACACGAAAAAACAGCTAACCATTCCACCTTCATTTTTGTTATCACTTCTTTCAGAATTCAGCTCTATATTGGCTCTCAAAATAAATGAAATCAAGAGCTCTGCTGATCAAATCCAATTTGTTCTCCTAACAAAAATCTCATAATAGCAAGTATAATAGGCATAGCTCAATACAAAAGAAATGTGTTAACACCATTTGTTAAGGCCAGCTTTATGCATCTCAGAACATTATTTCTGAGATTTACATATTCACGTGGATTCTTAAAATACAGTGGACATAAAAAGGCTTGAGTTTCTATTGAATAAAAAAATGTTTTTAAAAAGCCCAGGTCAGTTTCTAGGACAAAGGTACAACTGGTTTAAGCCTAGCAGTAATTCAAGACTACCAGAATAAAATCCCCTTTGAATCCTCCACTGCAGAAACACCTTTCCTCTTAGTCTCATTTGCAGTTTGCAATAGATTGTACTCGTGATTCTCTTCAAATGCACCTTCCAAGGCACAAGGAGCAACATGATATTGTAGGGAAATGAACACAATAAATCTTATACTGCACCTGGTACTTTGGAAAAGGAGGCACAGAAGCCTAGACTGATGATGCTACTGAATTTCCTTTTCAGTTACTTATAACATGCATCACTTGGAGAGAGCAAGAGAAGAACGGTAGAAAACAAATGAGGAAAGGAAGAAGTATGCAGAAGAAGAAGAAAAAATAAAAGAGGGCACAGAACAAAAGAGAAAGGTAATGAAACGGAGGCAGAAATTAAGATTGTGGCTGCTTCCTGCATTACTCTTTAATAACACATTTCTAGAGTCAATAGCTATTCAGGCTTATTTGCTATCATTTTCATGAATTAAAATGGTCCTTTGAGCTTCCTTGATTCTATTTATGTGAATATTTTAATTGCTGTTAATATGGAAGAGAAGGTAGAATAGAGGCATTTGCAATGTGAATAGGTTTTCTGCTCTTTGAAGAATTCACATTCATCTTATAGACTGAAGGAAGCAAGAACTGATGTAAGACTAACGTATGAAAATGTTCTATGGAGATTTTATTCCCAATAGATGGATTCAAAGAAGAACAAAGGTAACCAATCTAATGCAGGCATGTCACCTTCGTTATGATCATTCCCTAAGTCAAGAGGAAAAAATGACTTGAGATCACATAACTGTAATTGTCTCTTCTGAGGGCATACTGCACCTCAATACATAGTTGTCCCCTGTTAAAGGATCTCTTTTCCTCCCATCTGTAGCTGAGGGTTGAAGGCTAATTAGAGGCACATATAATTTCTTCTCTCTCCCCCACTTTTTTAAATTAATGGAAATGGAACATCTCTTGCGTGAAAAGAAAAATAACTGGGAAGGGGGGTGCTTAACCTTTCTCCTTCTAGTCTCATGCAAACCTTCCCCAGGCTACTTTTTCCATTCACGTGAGAAAAGATCGTGACTTTTGCTGCTTGGTGAGCAATTATGGATAGAAGTTGGGGAGGAGGAATTAAGAAGCTCTTTCTCCTGTCATCCAGTCTCCTCAAATGTGAAACCTCCCATGGCTGTTGTAGCTTTTGTTTCTTAAGAAAAACACTCAGCTGTTTTTGTCCAGACAAAGAAAGGAAACAGAGCAGTGAAAAAGGAGTGGGTAAAGCCCTAATGGAAGCATTATAACATTTCTGTGATTGTCATAAGGAGCAAGACCAAGAGACATAACTTTAGCCCTAAACACTTGCGTTACAGGAAAATGGAATCTATCACCATTCTATTGGGCACAAAACACCTTCACAAAGTTGGTTTGCAGGAGTTAACTCAATAAACAGTTACACTTTCTGTGGTAACTGACCATATAGCCGTGAGGGGAACTACATGCTTCACCATACATTGGAAACCCTGGAACTAAGGGTTTTCTTCAGAATGAAATGTGCAAAAAAGCAAAGTGTTGGGGAGACGGGGCGGGAATGAATCTAATCACTGTAAACCAGGGATGAGCAACTACAGCCCTCCAGCTGTTGCTGTAATGCAGCTCCCAGCATTCTCCTCCTAGTGCTAATGGGTGTTAAAGTCCAACAACATTGGGGGGGGGCACAGTTGTCAACCTCTGTGGTAGACAAGAGTTTTAATATTTGTCTCATTCAAAAGTAATGTTAGAAGTGGCCTCTACTTTTATTTTCTAGACCAGCTTCACACCAACTAGATAAGCCAAGAATCATCCTAAAGGCTCTAGAAGCCCAGACAAACATGCTGCAAAGTCCATTTTACACCAGGAGAAAAAAAAGCATACATGTGCACCTTAATTACCATTTGAAGGGGCACCATTGTAAACAAAGGTTAGTAGCACAGTGGTACAGTAGATTGTCAAGAAAAAACAATAACAGTGGATACAGATTCATCCACCTTGTATGTATCTTAGTGCCAGTTACAAGGGATGGAGTCTGCAAACTCATAATTGTGAAGTTTTATTAATAAGGACAGAACAACAAGTGAGTGACCCATCTACTTTTTCTAGTTCCGTGTTTGCTATAGGGATCAACATGTGGTCCTTCAGTTTTTCAAAGACCTATGTAGGAGGAAAAAAGACAAGAAAAAGAGGATTACATTTATGGATAAGTATTGTTAAATACTTCAATAAGAGACTGTACCACTGGCAGAATAGTTAAGCTTAAAAGCATGTACTTTGGGTAAAAAGTACAAAGCTTGGCACACTTATACAGTGACCCATAATAAACATCTTTTTGATATGTTTCCCAGTAAGCAATGTCTCCCAGGGACAGAAGACTGACAAATGTGTTATTTTGTCCATGGGCCAGGTCAGAAATTCTTACCATATGTGATGAATAATGCTGAATGTGATATTTAGCAAGGTCTTCAACCCAAGAGATGGAAAATGGGTGGTAGGCCTTCAGCCATCATGTGGTTTTATGTATAAACAGAATTTACATACATCTTAGCCAGGGCTGGCCTTGTCATGTAGAAAGATAAAACACCATGAGACAGAAAGAGAAGAGGGGAGGAAGCAAAAGACCTAGAATGCTTTGTGTGGTCACTCACAGCACCAGTACAGAGTCCTCTATAAACTATGACAGCATAATTTCTAGCTCACTAGTGCTTTGTTTTGGCATCAGGTGCTGTTAGGCATACTGCCACCGTGCCAACAAAAGCCAACCTAAAGCATAAAAAAACTGTGGGCCACCCCAAATCGAAATGATATTTTTAGTGAATTATTAGCATTTGTCATAATTTTAATATTCATTGAGAGAGTTGTTGTAAAATCACTGTGAACATGCATAGTCTTTATTTATATCTGTGTGAGAGATTGTTTCATTACAATATGCCATCAAGTATAACTGGACCTTAAAAACATACCTGGGAATGTGTTTTCAATATAGAAAATATTGAAGTACAAGCAAAAAGCAACGTTAAGATGAATTTATTCCAAAACAGGTGTGGAGGGGAAATGAATTCACTGAGCAGCTAAGGAGGAATCCATAGCAAGAAATGCCTAGCCATTATCATTTCATCCTTTTGCTAAGCTTGATACTTTTTAAATAAAAGTGCACAATGTGGTCAAAAATCCTGACTTATTCACTCCACTATAGCTGTCTTTTGCTACTGTCTCAAATTTACTTATGGGTCACTTGCAAATACCACACTGAGGAAAGAAATAAGTACCCAACAGAGTGGAGAAAAGAAGGAAAAATACGAATTAGGTGATAAAAGAATATTATATGTGTCAGCATCCATTCCAGAACTGATTCAGTGGACCACCAATACGATCCTAACAAGTGTCCCAACCGTCAGTGTGGATCTACTGTCCTTGGTAAAGAACAAGAATGGAGAAGTCTTAAGGAGCTATTATGGATGTGAGCCATGGCCCCCTCCAACTGGGGGCTCCTGAACTCACCAGCACAAGTTTCTCTTTAACTAGCACCATCCACCGCCCACAATTGTGGTTCATATCTTCCTTTTTTTTCTTTTCTAAGCAGTTACCATATTTGAAAAATCCTAGTTGCATGTGGAGGCTAGGTTAGCAATACATGCCTTTTATTCTCCTTCGCTACTCTTCTTAATTCAGCATTGATCAGCACCTTAAAGGAACAAAGAACAGTATTTTTGATTTTACCTTTGCACTTTCTGGATATTCTTCAGGGGCTCGGTGCAACAAAATATGACCTTTGCCAGGAATGTTCAAATATACACAGTTTGCTGCAGCATCATCAGGAACTGTAAGCTTGTCGTAGCGGTGGTCACTCATCTGTTGCATAGTCTGTTATGAAAAGTTAAGCAAGAGCCATTTAGCCCCTAAGATCTAGTAACGCTGGGCTGCTGGTTCAACCTAGGATCTCCTCTTCCCCTGCCCAGATCCTCCCATTCTCCTTTGCTGCCCCCCTTCTGGAACCTATTTCCCATACAACTGAGAACCACCGCCTCTTTAGCCAAATTTAAGGCTGAACTAAAAATGTATTTGTATAGGGAAGCGTTCCAATTCACAATCTGATTTGATGGTTATTTGTTTCATTGTGGATTTTAGCTTATTGTTAATCTTATGATATTTGTTTATATTATTAGACTATAAGCCAGAGGCAGTTTTTTATTTTATTGATATTTGAATGTTCATTTTGTACAGCGCTGTGCAAATTTACAGCACTTTATAAATAAAATTTAACAACAACACCACCAACAACAATAATGTCACTCCTGGTATGTGGGTGGGGTGCAAGAGCTTATTTTACAAAGAAACAATGGCACAAAAATAATCATATGAAATTAAGAGATCTTTCTGTTGTTTCCGAGATGTTTATAATTCAAACTAGAAGACTATTCACCCTGCAGTTAGCACTTCAAGCACATGGTATATTTGGTTGTTGATGTGTATCTTCAAGTCATTTCCAACTTAAGCCAACTCTAAAGTGAACCTATCACAGGTTTTCTGGGGCTGAGAGTATGTAACTCGCCCAAGATCACCCAGTGGGTTTCCATGGCTGAGCAGGGAATCAAATCCTGTTCTCCAGTTGTAGTTCAATGCTCAAACCACTACTCCACTACCCTGAAAAGTAACACTGAATACCAAAAGGAAAAGTGGTAAGATGGCAGAAAACGAAAAATATGTATTTATGGTAGGATTTCATATATAAGTGCCAACATGATCAGCATTTTAAAATGTCAAGCCTGCTACTATCTTGAAAATGTTAAGCACATATTCACAGAGTATCTGCTCAGCTTTAAATGTTACAGGTGTCTGCTTTAAACGTTACTCTTCACATAAAGAATGGCTTTCTGAAGAGGAGAATCTCCACCATCTGTGACTTTTTTAAAATTTGGAACTATGGAAAATCAAACCATTGTTCTTCACATGAGGACAGTGATGGAAGCATGATGGAGGAGATAGGGTTAGCACATTTTCCTCCCACCCTGTAATTTTTCCTCATATACAGAATAGGTCTTCTATCTCTATTTTATATCTACTTTACTCTTTGGGAAGATCATAAGAATATTTGTATTATTTATAAAGGGTACTTTGGATTTCAGTGTCCCCCACATACTGTTCTCTAGAACTTAAATCTTGAGAGTAAAAATTGACTTAAAATAAAAAAAAATACTTAAAACTTAGGCTGCATCTGCACTGCAGAAATAATCCAGTTTGACACCACTTTAACTGCCAGAATTCTGGTGCTGCAACAAACTATAATTCCCAGACTTCCATAGCACTGAGCCATGACAGTTAAAGTTATTTCAAACCAGATTATTTCTGCAGTGCAGATGCAGCCATGATCTTCCAAGTATTACAATTTAGAAATTAAACAAGTATACCAGTGAAATGAAGCTGTTAATTTCCCCCTTTCCTCCCTGTTCGTCTGTCCTTAGCAGGGCTGGTACCACTGTTAGGAAGAGTAGGCTAGATACCTTGGGTATCAGATGCTGAGGGCTGGACAGAGTTCTGCTTGCCATACAGCCTGTCCTATACATCTAAGGTAGCCTTCTAGCATCAGATGTAGTGGCTACTGTTACCATTGCCATGGATGAAGTTAAGATTCAGCTCCCAGTGTAGTCAGTTTCTATATCTGAATTGGGCGGGAGATGCAATTTTGTCTTTTAGTTCAGACTACAAAATGTGTTGGGCCAGCCTGCTTTCTCCATTTAGTTGAATATACTGCCTGGATGTGGGCTTTAAAGTATTGGCTTAAACTTTTCTATGCTGGCCCTGAGTCAGGATATTTGTACCTTGTAATGAAAGACAATTATACCACCCTCTGGTCTAAAAATATCAAGGAAAAATTGCAGAGAGTGGGCTTTTCAAACAACTTCCTCATTACACATGATTTGCCAAGGGCACAGCAGATTCTGGTATGCCGTATAAAAGATATTGATACACAATATTCTTTATCTTCTGCCTGCACAACTTGTTCTCCCATCAGTCTAGGGTTGCAGTTCAATCTTGAGAGAGGCACATTATTTACAAAATTTGACCATCCCAAAATACCGAGCTATGGGCCGGTATTTTAAGATACCCTTGTCACATGCTAGGGTTGCTTTGGGGCAGCGCTTCCAGACGCCCCTCAATGAGGGCGTCAAAATGGCAGCACCCTGTACACATGGGCACTGCCATTCTTATGCAAGTGCCATGCGACATCCGCCAGGCACCGCGCATCGCTTGTGTAACAAGTGTGCCAGTGGTGCACTGTGGTGTACTTGTTATGCTGCCATCGCGGAGTAGAATGAACCTGCTTTTTGCGGGTTCTTATTCCGCCGGCGGGAAACCATGCAGTTTGGTGGCAGCGGCTTCCCTCCGGTGGAAAAACCGCCGCCGCTTGCCCGGATTTTCAAAGAGGTATGTACCGGGCCTTAGTAAATCATGTTACTAACTCACAATTTAATGTTATCGCCTCTGCCTTGCTAGAGGGCCGCTTTAAGGGAACCCCATATAACAAATGTGTCTGCCCTTGCAGTGAAGGTTCTGTTGAGTCTCTAGAGGATGTCCTATTTTTCTGTAGTTTTTATAAGGATGAGAGACTAAGATTAATTTCACCCCTCCTGCTTAAGTTTCTAGGTAGACCAATCAATTGGTACCTGGTGTACTTGTTAAATGATTCTGAGAAAAGTAAATCAGAAGCAGTGGCAAAGTTCTTCCTCTCCGCTGCTAAAACTCGTAAGATTATGACCTACGCATAACAAACAGCCCTGTTTATTGTTCTGTTAATACCCATATAAATATCCAACTTGTCCCAGTATCATCTAATGTATCTGAGAATGTATATGTATATGTGTATGTATATATGTACGTATTACAAATATGTTATGAATATTTGTTTTATAGTGCTATTTTAACATTTTATATGTTTTATATATATTCTGTTGCCTAATGGCCTGTTGTTTGAAATAAAGGTATGTTGTTGTTGCCTGCTTTCTCCTCCTCTGACTAGGGGCAATTAATGAAGCACTTTATAGATAATGGTTGCAATGGGATGTCTCAATATTTGCTAACTTTCACCAGTCAGAGCTTCAGGAGACCAGAGTTAGAGAGGGAGAAGGGATAGGCAAGACTGGCAGCTTGAAACACCATTTGTTATGCTGGTATGCTCACTGGTCAGTTAGTGGTCTCACTGGTCATTTGTGCTGGAGGTGGATATGCTCTAGTGTAGTGGTTTGAGCATTAGACTATGCCTGTGGAGAGCAGAGTCTGAATCCATGGAAACCCACTGGGTAGCCTTGGAGTATGTTACACTTTCTCAGCTTCAGAGGAAGGCTAAAGCAAACTGCCTCTGAACAAATACTGAAAACCCCAAGATAGGTTCGCCTTAAGGTCTCCAAAATTCAGAAATGACTTGAAGGCACACAACAACAAACATCCTGGATAACCCAGGAAGTAGGGGATCAAGGTGATAGTAGCTAAACAGGGGTTGATGATTTTAAAAAAAGCAGTATTAAGGCAGATAATAGCTAAGTATAACATCCATCAGGAATACAGAGAAAGATAATACATGTCGTGAGAGTTTAAAAGCAAAAATATTAGGGTCAGACAAGGTTGCAGGACCATGGACAGATCAGTAATTGCTAATAATTTGTTCCAACTATTGCTATTGCTGTGTGGAAAATCTCTTCCCTCAAAGGCCCATTCTCAAAGTGGAGAGGAGTATTTTCTACAATGTTTGGGTGGAGTGTGGAGAAAAGGTATGACATTTTCATAGGGACAGAGTGTTTATCAGAAATGTGGGTGGAAAAACAGGGGTTTCTAATTTCTCACCAGCAGTACTATTCCTATAAAATAACCAAGCAACCGTGAGTTCCTTCACAATATCTCTCTCAATGGTGTTTTATCATGATGGAGCATTGTTCCAGGTGCACAGTTGGGGAAAAGGTCTTAAGGGGTGGAGGGGAAATTCAAACAGACCAAATCATGACTGTACATGCTCAGTGGTCAGAGAATTAGGACTACTAGAGTGAAAACTGGAGAAGGTTCTTTAATGGCTATGCAGAAGAGGAAATACAGTACCAGCACATTTTGTTACAGTACCAGGTAACAAGCTACAACTGCTGAAATTTGCTCTTCCACGCAACCATTAAAGGTACGACAGCCTTCCCTATTTTTCACTCTTGCAACTCTACAGGGAATACTTTTGGAGATGATGAGAGTAGAAAATGGCACAGGGGGAATATCCGTGGAGCGGATATAAACTTGAACAGAAGCAGTCCATTTTGCAACATTTCATTCGTATCCCATTTGTCAGGGCTAACAGCCACCCATTACTTTTGATTTTATCAAAGCTGAAGGATCACTACATCTTGCAGAAGTGAATTCCAGACAAAACAATTTGTAGTCTGTGAAACAGAACTAACTTTCATTTGTCCTGAACTTAACTCTCCTTCAGTTTCATTTAATGAGTCCTTGCATTATGGGAATGAGATAAATAACCCCACCTACTCTTTCTCCACCTTTCAAAATGGTGGTTTCCCTACATGCTCCCCCTCAGCTGTCAGCCTTTTCATTACTACAGGACAATGACTAGGTGCCATCTGCTTACCTTCTTGATACACTTCTTCACTTAATTTTAGTTCACATAGTCTCTCTTCTGTGTATAATCTGTCTAGCTATCTAAAGGTATAAATATTCAAAGTATTTCCACTCAGTTCCATAAAAATACTCTCTTTAAGGAGAAGCAGGTGAATGAATATTTCAAAATTGTTTTTTAGGTTTTTATTTGGTCTTAACAGGAAATCCAGGTTGTTGCAGAATGAGGAACACAATACACTATCTAGGGCATACTCCCACCCTTGGCAGGTGAAAGTGCAGCAGTTGTTGCCTTTACTCACAAAATAACCATAGTACTGATAAGCCAGAAGGACTATTTTACAAGGGTACCAGGAGAAGCTGCTACCCCTGCCACTATATTAAAAGCCTGCCCAGCAATACATTTGCCACACACTGTAGGCATGTGATGAGGGATAGCAGCAAGAGTCCTCGCTGCTGGAATGTCCTTGGAAGGAAGAAGGAGTAGCAAGAGTTGTCCTAAATGTGTGTGTGTGTATGTGTAGGAGAAAGGTCAGCTGGAATGATTAATGAGCTGGATAGACATTTCATGGATTTTGGCTCAGAAAAGATGTAGGACTTAGGATCTTGTTTCTCTTTTAACTAGGAGGTAAGCAGCAATTCATTTCTTAGTGATAGTGGGGAATGGGATGAAGATGGTTTAGTTAGCCCACTGCTGTGAGAATGTGGCTGGACTGCTGGGAGACTCCTGTAGGGAAAACTGAAAATAATGTATACATACATACATATACATATACATATATATATATATCTGTCTGTCTGTCTGTCATTGTTCTTTTTTGTTTCTAGAGTTCTCTGATGAACTCACCAAAAGTTTTGGTACTGGTCTTCATTTTGTTCTATATTATTGCTTTGTTTTTTAAAAAATCAAATTGAGCTCAATTTTTTGTGAAAGGCAGTACTATAAACTTAGTTAATACAGTAATACAAGTGCAACTTGAAAAATCAAGTATTCCTCTGATAACTTCTGTAACAAAATGAGATACAAACTAGGCTATTGGAGTGTGGTATACACCAGTGTAGCACAAAATGATATACCTATCTTTTAGCAGTTCTTTGGTATGTCTAGATAAGAAATCTGCAGCATGATCTGATTCATAAATATCTTGTGAGGAATATGAAAGTGAATAAAGAATGCTTTACATTCCTGAGGAAATGTCATCATAGTACTTTGAACGTCATGTTTCTTCATGAAACAGCTAAGAGGTATGCGTGAATTTCCAGGATATAACTGTTTCCATAATAGAACTAATAGGTATTACTGAAATACAATATTATCTTCTGTACAATACTCAGTGGAAAAAATAAGTAATAGCATAAATGTTATAAGTCTCCCTTGATACTAACACACACCACCTGTCATTTCCACAAAACTAGCAGCCTCACCTTTGTCCAGCATAATTCCAGATCCCCCTTTTAGTTCCAGGGCAAAAAGCTTAAGTCTAAAGTAATTTATTTGCTTCCTTTCGCTATTGTTACAATAAGAAAAGTCCCACATCAAGATTAAGCTGTGTTTCAGTATCACCAACACAGTAGTCTTTACTGCATTGCAGCGAAGAAGCACTGGTTGAGATTCCTAAATCTCACTTTGGTGGAAAACATCAACATTTCTTGACACTGCTGAAGGAAGGCAAAAGGCACAGAGCAGAGCATGCTTCCAGTGCTTGCGCCCATTGCTAACTTTAGGGCAGACGTAAGGTTCAAAGCACTCTGCTCTCTCTGTTGAGTAAGGATGTTTTCCCAAAACACAATGCCCAGCTGTTCCATGTTGCTTCTCCTGCTGCTCAGCAATTTTTTAACAACCCACGGAAGCAGCACGGGAAGGAGTTACACTCAGGAGCTAGAATCTATTTTTCTCTCCCTTGCCAATAAGCCAACTAATTCTTGGTCATTACACACCACCAAGAGCTGTTTGCTTCCATCAGTTTGAAGAGAAGAGCTATGGTATCAAGTAGACAATAGTGTTTGTCTCCCAAGTAAGCTTAACACTCTTTTTCAAACGTCACCTTTTTATTCAGAATAAAGTAGTATAGGAAGTTATAGCACTCTGGACTGTACCACTTCAGGCTACAGGAGGAAATGTTCATATTTCTGCATGCATCCTTATGCAAAAAGGTCTGTAGTAACTAGCACAGAGAAAATACTACCCTGGACCCTTGCATCTGATATGCTTATTTTCTTAAGGGTCTTCCACAGTGAACCAGTTAAATGTGACAGGCCCATGCACAGCCAGAATTAATACATCTCTTTTGTAGCAATTCTTTCATCTTATAATGCAGATCACTTTATGTAGAAGAGCTCTCAGGTTCCAAATTACAATGCATTTCAAAAGCAATAGTCATTTTTTATTTTATGTTTAGCCCTCTCTTCCAAATATTTTCTCAAAGTTAGTAGACAACAATACACTAGTATACAAAAATATATACAATCATAGAGTTGGAAGGGCCATCCAGTCCAAACCCCTGCCAAGCAGGACCTAATAATCAAAGCACCCCCGAGAGATGCCATTCAGCCTCTGTTTAAAGACTTCCAAAGGAGACTCAATCACACTCTGAGGGAGCGTGTTCCACTGTCGAACAACTCTTACTGTCAGTAAGTTCTTCCTAATGTTGAGGTGGAATCTCTTTTCCTCTAGTTTGAATCCACTGCTCTGGGTCCTACTCTCCGGAGAAGAAGAAAACAAGCATGCTCCATCCTCAATACAACATACTTTCAAATATTTAAACAGGGTTATCAATCACCTCTTATCTTTCTCTTCTCTAGGCTAAACATACCCAGCTCCCTAAGTCTCTCCTCACAGGGCATGGTTTCCAGACCCTTCACTATTTTGGTTGCCCTCCTCAGGACGCACTCCAGCTTGACAACATCCTTCTTGAGTTGTGGTGCCCACAACTGGACACAGTATTCCAAGGGAGGCCAGACCACAGCAGAATAGAGTGGTACTATTACTCCCCTCAATCAAGACACTATACTTCTACTGATGCAGCCTAGAATCACATTGGCCTGTTACAGACTGCCAAAATAAAGCTGCTTCGGGTCTCTTTGGAGGTATGCTATTTAAATGATGCATAGGTCCTAAGAGTCCGGAGGTCGCACCAAAGCCACACTCCATTCCTTAGCACTGGAGTGCAGCTTTTGGTGCAGCTTCCGGATTCTTAGGATGCATGCATCATTTAAATAGCATATCTCCAAAGAGACCCGAAGCAGCTTTATTTTGGCAGTCTGTAACAGGCCATTGGCTTTTTTAGCTGCTTCATCACAATGTTGACTCATGTTCAACATGTGGTCTACTAGAACTCCTAGATCCCTTTCACATGTACTGTTGTCAAGCCAGGTGTCTCCCATTCTATACCTGTGCATTTCATTTTCTCTCTCTAAGTGCAGTACCTTACATTTCTCTGTGTTGAAATTCATTTTGTTAGTTTTTGGCCCAACTTTTTAATCTATTAAGGTCATTTAAAATTTTGATGCTGTCCTCTGAGGTCTTAGGTGCTACTCCTAATTTGGTGTCATCTGTAAATTTTATACACATGCCCTCTATCATAAATAAGAACCTTCAAAATCAAGGTCTCATAACAAGGAACAACAAATCTGCGTAAAACTTAGAAAATGGAAACCCTACAATATTGCTATTATCCTATGTATACTTATATGGGTACAAGTTTCAGTGAACTCAGACTTGCTTCTCGGTAAGATTCAACAGAATAAGTTTGGAAATCCAATATATCACTATTCTGAATACAACTAATGTGTTACTTGTCAGATGCAAAGTACAAACAACAAGAGCCAGAGGTACAGAGGAGCACAGAGACTAGCCACTGCAGGATATCATTCCAGATATATTTGAGTAATGTTCCCTGATGGGATAACACTTAACACCAGTTAAAGAAGTAAATCCAAGAACTGAGTAACTAGCATTAGGAGGAATTATACAAAGTTTGCAAATATACTTCCTTTACACACTTTATGGAAGTCACCGATTTTAATTCTTATCATAAAGTTTGAATTGGCTTGGGTCAGAATTAATTCTGGAAAATACTGCCCCTATCAATGGTAAATCCATGTATCTCGTATCTGTCTATCAATGGCCCATTTAAAGTAGTGCTATTCAAAATGTTGGTTCACTGATCCATGCTAGTCCCCAAGCCATCTGCTGCCAGTTCATGGAGAGCCTTCAGGAAACAAAGAAACAACTGTAGCCAATGTGAACAAATACAGTACTGGTCCCTGGCACACTGTGGGAGGGATTGCTAGTCCTCTATTTATATACCTTAAGAAGTACTGATTCAAGGAACATATGTGATTATAGTGGCATGATACTGGTATCAGTGCAGAAAGAACCTGGGATCAGATTTGGTCTGACACAGAAGGGTGTCTCAGTCTTGAAGGGGGGAAAATAAATAAAAACCTGCTATTGTAATTTTTATGGAAACAGTTGCTCAGCTTTTAGGAATGTATTTTGATTCAATTGCAAACGATCATTTAAACAGAAGGCACAGAAACCAAACACTTTTGCTTTTGTTTACAGTATGCAGCACTTCTTTGGAAAATGTAACCTTATGTTGAGCAACATCTTCTGCAGAGGTAAGGCCCCGACCACAATAGTAAATTAAACCAAGAATGAACCATGGAATAAACAGAAGACAGTTAGAAAGTGCAGGCGAGATTTTTTAAAATCCGAAGAGGGGACAGTTCTGTTAATCTAAACACAAAGTTAACAATGGCAAAGTGAATCTCTTGTATTGCATTCTATCCCAGTGGCAAACATTTTGGACCCATGCACACAGTTTATTTTGTGGGAAAACATCCTACCAAGTTTAAACTCATTTGAAATACTTTAATGGTTCAGCTGCGGGTCAAAGAAATCTCTGTGTGGGTTTATCATGATAAGCCTACCATGGGTTTTCAACCAGAGGAAATATCATAGATATATATAGAATTTGCCTTATACTAGGTCACACTGGGGTAGAATTCAGTTAGTCTGGAATATCAATTAAACAAAGGGATCTTGTAGTACCTTTGAGATTGGGTGAAAGAAGCTGTAGCATAAGCTTTCATAGACTTGGAGCTTATGCTACAACTTCTTTCACACAGTTAGTCTCAAAGGTGCTACAAGATCACTTTGCATACTAGGTCACACTCTCTATCAGCCTTGCATTGTGTTTGACTGGAGGCTGCTTTCTAGAGTCTCAGACAGAGGTATTTCCTGTCATGTACCTAAAAATGCCAAAAGCTAAAGTGGGACCTTCAGTATGAAAAACATAACCACTACCATTGTCAGGCGGGAATTTAAATACCTATGAAGCATCACTTGAGAGTATTTTTAAATAATCGGTAATTCTTTGTGTATATGTTCCTTTATAAAGTTATGTTGACAGACTGTGGCCAAGAGGTCAGATGCACTTCTCAGATATTTTCTACACAACCAGTAAGGGCTGGGGTGATGTGCCCACTATTCTCTACCGTCCAGCAGATTGGCCATCTTGATCAAGATGTGTGTGGTGGGGTAAGGCTACTCCTCACTCCTCCAGGATCTTGAGTGAGATCAGTGCAGGGGAGGTTATACAGTGGGGCTTCCTTATCCATGGAGTTACCATCCACAGATTTATCCATCTGTGGACAGCAAGCCCATTGTCCCCAATGGTGGCACGTGCTTGTGGTCATGCTTGTGGGTGCACACACATTACTGCCATTAGGGACAATGGGACTTGAGGTCCCATGTTTTTTGGTATCCACACATGGGGGGGAGGGGGGTCTGAAACGGATCCTCTACAGATACCAAAGTCCAACTGTAACTTCACCTCCCTACCCCCCCCCCCCCCCCGATCCTAGAGCAGGCAAAGATTGCTGTTTCTGCACTGCTACTGACTATAGGGAAACAGTAAACTTGATATGGATGGGGAAAGGATATCAGTGCATATTCAGCACTGTACCCTGGCTGCACCCACCGCCACTCCACTTATCACCAGGCCTGCCTGCTTATGTTGCCTTTGAAGGGTTTAGCAGGAGCTGACAGTAGGAAATGCAGTGCCCTCTCCCCAAATTTCCCTTTCAGCTAGCTAGATGATGAAACACTGGATTTTGGCTTCTTGTAGAAGAGCCTTCTGGATAAAAGATGGAGATCACAAAAATACAGAGTTCAGTACAAAGAACGTCCACAGAACAGAAACAATGAACGTTAATTTTGCCAGACTGTTCTGTATTTAAAATGTATTACTGGCAAACATTCCTTGTTTACAAAGATTATAACTCACAAATTCAGTTTGTGTGAGCCTGGTTTCCTGCCCAGAAACCTTTACATGACCAGTTATATTAGCAGCCTGGCATTTCCTGCATGTCTAATTTTTTCTGGGAATTCTGTCCCTCCTGTTCAGGGTAAGTTCTGCTTCACATTCTCTAAAGTCTGAGTCATGCTTTCCTGATGTCAAAGAAAGTAATTTCCAAAGCCCCCAATCCCTATATTTTTTTCCTATTGTGCTTTACAAAACATACATTTTGTCAACCACAGTTAAAGGTAACAATTGTTGCATTAAAATGTGGTTAGCGAAGACCCTAAACAGACTATTTTTCCGTCACATGCTTTTATCGCAACTCTTACTCAGAGCTATTTCTTAAAGGGTACACAGATAAAGGATGGATACCGTTAGCCCATGGTAAATATGGAAGCCTTACCATCATCTCTGGCAATATTAACAATAAAACAAAACTATGGTAGACAACCTTCCATATGACAAGTGGTCTGTGCTGGACCAGAAACAGAATTGCCATTTCCTGTCACACTAAATGAAATGCTGAATTAGGAAGTTCCATTCTTGTTATACAGGCAGGCTGGGAAAAGGTAACCTATCATCCTTTCTTCACAAGCGTTTAACAAGGACTCAGCACCTCATATTATTATCTAATTCAGGGTAGGCACATCAAACCATTATTGCCCTATCACTTTTATACGGAGCTCATTTACCTTCTACCTCTCTACATATTGTCTATTTGGAAACTTTGTTTTGTTCAGCAAGATCTCCTGAGCTATCCTGAACGTTTAAGGACTATCCTTCCTTGAAAGTTTATGTGGGGAACGATCTTCTTGGTCACACTTGTTATCTGCCAGGAAGGTGGGCATAGTTGCATTTTGTCCCAGTCCATTTTTCATAGCCAAGATTACTTCTGACTTCCACTAAAGTCACAAGATTCCTTGCCTGAATCTAGTTCATCTCAAAGAAAAATGCTGGCATAATCCAGACAAACTTAGTGTACATCAGGTTTTTCACATTTATATTCACAGATGCAAAGCATATGGGTAGCATATGTGTATTCTCAGGTTATGTTTCTGAGGTCTTAAGATCAGTATGTTTACTCTCATTTGAACCCCAAATATTTTTGCTTTTGCCTGTAACTCAGGGCATCCTTGTTCTCTATGAAGGCTCACTACTTTGCCACTTCTTCAGCCTTAAGTACAAATACTCCTCTAGCAAAAAGGTCTAGGGCAGCCACCTGATACCCTTTGTTGGATCTCAGTTCCTTGGGTTGCCCTTACTTAGACTACACAATTTTTAAGTTGGTCATTTAAATGTGCAGTTCTCCTTACTCCCCTTGTCCCTCCTCCAAGATGTGAAGCTATTTTTGGATATCCTTTCCCTGCTTGTTCTCCTACTGTGTAAATGATGATGGAAAGATGGACTTACTATACAGGCAGTAAAGGAGACAGATAAGGCCAGTGTCTGGATGGCCGAAGACTCACCAGGAGCAAAGTATTATGTTTTCCATGGGTCTTCATTGAGGCTGCTTTGGAATCCTCCTCTGTCCATGTCTTTACTTCTATGGTGCTTTCTTGTTCGTCTGCTATAGGTAGTGCTTTAATTGCTGCATGTTATATACAGTACTTGATTCTTGAGGTACCGTTTTCATGTCTTGAATGTGGAAAGAGTTTCCTCCTCTGCAGAAATATCAAATTTGCTGGCCTATCTTCCACTAGAAGATGGGTTAGATCACTCCTACCCCATGACCAAAACCTGTTGTATGCCACATAAAGGATTGTTCAGAGTCCTAAGCAGATATTACGAATGTATGCAAAATAATTGCACTAGTACTTCTCATCATGTGGACAGTGATTCTCTGAAGAGGACAGCCTTCTTTATCCATGTAGGCTCTACATACAATTCAGAACACCAGAAAAGCACTTAATCAAATAGAGAAGGGTTTATTCTAAACCTTTTCCTCTTACTGTAGAAGAAGCCAGAAAGCTGGTACCAAGCAGATAGTTCACCGCAATCCACCTAGGATCATGTGTGGGGATTTTCATAACTAAGTAGTGTATCACAGAAAGTGGCAGAGATAACCTAAGTTAAGATATACTGACCCACTCTTTTAGGTACGATGACAATGTGGATCAAACCAAAACTGGAAAAACACGTCTAGATGGTAGAAAATACAAATTCTGGTGATGAAATGCAGTACTTTGAAGTGACAGTGAACTTTGCAACCATGGTACGAAAGGAGAGTAGATGCCACAGCAATGTCTGCAGCAGCACAACCAGATCCAAAGCATTCTCCTAAGTCACAAATGGTCCCAATAACATAGTATTAATATGAAGTGAAATGACTGAAACAGTAGCCTTTTAAATTTTCTGTTTTTTCATCTATTTATCTGAAGAAATAACCTTCTTCTCAATTAATGTTCATATTGTCAGCTACACAAAAAACTATTTCTGACTGCATTTTTATTTTCCTACTACATAAAATTAATTAGATTGTAAACCTGAGGGCAGGGAACCATCTAATTAAAAAAAAAATAATTGTTAGCTGCTCTGAGAGCCTTTAGGGCTGAAGGGCAGGGTATAAATACCATAAATAAAATAAGTAAATAAAATGAGGTTTTTATTTAGAAATATGCAAGGTTGCAACCAAGTATTAACACCATTCCGAGTTAACCGAAATAGAGGTATGGAAATTGGACAGTGGAGATTAGGATTGTAAAGGGAGTGATAGACACCTGTCTGGAAGAGGAGCCTACAGAAAGCAAAATATGGCTCAGACAATGTCTGAGGGAGACAGTGAGTGGAAAACACACATATGCACTCTGTTCCCAGAATTTAGGTTTGGGATTGATATTTATACCTAAGATCCTAACTTCAAGGGGTGCTAGGTGCCATCTTGCAATGTTAACAAAGACCTAATGGTCTTCTCATGGAACCAACAATGGAATTCCGGAGTGACTGATGGTTTTAACTTCAGAGTAACAAAAACAATGACTGGAGTTAGGACAACCCTAGGAGAGATGGATAACGTAGTTGGCTGGGAACACGGCAGGGGTCAGTAGGAAGGGTTGGCTTACTTGCTTTTGTCTTTGTTCTCAGTATGAGAGGATGTGCAGAAAGCCTGAGGACAGGATGTACTGATGAACATACCTATTCAGCTTTTATTTTAGTATTTCCTAGGTCTTTCACATGTTTTAGGGTCTATGGAAAGTCTCCTGGGGTTCAAAAGGTTATTGTGACCTCTTACGAACATTTTCTCTAGATAAGAAAATATGGACGTTTCACATATAGTGCAGGGATACAGTGTGTGCTAACAGTGTCTGCTAACATCTGGAATATCTTTTCCTACAATTTGTTTGCTAAATGCACTCAAATATGACTTACACAGACCTATGTGAACTGCATAGCTGTTTGCTTTCATGTATGTTTATGACTCTGGGAGTATATGCAATTTCCTGATAGTAGATAATCAGTGGACAGATAGATGCTCCCCTTCTCTTATTGCACCTCCCCCATTTTTGTTCTGTCTCAGTCTCCACCTCTTTATATGGCAGAATGAATATGCTGGGGTATATGGTTTTAAATGTAGTCTTTGATTATTTTCTTTGGCCTGTTACAGACTGCCAAAATAAAGCTGCTTCAGGTCTCTTTGGAGGTATGCTGTTTAAATGATGCATGCATCCTAAGAATCCAGAAGCTGCACCAAAGCTGCACTCCAGTGCTTAGGAATGGAGTGTGGCTTTGGCGCAACCTCCAGACTCTTAGGACCCACGCATCATTTAAATAGCATACCTCCAAAGAGACCCGAAGCAGCTTTATTTTGGCAGTCTGTAACAGGCCTTTGTAACATTTGCTGAGATTGAATAAATCTATCAATATAAAGCAGCATACATGTACATTCAACTGCTTCTATAAATGTTTCCCTGCTTTTCAGAATCATTCAGGAATTAAATGGGTAATACAGGCTTACATTACTCTTAATCTGTGCCTGTGCTGCTCTGGTTTTTTTTTGCAGAAATCTTGTACTCAGGTCAAAGCAATGGCATCAACATCAGCCACTCCATAGGAACTATGCAGAAAACAGAGCATGCCAAGGAAAGGTCTCAAGGAAATGGCTCAAACTGTTGTTGTGTTAAAAGAAAATTTGGAGAATGAACATCCTGTCTTTTGGAACATGAACATGGGAAGAAAGGGGAAACTGTACCGTAGAAAAACAAAGGAAAGCAAACAAGAACAACAAGGAAAATAGAGTTCCTATTTATGTAAGTCAAACTAGCAGCTTCCTCAGAAACAAAGGTTCTCTCTCAAGCTGACAGGCTCTGCATGGCCAAAAGTGCATAACTATGAAGGTTCTCCCATTCTAAGAACTCCTTTTTAATTAGTTTAAAGTTTAATTAACTTTTAAAACTTTCTTTTTCTCTGTTATTAGCCATATTTTGGCTTGTTAAATATTCTCTAATAGAAAAACTATTCTATTAGCTTTTCGGTTTAAAATGTAGAACAACAGAACAAGGGGACAATATCTCAAAACTCTTTGTGCAAGGGAAGTTACAGTTAAAGTTCTTCTAATGGCTTAAACTAAAGGTTGAAAGAGTTTTGTACTACACCTTGCAGAATCCTTCAACCAGCTGGTCTGCACCTGCAGACAATTGTTTAAGGTAGACAGGTAGGCTGGGGGAAATAGTATCTTGTTTACATTTAACCAACAAGCTTGTAAAAAATGACAGGCTGATGCATCAGATAATAGTGATATAGTTTGTGAGGAGGCAGCAATGTCATGCAAAACACTTCTTTAAAAGCTATGTGCCTGCATTTCTTTTCTCTCCTCTCTCACAGTCAGGCTTAGAGAGAAATTAGCAGTTTTCTAATCTAACTGTTTACTTCCTACCTGGTCTCCACATTTTAGGCAATTAATAATTATAATAATGGCCACAGCAACCCACCACGAAATTGTGAAATGAGTCTTATGACTTCAAGCAAGAGAAGAAGCAGAATCCGAATTATTATTAAGGATTATGAGTTCTCGTCATCCATCAGGCAAGAGACTGTTGTCAAGAGAGAAACATATAACAGAAAAAGAAAGAAAGATACTCTTAATATACACACACACGTAAACAAAAATATCTGATGCAACACATGAGCCATTTGTCAAGTCTTCCTCTGAGATAGCAGCAGTACAAAAGTGTCTGGAAGGGGCTCAACACACCTGAAGTTTAGTTGGTGCTACTCCAGCTGTTTTCTCTCAACCATCAGCCCCCTTACACAAAGTAGGCAGCAAGCACTCTTTGGATGCTGGAAGAAATATCTACCCTGTATGAAAGATACTTAAGCCAGCTTGAAGATTTTGCCCTGCCTTCTGGAAACTTGGAACTGGATCCTGACTACTCTTCTGGTCCCGCTGCCTGGTTTGATTTTTCATGCTACTGACTGATTTCACAGATTCTTGATCTCTGGGCTGCTGCCATTTAATTTACTTGCTCTCCATTAATTACAACACTAATACAATCAGTCTGTTGTTCAGCCATGTAGTGCAGTCATGCTCTGCATGTGAGCAAAACTGGTACAGCATGCATCTTACTGAACATTAACTTAAACTCTTGCATTGACGATGGGATAATGACATTCTAAGGTAGCAGTATATTGAGAAGGTATCTGTCACGATCTTAGGGAAGTCGAAAAGATAAATGGTTTTGCTCCATCCAACTTGTCAAACTGAGTTGTACTAAGGCTACTTTTTCCAAAACAAGAACCCAGCCAACTGCAGAGGAACAGTTCAGTGACACAAACCTCCAATGGACAGCACTTTAAAGCACGTTATTTCATTTCTCTATAAAGACATCAGATAAAGAAGAGGAAAATATGTGACAGAATATATCCCATTAAACAAGCATTACAAAATTTTTTTTTATTTGCTAGCACATCCGCAACGGTTATATGTATGTGTCTTCAAGTTGCCTGTCAACATATAATAGCCCCATGAATTTCATAGGGTATTCTTAGGCAAGGAATATTCAAGAAATGATTTTGCCATTTCCTTCCTCTGAAATGTAGCCTATAGCACCTGATATTTGTTGGCAGTCTCCCATCCAAGTACTAACCAAAGCTGACCCTGCTTATCTCCAAGATTAATGGTCATACAGTACTTTCATACACAATATTTGGAGCTTAGAGAAAGAGTGGAAATGTCTGAAACTGAGAGATGGATTTTTAGCTAATGGACTCAGTAGTAAATAAACCAGAGACTAACAACCAAGACAGAGGCATGATGCCTTGTGAAGCTGATACAAGCCCTTGAGGATTAGACAGTGCCTAGTAGCAGGACATTTATGTTTGTCCAGCCAGTTAAGTAAGCATATGGAATCATGGGATTTAATTGTGAAGGAAGAGATGAGAAAGAACACATAATAGGAATAAAGTGAGTTTTTGTTCTTTCAGTAATGCCTGATGGTGATTTTGTCTAGCCTATGTCCCCAGGGCTAATGAAACTTTAACTGGATTACATCAGAAATAGGCATCATTTCAAGTATTGCCTCAGCAGGACTCTGATGGCTGCTAAAAAGTGACTCTAGAAGAAAAACACAGGATAAGGAGGCCAGTTTAAAGCATAATACAGAGATAAATATCTGTTGACTGACATGAAATCAAAGCTACACTAAGCATGCTCCAAACTTCCCAGAGCTCAGGTTCCTGATGGAGCTCAGCTGGATTACTGGACTAGAGTAAAGATGGGTAACCAATAGCCTCTATAGGGCAATATTCCAAACTGATAGCTCCTTCCACAAGCTCATCTCTTCATCAATGGGCAAATTGGTCTGACAGGAACTGTGCTAGAAACAAAATTAATATGGACAGTTATCCTAGTACAGTTGCTCACACCTACCAACCCAGTTCTAATAACTTGATTTAAATGGAGAGGAGGAAGCCTGAACAGACAGGCCAATATAAAGCTGTTTCGGGTCTCTTTGGAGGTATGCTCTTTAAATGATACATGTGTCCTAAGAGGTTGGAAGCCGGGCCAAAGCCACACTCCAGCCCCAAGGATTGGAGCACAACTTCTGGCCTCTTAGGACACATGTATCATTTAAAGAGCATACCTCCAAAGAGACCCGAAGCAGCTTTATTTTGGCCTGTCTGTATGGGCCCATACTCGTGTATGCATTTATGTGTGTGAAAGCGGGTGGTTTGCCGGGGGTGGTATCCTTAGTCATAATCACTGCTCTTTCTGACAACCCCTACTCCAATCCATTGTTTATCTCATGTGCAGCCTTCATGGGCTACACTGCTACAGGAATGTGATTTAGAACATATAGAGAAATTTGATTCACAAGTTGTATATGGTCTCCAGGACCCCATTTTGCACCCTCCAAAGCCCCCCAGGAAACTTGTAAAGCCCCCAGACCCCACCAGGAGCAACAGTGTGGCTTTGTTGTTGCTGTTAACTGTCCTTGAGTCAGCCCCAACTCATGGTGACCCCATGGATGAGACACTTCCAAAATTCTCTATCCTCCACTGCTCTGCTCAGTCCCTGCAGATCCATACATGTCTCTCCTGATTGAGTCCATCCTTGCTTGTGGGCTTCCCCTCCTTCTTTTCCCCCTCTACCTTTCCTAACATTATTGTTTTTTCTAGTGATCCATGTCTTCTCATTATGAGGCCAAAGTATGGCAGCCTCATTTGATCATCTTAATAATAATAAATAATAATAAAATTTATTTCTATATCGCTTTTCCACATTGATCAAAGCGGTGTACAAAAATCTTGGCTTCCAAGGAGAGTTCTGGCTTGATCTGTTGAAGGGCACATTTGTTTGTCTTTCTTGCTGTCCATGGTATCCTAAGCACTCTTCTTCAGCACCACATCTTGAATGCATTGATCTTCCTTCTGTCTGATTCCTTCACTGTCCAGCTCTCGCATCCATACATGGTGATGGGGAATACTATTGCCTGCAGGATTCTAACTTTAGTGCTCTGTTGTATATCTTTGCTCTTTAGGATCTTTTCTAATTCTTTCAAAACTGCCCTTTCCCAGTCTTATTTCTTGACCACAGTCTCCATTCTGGTCAATGTTTGATCCTAGGTATGAGAATTATTTGACTATTTCAATTTCCTCATTGTCCAGACTGAATTTATGTATTTCTTCTATGGTCATTATTTTTGTTTTCTTTATGTTTAGCATTAACCCTGCCTTTGCACTTTCATCTTCAACCTGACTAACTGTTCTAAATCTGTGATACCTTCTGCCAGTATTACTGTGTCATCCACATACCTTGCTTGGGTTGTTGATATTTCTTCCTACTATCTACTATCTTCACTTCTTCTTCTGAATCTAACTCTGCTTTTCTTATGATGTTTTCAGCATGTGCATGCAGCCTTGTCTGCCCCCTTTACAAATTGGGAACCACTTTGTTTCTCCCAATTCAGTTCTTACCGTGGCGTCTTGACCTTAGTACAGATTTCTCATCAGGACTATCAAATGTAGTGGCACCCCATGTCCATGAGAGCATTTCATAGCTTTATATGATCTATACGGTCAAATGCTTTGCTATAATCTCTAAAGCACATGCTCTCCCCCCAAAAAACCCTCCTTGGTGCACTCCATTAGTCATCTTATGTTTGCGATATGGTCCCTGGTGCCTCTTCCTTTTCTGACTCCCACCTGCACCTCTGGAATTTCTCTATCTGTTCTCTAGCAGAATTTTGAGCATTATTTTGCTTGCATGTGAGAATAATGCTATGGTCCTAAAGTTGCTACATTCTTTTGTATCTCTTGTCTTGTGGATTGGGATATATATTGATCATTTACAGTCTGTTGGCCACCTCCTTGTTTTCCATATTTGTTGGTATATTTTAGTTAACACTAGCGTTGCTTCTGTCTATGTGCACTGAGTAGTTTAATTGGGATATTGTCTATTCTTGGAGATTTGTTTTCCCCAATTTCTCTTGATCTTACTTCACTTTTTCGGATTTGGGGTTTGTCAGTGTAGCTTAAGGGGGGGGGGGGGATTCTCACTCTCTTAACAAGTATACCTAAAAACTTTTGTTAGTATTCAGACAGCCTTACTCAAGGCCAAACCAGATGCTCCTAAAGGGGTGGTGTGATGCCGCCTCTTTGAGCGCTGGATTGGGATCGTGGCAACTGTACGCCACTGGACTGTTCCAGCTATTGCTCCTTTTTGAGCTGGCAAAAAGGTGTACTTTCAGCCACCACCGCAGCTTTGTGGCACTCCTACAGCATGGGGCATATAAATGCCATCCACCAGAGCGTTGCAACGCCGCCCGCCATCTGGTCGGGAGGGCGGCATGATGCTAGCTTGTGGACGATGTCAGGGTGTGCATCATTTAAACACCATACCCCTAAGTCGGCACTTACTGCTGGTCTGTTTGGGGCCCAAGTCTTAGGTGAACATAATTACAGGACTGTGATTCCACTCTTACAGTCATGATTCCATCCAAAGAAATCCTGAGACATGTGGTTTACAGGGATATTTAGAATTTTTAGCTAGAGTGCTCTAGGGCCTCACCAAACTATGGCCTGTTACAGACTGCCAAAATAAAGCTGCTTTGGGTCTCTTTGGAGATATGCTATTTAAATGATGCATGCATCCTAAGAATCTGGAAGCTGTACCAAAGCTGCACTCCAGTGCTTAGGAATGGAGTGTGACTTTGGTGCGACCTCCGGACTCTTAGGACTCATGCATCATTTAAATAGCATACCTCCAAAGAGACCCGAAGCAGCTTTATTTTGGCAGTCTGTAACAGGCCTATAAGTCCCAGTATAGTGCCTCACCGAACTAAAAGTAGTAACTATCCAACCAGCTGAATTGGAATCATTTTAATGTCTGGGCAAAGAGATATATCTGAATCTTGTGCTAAAAAGAACATAATATGTTGGTACGAAGATCACCTCCCTCCCAAAGACAGGATGCTGTGACAGAAAAGGGCCTCAATTTGGTAGATGAAATACAAAAACCTCTTTCACGTATCAACATGGCATCATGTTTGGAATTTTTGAGATCTGATTACAGACATAACCCTATGTTTCTAAGCCCAGGGTATTCTTGAAATACATTTTCCCAATATAACCTAAAATCATATTTTCAGATCGTCGTCTCTAATGGGAAGTCAGGGTCAGAGTTCTTTAAATCTCAGAGGCATCCAATTAATTTTTCAGCCTCTTTTCACAGTAGTATTCACAGTTCATTAGGAAAGCAGCATTTAGAAGTTTGTTTATGTCTAATGCCATGCATGTTCCAAATATGAATGAGTTCCAAGCCATTATTCCCAATTCACAGCACACCACTTCTGCAGATAAAAAGACCATTGGTCCTGCTCTCTTACATAAACACAAAAATCAACAGGAAAAGCTGAAAAGCACTGCAGTTAACTTAGCTAGTAAGGGCCACAGTGCAACTAGTTAGTAAGCACAGAAAGATTCAACATTGCAATGAATTTCACAAAGTAAAAATATATAAAAAGCAAACTGATCTGAGGCATAGAAGAAAAAGAACTGATCAAGATTCCAATCTTTTACAAGGAAGTGGTGATCTGGGGCCCTTTCACATTATACAACTATAGTGATACGATTCCATTTTAACAGCCATGGCAATAACCTAAGGCAGGGGTTCCCAACCTGGGAGTTGCCAGGTTGGGAATCCCCCCGCCTCCCCCTCCCCTTTTCTCCGCGGGTGCTGGTGCTAGTGCCGGCACCGTGCGGGGAAAAGGGGAGGGGGCAGGGCTCCCTCCTCTTTCCCTTCTCCCTGCAAGGGCTGGCCCTGGCACAGGCACTCGCAAGGAGAAGGGGATGGGGGTGGGGTTGCCCTCCTGCTCCTTCCCTTCCTTTCCATGGCTGCCAGACAGCCGCGGGGAGGAAGGAAAGGGGGGTCCTCCTGTTCCTTCCCGTGGCTGCCAGACAGCCGCGGGGAGGAAGGAAAGGGGGGTCCTCCTGCTCCTTCCCTCCCTTCCCGTGGCTGCCAGACAGCCGCGGGGAGGAAGGGACGGTTGGGGCTGCCTCCTCCTCTTCTTCCCACGGCTGCCAGGCAACCACAGGGAGAAGGGGGATGGGACTGCAAGCCCCAGAGGCCTTTGCAGCCAGAAGTCCCACCCCTTCTCCTCTGGTGGCCTCCCTAATTGGTTGGGAGGCTGGGAAGGGATGGGACTTCCGGCCGCAAAGCCTGCTGGGGCTTATATGCAGCCAAAAATCCCGCCCCTTCTTGGCCTCCCAATCTATCAGGGGGGCCACTGGTGGGACTTTTCTCCCCAATGGGAGCCGCGGCCCAACAAAGGTTGGGAACCGCTGACCTAAGGAATTCTGGAATTTACAGTTTAGGGATGGGTACTTAGAATTCTCAGTCAGAAAGCTTCCGTAGTACCTCACCAAACTTTGAAGTCCATGATTTCACTAATGAAACCATGACAGTTAAAGTGGAATCATAGTAGTATAATTGTGTAGTGTGTAGGGTTCCACGGTAAACATGACCTTTCCCCCATTACAATAAAACAATGACCCCATACAGACAGGCCAAAATAAAGCTGCTTCAGGTCACTTTGGAGGTATGCTGTTTAAATGAGTCCAGAAACCGCACCAAAGCCACGATCCAGTCCTAAGGACTGTAGCACAGCTTTGGTGCAGCTTCCAGACACTTAGTAAGCATGTATCATTTAAATAGCATACCTCCAAAATGACCCGAAGCAGCTTTATTTTGGCCTGTCTGTATGGGGCCAATGTTTCACTTTTCCCTAAGATGGGAAACATGAGTACTGCAGGTGTCTGTCACTGGAGTTCAACTCCAATCAGCTCCAGCAAGCATGTCCAATGGTTATGGATGACAAGAGCTACAACCCAACAAGATCCAGAGAGCTACAGACTCTCCACTCCTTTTCCACTCACTATGACAGACTAGAGAAGGAAAGAAAAGAAAATGGCTTTTGCAGCAACAATGAAAGAACAAAATGCTTTTGTTATTGTAGGTACATCTACTTTCACCATAATACTGTATTACCAAAAACATATGGCAAACTCAAATAAAAGCAACAATCATGATGGATCAGTTGTAGCCTGCATTTGGAAAGAAAACCTTGTTAAGAACGTTTTCAAGAAGAATGTTATTTTGGGAACCTTAAAAGATGATAAAGGTGGCAGGAGTGGGTGCAACCTCCGGACGCTTGAGTCATCATAGCCAATAGCAAAGGACTTTTGGAGCTTAAGTCCAACAATATCTGGAGGGCTTCACAATTCCTACTTCTGATTTACAGAGAATATCCTCTCTCCTAGTAGCCAGTTTAAGTTTCACAGAACACCCCTTCATTATACTACATTGCGTACTTGGGGGCACTGTGTGAAATTTAAAATGGCATTCCAAAACCCAGCTGCTTGCCACAGAAGGCCTAAGGCATTGACAATGGACCCTTCTAAAATATTTGGGCCCCAGCAGCTGCCTGAGGGTGTTAGATGAAAATGTTAGCCCTGCTAATGCTACCTGCTTCTTGAAAGTCTGAATAATTCCAGTAGACACTTAAGAGTTTGTCACAGACAATCTGGGTCTTTAGCAGTAGGCTCCTAAGAATATTTACACAGAAGCAAGCTTATCAACATTAGTCTTAAAGCTATGAGTTCCACTCTGAGCATAAGACTGCTCAAAAGACTTTATACTGCCAAAAGAATGAAATACATTTTGCTTTAATATGTACAAACAGTTGAATATGTTTTTCTTATCATTTACCTGCTATTCCTAATGTTACTGAGGAGCACTAGACAATAAATTCACAGAGCAGTCACTGGAGAGTCTGCCACCCAACACAATATGATAGAGTACGTTAGGAGGTGACAGATATCATTATTATTATTTTGCTGACATGGAGCTTTTAGGGGAGAGGATTACATTTACACCGGAGGCCTCTGTTATGACCACAGAGTTCCATGGGCACACAGATCTACTGCTCGTGGTGTTTGATAATAGGAGGTTCCAAAATGAGACATTTAAGAATCACAACAGAGGAGGTTTTGGATCTGCTGAATTTTACTGCAAGACCATAGAATTGTTCTCTTAACTATTCCAGCCTAGATTTGGCATTGTTACTCTACCCCTTCACACAGAAAAAAAAAAGGTATTTTAAAGAAAATTGTAAGGAAAGGATGCGGGGAGCTCTTGGGCAGAAAGTCTGTCTGCCACTTACCTTATCCTCACTTTGGGTTGTTCTCCCCCTCTTAGCAATGTTGTGCTGTTCTTACTACAGCCATTTTTGCCATAAACTCTGCCATACAATCTGCATGGCAGAAGGACAGAAATCCTTTTACTGGTGCATTAGCTTCATGTAAGTAGTCTAAATTAAATTTCCTGTTTTCCTGTCTGAAGGATCTTGCTGGAGATCCCCTGCCAATTGAATCTGAGGATGTAAATGGGCAGCATGAAAAAGAAAAGACAATTATTGGCAGGAAGAAAGTTCCTCTTCCACATATACATACTACCGATTCTTCTAAAAAACAATATTCTGCCTAAGACAGGGAACATTTGTCTACTGTTGATTTTTTTTTTTTTTTAATAGACTAGCCCTACGTAGGTAAAGGAAAATCTTGTTTCGTTTGCTTTGTGTTTGCTGAATAGTTCTGAAGTTGTATTTAGAAACAGAAAGGGGGAGCTAGAGGCTTACACCATCAGGCAGAGAGTACAGGTCCTTCGTAGATACGACCAGTTTGATTTGGTTGATAAAGTGGCCCCCTCCGGACTTTCTTCTTTCAATCCAGATGCAGTCTACCCATAGAAGATAAAATTGCCAGTCCAACCTGAGGACAATTTCCCCCTACCTAATCTATGACTCTATAAATGTAGATAGAAATTATTCTATATAGAGAGGTAGGTGGTTGGAATTTAAAGCTGTAGCCTAACAGCTAGGAGGTGCTGAAAAGAGCTTGGGCCAACCAAGAAGAGAATGACCTAGAGCCATAAAATTTACATGCTATTCCACATATTCACCCTGAAGTTCAACACACTTGGCATATCATTTCTCAAGTTTCTTTACCTCTTCCAAAAGATACATATATTCTGATCTCTGGTCACTGAAATACTGCTCTGCTGCTACTATTACCTCTGAATCATTTGAAAATTTCCTCCCTTTCAAACTCTTTTTAAGGTCTGGAAACAGGAAATGATCAGATGGAACAAGATCTGGTGAGTAGGGTGGATGGTCTATGCACTCAAAACCCAAATTCTTCCAAACAGCCATTGTCTCACTAGCCCTTTGAGCAGGTTATTGTCCTGCAAAAGGAGAACACCTTTCCACAGCTTCCCTCACCATTTTTTCCGTCAATGCCTTCTTCAATTGGCACAGCAAGTTAGAGCAGTATTCTGCATTAATTCTTTAGCCCTTCTGCAGACAATCAGTCATCAAAATACCTTCCTTATCCCAAAAACTGTGGCCATGATGTTTTCTGCTGACTTCTGAGTCTTGAATTTCTTTGGCTATGAAGAACCTGAGTGTCACCACTACAAGAACTGTTGTTTGGTCTTCTGATCATATTGTTAAAAAAAAAAGTTCACTCAAAATGCTGTAAAATCAACATGGAGGTATCTAATCGATTTTGTTTCTGGGCAGTATTCAAACATTTCAGCACCCATTTAGCTGGCAGTTTCTGCATAGCCAACTTCTCATGAATTATAAACCCAGTGTGTTTCTGACGTATCTCTAGCATCTCAGCAATTGTTTTAGCCAACCTGCCAAAATCAGGTCATGAATGCACTCAACAATTTCAGAAGATATCACTGTTGAAGGCCTCCTAGTCCTTGCTGCATCTTTAGTTTCAAAATCTCTATGCTAAATGTTGGCACACCAGTTCTTCACAGATGAGTATGACTGGCACATGTTACTCAATATTTGCATCAAACACTCATGGATTTCCTTTGGGAAACAGAAACTTCATGATGGTCCAAAGAAGGAGGCTTTGCTGTGGCTCCCTCGCAGGCAGCGGCCAACTGGTGGCAGCGGCCAAAACCTGAGGCCTCCTTCAGAGTTCAGTGGCTCCGCTGCCTGCGATGGAGCCAAGGGGCCTAGCTGCCCGGCTAGGCCCCAGAGAAGGAGGGCTTGCCACAGCGAGGCCTCCTTCAGTGACTCTGCCACCTGCGATGGAGCTGTGGGCACTAACCAGCCGGCTAGGACCCAGAGAAGGAGTCCTTGCCGCGGCGAGGCCTCCTTCAGCGTCTCTGCCACCCGCGATGAAACTGAGGGGCCTAGCCGGCTGGCTAGGCCCCAAATAAGGAGGCCTTGCCATAGCTAGGCCACCTTCAGTGGCCCTGCCACCTATGAGGGAGCCGCGAGGGGCCAACCGGCTGGCTGGGCCCCCTACAGAGAGGCCACTGTGCCAAGGAGCCCTCCAGCGGCCTCCTCCAGCAGCAGCAGATGCGTCTCACAGGTTGATACAGATGTCTTTTTCATTATATCTGTTGTTGTGTACCTTCTGTCTAGGGTCAAAATCTCCTTGATTTTTTTTTTTGTAAATAATGATTTACATTAATTTTAAAAAATCATTAATGTTTCTGGCTTTTACTTGGTTGTGTCCTCCATTTTACTTGAATGTCTTACTTTTTGGGCAAATTTTGTCCTACATTTTGTCCCGCAAACCATAAGCAACCCTATCACCAAGTTTTCTGGGGCTGAAAGTCTGTGACTTACCCAAGGTCACCCAGTGGGTTTCCATAGCTGAGAGAGAGATCGAACTCCAGAACAGTAGCCCAACAATCACACCACGACACCACACAGGGTCTCACTATCTTGAAGCACCCATTTGTCTTTCTACAAGACGACTCTTGATTATTACATCTGTTTCTGCTGCCTGATATTTTCTGGGCCTACCCCTGCAGTTTTCCAGTTTACTGCCCAGTTTGTTGCTTGATGCAAGCCCAGTCTGCACCAACCTCTTTTTTTGTTTTCTTTGTCTGAACATAGTTTTTGCAACTCTAAATATCTCTATGTGGCTTTTCTTTCAGGAGAGAAAAGCAAAATTTTGTCATTGAAGAAACTTAACTTTTAAATGGCTTTGATATGCCAGTCCTAATAAGGCACAACAAAGAGAAGTATAGTCAGGAAATTATTTTATCAGTTTTCTGTTGGGGACTGCTAGGCTTAACGAGTTCATATCAAATTTAAAAGCTCTGCCTGCTCTAGACTTAAGAGTTATTGTAATGTATTGCCTCACCACCACTAGCAAAAGCTACTCCCAGATAACAGTAGCCCAGGGAATGCCAAGTAATGAATTTGAGAATATATATGTGCTACAGCTGTCAATCAACTGTAGGATTATCTCAGTTAGTTAGCTATCTTTTACATAACAGATTCATTAATTGATGGAAATAATCTTTTCATTTATCAAAAGCATTGACATTTGAAGATATTTAATTAAAATAATGTTTTTCTTCAATTAACAGAGACACATCTGTAGTAATTGGTTGGGGAAAAGTTGTCATTAACTTATTTCCTGAATTGAAAAGATAAGTGTAAGAGGTTGGGTCTGGCATTTCCCTTCTGTGAGCAGCAGTTACTTCTAGCCACTGAAAGCTTTTGATCCGCTACAGCATTTTTGATGAAGGAAGGGAAGAGACAATTTATGCAGATTTTCCATGCTGGCTGCAGTCCACTATCTCTGCTCTTACTCCAGAAATGCTTCAGGAGCTTGAAACCCCCTCCTCTTCTCTGCCATCTGCAGCATTGCCAGAGGAACTCCATTCATGAGATATTCCCATAGGTGGCATAAAACACTGGATCCAATCTATCAATTCCAACTTTCTCAACATTTGACAAGGTAATTATGATTACAAAAATGAGTCTCATTTTAATGCGAGTTATTAAGTTTAGAATACATAATGGGAATCAATAAAACAAGAGCTAATCAGTTATGAAGATATGGTTGGAAATATGAGCTAGTTGAAGCCCCATATAGTCAAAAGGAGACCAGGCTATTGTTTAGTCTTCTAACACACAGGTATGCTTCCAAAGATAACCAATCCTACCCTCCATAAAAAACTTGCTCCTCAGAATCAAAGGGGTGGGAATGCTCCTTTTCATATATTTTGGGCCCCCCTCTGAAATGACAGGTACTCAATTGCAAATTACCTTCAATGTGGTCAATAAAGCACCTTATAGTGGTCCTTCAGTACCACTGTTACCTTCTATCAATGTAAGTTGTTGTTGTTATTGTTGTTGTTATTATTATTATTATTATTATTATACTTTATTTATATAGCACTGTGCATTTACACAGCGCTGTACATACAAACAATAAAACTGATAAAAATGAAACCCGCCAAAAGCATACATTCTACAAAATACATATAAAATAATAGACAATAATACAAGATAGAATTAGATAAAAAAGCAGACAACAAATTAAAAAGATGAAATATCAAATCAAATATCAGATCTCAGATAACAATCAGATAAACAATCACACAATGCCTGGGAACGCTTTCCTGAACAATATAGTCTTCAATTCAGTTTTGAAACTGGTTAAAGAAGTGATGACCCATGCTCGTGGGGGAAGGAGTTACACCCAAGCCATGCTAAATAATGGGATGAAAACAAAGATCCAAATAATAATTAACAGTCTTCTTTAAATTTTCTTTTTAGAGTGCCATATTCTTATTGAATTAGGTTTAGGCCATTACTGTTCTGGTGATGGAAAAGAACAGAAGGCACATCAAACTACTCTCTGCAGTACATGTTGCCCTTTGGGGGTGAGAAGGCTCTTGAGTCCAATATTGCTTGTACTGCTATCTAAAATGCACTGTGACTTGATTTCTCCTCATATAAAAGATCCCATCAATTTTGTTGTACAGGATTTCTCCCAGTGTCACATCTCTTCTGAAAACCTGGTCTTCCCCCTGAATGGACCATGAAGGCGGAACAGCTGCTAGAAGAGCAGCTAGAAAACTGATTCACTGCCCCGACCTTCCACTCCCTGTCCCTGAATGGTGACAGATCCACCAGCTATTACCAGGGTTCGGAGATACTGAAAAAAGCACTTTTGCTATGTGCAATCCATAAGGCGTGTGGTGACATCTCTGCTGATGTGGCAGAGCAGGATCATATGGGGCAGTTGTCCCCAATCTTTTCTATGCCCACACCCCTAGGAAATGTTTGATTATTATTCGCACCCCCTACAAAAGTAATAACACATCTTTAGATGAAGAAGTCTAATTTCTAATTTTTGAACCACAAACTGAACAAATAATATGTGTGTGAACAAACTGAACTTTAACAAATAAGCTTTAACTCACTGCATAAAATGCAAATCTAAAATGAGCAATTAGATTCTAATTTATTCAGAAAAAATATGTGATGACTCATGACTCAAAGACACAAGCCGCTCTTTGTCATACCCCCTGAAATTCCATCTTGCACCCCTTGGGGATGTGGGCATCTCCAGGTTGGGAACCCCTGATAAGGGGAAAAAGAGAAATCAGCAACAGTAGTACAACTCAGACAGGGAATGTAGAACAAAACTATATCTAATATGCCATCTCCTGTTCAAATACTGTTTCTTATACTTCTAGTTTCTGCTATAGTGCTAACAAAAGTGGAACCCGTAGCATTTTTCTTGTTATTTATTTATTTAATTTGTATCTCCCCTTTCGTCCAGTATGGGACCCAAGATGGTGATGGATCAGTGTTCCAGCCAGATAGGCCTACCTTCTTTCACAGTGCATCATCCCATTCTGCTCCCACTGTTTCTCCCATCTCCACCTGCTCTTTCAACAGACAGACATATGGCATTTTGCTAATTTGTCTCCAAATCCAGTAGTAAGACAAATAGTAAGCGACAATTATGCAATGCCTGGGAAGGCTTCTCTGAACAGGATGGTTTTCAACTCCGTTTTGAAGCTGGTTAAAGAAGTGATGGCTCTTGCTTGTGGGGGAAGAAGGTTCCAGGAGTGAGGGGCAGCGAGTGAAAAGGGGTGAATCTGGGATGGGGCAGAGGAAATCCTGGGCTGAGACAGCAGACCTTGACTACCAGAACGGAGGGCCCGAGTGGGAAGGTGAGGAGAAAGAAGGTCTGAAAAGTAGGGAGGGGCCAGTCCATGGAGGGCTTTAAACGTGGACAGCAGGAGCTTATACTGAATGCGGAAAGGGAGGGGGAGCCAGTGAAGGGATGCCAACACAGGGGAGATGTGGTCAGAGCGGTGGGTGGATGTGATAATGCGTGCAGCTGAATGCTGGACAGAGATTAAAGGACGGAGGTGAGAAAGAGGAAGCCCAGCCAGGAGAACGTTACAGTAATCGAGTCGTGAGATCACTAGGGCATGGACCAGGATCTTGGCAGCAGAGGCGGAGAGATATGGTCGGATTTTGGCAATATTGTACAAAAAGAATCTACAAGCCTTGGCTGTGGTCTGGATCTGAGGGATACATGACAGAGAAGAGTCAAAGATAAAACCAAGACTGCGGGCTTGCTGGACTGGTTGAATAGAAATGTTGTCCACAGAGACAGAAAAGGAGTGTTGAAGGGTGGGCTTAGGAGGAAAGACAAGAAGCTCCGTCTTGGACATGTTGAGCTTCAAACGCTGATGGCACATCCACTGCGAGACAGCTGTGAGGCAGGACGAAACTTGCTGTTCAAGCCTTGGTGAAAGGTCAGGGGTGGAAAGATACAGCTGGGTGTCATCGGCATACAGATGGTAGGAAAAGCCAAAAAGAGCTGATGAGTTTTCCTAAGGACAGTGTGTAGAGAGAAAACAGAAGGGGACCCAGAACAGAGCCCTGGGGAACTCCAACAGATAAGGGAACAGGAGATGAAGTCTGACCTCCTGCAACCACTGCAAAGGATCTGCCAGACAAGTAAGATCTAAACCAGTCGAGAACAGAGTCTGAGAACCCAAGGTCAGAGAGTATATCAGCTAGAAGACAGTGATCAACGGTGTCAAAGGCTGCAGACAGATCAAGAAGGATGAGAACAGAGTAAAGGCCATTAGCCTTGGCCTGTAAAAGGTCATTCGAGATCTTGGTGAGAGCTGTCTCTGTAGAATGCCTTGGGCGGAAGCCAGACTGAAAGGGATTGAGGATGGAATTGGCTTCAAGAAACTCAAGACAGCGCGAATAGACAACCGTTCCAAAAATTTACATCTTTTAAAATCTGTATGCCAAATTTTAAAAAGCACACGTGACTGTCATATGTGGTCTGGCCCTCAGTTTCTGGTTGATGAGATCAGGGGAACTGTTTATACTTGCAGCCTGGATGGACTAACTTCACAGTGGTATGAAGATTCCCTCCTGCATGCATGCTGTAAGGAAATACTGGATATAAAACCAGACATTTTCCAGCACAGACTATTTTTAGAGTATTTTACCTTGAGGGCTTTCTGTGCAGCTTCACTCGAACCAATAGCAATGAGGTTTGGTCCAGCCATGCTGCAAAAACTCTTCAGATGCAAGGAGTCAGAAACAGGAACTGTGGAAACAGCATAATCCTGTATAGAACATAGGCATTTGTGAAGGAAATACTTTAGATTTATGATTGCACAAGTTACTTATAGATTGTACTTTTTCCCAAAGTGAATTAATAAATACATATGATTTGTGGATACAAACAGGAGTTGACTGAGAACCACACCATAGTTCTTTAGATTCTTACATATAACACAGCAGTATTATGATTATTTCAGATGACAACTAAATATAAATACTGTTTAATTAATATGCAAAGCAAGCAAAAATAATAACTGCTAGCCACCCTCATCTGTCACTTCAGAAAGCCTGAGGACAGTGAGTGCATGTGGTATGCTGCACAATATGGCAAACACAGACACCCTACAACCACTATCACAACAGGATCTCCTCCTATAGAAGACACATGGCCACAGTAGAACAGAGGTTATAACTGTTCTAAACAATTAGCAGTCACTCTGAGGTATATTCTACTTAAAGACTACTTCAGCAACAGTGCTCCACTTTTGTTAGTTCCATGATTACCTGATGATGTTTATTTGTAAGGAATATCATTATATGGGGGTTTGGTGACTGTATCTTGAAATGATATGTTCAGATTCATCAGCTGCAGCTATCTACTCTGTATGACATGAACTGGCAACTAAACCTTATCATGGATGGCACCATGTACCCGCTGCATGCCTGCTCACTTTAGCCTTTTCTATCACCACTTGATCACACCTATGGATATGATTTCTTTTTACTTGTTTTACTCTATTAACTGTTATGTATTTTGCTTTGTTAATTGTATTGTTGCTATAATTACTATGTATTTTTGTTGCTATAATTGCTGTGAATTTTTTTTGTTATTCACTGCTATTGTTAATCACTATTTTATTTTACTGTTATTGTTTAATGCATTGCCATGTTACATTTGTTTTTAAATTCATGTTTATTGTTATTGCCTTGTATTATCCCCTCTGTTGTAAGCAGCCCAGATTCCCAGTGAATGGGCGGCATATAAATAATAATAATAATAATAATAATAATAATAGATATCTTTCTGTAGGCAATGCAACTGAGATTGGTCTTGGCTAGGTGACAGGTCATGTTATTTCTGAATCTGGTAGTCACTGAGAGCAGTCAGTTCAACTAGTTGCAAAACTAGTTGCTAGATTTCCATCTGAGACCAGAACTATGTGCTAATGCTGTGATTCACAAACTTTGGTCCCCAAATGTTTTGGAACTCAGCCCTCACATTCTTGACTGTTGGCCAAGCTAACTGGGGCTTCTGGGAGTTGAAGTTCAAAATGTCTAAAGTACCAAAGTTTGAGAACCACAGTGCTAATGGAATGATACCATTGGATATTATCTTATATTACAGAGGATCAATGATCTCTTTCTTAGTTACATTTTCCTGAACTTTGTTGCAGCACTGATTTTACCACAAATCATGCTGGTGTTATTTTTCTCCTGGCTTTCTCTTTGCAGGTTATTCCCCTGACCAGACTGTCAAGTCGTATCTGACTGTAGTGGGTGGTGTTCATCCCCTCTACTTTTACATACTTCCCAACTGCTAGCTTGGGAGAAGTTGGGACTAGTGATGTGAGTTCACTCCGTCACCTGTTGCTTGGTTCTCAAATTGCCGCCCTTGTGATTGTCAGAGTTAGCATCTTAACTGCTGAGCTGCTGCGTCCCTCTTTGCAGACATTGTACAAAATTCATCCAAAACATGCAATTACTATATCCCCTATCAAAAAGACAGTATTCACCTTAAAGGTGTCGGCTAGAATTTCTGCACCACGACGATTGGTTCGCTTTGAAAGACCCACGAAGAATTCCCTGCCTAGGAAGAGAAATTATTAACAGATATGGACCAAGCCCATTTCCAGGAAAATTATCTACCTTTTTTTTCCCCTTTTGGCTTGGCTGAAGGTAATGTATTTTGAATAATTAAAGCAGAGAAATTTCCTTGGGAACACACTGATTCACCTCCTCTCACAGTTTTGTAACATCAAGATGAAGTGCAGCTTTAAATGTTAATGATATTAACATTTACAAATATTTAAAAATTCAGCTGTTTTCTCTTGAAATTCTGTAGTAGTCATAAAATAGTTTAGATATTTCAAACAAGAACTCACTGATCTTCTGCTTGCCCAGCTTCGAATGGTTAGTTACTGGTTTTAAATCAAGAACATTCTTTCCATTCTTCAGAAGGAAAGAAAATACATAAAACATTCTAAAAAGACTAGACAGCTTATGTATCAGCAAACATTTATTTACTGAAAAGTATTATAATTCAAAAAGTATTACTCTTCCTGCTTCTTCTCATGTCCTTGGATCACACTGTAATTAGTCCTAGTCCTAGCTGGGAATTTGGAGGTGGGCACTTGGGCTCTCAATGATCTGCTCTCCCAGAGTGGGCCCATCTCCTCTTCCTAATTGTCACTCTGATCATTCCACTTTCCTCTCCTCAACTAAGCATCCAGCATTGTTCCTGATACCTATTCTATGTGGCTCTTTCCTTGAGGCCAACGGTGGCTGGTAGTTCTGATGTCTGTGGGATTATGAATCCACTTTGGGTTTTTGTCTGAACCTTAACAGATCTGTCCCAAATGCTGAGTTGATTTTCTTGTATGTGCATGTGGGGAAAGGTATAAATTAGAACCTTGGATAGTTCCTTTAATGTCTAAAATCCAGACTGGGTTCATCACCTCCCATCACAGTGGTGTGGGAGAAACTATGGCTGAAACATGCCATTCTGAATAAAACAGTTGGCCCTCCATATCCACAGGTTCTGCATCCACGGATTTAACCAACTATGGTTAGAAAATATTCACACATACACCTCAATATATCAAAAAGCAAGCCTTGTTTTACCATTTTATATAAGGGATGCCACTATGCCATTACATATAATGGGACTTGAGCCTCCATGGATTTTGGTATTCATGGTGGGTCCTGGAATCAAACCCCAGCAGATACCATGGGGCCACTGTAATATATAAAATAAATCATGTATTAAAGGGTCCCAACACTTCAGCTCAAGTAGCTAAATTGTAGTTACAGAAAGTAGAGACCTAGAGTTCCTTGACATCATGAAGATGAATGTGCTCAGTGGGCCCTCCACTTTCACTCAGGTTAGGGGTGCAAGAACCCTGTGAAAGTGGAAAACCACGAATAACCCCCCCCCCCCCCCACATTATTATTTTTTTAACTGAGAGCATATCCCTCCGGGAATCTCTAGGTCCTCCCATGCAACCCTATGGTCAACATTTGGTGGAAGCTGGTTGCAGAATCATGCTGGAGGATGTAGAAATGCCTAGAGAAGTGGGTTCCCCCCCCCAGGAATCACTAGATTCTCCAGCATGACTGTCAACTTCCAGCAGAATTCTGTTGGAGGACAGAGCTTCCTTGAGCGAACACATTAATCAAATCTGCAAAAGTTAAAGCCAGAAATGTGGAGGGCTGACTGAAATGTATACCAGCAACATCATTCACTAGCTACCTCTAATGTCACCAATGGTGACATTAGAGTCAGTAGTCACCTTTGTTCAGTACCACCTAACAAAAAAAAGGAACAAGTAGGAGAAAAAAAGGGGGTAAGAGCAGAACATGTACAAGTTTTTGTTTCTTTTTCCTCTTGTCATTGTCCATAGTTCAGGTAAGTATAGAACAAGCAAGTAGGCAGCAAAGCGAGAATAAAATCCAGGGACTGGGAATGGGCCCCCTCTTGAGCTATGGACCTTGCCAGTTGTTCAACAATGGCCATACCTGACAACATTATTCCAAACAACTATATATTAAGTCAAGAGGCTTGTCCTCTCCAGTTTAACATATAAGCTGACACATATCAGACAAGTGGCTCTGGATTTTTCAGGATATTGCTGTTGTTGTAGGAAGCACTGATGTCATCTTGGAAAGTTGAGCACTTTTATACAACATGTCCTTCCCTTACGTGGGAATCTGTCCCCCCCCCCCCCCCCACATAAGGGAAAAAACATGTATGCTCGAGCCCCATTGGAAGTAATGGGGCTTGTGCATGTGGCGTGCCCCATTACTTCTTCCGGGGCACAAGAGGAGCTTTTTCAGTGCAGCTTCCAGAATATGCTGGAAGCCGTGTACGGTGCACCCGCTTGTAATGTGAGCACACTGTATATTAAATCTGCCACAGAAAGCCCAATCGCATATTTACACAAAACCTAAGTACTGTATAAAAGGGATCTAGATCTTGATTATTCCCCCATAACTGCAATGTAGGCAGCAAGCAGATAGGCAGGATAGCACAGGCCAAGCCTGGGTCAATACCCAGGCCAGCACAGCAATGGGTAGCTACTTATATACCCACCTGCTGCTGCGCCATGGACTTGCTACTGCTGTGTAGCCTATATCTGTCTCATCATTGCATCTGGTGAGAAACACCCCCCCATTATTTAAATGGGGCACCTGATTACACCCATGTGGCCAGGTGCCCCTATCCTATGTCACAGGCAGTGCCAGGGATCTTCTCACCAGATGCAACAGCAAGACAGGTGTGGACTGTGCCGGACTGTCCAGTCTGCCAGCTATGGCCACTGAGTTTCCTAGAAACTCAGCTGTGAACAGCTGGTCTTTATAGACTCAGTTAAGGCCCCTTTGGGCCAGGATCAGATCAGATCCACTGGATCTACATCTGGTCTGTCAGATTATGGCTCAGTGCTAATGGCCTGCATCTTCCAGTCTGGACAACATGAGTGTGAGGGGATTATGGCCATTTTGGCCTGTGTATACGGACCTTTTAGTTTATTATGCTGGAGCCTTGGTATCCTTTTATACATTATTAGTTTTATATATTATTATCCTGAACAGTATATTTCAGCCTCTTCTCCACTTACTCCCACAGCACTCAATTCTATCTGCATTAAAGATGTGAATCATACAATCTTCCAGATGTTGCTTGACTCTTAACTCCCAGCATAACTCACTATTGACTATGCTGGCTAGAGCTGATGGAAGTCCCAATTCAACAACATGTGGAATGCCACATAATTCCCACCTCTGGTTGACATCCAATCATGCCTTTAGGACAGATCATGTGAATATTGATTGCATATGCAAATATGGTTGTTATTAACTTTAAAAATATTGTTGCTGGTTGAAAGCAATAACTTACTTCCTGAGGAGATATTACACTTCACAATAAACTGTTATTAGAACAGCGGATGAACATGTAACATAATGTGTGTGTGCTTCCAAGTCTCCTGACAACTCATGGCAAGCCCATGAATTTCATTGGGTTTTCTTAGGCAAGGAATACTCAGAGGTGGTTTTGACAGTCCCTTCCTCTAAAATAGAGCCTACAGCACCTGGTATTCGTTGGCAGTCTCCACTTCAAACACTAACCAGTACTGACCCTGCTTAGCTTCCCAGATCAGACAGGATCTAGTGCCTTTAGGATATTTAAGAAAGCTATGTAACATAATATGAGAGGTAAATATTATTTCCACTTTACTTCTACATCACTTGTTATTCTGTTACTGGGGAATCTCTGCATTAGGGAGTTCTTTTTTAAACTCAAAGACTCATTTAGTAAACATATGAACTAATAAAAATTACGTCAGGAGAAGCTGTAAAACTGATATACCATCAAGCTGTATGTGTAGTTAAAACAATGTGTAGCAAAGGGCTTTGTTTTACTATACCTGTAAATAAAACATCTCCTCCATCTAAGGTTGCTTGTTCATCTGTCATCTCTACAATATTCAAGCCAAGGCTTTCAAGTGCTCTCTTCATGGCTTCAACCTGTTAGACAAAGGCACACTTTAAAATTCCATTTAAGGCTGCAATCACAGGCATATATTTGAATGCATGTTATTGGGTTTGAAGTCTACTCTGTTGGAACATCTATGAACTGAACCAGAAACAGATGCCTAGAAAATTGTTCAAAGATAATACAATTTTTAAATAAAGTTTAGAAACTGTCCTTAAAAAGCTTAACACAACCAGGGGGGGAAATCTGCTTTTGTCATGTCTTCATTTTACGGAATCTTGGGGTTGTAAATTGAAGTACTTCGAACTTTCTGCTAGAGAGCTCCTATCTACTCCCTTCAACTACAGTTCCTAAGGTACCCTGAGAAGAGATGGATTAAGGATTGTACCAAGGTATTCGGGAGAAATTAGTACATGTGAGAGTGGATTAGAGCTCTCTAGCAGACGATTCTAAATATCTAATCAAACTACAAATCCTAGATTCCAGAGGATGGTGTTGTGATAGTTAAAGTGACATCATACTGCTATAATTCTGCAGTGTGGATACTTTAAAAGATAATCCTTTTACCATGTATCATTTATGAAAAAGAAACAAGTAATAAAAGAACCAGCCCTAAGGTTCCCTTACGTTCTCTGGATTATATCAAGTACATAGAGTTTATTGTCACAGGAAGCGGTCACAACAATATAACTCAGGGAAAATGAAGACAAAAGGAAGATTCTTGAAACCTTAAGATTTATCCTGGCATAAATAGGGTAATGTTTCTTCTGTCTGTCAAGGAACAGCAAATGCAATGTGAATTGTTTGAATGTGAGAGCAGATCACTTTATCTCTCTTGTAAAGAGAGGATGTTGTTGAGTGCAACTGTGATAGTAATTTGAAACTAGGTCACATCACTTTTTCATAATTGCCATGAGGTATCAAATCTAAAATACAGCATATTAGATTACTTTTTAAATTAATACTTTTGCAAATATTTGTACATATCATGTAAAAAAAAAGTACAAGACACTGAATGCCTGATTAAAAAATGAAAGCACCTTCAAACTGGATATTTTTTTAGTTTTATACCTATCAGCAATATTATGAAACAGCCAACTCAGATGTCAACATCTCTCCCTCAATCTGAGACAACATTCCCTCTGCTTTGGATTCCTGGCCTGTAACTGTGGTGCTTCTTGGTTCGCTATCCCATAGTATCTTTCTCATCCAGCTCTCCACATACCCTCCCCTGAATTCTCAATCGTCAGGAATGGATCAGAAAAGGACAAAAGAGCTTAGAAAGTGCCACCATTGAATACAAAGGGACTTGAGCACCGGTGGATTTTAGTATACTGAGGGCCCACTGTATCACATTTTTGATGTGCAAATTATAGAATAACTGTATTTGAGCGAACACAAATATAATGGCTTTGATCTGAACTTAGTAGGCTTATGTAGAGAGATCTTGTAGCACCTTTGGGACTAACTGAAAGAAAAAGGTTGGCACCATGAGCTTTCATAGATTTCCGTCTACTTCCTCAAATGCTTTAGTATTTAAGCATTTAGTAATGCTTAGACAGATTCAACGAAATAAATTAGATTTATGTTATTAATGCTTGTTCCATTAATTTCAATGGGTCTACTCAAAGTTTGATTAAGTGTGGGGTAAAGTTTGAAACCATAGAAACTCCAATCAGTAAGCGCTTTCCACTGATGAATCTTCATCTCCACTCATACTTCAGCTTGTGTCGGAAAATGTTCCACTGCATTTTGAAATAGTTACCTTAGCATTGAAAGAGGTACATTTGTTTAGAAAAACAGAGAAATAGCCTTTACTGTTTTCATGTTTGTATACTCTCTTCACCTCTCTTAAGAAAGCTGCATATAGCCTTAACTTTTGGTTTAAGAATATACAGTCAATGCAAGGCTTTTATATTAACTGCTACCCGTGGATATATCAAGTGGCTGAATGCTTAAGCCTTTATTGCTTTGTGCAATGATTTCCCCTCCTAATAAGCACATTCCTGTTGTGAGATGGAATGTATCTAATCCATAATAAATGTGGCTGAGACACCCTGGGCTTAAGACAACTGAACTCTGTTTAAAGGGAAGGAATATTAAATGTGTTTGATGGCATTTATAAGAAACTAGTTTCCTCAGCTGCTGCACTTTAAAAATGGAACTCATTAGTCTCTGCATACATGAAGTTCATCAATTAGCTCAGCTGCTGTATGTAAAATATTCATCCTCTATATTTTTGCCAATGTACTTTAAATAAAAGACTTTTCTTACAAGTTACTTATTGGCACTCAGTTATCTTAGCTCTGGCAACTAAACAAATGTTTTCAAAATGAAAACAGAAATGACAGATTGATGAACAGAAGGAAGGAGGGAAAAGAAATAGAGATGCCTCCTTTTGTTTTCTTAACTGTCCAGTGCAAACAGCTTGCAACATTTCACCAAATGGGCTTGCAGCTAAAATGTTGAAGAAATCAAGAAAAGGAAATCTGGAACTGTCTCAAAAGACTATAGTCCTGCTTCTCTTTGCACGCATTCTTTGAAATGACTAGCACAACAGCTTCAGTATATGTAACTTAAACCCACATAAAAGCTAAAATATCATGGTGGGGTTAACTTCTCCCTTTATCACAACTGCTTTTTAAAAAACTTACTGCTACATATTGGCCTTGAAGAAAGTAAGCAAAATTTAAAGCATGTGCTGTTAAAGGAAAAAAGCAGCAGCAGCAATAATTCAAGCAAAACTTATAGTGCCATCTCCAAAAAAAAACCACCCCAAAATTGAAGTGACTGTTGTTGTGCCAACTTGTGCTAACCTTAAAGCAGAGCTATCATAGGGTTTTCTTGGCAAGATCTGTTCAGAGGAGTTTTGCCACTGAATTCCTGCGAGGCTGAGAGTATGTGACTTGCCCAAAATCACCCAGTGGATTTCATAGCTGAGTGGGGAATCAAACCCTGGTCTCCAGAGTCATAGTCCAACAGTCAAAGCACTATAACACTCTGGCTCTCATGCAAAGAAAGAAGCATGCTCTGAAGGACATTATTTAGGGGGCTCTGATGTCTCATCATCATTTTCAACATGTTTCCCCATTTCTTAGCACTCCTGATGAAATGGAAATCACAGCAGCTCTGGCGTTTATGATTTTGGAATCAACACGTACATTTGCACCATATACCCAAATTAACATTACTGTTCTCACTTCCAACTGCAAAATTCTCATTTTCTGTGTTTCATCTACAGATGGTGGCTGCCATCTACAAACTTGGGGCTGCATTTTTGTGCAGATGTACATAACACCCATGTGTTTTGTGTAATTTAAATTGTTACATATCTGAATCCCAAGATAAGGAAGTCAAGAGGACCCACAAATCCATAATCAAGGAAGGTTTTTTAAATAATCATTTTCATTTAATTTTCAGACATTTTCTTCACAACTTCTGAAGCTGTTTTTTATCTCCATCGAATCTGAAAAGTGCTTTGTGAAAGAGCTGCAAAATCGGAATCTAATTTTGCAGCTCTTTCAGACAACACACAACACTTGGGTGTGTTTTGTATTACCATTTGTGGCAGTGCATAGTCAATGGCAGATAACTGATTTATATGTTTATATAGTAACTACTGTGTCCTATTTTATATTCTTATATTTAAGAGCCGTCGGTTGTCCACTTAAATGTCTGCAGAATCCAAGAGAAAATTAAAGGTGAAGAACCGTAAAAAAGTGAGAGCAGTTAGCATCTGACCAGTAGAGTCAACTGGCATGTAGTTCACTTTGTCAATTTTCTTTGGTGACACATATTGCATTTAAAACTATTTAAAATTATAGATATTATTTCTAAAAAATTCCCCTATATATCAACATATGTAACCGTATGAATATCTACACCCTCTTTCTGATTTATTCTCTTTCTTAATGTGTTCCTAGACTGAAGAAAAATTAGAAGCTTGAGGCCTTAATTATAAAGATGGGTAACGGAAGGAAGGAAGGAAGGAAGGAAGGAAGGAAGGAAGGAAGGAAGGAAGGACACATATGAAAGACTAAACATATAATATGAAGATGAGGCGGAAAATGTTTGCTGATAATTAGCTTGCATCCAACATTCCAGTAAAGATTTGGTTGGCCAAAGGAGATGGTGTTGGAAAATGTAAATCTTGCATAAATATGCTGAGAAAGCAACCTTCTAAATAGTTTTCTGCTCACAAAATGGCCAATTGTTGGATGCTGGACTGAGAAACACAGTCTATTGTGCCTGGACATGCACGGTAGGCCAAGAATGCACCTGCATAAGCCAAGCATTCATTATCTTTGAGACACCTAATATCCCATAATACTCAGAATGACTGCTAGCTCCAAGTACACCATTGATCACACACTATGTGCCCCATTTTTTTTTTGCAATGAAAAGTATTTAAAATTCATGAAGCTTGCTGAAAGCTCAGCTGTCACATTCTGCTCATTCCAAAGTGCATGGGAAAAAGAGAGCATAATGGACATTTCAGCTGGAGCTATTATTGCCTGTGAATAACCAATATTCCATTAAATTGCTAATAAACCCACTTGAAGATGCAGATAACAATCAACCCATACAGGAACATTCTTTTTTCCTAAAACAGAGATGTCAGATTTCACTTTTGTACAGTATTGGTGCCTCTGTGTTGTTTGTTCTGAGCTTGACACAAGGTATTTAGAAAACGTACTCTATTTCAGAGAGTACTAGCTTAAAGGGCTGAAATATCTTTCAGGTGGCAATTACTGCTAAGTAACCCATTTTATTCATTATCTTTACTGTTTATCTTAAAAAATTAAAATGTGTTAGGAACTGTACAAAAATAGTTTTAAAATAATATAAAATAAAATGGTCTTGACACATAATCAATTAAATGCACAATGTAAGCAGAGAGAAAAATGTTGGGGCAGGGAAGAGCAAGGTAGCAAATAAAGACTAATAACATAAGCATGAGGATGAAATAGTTGTGTTTGATTAATATCCATTTCTAAAAACATTATGAAAAGCTACAGATGTAAATCATGTGGGCTGGAAGGTTGCGTTCATGCCCACATGAATATAGTATTAGAGGAAGATTTATACAGGATAATTTTAAATGAATGGTGCAAAACCCAGTAAGAACACCTTTACTTTTGGATCATTTTTAAAAATCACTTGGACCGTTCTTACCTAAGACTAAAGCCCACTTGTGAGTGAATATGTATAGATTTTTCGCATTACAGTACAATCCTAGACAAATCCACATTGAAAAATGTCACACTGAGTTTAATGGGCCCTCTCCCAGGTAATGTATATACTCATATATTAGTCTGTAAGTTTTTGTCCAAAAGTTGCCCCCCCCCCCAAAAAAAAAACAAAAACCCTGGGTCAACCTATCCATGGGTCAATGCAAATACTATACCTTAACTCTTATCAAAAAAGGAACCATTCCCTTCTCTGAGTAGAGTGGCAAAAGGCAATAACTTAGTCCATCCCAGGAGAACCTAAAAGAAGCAGCAACTTCCTCTACTCTCTCTACTGCGATGCTGCTTCTGGTCTTTCTGAATGCCTGGGAGGGAAAATGGGGGCCGTGGTGGCTCTCTAGCATTCCCTCTCAAAGTACCTTAACTCTTGCCTTTACATCCTTTTTGTTATACGTGTGTTTTCTCAGCCTCGCCCATACCTGGGTGCCTCCCCACACACATCTCATGGCCACCATTTACTGTAGTTCCCTGTTCATCCATCAAGCCTTAGGGTGAGCACAAGCAGTTATGTATTCCATGTTCTTATTACGTGCTGTGCAGCTTTGAACTTTCCTTTTACCTCTGAGCATGTCAACAGCTACATGTCTTATTGGCTTGAGTCCACTTGCATTATTAGCCACAGTGCTACTCATAGTTGTCCTCTGCTGTACCCCAGTAGCTTGGTGAGTGCTATATGACTCATGAGTTTGATCTTCTGGCATTGTCTCTTGTTTCATTTTGGACTGTATAATCATAGGGTTTTTTTTATGGTAAAAGACATTCAAAAGGGGCTTACCACGCCTCTGTTTGCCCAGTACTAATAAGCGTTAACTATGGTGTCACTGCTGTTGTCTCTGGGAGATCATCCATCAGTCTCTCTATCACACACACACGCACACACAACTGCTAATGCCCAGTAGCTGTTTGGCACACTTAATCCTGCTCCTCAGCAAAAGGTGAAGGACCAGCCCAGGTTAGGTGGGCGGGGGGTGTGTGTGTGTGGCCTTGATATATAAGAACACCTTGTCTCTTACCAGGAACCACATCCGGCAGACTTCCTTTATCGAGTGTATTTACCTGACCCTAAAAGCTAGGGATAGTCTAGGGATTCTGTTGGTGTATCGGCCACCCCGTGCGCTATCGGACTCCCTTAACGAGCTGACACAGCTGGTCGCGGAGCTGATGCTGGAGACGCCCAGGCTACTTGTCCTGGGCGACTTCAACATCTCCCTCACGGCCAGCTATGTTCCATCCGGTGCGGCTCGGTAATTCATGGAGACCATGACGGCCATGGGCCTGTCCCAGCTGATTTCGGGTCCAACGCATTTTGCGGGTAATACACTGGATTTGGTCTTTTGTTCGGATGCGGAAAATCCGTGGGCGGAAATAACCAGTATTTTCCCCCTGTCATGGACGGATCATTTCCTTGTGGAGGCAAAAATCAAGGTCTCTACCCAGATCCCCCCCGGGGGTGGTGGACCTATTAGGATGGTCCACCCTCGAAGGCTGATGGAACCCAAAAGGTTCCAGGAAGCCCTAGAGGGACACATGGTTGGAAGTGACGGCGACTCTGTTGATGCCCTGACTGGTATCTGGAATACCGGTCTCTCTAGGGCTATACTCAGTATCGCTCCCAAGCGCCTTCTCAGACCTGCTTCCAAACGTAAGCCTTGGTACACAGAAGATCTCTGGGCGAGGAAACGGGACCTGCGACGGCTAGAGCACCGTTGGCGGAAACACCTACGCTTAGCCGACAAGGCTCTCCTAGACCGCCTTTTGGAGGACTACGGAGAGGCAATACGAGCAGCTAAGAATTTGTTCTATGGTGCTCGTGTCGCGTCCGCGGAATCGCGTCCAGCAGAGTTGTTCAGGGTGGTCAGGGAGCTAACTCAGCTCCCTCCCGCCCCGAACCAGATCCTTGAACCTTCTAAGGCCTGCTGTGACCAATTTAACAACTTCTTCGTGGATAAAACCTCTCGGATAAGCGAAGGTCTTAACGCCGGCATTAGAGCAGAACCTAGGGTAGAGGCATCCAGAGCCTCCGTGGACTCTGTTAAACTGGATCAGTTTGAGTTGGTAAGTACCGATGATGTGGACAAGATCCTTGGAAGTGTTCGGAAGACAACCTGCTCTCTCGATCCCTGTCCCTCATGGCTAGCGGCTCAGGGGGGACCGGCTGTAACCTTGCTGTTACACCGGATTATAAATACATCACTGAGGGATGGGCAATTTCCAACCAGCTTGAAATTGGCCACCATAAAACCGCTGCTAAAAAAGCCCTCCCTCGACCCCCTGGTACATAGTAATTATCGGCCAGTCTCGCTGCTGCCATTTTTGGGGAAGGTGATCGAGAGGGCGGTTGCAATCCAGCTTCGATCGATCTTGGATTAAACGGATTATCTGGACCCATTTCAAACTGGCTTTCAGGCGGGCTACGGGGTTGAGACGGCCATGGTCGCCTTGGTCGATGATCTCCGTCTGGGCATCGATAGGGGAAGCGTGTCCCTGTTGGTGCTCTTGGACATCTCAGCGGCTTTCGATACCATAGACCATGGTATCCTTCTGGAGCGCCTGGCAGAGGTGGGAATCGGGGGCACTGCGCTCCAGTGGTTCCGCTCCTACCTCTCTGGGAGGTTCCAGATGGTGCAGCTGGGAGACGTGTGCTCCGATAAGAGGGCCCTCACAACTGGGGTCCCTCAAGGAGCCATTCTGTCTCCCATGCTATTTAACATTTACATGAAACCGCTGGGAGAGATCATCCGGAGACATGGGGCGTGGGGTTATCAGTACGCTGATGACACCCAAATAGTTTTCTCTATGTCTCCGACTGATGCAGTGACTGAGGATGGCGTCTCTCCTCTCGTGGCCTGTCTGGAGTCGGTAATGGGCTGGATGAGGGAAAACCGACTCAGTCTGAATCCAGAGAAAACGGAGGTACTTGTGATAGGTTCCCCTGGTCCAGGAATGGCGGTGGTTCCACCTGTCCTGAACGGGATCACGCTTCCTGTGAAGGACTCCGTGCGCAGTTTGGGGGTGCTTCTTGATTCGTCGCTTCACCTTACAGCTCAGGTGAATGCGACAGTCAAGAGCACCTGTTATCAGCTTCGGCTTATTCTCCAGCTGCGCCCATACCTGGCCCAGAGAGACCTTGAAACGGTGGTACATGCTCTGGTAACCTCTCGATTGGATTTCTGCAATGCGCTCTACATGGGGCAACCCTTATACCATACCCGGAAGCTACAGATGGTACAGAATATGGCAGCCAGACTGGTCACTGGTACTTCCAGGGCCAGCCATATTACACCTATACTTAAAGATCTGCATTGGCTGCCCATCCGCTTCCGGGCACAGTACAAGGTGTTGGTGATAACCTATAAAGCCCTATATGGCTTGGGCCCAGGATACCTGAAGGACCGCCTCTCTCCATACATTCCGCCCCGCACCCTCAGAACTTCTGGGCAGCAACTACTGAGGGTCCCAGGGGCTAGACTAACCTCCACAACGAGGAGGTCATATTCCATCGTCGCCCCGGCCCTCTGGAATACGCTGCCCATAGAGCTCTGCTCGGCCACCTCCCTGGCCCAGTTTAAGAAGGAGCTAAAAACCTTCTTATTTCAATCTGCATTCCCCGAATGAAGTTCCAGCTGGTCTCCCCCCCCCCCCCCACGACAATGGTGATCGGCTGATGGTGTTTTAATTTTGTTTTTAATATGAATGTATTGTATTTTTATGGTGTTTTTGTATTGTTATTGTGCTGTTCACCGCCCTGATCGATGGAAGGGCGGTATACAAATAAAATTTTTATTATTTATTATTTTATTAAAAGCATATGTGACATAAGAGACCCTACTAGCAGCATTGCTGCCACCAACATGGTTTCTTACTTCATGGGAGCATGCAAACCCACCACTTCAAAAAGGAAGTGTCATTGGTGGAGATGTTTAAAAATCTGAAAATCGAGATGTAAAGTCAAATGAGTTGACATAATAAGTTACTAAACAATTACCCTCCACCACTGAGTAAGTCTGTAAGCTCATGAGAAGCAATGATTCAGTATTAATGATCAAACAACATGCAAGGACAGTAGTTTGTTATAAAGAATTCTAGTTATCAAGCACAAAAAAGAGAAAGCCCAACTTTTTTTTTCAAATGTTCTTCTATATTAATGGTATGTTAACACAATTTATTTTTAGGACCCAAGACACCTACATACTTATGAACACACATTTAAAGATAACTAAAGGATATGTGCAGGTACCTCTGAAAATGGCACCAGTACATTTAATTTTCTTTTCTCCTTACGCTGTTGCAGTCCACAGAGGTCTACAGGTTGCCCACCCCAGTTTATTGAATCATCAAGTTTGTCTCCAAGGCAGGGCTTGCCATTCTGGGCAAGCCTACATAATCACCCAGATGTTTTGCTGCACTGATGCAAAAGTACGCCCATTGTGCTGAACTGGTAGAAGGTAACTTGTATTCTTGTTAGATTAAAATTTCTATAGAAATGGAACATACATATAATAAAATCTTGCAGTAAAATATTATTAAAATTAATATCACTTGCGTTTTCTAATTAAATTCTGTTAATTTAATTCAATGGCCTACATTTCTTAACCATGCCACATGGCAGCCTTTCCTTACGTGTAAATTAAAGCTTTTCAAAGATTACAGGTGACTATTCTGTCAGCTGATATTTTTTAATATATTAATGTAGAACATTAACAATGTGACATCCACAAGAATGTGCTCTCAAGGAGAAACTCTGCAAACTTTTCAGCAGTTTGCAAAATTTTTGTTAATTCAACATAAACTTTCATATAACATATAATGTTACCAGATTCTGTGCAACTGCAGTTAAGATCTGTCAGGCAATGGCATTCACAATAGGCTAGTACCAATCTTGTCCAGCCACACTGGATTTTTAAAGGATATTTTAAATACTGTTTTTAATCTGTGTTTTTACCTTCTTTTATTCTGTATGCCCTTTTTACCTGTGCTAGTCTATGACTGTAATAAAATAACTTGCAGCTATAAGGGGAGGGGAGAAAATAAAGAAAAACTAAATTACTAACAGCTGGTTTTGAAGAATGAGTATGTTTTGATGTTTAACAGTGCAGGGGGACCTACTGAAAACTGAATTGTTGCTCCTGGAGGCTACCAGCAGAGGCAGTTCACCCACATGCCCTTCTTTTAACAAAGATAGATAGATCCAGGGGAATCTGGAGGAACTAGGGGTTGCAAAACGAACACTATGGGTGAACTGTATCCCTCCCTCCTATATAGGTATTTTCTTTGAACTTTGGAACAGTACTGTGTTGTACAGAAAAAAGCATGGGGCAACCTGATATAATTTTTTAAAAAATGCATGTTGTGTGAAAGCAAGATTTCCTCCCTCCTCCCTCAAAGTACAAGATTCTAGGATGACCCTGTTATTTCAGTTATTTAATGCATTATACCCATGTTACTCTTTATATATAATTCTCTTAGTTGTGATAAAAATCATTGGGGAAAAGGTTTTTCAACAGTTCTAAGCTGTGACAATTAAACCTATGTTCAGATTCAGTGCACCTCTGAATATGAGTTGCTGGGTGTGGGATGTGTGTGTGCCATTTGTGTGTGTGTGCATGTGTGGTGAGCAGGCATGGGATGTTTCCTTCAAGCCTTCCTTGAGGGTGTTTGAAAAGCTGCCCACTGCTGGAAACACAAAGGTGGACTACATTGCCTCTTTACTTGGTGAGATACAGAAAGGTTCTTACATTCTTATCATATCAACAAGTGAGTGGTCAATAAGCAGATGCCAAGTAAACAACAAGAGCACAGACAATACAGAATCCTTTAAAGACATAAATAACCAAGCTTATTAAGAAAAATCTTCCTTGGATCTGCTCTTCCACCCCTCTGCCCTCCTCTTCTCCAGTTACAGCATTTGTTAATTAGGAAATTTACTGACGCTCAGATAAAACAAAACAAAATAATCTTGTCATCTGTGATCAAGACCTCTATATTTCTTCCTACATGACATCATTGTTTGTTGGACACTGCCATAAAAATCTGTCAGGAAAATCTTGTTTTCTATTTATCTAGAAACAGCAAGTAAAATTCTCTACCAGGTTAAAATTTTATGAGTTCAAAAGCATGTGTTCTCGGGTTTGTTTGTTTGTTTGTTTTTGTATGCCTTGCTTTTCTCTTTTCTTGTGGTACACACAGAGCAGAAGGAGCCTTATACTAAAGAGCTTACGGAAAGGGCTGTTTGGATGCTGAAGCAGATTACAGTGCAGAACTTCGTATGTTACTTTAAAGAAGTAATTCATTCCCTATTACTCACTGAAATGATTGGGAGATTAATGTTTTGTGTCATTACTTGTTACACTGCTTAAACCAGGGGTAGGCAACCTGCGGCCCGTGGGCCGGATGCGGCCCGGCAAGGCCTTGGGACTGGCCCCAGCCCAGTCCTGCTGCCGATTGCCGCCAGGGCCTTTGGGGGACAATTGTCTATAGAAGCCTCAGAAACATGCATTTATATTAACATTTTTTAAAAAATCAGCAAATTTTTTCGCGTGTCCTCCATTTTTTAAAAAAAAGTGTCTTCCATTTGAAAATTTTGTCCTACATTTGTCCTGGTTTATTTATATATATATTTATTTTTTTAAAAATAATTATTTATTTTTTGGCTTCGGACCCCCAGTTGTCTGAGGGACAGCAACCCGGCCCCCGGCTCAAAAAGGTTGCCTACCCCTGGCTTAAACAGTAACCTGTTGTGTTGCTCATTACCTTTTGGGGCGGGGGAGTGAAATTAAAATGGTATAAATCCTGGAAAATTACATTAACAATGCCTCTAAAATGCATAAAAGTGCTCTTTTCTTAAGTAAAGGATCCTTGGAGAGGTGAGAGCCACTACATGTATACTAAACCCTTGACCTTCCTGGCTTATTAAACAGGACTGAGGAGGACTGATGGAGTGGGTAAGGGAAGTGATTAATGCTTCTTTACAGCAAGGCAGGGTCCCAACACACCTGAAGGAGGCTGTTAAGACCTCTTTTGAAAAACACCTCCCTGGATCCTACTGTACTAGGTAATCGCAGACCAGTCTCCAATCATCCATTTTTGGTCAAGGTGCTGGAGCATGTGGTGACTTCCCAACTCCAGGCGTTCCTGGATGAGATGGATTATCTAGATCCATGTCAGTGTGGTTTCAGAACTGGCTATGGGACAGAAACTGCTTTGGTTGCCTTGGTGGATGATCTACGCAGGGAAGTAGACAGGGAGAGTGTGTCCCTGTTGGTTCTACTGGACCTCTCAGCGGTGTTCCATATCATCGACTGTGGTATCCTTCTGAGTCGTCTCTCTGGGATGGAGCTCGTTCTACAGTGGCTCTGTTCTTTCTTGGAGGGGCATTATCAGAAGGTGGTACTGGGGGGGGGGGGGATACCTGTTCAACTCCTTGGTCATTGGTCTGTCGAGTCTCTCAGGGCTCAGTCCTGTCCCCTATGCCTTTTAACATCTACATGAAACCACTGGGAGAGGTTTTCTGGAATTTTGGAGTACAGGAATGTCACCTGTATGCAGATGATAGCTAGCTCTATCACTCCTTTCCACCTAATTGCAAGGAAGCTGTTTCTGTCCCAAACCGGATCTGGCTGCTGTAATGGACTGAATGAGGGCAAACAAACTGAAACTAATCCAGAAAAGACAGCGGTGCTCCTGGTCAGTCAAAAGACAGATTCGGGAATAGGGATACTGCCTGTGTTAGATGGGGTTACACTCCCCCTGAAAACTCAGGTTTGTAGTTTGGGGGTACTTCTGGATTCAGCACTGAGTCTAGAAGCCCAGTTATCAGCAGTTGACCAGGAGTGCTTTCCCACTCAGGCCTTTTAAGTCAGTCAGGCCTTTTAAGACGATAAGTACTAGGTTTTTAATGCTGTGCAATATAACTTTTAATGGTTTATATTTTTAACATATTTTATTTTAATTTATAACTGTTTTAATCTTAAAATAGTTTAATTATTTTTTAAATGTTATATTTATATATTTTAATATTGTTGTACTGTTTTTAAAGTGTATTGTTTCATACTTGTCGTTCACCGCCTTGAGTCCCTATATTGGGAGGAAAGTGGGATATAAGAAAATAAAATAGATAAAAATAAATAAATAAATTGTAAAAGAAACTAAAAGTAACGTGTCATTCAATGTCTCTACCTTTGTAAATGATGTTTCCACTTGTTACAATCCTGTCTAAAAGTGTATAAAAGTGCTTTTTAAAACTAACATTTAAAACTAGATGCCCCCCACCTACTTGTTACATTTTTAAAATGCAATTTTGTCATGCCTTCATTACCTTTCATACTCCAGAAGACCATAAACTCCATCAATCCTCTGTTGTCCCACTTTTTCAGCTGCTTTCTTTCTCCTCTCTCCTCTTCTTTCTACTCCCATATTCCCCCTTTGCCCTCAGCTTACTTCAGTTGCAGCAAACTGAATACAACGTATGAAATTAGATTGCATTCAAATAACTGAACAGGGAGGGAGAAGAAAGAAGTAGCAGATTCTTGCCCTTCCCAGTAGGCTCAGGAAAAAGCAAGCGGCTGCAGCCTCTCCTAGCTTGTGTGTTCCTTCTCATTAATAACTTTTGCCATTTGACCACAGTCTGATTTTGCTTGGCCACATGCATCCTGGTGTTCATCCATGAAATGCAGGAGAGTATAGAAAACTCCACTGCAAGCCACTATGTTATATATAATTTTAAACATCTATGTTTTAGTTCTGTGTGATTTAGCAAATGGGGGTGGCCCTAATTCCACACTTCAAAACAAAAAGAAAAACAAAGCAATCCTAAGAGGGGAGGAGGCAAAGCAGTAGAAAAGAAATTAGAACTTTGTAAGAAGGCAAACTCTCTGGTGGATAATTTTGAGTTACTAATGTTTTGCTGCTAGTGCTCTTTACATTTTTAGTTATGTGTATAGTTTCACAAAGACCATATAATAAATCATATCTATGAATTTTTGTAGATGGTGATATTGAAATCATCATAACTGCAGGCCATCCAAAATACTCTTTTTCAAATCTGCTTCGTGTGAAACAGATTTATCTAAATATAAAACATACCATGTCGCTAAACACCAGAAGAAAATTATTTCATTTTCATCCCTGCACATAGGTAGACAGAAGAAAATCTAGTAACTTTTCAAATGCCAGCCCAGAAAGCCCATTTCTAATTTATTTACCAAGATAATTCAGAACTTAAATAAGACATTCTCAGTCACCCTGCATTAATAAGCTGTCTTCTATGTTTGTTGTGTCATATTTTGACACCTGCAGTTCTCTGTGTGCTGCATCTAAATTTAAAACTCTCCCTAACCTCAGCTTGTAAAATCACAACTTGTCACATTCAGTAGTAAATTAAAGCAAAGACACAAATATCATTAGTATTCATTTCACTGTCCACTATTAATTCACTTCTCTCTCTCTCTCTCTCTCATCACACACATACCTCAGTCCAAAAAATTACGACAGCATGACATTCACCTGTCCTCAAACGCAGGCTGGTTTCTCCCCAGTGAAACTTCATAATCATGGCAAGATGACTTAACGGATCCGATTACAGTAAATAGCAAGCAAAGTGCAGACAGGGAAATATCAATTGAGAAACAACATTATCAATTACTATGACAAATTCTAAACTCTCTCTATCTTGGACTCTGTACTTGGAAGCTAGCAAGATTATACTGTACAGATGTTTCCCAGTGTGCCTGACAAGATGGCTTTATCCCAAAAGGACTTTCAGCTGTACTGATTTTGCTAATGATGTAAACATTTACTTTTTCCATTATTGCTGTGTGTCTTCAAGTAGTTTCTGACCTATCATGGTTTTCTTGGCAAATTTCTTCAGAGGGGGTTTGCCACTGTCACCTTCTGAGGCTGAGAAAGTGTTACTTGCCCAAGGTCACCCAGTGCTGAGCAGGGATTCAAACCCTGGTCTGCAGAGTCATAGTCCTGCACTCAACCATTACACTACGCTGGCTCTCATGCTTTTATGTGATACAATATTTTACCTATTAACAGCTGAGAAATTTACATTTAGATTTGTATTTTATGAATGGCTAATAAATATCCTTCTGCTTTTGCTACACCCATAGGTCTCACTTTGTCAATAAATAAACCTTTGGTAGCAGCATTGTTTAAATATATATTGCAGGACAAAATACTGCTACCATAAGCCTTTTGAAAAAACATCAGGTGTTCCTCCTGAGTGAATGATAATATCCAGACACTGCTACTGCTAAACCATTGCATTCTAGTATTTCCTGTATTCCTCTCCAGTTTTTTTCCAGACCCAATTTACCACATTTAAAAAACTTAATCTCAGCATCAATGCATGTGGGCTGGCAAAGGACCTGGGAGGTGGCTCCTGGATACCAACTAAGGCTTGCTGCCACACTGCAGAATTAATACAGTTTGATACCACTTTAACTGCTATGGTCAAATGCTATGGAATTCTGGGATCTGTGGTTTTACATGGTCTTTAGCCTTCTCTGCCAAACAGTGCTGGTGCCTTAATAAAATACAAGTCTCAGGATTCCGTAGGTTAGAGCAATGACAGTTAAAGTGGTGTCAAACCACATTAATTGTGCAGCATGGTAGCAGCCTAACTTTAATTAGATGTCTTCTCTTTGCTCCATTTTTATTTTATTTTTTTACCTCTCTCTCTCTCTCTCTCTCTCTCTCTCTCTCTCTCTATATATATATATATATATATATATATATTACACACACACACAATCATGATTTAAAAATAAAGAAAAAGAACATTTTTGGTATTCTAACAAACATAAGATTATCTTCAATATTTTGTATTCTGTCTTTTTTCTTCTCCAACCTTATGTGTATTATATTTTACCATATATCTCTACATCTTAGTGTCAAAATGGCTTTTGTTTCTTGGCTTAATCATTAACTAACATTAAGCCACAGTTTGCCATTTCAGATATAATGGAAAACTGGCTGAAAAGCAAAGCAAGATTTCTGCATCTTCAGTCAAAATCCAGTCTTCACATTTATTATTTTACAAGAGGAACAAGCCAAATCTAATGAGATCTTGATGTGATCCTTTAGTTTTGACAATGAGAATATAAATGGTTAATTTAAGCATCAGACACTTTCTACAGATTACTATAATTTGAATTGTAACATGTATAGTAAGCCTGCTCCATGATAAATGTAACGTAATGTATGCTACCAAAATAGTTAACAAAAGTGTGAATGAAATACCAGGAGTGAAGCATATTATGAAGAATGAAAAAAGTATTCACTTTCTAAAAACCTTTTAAGGGCATTAGAGGATAGTTCCAGGAGCTTGCCTTTTCACACATATTTGTTGCAGCTGCTGAAATGACTTCATAGTCGAATCCTGAGTCTGAATTCCTACATGTTGTGATAATCAGCTGGGGTCTGGAAACTCCTTCAGAAAATCAAAATGGTCTGGCGTCTTAACAAGGCTTCTGAAAAAAAACAGTTTAACATCTGGAACTAACATACCTCATGGAAGCTGAGACTTACAAAGCACAGAACATTTTCTCCTATGGTAACTTTTAGTCTAATGAGCCTAATTAATTTCAAAGTATATAAAACTAGGACTGTTTGTGTACAGATACTGAAATGTTTCAATTAAAGTAAAGTATGCAATAAGGGAGCTCACGGTTGTTTAATAATCTGGATAAGCAGAGACATGGACGGAGAGCTTATTTTTGCATTTTTAGTTCCAGCTCATGAATTTCTTCGACAGCACTTTACTACTAGAAGTCTGGAGCAAAATAATTGGATGGCTCATTTCAATCAATATGTTACCGTTAGCTTTCTCTCATTAATCCACCTTCTCTCTTCTTTTCTTTGTGCTCCTTTCTCCTTCACCAAACTACTCTCTCAATCAAGCATTTGTGATACTTTTTTATTGTCTGAGGGAGCATCTTTCTTGTAGAAATAATGCAGCTTGACACCACTTTAACTGCCATAGTTACATCCTACAGAATCCTGAGATCTGTAGTTTGGTTAGGCACCAGCACTTTTTGGCAGAAAAGGCTAAAGACCTTGTGATGCCATAAATACCAGGATTCCATAGGATGAAGCTACAGTACTTAAAGTGGTGTGAAACCGGATTATTCCTACAGTGTAGATGCACCCCAACTACTATGAAAATGCTTTCAAAGGCCAAAGAAGAAAAATCTACCAACCCACCCATAAAGTCCGGTTCTATCACTGTTACACTCCTGGTACAAATATAAAGGCCTGTTACAGACAGCCAAAATAAAGCTGCTTCGAGTCACAGTGGAGGTATGGTGTTTCAATGATGCATGCGTCCTAAGAGTCCAGAAGTTGCACCAAAACCACGCTCCAGCCCTAAGGACTGGAGTGTGGCTTTGGTGTGGCTTCTAGACTCTTAGGACGCATGCATCATTGAAACACTATACCTCCACTGTGACTTGAAGCAGCTTTATTTTGGCTGTCTGTAACAGGCCAAAATTTCCTCTACTAATCTAACCATTTTCAAGTCAGAAATAGGATTTCAAGCCTTGCTGCTGTCTACGGCTCCATACAGACAGGCCAAAATAAAGCTGCTTTGGGTCACTTTGGAGGTATGCTGTTTAAGTGATGCATGTCTCCTAAGAGTCCAAAAGCCGTGCCAAAGCCACACTCCAGTCCTAAGGGCTGGAGCTTGGCTTTGGCACAGCTTCTGGACTCTTAGGACGCATGCATCACTTAAACAGCATACCTCCAAAGTGACCTGAAGCAGCTTTATTTTGGCCTGTCTGTATGGGCCCTACCTTTGCTTTTATACGTCACATCCAAATTAGAGTGACCTGGAGAAAGAAAAGAGCTTTAATACACACACATTTGTATCTATAGGTTTTTTGTTATTAGTAATTCACTACTTGGGAGTCATTATAAATTCATTATTCATATTAGTTAATATTATATATCTATTTTGTAACTGAAACTTTTTTGATTTTTGTAATTTAAACTTCTTGTAATCGCAAAAACTGAAAATTTTTTAACACAGAACTTTGTACATATTGGTGAACAATAAAATGAAGTAAAAAAAGTGAGAGAGATAAAGAAAAGAGCTGAAAGAATGAAGCCACAACAGTAGCAAACACAAAGTCAGATGCTGCAGTTCAAGCACGCTGTGCCACATGCTATTAAGGGGGAAGGAAAAACAAAAAGGCCATTTCCTTAAAAAAGCAAAGAAGATGTTTATCTGTCCACTATTTTTTTACATTTCAGAGATGCTACATTGAGCTACATTCCTTGCTCTCTAATAACCAGCAACAGGCAAGGCTCAGAGCTGGCTAACAATCTCAGGAGACAGGATTTGACAAGAATTTCCGGCTTCTGGTTGGGCCAGACAACGGCAGACACTCTTATGGTATTTTGGCACTTTCAATCTGCTCCTTTATTTGTCCAGACTAAAACTCAGTTTCAGTGGAAAATTAAATAACTTAGTTTTAGGATATTAGAATTTATACTTTCTTCTGGTGATTGTGTCTCATTGGTTTACAGTGTTATTAAAGACTACAATGTTATTAAATTTGCAACTTCTGCTTATTATTAAAGACCAAAGGGGTGTGTTGCCTGGAGTGCAGTTCAATAAACATCACACATGTTAAATAACCTTCATCCTGAATGAAACTACACAAACACCATGTACTCCCAAGCAATGTTCTTAGTACCCAGCTAACCTTTTACATCCTACTGAAACAAGTTAGCTAATTTGTGTCCCATATGGAATAGCTGTTCATACATGGACATGACTTTTGCAAATTATGAGTTGGCATGTCCTTGCTCTGAAGTTTCCAGTCAGATGGCTGAGTGTGATAATTCTTGAGTAGGTCTGATAGTCAGCAGCCAGCATAGTAGGGCTGCTGACAGAGTCTTGTAGCCAAGCAGCAATTATACTTCCCCTGGCCATCTTCCAATTAAAACCTCCATTTTAACCTTCCAGTGCCATGCAGACATTTCATTGGGCACACTGGAGAACTGTGGAAAATTATCATGGCATCTCCCATTCACTTGTCATTGTCATAACTGTTGTTGTTAACTGCTCCTGAGCCGACTCTGACTCATGCCAACCTTGTGGATGAGACATCTCCAAGACTCCTTGTGCTCTACTGCTGTGCTTAGGTCCTGCAAACTCAGGCCTGTGACCTCCCTAACTGAATCTGGCATGCAGTCTTCCTCCCTTGCTACTACCCTCTATCTTCCTACCATTATTGTATTTTCTAATGAGTCATGCCTTCTCATGATATGGCCAAAGTACGACAGACTAATTTTGATCATCTTGGCTTACAGAGATTTCAAGCTTGATCTGTTCAATGACCCATTTGTTTATCTTTTTGGCTGTCCATGGTATCCTTAGTACTCTTTTTCAGCAACACATCTGAAATGAGTTCATTTTTTTCACTGTCCAGTTCTCACATCCATACATGGTGATGGGGAATACAATGGATTGAACAAGTGTTAGTGCTCAGTTGTATATCTTTAATCTTTAAATTCTTGTCTAGTTCTTTCACTGCTTTCCCTCTCATTCCTAATCTTCTTCTGATTCCTTGGCTGGCATGTAGGTCCTCTGTGGTCATTATTTTTGTTTTCTTTATGTTCATTTCCAAGCCTCCACTTTCACGTTCTTTTTTGACCTTAATAATTTCTCCAAGTCTGTGATGTTTCTACTAGTACTATGGTGTCATTCACATATCTTAGATTATTGATGTTCCTTCCTCCTATCCTCTTTCCTCCTCCTTATGAGTCCAAACCTGCTCTTCTTATGTTATTTTCTGCATACAAGTTGAACAAACGGGATAATAAATTGTAGCCTTGTCCGATCCCTTTGCCTACAGGGAACCATTCTGTTTCTCCATATTCTCTTCTGACAGTAGATTTTTGTCTTAAGTACAGATTCCTCATCAGGACTATCAAATATAATGGTATTCCCATGTCTTTAACAGCCATCCATAACTTTTCATGATCTATACAATCAAATGCTTTGCTATAGTCGATGAAGCACATGCTGATTTTTTTCTGGAATTCCTTGGCACACTCCATAAGCTATTGTATGTTTGTGATGTGGTCCCTAGTACCGCTTCCTTTCCTGAACCCCACTTGCACCTCTGGATTTCTCTCGCCATGTAAGATTGGAATCTATGCTCCAGAATTTTGAGCATAACTCTGCTTGCATGGGAAATTAATGCCATAGTTCCACAGTTGCTGCAGCTTTTTATGTCTGGGGATGCATATTGTTTCCAGCCGGTTGATCACCATTTTGTTTTCCATATTTGTTAACTGTTATTAGCCCCTGCCAAATAGGCCTGAGGGGACCTACTAGCATGAAAAGAGAAACAGCAAAGGAAACCCTGTTCTTGAGTTGACATATTCTGTCTCAGCAACCCGGATACTACCTGCAGATCTCTTTTCTGTATCTGTTAGGCACTAAGACTGGTTTCTCCACAGCTCAAACAATATGATCAAAGGGCTCTCACAGCATTGTTCAAAGTTGCTGTCTCGATCATTGCTTGGGGCAACTCATGACAAGAAGAGTATGTATAATTACAGAGGAAAAAACATTCTACAGATAAGTTCATGAAATAGGTTGTGGGTAGAATTATATTCATTATGCAGTTTCTCAGTTTATATGGATGACAGAGAGGAAAGGCAGCAAAATGTCTTAAGCCACCCTTGACGCTATGGGATAACACATTTTCTTAAACAGAAAACCTTGAATAGCCACGGGTCAATAATCTTGATTGTTCTATTCATAGCACATTGTCAAAATGCTTTGCCAGTGTTCATAATTCATAGATGAATATAAATAAAGATTAATTTGCAAGGTAAAATTGCTCACACTTGGCCCACAGATTGCATCTCATTAACTATATTCTTGTCACTATTTTTACTTTATCACAAGATACTCAAAATATATCTACTCATAACGATCAGTAATATCTCATGTATAGCTTCTCATTTTTAGTTGTTTTTCAAAAAGATGTACATCTAAAATATCTCTTTGTACTGCTGCAAAACTAAGTATTTTGGGTAATTAATCTGCTGCTGATTTAATCATAGATGACCTCTTCCATTAATTACTGGGACTGAGGTTAAGCTAAACCTCCAGAACTGGAACATTTGAATTAACCATTCATTACCTTTAAGGATACACAAGCACTAGTTCAATCTTATTAGTACCAAGCTGAATAAAAAGGAAGTACTCCTTCTGATCTACCAGGTAGTTTATGACCAAGGTGTTTAACATGGAGGTGGGAGCTGAATAAGGGGCTCAACAGATGGGGAGAAAGTGGCGGTGAGACGCTGCTCCTCTCTCCCTCACACAGAGGTCACAGCAACCCAAACTGTGTGGCCTTCGGGAGCCCTAAAAAGAGCCCACTCCCAGTGGGTTCTTAAGGAGTGTGCTGGGTGTCATTGGTGCCCTCGTGTGCAATGACGATGAACATATGGCGCGTGGACGCGGTGCTGTGCCTGCATCATCATGGTGGCCCTGTGTGGACAGGGGTGAACCATGATGGTGCCTGGATGGCACGGTAGGGCTCGGGAGCATGTGGACGCTCCACACTCCTGAGCCCTATTTTGGGCCCCAGGCTGCTGCATTGGACCTAAGTTATTAACCATAATCAGTATTCACAGAACTGCAATGGTAGAACAGCTACTCCTCAATACGTACCTATAGCATCCTATGTACATAATTATTCAATAGCAGGGGTGGGCAACTGTGGAGGTGGTGAGGAACAATTTTCACCTCTGCACCAGCATATCTGATGACCAGAAGTGATGTGCCACTTCCAGTTTCTATTTCAACATTTATATATTTATTGCTTTGCTTTTGGGTGGGTTCAGGTAAGTGGCAAGATTAGAATGGGGAGGGACTGTGTTTTGCAGCAGTTTTGAACTATTTCTGAATGGGGTCCAGGGTTCGAGAAGACTTCAGGGAGGTTTCAACCACCACAATTTGGTGCTTAAGGGCCTCAGCATTCAAGTCATTTATTACTTGAAGGTGAACCTGTCACAGGGGTTTCTTGGTAAGTAGTAGTACAAGCTAAAGAATGGACTTGTGAGTGAAGATATTGAAATTCTAAATAAAGTCTTGAGAAGTAACAAAAGCACTTAAAAATTAAAGACAACACAGTATCTTGTTCAGAGCATCTTAGAAGTCATTTTCATTCAAGTGCTGCTTCATAAAATCTGAATCTGTTAAGTCCTTTGGATTAAGAGACCTATCTACTTTTCCTGTACCACACACACAAAATGCCACACACACTGATGTATCTACTGTAAAGTTTAACAACAACAATTGGTGGTAGCATTTATTTGATGATGGATCTCTTTCATCACCTATCTAATGATGAAGGATCTCTTTCGGCGGGCTTTTCCAGACTAATAGCCTAATAAAATGGAACCATTTGTGTTTAATAACTGTTATTGTTTTTGTTTGATTTTATTGCTATGACTTGTTATGTGAAAGGGGAGGTTAAGAGGGTCAGGGAGATTAAGGGAATTTTTTTATTATTGACTATGTAATTTGTTTTTGAATTTTGATCCTCAAAAAGGGAGAGGTGGGATACAAATAATATATTATTATTATTATTATTATTATTATTATTATCACTATCATCATCATCATCATTATTATTATTCATGCTGCTTGTTTTATGATGAGTAGTGTGTGCAGTTTTGCGTATTATTAATAGAAAAGTGGTGCATGGGTAGATAAATTGGTATTGGCCTAGATACTTCAACAGAGTGAGAAGATGCTTTAAAAATATACTGTAGTAGTCAACTACAGAAAGAATGATGTTGATTGCAAAACTGCATCATTTGTGAGAAAAACATAAAAAGGTACTTGCATATCTCAATATTTCTTCAATTCACAGTGACTGCTCTTCATTGGGTAGGAATCTTGAGGTGGCCACACGTTGCTATTGCAAAAGATTATTCAAGCATTGAACTCACGTGAAATCTACCTACTCTTGAAGTGCAGGAAGGGACTTCAGGGAAGCAGTACCAGAAGCTTGGTCTTAGGAACATTTGTACTTAATAGAACAAAAAAACAAACAAAACCAAAACAAAAAAGGCTCTTTGAATTCTGACAACAATTTCCAGATGCACTACTTTCAGACATCAAAGTCACACAACTGTTACTACCGCTGGATAACATGTGACTGATATGAACATCAAGATTATTAACTGCCTGCTCACATTTGTTCGGATTTTTAAAATCTTGTGTTATTTCTAAGGTTCTGGTGAAAATATTTCCTCCGTACTCCCATAGATGTTTATTTATAAACATGGTAGGTAATTTAGAACCGATATATCACATAGTTATATTGTGGATTTTGCCAGAACAAAATGTAGCGATGGTTACCAATTTGGATTATTTTAAAGTCATGAGAAAAGTTAATGGACAATGTTACTGATGGTTACTAATTATGTTGGCTATCTATTGCCCCTTGTGTAAGAGGTTCTATGGCTCTGAATACCAGTTTCTGGGCAACATGAGCGGGAAGGTACTGTTTCAACAGTGCTCCTATTAGATTCATAAGAACACTGAATGTTGTGTGTGTTGGATTTTGGCCTTTAATATGGGGTTTGAATTTCCATTCAACCATAAAACTTTCTCAATTATTCTAAATTGCACACACTCAGAGCCATTTGACACTACACAATTATAGCACTGTGAGTCCCTGTTTGAGAGAAACACAGGTTATAAATAAAGATGATACGTATGATGATGACAAGAATTTCATTTTAACTGCCATGGCTGAATCTGATGTAATCCTAGAATCTGTAGTTTGGGGGGCATTAGAGTACTCTTGTTAAGACTTCTAAATACAGATTGGGTATCACTTATTCAGAATTCAGAAATTTGAAATACCCAAAATTGTCCAGATGGGTGGCTAGATAGTAAAAGTTTTGCTTTTTGATTGGTTAGTGTACAGTACACAAACTTTGTTTCATGCACACAGTTATTTAAAATATTATGTATAAATTAACTTCATGCGATGTGTGTAAGGTATATACAAAACATAAATGATTTTCTTGTTTAGACATGTGTCCTCCTCCAAGATCTCTCATTATGTACATGCAAATATTTCAAAATCCACAAAATTCCACAATCAAAAACACTTCTGATCCCAAGCATTTCAAATAAGGGAGACTCAACTTGTACTCCTTCCTAAAGTGAAAATCCCAGGATTCCATAAGATGCAGCCATGGTGGTTAAAATATTATCATAGCACTATAATTGTGTAGTATAAAAGGGTCCTCATCCATCTAGTCTACTTCCAAGATTGTTGTGAGGATACAATGAGTAGGACAGCAACATGAAAAACAGTAATAACAATTTCAGAAAAGATATAGTGTCAATGTATCTTGTGTATCTCAAGTGATAACAATGTCAATTAAATCAATTTCCATTCCAATAAAAACAATTAAGACCCTCTGCCTCTCTTTCTTCAACTACCTTTTCTGCTACCACATTTACCTTACAAGAGAAAGACAAGGTTATCATCATGTCTAGTTCTGCCAAGGGGGGGGGGGGTTCCTTGCAACCTAACCCAGTTTTCATGACCCTAAAGAAGAAAGAGGAGGAAGAGCTGAATGATATGTTGGCATCTGAATCACAGGAAGTTTACACAACATTGTGAAATTTGTATATCTCTGGCGTTGGCACTGGTATGGCTCATGAGACTTGGTTGAGCTGGTCTTAAAACAGGGATAGGAATCATGCAGCTTTCCAGATGCTGTTGGACTGGAACTCCCAAGAGTTCTAACCAGGAGAGCTAATAGTAAGGAATGTGGGAAGTTGCCCTCTTAACATCTGGAGGGTCACATAATTGCCACCTGGCTTGAAGGATGATTTGTCATAAAGATCCTCTTATATTAAACCTGATGACCTGAATCTGTTGCTAGTCCTATTTAAAGTAGTGCCTTGAATCAATAGTAATTACCTATGTTGACTTAACCATTCAACAATTTATTGAAAGGGTCTACTCTCATTGGAACTAACCAACAGGATTCCAGTCAGTATTTTTAACTGAAAATTCTGCATGTTCCCTTGATAAAACACAGGTTTGAAGCATGGCCAATCAACATCACATGTGGCTTACAATGGCTGGAAGTCATTACAATCTAGATGTTTTGCACCTCATATCAAACCAGGCTTATGAGGAGCCTCTGTTCCAGATGCAGTTTACAACCCAGAAGCAGAAACATCCCGAGGTGGGCCTATCCAACAATTCCTGTACTTTCAAGATTTAATGCTTGAATCCTGAGTAGAAAAACGTGTAACAGTAGTATCCAACATTATATTCCATATGCCCAGGAAAACTTTACAGCAGATGGTTGGCCTTGCAAATGTCATCATGTGCATTCCTTAAAATGTCAGCTGATCCAAAGATTTGAAGCCAGATTGTCAAGTGAGACTGGCTACAGGGATCGCACAATTCACATGTTCCACTGGCTGTTGGTTTGTTTCTGGAAACAATTCAAGGTGCTGGTTGTGACCTTTGAAGTCCTATAGGGCTCAAGTCCAGGTTATCTGAAGGACTGTATTCTCCCTTACAAACTTACCCATGCTTTGAGATCTGCCATAGAGACTTCACCATTTTAGTTGCCCTCCTTTGGACACGCTCCAGTTTCTCAACATCCTTGTTGAGTTGTGTTTCCCAGAACTGGACACAATATTCCAGGTGGGGCCTGACCAGAGCAGAATAGAGTGGCACTATTACTTCCCTTGATCTAGACACTATACTTCTAGCCTAAAATCGCACTGGCCTTGTTAGCTGCCGCATCCCCAATAGATAAGCAAAATCATATTATGAAGGAAACATCTTTTGAATCCTTTCATATGTAAAATTTTCATTGGCCTTATACAGTTATGCCTATATTTTTAACAATGTGTAGATTTTACTTTAAAAAAACACCCTTCATTTTAGGTTAATTTAGATGATTTACACATCATCTGCATTACACATTTGGATGATCTTCACATCATCTAAAGTGCATAAATGATTTTCTTGGCACCCATTGACTGTATATTTTTTTTAAAAAAAAGGGGGGGGGGAGAAGGCCAAACCCCCCGAAAATAATTGTTGCATTCTACTAGCACTCACCAAGACTGAATTGGAACATTGAGATTCATGTTTAATAGAAAAACTAGCATGTCTTCCCATGTTAGCTTTAATTATTTAAAAGATTCATAGCTCACCAATCAACACAACCATTCTTAGGCCAGGGAACTAAAATACAACTAATTTCCAACTTGAAATTTAAGTAACACTATCTGATGGAAATGCTTAATACACAGAAAGAATTTATTTGTATATGGTAGGTCATCCACAAAAATCTAAGACTAGAATACTCCATTTATATTATCACTACTATCAGTTTATTTGTACGCTACCTTTCCACACAACTGTGTCCAAAGAGGTTCACAGAATATCAGATGACAGCAATAAATGAAGCAATTCAAATAGAGACAATGGCCTGTTACAGACAGGCCAAAATAAAGCTGCTTCGAGTCACTTTGGAGGTATGGTATTTCAATGATGCATGAGTCCTAAGAGTCCAAAAGCCGCACCAAAGCCATGCTCCAGTCCTAAGGACTGAAGTGCAGCTTTGGTGCGGCTTTTGGACTCCTAGGACTCATGCATCATTGAAATACCATATCTCCAAAGTGACTCGAAGCAGCTTTATTTTGGCCTGTCTGTAACAGGCCTAAATTTTTTAAAAAAATCACACTATACAATACTCAATATTACACTATACAATAAGTGTAACCCAATTCTGCAAAACTAAACATGAAACAGAATAAAATCTAACACAGAAATAAGAAAAAGCCAAAGTCCTGAAACTAATAAACTTAGTAGGCAATAGGTTTCATAATTTGTAGTTCACCACTAAGAAACGGCAGGTGTGTGTGTCTCTCAAGGGCATATATGTGGAATATTAGGATAAAGAGAAAACGTTAAGATGCATCATTATTAACGTACATAGAGTTGGCCCTCCACATTTGTGGCTTTGACACTTGTGGTTTTGATTTTTCTTGAGGTCAAGGCTGCCCCATGTGCATGCACTCCCCCTCCCTCCCAGGCTTACCCCTTCCAGGAAAAAGCCCAGGAGAGAGGGAGCAGCTGGGAAGGGTGCATGTGCCAACCTCATCCCTTTCCTGATCAGATCACTGCCTTCCCCAGGCAGCAATCTGACTGGAAAAGGGGCAAGGAGGGATGGATCCTCTTTCCCAGTCTTCCTTCCCCAGGACCCATCCTCCTATGCCCCTTTCCCAGTCAGACTGCTGCCTGGGGAAAGCTATCTGACCCGGAAAGGGGAAGGGAGGTACAGTGGAACCTCGGGATACGAAATACCCGGGTTACGA